>CM060597.1:34378285-35578285 GCA_030578255.1 Tiaroga cobitis
ATTGTTTTTCTTGCATCCTCATTCTCTTCTCTCCCTTTTTCTTTTCTTTGGATCTCTTTAATGGAGCTGCCAACGCTGAAACAACTATGACCCAGTTCTTTCCTCCAACAGGTTGAAAACTATTCTCTGTTTATCCTGACAACAGTGGTCCCTATTCTCTCTCTTTCCCCCTACTACAATCCTTTATTTGGCACCTAATAACTCCCGACTGAACCTAATCAGAAGCAGATAATATTCACAATAATGCTACGTCTCTGCTTAATATTCAGCCTGCGTCGCCTGCCGGCAGTTGAAACAGAATACTTGATTAAAACCCTGGCAATTCCGTCAGTAATTTCGACTTTAATTTTCAACATGCTTTGAAGAGCAAAAGGTGATGATTTCCCAAGAGGTGTATCAGCGAGGCATTGTGTTATTGAGTGAAGCAGCATTGCATCAAGCTGATTGTTGTTGGCATGCCGTATTGTCTGTTCTCTCACCCTTACTCCTGATTCATCCCCTCCTTATACCCTTCTCTGCAATCTGAAATGCACTTCTGTGGCAATGACGCTTAAAAAAAAAAAAAAAACAAGCGAGGCTGACATAATCCCCAAATCGTTCACCATACAAACCTCCTTTACACAAACAACATACACAATATGCTGATGCTTCACCAGATAACACAGCTCAAACTGCAATAATTCTTCATCAATATGCTTCCCTTTCTGGCGATCATTTTGTGGATGATCATTACAGATCTCAAGCTGTGGGGTGAAGGGTGACATATCACCAGCAGGTGGCAGTGCTACGGATGCAGACTGGGTCTCTTTGGCTCTCAGGCTAAAGCTGGTTGGTGGTGAGCTGGCTCCTCAAGGCGATGTGGGAATTTGCCTCGTCCACAGGAGGTGGGGGTACGGACGGGCGGCAGCCTAACCCGAGTGGCTGTGTAATTGTCTGCATAATCCAGGGCCTCACAGCAGGGGAGAAATAACCCGGGCAGCCCGGCCCAGATGAGTTCCCCTCACATGGACAGAGAGAAGCAGCCATGAAAGTCAATGCTCATCTCAGATATAATAGGGAAGGGATGGCCAATGTCATTGCAATTACAGTGTAAAAATGGTGAAAAATCAATCTAGCTTCCCAATAGTACTACACCTGAACACACAACCTTGCATATATGAGCGTCCATGCAAATAGGGACACAAATGAATAAGCAAATAAGCTAAATGCAAACGATTCCTTAAGAAGAGAACAGACTAAGGGATGGCCGTAAATTCACAGTAATGATATCTGAAAAGAACACCCCTCCCTTTCTCAGGACCACACTTGCTTCCATTTACAAGCTCACTTACATAACGAGAGGTCGCATTCAAACATACTTCTTTGGCACTCGCTTTTCCTCCCTTACACACTTCACCTTTTTTAGTTTGACGACTGCCTCCTGGGTCTCAGAGTCCTTGGTGATCTCGAAGAGGTTCATGCCGTCTCCCTCCAAGATGCGATAATCCACCAGTCCATTCTCCCCTAGATCAAGATCTCTGGCCTTCAGTCGGCCCACCTCCTCCCCGGGAACCTTGTCCTCTGAGACCGCCATGGCGTAAACACCTGTAAAATAGGAGAGTGAGTCCCGGGAGCTCTCAGGAAAGGAGGAGTAGAAGGTAATATGATTTATAATATCCCAGGCAAGAAAAATCCTGATCACACTGCCCACCTGGGAATGGAGAGTCGAACTGCTGCATGATACCGGTGCTACCTTTAGCTAGCTGCCTGGCACCTGTGAGCTCTTAGCTGGTGAGAACACAAGTGTGTGTGTGAAATTTATATCTGTGTGCTCGAGTGAGCCTGTACGTGTATGTGGGCGGGTGTATGAAGACTATAACAGACACCTGCCTGAGGCTGGAGCTCGCAGAAAGACCATATGGCTCCACTCCCTGTCTGCTGAAAGCCAAAGGCTTCAGCTGCATTTACAAAAATACCTCCCACATGGGGAGGAAGTCCTCGTGAAGGAAGGCCAGGGCGTGCAAGAAGGTCTGTTTTTTTCAATCAGACACTCGACAGACAAAAAAAAAAAAAAAAGGGAGAATTTTCATCTACACGATTTTCGGGTGCTAAGTTTGTAGTGAGTCATGTGTCAAAGTCTGTTTCGGATAGGGCAAACAACTCTGGAAATCAATATCGAGCCTAAAAAGAGACAGCCGACTGCTCAAGCTTCATTTTTCGGGGCAAACAGAACCACATTACATATCTAAAGCTCAGATTCTCACCTGCGCTCTGAGCCAAACTGCTGTCTACATTAAAAATCTATCTTGCTCCTGAAATGTTCCATTTTGCAGTTGGCTCCAAACTATCGGTGAGGTAGATTTAAGGATATGCTGGCCTAAGCTACTCATTGTGGGCAATAACCTTGCAATGTACAGTTTATTTTGGTCCATGAATAACGGTTTCTACCAGCACCAAAAACAGGGCTTATGTAGGAGCCGGAGCACTGGGACCATGCTGCATTCTGCTTAAGTCAGGGACAAGCTTGAAGGCCCTTTGCTACTGAGCCTGAGGCTCAGAGCGCACAAAAAAGCGAAAGCTAGAAGGAGATTTATAGGGCCGATTTCTGGAACAAAAAGACAGATACAATCTATGTGCTTAGTGTGCAGTTTAATGTCACATTGGCAATGCATGAGCGCAAGCTCACACAAGCGCATTCCCACTCTCTTCGGTGTACGCAAACACGGTAAATATTTCATCCAACCTTTCACGCTTGAGAGACTTGACGTCATTGTGCTCGTGCTGAACGTTTAAAGAACATTTGAATAATTAAGTTGTGATATTTTCATGTTAACATCTGTAGCTCATATTAGCAAATTCTGACTTGGTCCCTCAGGGCTTGTCAATGTTAATATGTGGTTTGAGGATTGAAGTGTGGAAAAGAAAGAGCTGTACACTGGCTAAAAGCAAACTCGCCTCCCTTGGTTGGTGCATGCATAGCAGAGGTCAGAGTAATGTTGTGTGTAGCCAGCCAAAGAGCACGGCATGGCCACAGTGACTATAATAAAACTTGACAAGGATAGAGGGGGACAAAAAATGATGGATGGAGGAGAGATAGAGATAGGGAAAGAGAGAAAGACAAAGAAGGAGAGAACATTCACAGCTGGAAGAACAAATTCTCTCACCCTGAGCGAACTTTGGAGGGTTGTCATTGACATCAGTCAGGGTGATTTTAACCTGAGTGGTTCCTGACAGACCGCCCATGTGTCCACCCATGTCCTTGGCCTGGATGACGACATCGTATTCCTGCCTGGCCTCCCTGTCCATGTTGGGAAGAGCTGTTCGAATGATTCCTATATGCACATGTACAGGCATATATCAAATTTGAGTAAGATGTCCTCCAGATCATTCATTTGTGCTCTTGGTTCACAGGTGTCACAAAATCTATTCTAATTTACTGAACCACTTATGCTCCTATTAATTGACTTGACTTTTCATCAACATTTGTGAAATTTATTCCATCTAAACAGTTTTTTAGTTGCAGTAGTATTTAGAAACCCTTTAAGTTAGATGCCCCCCTCAAAAATTAATGAATTACATTTCAAACATTTTCATTATTCATTATAACCAATAGGCTAATTGAGAGGAATCATTCAGTCTAAATTGATAGATTATTGATTGTATGCAAAAGTTAAGTTCATATGAATGATTGTATTCTGTTATTTGATTTTACTGTCACTATTCAATTATTCAACTAATCAGTCAAAATGCATACATTTACATATAATAACTGATTTCATATTAATGACAACTTAAAAAAAAAAAACATTTTTGAATCATATTCTAATTCAGTAGCAAAAAAATTTGTCAAATTTATTTGATATGTACTTTCCTTAATGCACTGTATGATCATCATCAATATCAAGATATCAATGCTAATTTCATCTGTACATGTATTACAATTAGCAGTAAATGCACACTGTTCTTAATGGGGGCATCTTCCCCTACCATGTACACGTCATACACAGTCAGCTTTTATCCAGTAGGGCAACTGACCTTGGCCTTACACTTAAGAATACTGCAGTACAATAAAACAAAAATTCATTCATCTTTCAGACAAGTAAAATATTTGGCTATTTTGCTCATTATTGGGGCTCATAAAGCATGTAACAAATGCATTCCCCCATAGAAAAAAGGGTATATACGTGAAATAGTTGTATGATGGCTTTGTTAGTACCACACAGATGAGCCGCACTGAACAGGATAAAAAAAAACATCCAGCTTTAGTTTATTAGCAGCATCTGTTCCATCTCCTCTGACTGCTGTAGGGGTTTCCACTGCCACCGGGACATTGTAGGACTAATGTGACCACAAATTAATTTAGCTCAGAGAAAGCTAAGGTACTCTCGCGAAGCGTGAAAGGACTACCCTCTTCATTCCCAATCGTCATTCCGTGGTAATTGAATTGAAGCTAAACATGACTTGAAATTGCACATGATGCATTTTTGAATGCATGGCTGGCTCCACAGAACTAACACTGAACCAGTGAAAATATCCTTATTGACGACTGTACCTGTCTGCGGCTCCACAGAAAAATAAGGTTGGCCCTGCAGGATGCTGTAGACCAGCCTGGCGCTGTTGCCATACGTGGGGTCATCTGCGTCCGTGGCTGTGACCTTTATCACTGAAGTACCTGTAGAGGAAGAACATCACCAATCAACCATGAGAAGGATCCAACACGTTTGGATGTTGCACAGATCTCACAGTCTGGGATACACCTCCCATTGAGGAAGCAAATATAACAGAGATTCTGCATCTTTGCGATTTCTCAGGATGTAAAGTTGAGCTTGAATAACCTTTTTTATAGGTAGCACGAGTATTTCAGAATCTAAAGCTAGATGATAAAACCCTTTAGCCTCTGGTTTTGTCTCAGTCGGCTAATTTCCATTAAATCTGATTCTGTTTACACACTAAAATTAATTTACCATGTTTACCAACTTGTCTAAAAGTATAAGCAATTGACCTGGACAAAACTAGCCATTCGAGGTTCCCAGTAGTATTATGTGAGCTGTGAGCGGGGGGTATTGGGGTAACAGATCGTTACCCCGTGACAGCTGAGCATTACTGATGATGTATTGCACAGTGAAAATGCAGTAAACACACAAACACATGCACACAAACAACTGCAGGCACACACGCACACACACCCAGACAAGTCAGCAGTCGCAAAACAACAGTTGCAACAAGGCTACCGACTCTTTCTGAGAGTCAGATTTCAGCTCTTTTGAATAATGCATGAGGAACAAGCTGTCAGGCGTGGGCTCATAGAGAAAGAGAAGAAGCTGAAAAATATGCTTTTCCAGAGGCTCGCACTCACCAACATTGGACATCTCAGCCACTCGCGCATAGTAAGGGCCGTGAAGGAACTCTGGAGGATTGTCGTTGATGTCCTGCACCTTGACAATGAACTCTGAGGGAGGCTCTAGAGGTTTGTTGGTGTCTCGATCTACAGCCTGGGCGGTCAGTGTGTACTGGGCCTGTTCTTCTCTGTCCAGAGTCTTTGTGGCGTGAATGTTGCCCGTTTTGTCATCAATGACAAAAATAGTGCCTGCCCCCTCCCCTGAAAGGATGTATTTAATGTTTCCAATTCCTGAATCTACATCCGAATGAAGCTGGAGGGAGAGAAAGAGAGGTTTTCAACAACAACGATCAGGTCAAACAGGAATGCTGACTCAAAGTAGAAAGCTTTTTGGCTGGTCTTCAGCAACCTATGATAGCATCATATCTTACAGTAATATCTAACCTGATTGCTGCTGCATTGACAGCATATTCCATAGGGGAACATCCCTCTGCTAAGTGTAAGTCAACATTACTCTAGAGCGAACGTCATTGTTTCATATTAAAATGAGAACAAACTTTGTGTTCGTGATGTTTATAAGTTGCACTCATACAGTATCATATATTGCTGATGCGGATCAAGGCATGTTGATTATGCTGGTTAAAATGAAATTAAACTCCTGACACAGAATATCCCCACTCAATAAGTCTAAACCTCCAGTTGGGTTCAGGTGGGAATTTAAAGGCCAACTTGCTGAAGGTTCGCCATGTAACTATCCGGCAGGCCCATAAATCGTCTGTTTCCCCTATGCAAGAACCATTGGGGACTGCACCGTTATTAAAAAGGAAATCCAATTTATAACCTTTAATCAAGTGGGCCACTGATTGCTTTTGTGGAACAAATGGAGGATATTGCAAGGACTCTGTCTGTAATGAAAACCCCAATGACTTTTATTCACAGCATAACCTTAAGAGAAAAAAAAAAAGAGGGAGGGAGATGGAGAACGGGGAACAGGACAATAAGAAATTGATGTAGAAGCTCCTTCTTTCTACTTACCCGACCTACTAAGACCGGATCTGGTCCTGTGTACTCCTCAATGACAAAGAACTGGTTCCAGACCCATCCTCGTTTGGAGCGGTGAAGCACCTGGCCTTCTTTGCCTCTCTCCCTGTGTCTGTGCAAAGAGAGATGGCGGCGGTGGCCACGCTCCCGTAGACCTGAGCCCCTGTACGTTGCTGCAGCGCTCCATAGTGCAGCCCCCAAACATAAGAAGAACACATGCAGTCTCAGTCCCTCCCACATCCTGCCCACACTGTCCACTTCCTCTGGGACTTCCTGTTCACACCCCTCCTGTGGGTATCAGGGTCCAGAGAGAATCCTTGATACGGTGTTCCCTGGATGATGTGGTCCCTTAAGGGGTTTAGGGGGAAAGGAGGAGACCTCACTGGATTTGACTCCCCACGCTGCGATTCATCACAAAGTCATACTTCGCCTCTCTTTTCTTACTTTTCATTTATCCCTCTCTGATTCTGAAACAAAAAAAGAGAAAATACATAATTGGTCACATGAGGGAGTATAAGTAGGGTACAAAGATCTAAATTGTCTAAATAAAATGTAATTCAAATCTGGAAATAAACAGAAAATTTTAGGATATTAAAATGATTAAAGACATAACATTTCCAGATCGCTAATCAAATGAAAAAAATTCTGTCATTGATCATGTGGCATTCTTTGTGAAGGTCAGGTGTCCTTGCTTCTATTGAAGCACAGGATGCTCTTTGACGTGAATCATCCTGGAGAATATGATCATTATAGGTTTTACAAACACACCTGGGGAGTTAATGGAAGCAGCACCCGAGCTCCATAAAAGCAAAAGGGGACAAATCAAATACAAAGCCAATCTGAAAGTCATGTTAGCATTTCATTCACACTTTTAGCTCAAATTGTTATGCTTACAATATAATTTGTAATGAAAACAATTCATTAAATGAGAAAAAAAAACTGTCTCAGACTTTAGTAGCCCACTCTTTAAACATCATTACTTTTGTCAGACCACACTGGAATCAAGTTAAATTGACTGTGTTGAAATGTATTAATTCATTTTGTAACAGTGTACCCTGAACTAATTAAGCATCAGAGGTTGTAAGCCCATTTGCGCCTATTCAATTAGACGTAACGCAGCCAGCGGTCTACCAGCAAACCATTGTTGCGGTAAGCTATTCTCTATTTTTCAGAATATAAACCACACGGCACTGGAGGTCTCATGGCTGTTTATATGAAAATGTAATAATAAAAAAAAACTTTCTGTTAAATAAATGAAGAACATAAAGTGAGTGTGGGGGGTGGTATTCATACTTTTATTTAGCAAGGACACAAACTTTTTCCCCGCCACTGACGTAAATTTTCATCATTTGTGAGACAAAGCTTCTCCGCATTGACGGAAATATCCGAGAATCCGTCTTTCCGCGTTTTCACTGTTAGTGAGGGAGCTCTATTAGGCACCTTCTGAAAGAAAGCTACCTTAAGTTTTTTGCTCAAAATGTTGCTTTTTTATGAAACTTACCCAGATTCAAGTGTTGATAAAAAAAGGAATGCAAGTCACTAGAATAATTATATATATATTTTTTTTTTTTAAAGCAAAGGGTCTGTTATTCCTTTTGATACAAAAGCATAACATATATTCATACAACAACATATTCTGGGGGGCATTAAACTTGTGAAAACGATCAAAAATACTGGCGGTGGCTGGCAACTTTTTTTGGAAGAGGAAGAGTTAAATTGCTCACAAGTAACCGTAAAGACATTTTATAATGTTACTAAATATTTCTGTCTCTCTCTCTTTCTCTTCTCTCTCTCTCTCTCTCTCTCTCTCTCTCTCTCTCTCTCTCTCTATATATATATATATATATATATATTTATATATATATATATACATACATACACATAAACTTTAATATTACTTAAATAAATATATCATAAAATTCATATCAATATAACACAAGACCTGTTCTCCAACAGATGTCAATAACATCCCTTTCCAGAACTTTATCCTGTGTAAATACTTGTCAGGTTACACATCCCGTAATTAACCACTTGGGGTGTTGGGTGAAATCCCATAAAGTCCGTTCATCGCTCTCTGTCTGGGTGTAGGCGGACATGGTATGGGAGTGAGGCCCGTCGGGTATTTTCTCATTCACTGAGCCGCTAACAACCTTCAGCTCTGACAACAACAGTCACGGTGGCCCACTGCACCCACACATACGCACACACGCTGAACCATCCTTACCTTAATCATAGTAAGTCAAATCCTCACTTCACACACATACAGAGGAGAGTGAAAGGCACCAGAGGGGCAGATAAGCGAGACAGAAGACTAAACCCAACCAATCACCAGTCTACAAAGTAAAGCCCTAAATATTTCCCAAAAAAAGTGCATCCAGCAGAGAACTTGGGAAGTGAGTGCCTTAACTCAGGCAGACCTCCACACTGTCAGGCCATATAATGATTACATTATATTGCTTCACGCTCTTCTCAGTCTTTGCCGTAAATTGGCAGTGGTGATAGAGAAAGAAGACATGATTCCCTCCTTTCATTATTGACAGTCCACCAAAATGTCAAAATGCTCTGTTAGTTGGGGTGGTTTTACAGGCTATAGGACATTTGGGGCAGTAATATTTTATATACATTCCTGAAAAAATGCTCTTATGCTCTCCAAGGCAGCATTTATTTGATCAAAAATACAGTAAAAAAATATTGTGAAATATTTAGTATTTATTACATTCATTAAAATGTAATAAATTCATTCATTAAAATGTAAAAGTAGGCTATATGACTATACTGTGCATTCGATAATGATTATTGATTGGTTTTGCAATGTAAGCACGTTTAATCATATTTTAATCATGATAACGATTTCTGCTTCTCACGAATAATTAAAAAATAATCGTTGCGATATTTGCCCCACTAAATAAATGTCCTGAACAGTTTTTTTTTTTTATATTTTGGACATTTCCATTTGCATTGGTAACAACACAAGCCCCCACTATCTTTGGGGTTAGTGGACCTTGGGGTTGCCAGGTCCCCAAATGGGGGATTTCTCCTTAAAAGACAAATTTTCTGCCCAGTGATTTATTTGATCTTCTCAATCCGGCAACCATGATCATGCACTCTCTCTGTGCTAACAAAAAAAAAAAAAAAATACCCGTTGATGACCTGACAACACCGGAAACCATGTATGTTGGAGTTTAACAATGTAGTCTGTGAAATTCTGCTCAAATGAAAGTGTCACTGGCTCGCTGCCGTTCTCTGATCTGAATCTGTGGTTTGTCTCATTTGCTTATCATTAAAAATCTAATGTGAAGACAAATTACAAAGAACGGTGCCAAAACGCATTAAAAGTTTTCTGTTTTCAGTTGAAAACTGTGTCGTGTAAGCAGCCACTAAGTTAATAACGTCTCAGGTTACGACTGTAACCATAGTTCCCTGAGAAAGGGAACGAGACGATGCATCGATGACGCTTTGGGAACGCCCCCAGCGTGAATACGTCTGAGCATCAATGTCAACTAGTCCAATGGAAAGAATGAGCGTCACGGGCGGGTGACGTCATACCAGGAAGGGATAAAAGCACATCCGGTGCACATCCGGTGCATTAGCTTCAAAAATGTCGAAGCAAGCCGATCACAGGGATGCAGGAAGTATGGCAGGGAGATGCATCGTCTCGTTCCCTTTCTCAGGGAACTATGGTTACAGTCGTAACCTGAGACGTTCCCTTTCGAGGGAACTCGCGATGCATCGATGACGCTTTGGGAACGAGAATACCCAAAACGCCAAAATTCCAAGTACCTGAGTGTTAGTCTGATGAAACTAAGCACTAAGCACCTGAGAACCTGGGGCAGCATCCAGGTCTATGCTGTAAAACCTAACGAATGTGAGCGGTGAGGACCAGCCTGCCGCATCACAAACGTCTTGAAGAGAAACTCCAAATAATAACACCATACCCCTCGTAGAATGAGCTCTGACCACCAAAGGACACGGCTGGTCAGAGTACTCGAATGCAAGTGAAATAGCCTCAACTATCCACTTACTAACCGTCTGTTTAGAAGCAGGAAGACCCTTCTTAGGTGATCCAAAGCAAATAAATAACTGGCCGGACTTCCTCAAGGAGACGTCCGATGAACATAAGTATCCAGTGCTCGCACTGGACACAAGAGGTTCAGCCTTTCCTGGTCCGCAGATGTAAAAGGAGGAGGACAGAAAGCCTGCAGCACAATAGGCCTTGGAATCATGGTCGGCACTTTAGGGACGTATCCCTGTTTTGGATATAAAAATGCCTTGACCATCCCCGGTGCAAACTCAAGGCAAGTGGGGGAAACCGAAAGGGCCTGAAGGTCTCCAACTCTCTTGAGGGATGAAATAGCTAGCAAAAAGATAGTCTTAAGGGTAAGAAATTTCTCTGAAACCGAATCTAAGGGCTCGAATGGAGCCCTAGACAGGCCTTCTAGTACTATTGCCAAATCCCAAGCTGGCACCCTAGTGCGAGTTGCAGGCCTCAGCCTCAATGTGCCACGAAGGAAACGTGTAATCAGGGGGTCTCGACCCAACGATGTACCCCCCACCAGGGCATGGTAAGCCGCAATGGCCGCCACGTAGACCTTAAGCGTGGAAGGACATAGACCTGACGTAAAGCGCTCCTGCAAGAACTCGAGTACTGTGTTCACAGAACAGTTAACCGGATCCCACTGATGTCGGTGACACCATACAGAAAAAACTTTCCATTTCAGCGCATATAGTTTCCTAGTAGCTGGAGCTCTGGAGCTTAGAATGGTCTCAACAACCTCAGTTGAGAGACCACTCTCTATGAGTTGGGCCCCCTCAGAGGCCAAACCCACAGGTTCCAAATCTCTGGTCGGGGGTGAAATATTGTGCCCTCGGCCTGAGACAGAAGGTTTCGCCTGATCGGGATCTCCAAGGGAGGACCGTCTAAGAGATGGATCAGGTCCGCAAACCAGATCCGACTCGGCCAGTGTGGTGCTACTAGCAGTAGGCTTATTCCGTACTGGCGGACTCGCTCCAGAACTCCTGGGAGCAGAGCAACAGGGGGAAATGCGTACAGACGTAGCCTCGGCCACGTCTGCACCATAGCATCCAGCCCCAGGGGGGCTGGGTGAGTAAGGGAGAACCAAAGTGGACAGTGCGTCGTATGCTGAGACGCAAACAGATCCACCTCTGCTTGGCCGTAAAACTCCCAAATTTTCTCCACCGCCTTGGGGTGGAGTCTCCAGTCCCCTGGCCTCAGCTCCTGCCTCGACAGGATGTCTGCCCCAATATTCTGGTCCCCAGGAATATACACTGCCCTCAGGGAGAGTACCTTCCCCAGAGACCACAGGAGGATCTGGTGCGCCAGCTTGCAAAGCGGACGCGACCGCAGACCCCCCTGACGGTTCAGATAAGAGACCACCGATGTGTTGTCTGTACGGACGAGCACATGATGGCCCCTCAGGTCTGGGAGGAACTGTTTCAACGCATTGAAGACAGCTATCATCTCCAAGCAATTTATGTGCCAAGAAAGATGATGACCCCTCCACAGACCCTGAACCGAGCGGCCTTCCATTACCGCTCCCCAGCCGGTGAGGGAAGCATCTGTTGAGATCGCAACTCGATGGCAAAGAGCTCCCAACACCGGACCCTGGGTTAAGAACCAGTGTTTCTTCCATATAAGCAAGGCGCGGAGACACCGCCGCGTGATCTTGATTACATGAAATGGGTTTCCCCTCGGGGAGAACCCTCTGGTCCTGAGCCACCACTTTAAAGGTCTCATGTACAGCAGGCCAAAAGGAATCACGTTGGACGCTGCTGCCAAGAGACCCAACAGTCTCTCGAACTGTTTTACAGTGCGTGACTGGCCTAGCCTCAGCTCCTCTGTGGCTGCCAGGATAGCAGCTACACGAACGAGCGATAGAGTGGCCCGCATAGTCACTGAATCCCATACCACACCAAGGAAAGTGGTTCTCTGTACTGGAGAAAGAACACTCTTCTTGGCATTGAGCCTCAACCCCAACATCTGCATATGAGCGAGAACGACACCTCGGTGCCGAACCGCCAACTGCTCTGATTCCGCTAGAATCAGCCAGTCGTCGATGTAGTTCAGAATACGTATGCCCTGAAACCTGAGAGGGGCTAAAGCTGCATCTACGCATTTCGTGAACGTGCGGGGTGATAGAGCTAGACCGAAAGGAAGTACCCGATACTGGTATTCTTTGCCCCCGAAAGAAAACCTTAGGAACTTCCTGTGCTGAGGGAGGATGGAGACATGGAAGTAAGCGTCCTTCAAATCTATCGTGACAAACCAGTCCTCGGATCTGATTTGAGTCACAATCTGTTTGAGTGTCAGCATCTTGAACTTGAGTTTCTGTACTGAACGATTCAACAGACGAAGATCTAAAATGGGACGCAACCCTCCATCCTTTTTCGGAACAATGAAATAACGGCTGTAAAAACCCGACTCTCTGTCGGGTGAGTACACCTGTTCTATATCTTCCTTTGCTAACAGGGCCTTTACCTCTTGCTCCATTACCAGAGCCTGCTCGGGATGCACTACTGTGAGCAGCACCCCGCTGTAGCGAGGAGGACGAGAACCAAACTGGATTCTGTATCCTTTCTCTACAATCTGCAGGACCCAACGAGAAATATTTGGCAGAAGCTTCCACGCTGCCAGAAAATCTACTAAGGGAACCAGCCTCTCGAGGCTGGTCTCTGGTGTTAACGAGACAGCCAGTTCTGGAGCCTGAAACATAATGGCAGGAACTACCTGAACTGGCTGCTCTAAAACCCCCCTCAGAGGGCGCGAAACCGATGCAGTGCCACAGCATAGCATCAGCGACTCGCTGGAGACCATTTCGCCCTGAAGCACCAAGGGTGGCGGGGTTGGCAGAACGGTCCCGTGAGGACCCCGAAGTGGAACGGGCACCGTATTCTGAGGTGTACACCGCTCCACTTCGGTCGGGGCTGTCCTCACAGGTCTGACGCCAGTGACGTCAGGACCTTTTCTTTTGAGCCAAAGTCTTCTTCGCCTGAAGAACGGTCCTCAGATCCGGCTTCGGCTTAGAAGACTTCGACTGAGAGTGTTGCGTCTGTTTCCATTGTTTATGTGGAGGTGTACGAGACGAAACACTCTGTTTTTATTGCGCACGATATGAGGAGCTCGGCGGCTGGGGCTGCTCACACCCAGCAGCCCTAGGGGGCTGGACACGGCGAGGGAGAAACTTTTTAAAAGCCTCCGCTTGCTTCTTTGACTCTTGAAATCTCTCGACGACCGCATTAACTGCGTCGCCGAAGAGACCAGAAGGCTCAAGCGGAGCATCTAATAAAAAGGCCCGGTCTTTTTTTCTTATTTCGGCCAGATTTAACCAAAGGTGTCTTTCAGTAGCTACAAGGGCTGCCATAGACCGCCCAATTGCTCTAGCGGTCTCCTTTGTAGCTCTGAGAGACAGATCGGTCGCCCGACGAAGTTCTCGAATTTCGTCAGGACCAACTCACTCTTATCCAAATCCCCCAGCAAATCAGCCTGGTAAGCCTGGAGCACCGCCATAGTGTGCAGACATGCTCCAGCCTGACCTGCTGCCGTATAGGCTTTGCCCACTAAACCCGATGTTGCTTTAAGCGGTCTAGTTGGCAAAGCTGAGGCCTTCAGAGACGATGCTGGGCCAGGTGAAAGATAGCTCGCGAGTGTCTGTTCAGCCTGGGGCATCGCCTCATAACCGTACTCTTTCAGCCCTCTTATACTTGACTATAAATTAACTTGAGGGCTGAAAAGTCGTGATGAGTACGGTTTATCCCATGATCTAGATAACTCATTATGCAAATCAGGAAAAAAGGGAAGGCCTTGTGGTGGAGATGATGTCGCTGAAGAAAGGAAACGCTCGTCTAATTTACTTTTGGGACGAGCGCCCCTTTTCTCAGCTGGCCATTCAATATTTAATTTTTCTACAGCCCTTGACATCACATCCACCAGCTCCTCATATGCTGGGGAAACAGGTGGCGAATCTGTTTCCCCAGTGTGTGTGCTTAAACTTTCCATACTCATCATATCAACCTCCTCCGAGGAAGAACAATGAAGTAACGGAGGGCTCTCTCCCCGGGCGGAAGAAGCCACAGAGCGGGCTTCCGACACCGGGGGGAGAGCACTGGATCCTCCGGGTAAGGAAGGAGAAAAGGCCCTCGGACCCGTCTCCAACCCCTCCGAAAGATCCTTTTGCGATCCCCAGGAATGCATTCTCCGTGCTGCCTCGGCAACAGCGGGTCCTGCACCCTGAGGATCGTGAGCTTGACCACTCTCGTCAAAAAGTGATAGGCGAGAGCGGAGCATGTGAAGCGGAAGCATCTCACAATGCTGGCACTCAGCCCCCTCGAAGGCTGAGACCGCATGCTCCACTCCCAAACAAAAAACACAAAGCTTGTGTGTGTCCCCACCCGTTTAAATAGCGCGGACAGGGAGAAGCACACTGCTTGAACATTTGTTTCGCCATAACTCTTTCCAATATAAATGCAAGAGACAACAATAAATAGACAGAGACAGAGTAACACAGATCGCTTGCTGAGACACAGAAGCTAATGCCGGGTTGCACCGGATGTGCTTTTATCCCTTCCTGGTCATGATGTCACCCGCCCGTGACGCTCGTTCTTTCCATTGGACTAGTTGACATTGATGCTCAGACGCATTCACGCTGGGGGCGTTCCCAAAACGTCATCGATGCATCGCGAGTTCCCTCGAAAGGGAACTAATTTAAGCTTAAACTTACTTAAGCTAGACAATGACTTTATTCTAGAGCTGTAGAGCTGGTGTACAGTCAAAAAAATCTTTGTAGCTTTCATTTTCTATTATCAAAATATAGCTGATTTGAAACAATCTGTATTGCCCCTCCTTGAACTGCTACCTTAACGTGGTGGGGGGTTTGAGTACCCGAATGAACCTAGGAGCTATGTTGTCTGGGGCTAAATGCCCCTGGTAGGGTCTCTCAAGGCAAACAGGTCCTAGGTGACGGGTCAGACTAAGAGCGTTTCAAAAACCCCTTATGAGAGGATTAGTTTTAAGGACCGTGACGTCGCCCGGTATGGCGCAGCCGGGGCCCCACCCTGGAGCCAGGCCCGAGGTTAGGCCTCGTATGCGAGCGCCTGGTGGCCGGGCCTCTCCCCACGGGGTCCGGCCGGGCTCAGCCCGAAGGAGCGACGTGGGACCGCCTTCCCGTGGGCTCACCACCTGCAGGAGGAGCCGTAAGGGGCCGGTGCAGAGAGGATCGGGCGGCAGTCGCAGTTGGTAGGGGCCTCGGAGACCCGATCCCTGGACACAGAAACTAGCCTTAGGGACGTGGAACGTCACCTCGCTGGCGGGGAAGGAGCCTGAGATTGTGCGTGAGGTTGAGAGGTTCCGACTAGAGATAGTCGGGGTCACCTCTACGCATGGCTTGGGCTCTGGAACCACACTCCTTGAGAGAGGATGGACTCTTCACCACTCTGGAGTTGCCCATGGTGAGAGGCGACGGGCTGGTGTGGGTTTGCTTATAGCCCCCCAGCTCAGCCGCCATGTGTTGGAGTTTACCCCGTGAACGAGAGGGTCGTTTCCCTGCGCCTACGGGTCGGGGATAGGTCTCTCACTGTCGTGTGTGCCTACGGGCCAAACGGCAGTGCAGAGTACCCGGCCTTCTTGGGGTCTCTAGGAGGAGTGCTGGAAAGTGCTCCGACTGGGGACTCTGTCGTTCTACTGGGGGACTTCAACGCTCACGTGGGCAACGACAGTGACACCTGGAGGGGCGTGATTGGGAGGAACGGCCCCCCCGACCTGAAACCCGAGTGGTGTTCAGTTATTGGACTTCTGTGCTAGTTACAGTTTGTCCATAACGAACACCATGTTCAAGCATAAGGGTGTCCACCAGTGCACATGGCACCAGGACACCCTAGGTCATAGGTCAATTATCGACTTTGTGGTCGTTTCATCTGACCTGCGGCCGTATGTCTTGGACACTCGGGTGAAGAGAGGGGGCGGAGCTGTCAACTGATCACCACCTGGTGGTGAGTTGGATCCGATGGCGGGGGAGGAGGCTGGACAGACTCGGCAGACCCAAGCGTACTGTAAGGGTTTGCTGGGAACGTTTGGCCGAATCTCCTGTCAGAGAGATCTTCAACTCTCACCTCCGGCAGAGCTACGACCAGATCCCGAGGGAGGCTGGAGATATTGAGACTGAGTGGACCATGTTCTCCACCTCCATCGTCGAAGCGGCTGATCGGAGCTGTGGCCGTAAGGTCTCCGGTGCCTGTTGAGGCGGCAATCCCCGAACCCGGTGGTGGACACTGGAAGTAAAGGATGCTGTCAAGCTGAAGAAGGAGTCCTACCGGGCCTGGCTGGCTTGTGGGACTCCGGAGGCAGCTGACAGGTACCGGCAGGCCAAGCAGACAGCGGCCCGGGTGGTTGCGGAGGCAAAAACTCGGGCCTGGAAGGAGTTCGGTGAGGCCATGGAGAAGAACTATCGGCTGGCCTCGAAGAGATTCTGGCAAACTGTCCGGCGCCTCAGGGGGGGGGAAACAGTCCCCCACCAATGCTGTTTACAGTAGGGGTGGGCGGCTGTTGACCTCAACTGGGGATGTCGTCGGACGGTGGAAGGAATACTTCGAGGATCTCCTCAATCCCACCGTCACGCCTTCCATTGAGGAAGCAGAGGCTGAGAGCTCAGAGGTGGACTCGTCCATCACCCTAGCTGAGGTCACCGAGGTAGTCAAGAAACTCCTCGGTGGCAAGGGACCGGGGGTGGATGAGATCCGCCCTGAATACCTCAAGTCTCTGGATGTTGAGGGGCTGTCTTGGTTGACACGCCTCTGCAGCATCGTGTGGCAGCCGGGGACAGTGCCACTGGGATGGCAGACCGGGGTGGTGGTTCCCCTTTTTAAGAAGGGGGACCGGAGGGTGTGTTCCAACTACAAGGGGATCACACTTCTCAGCCTCCCTGGGAAAGTCTATGCCAGGGTACTGGAGAGGAGAATACGGCCGATAGTGGAACCTCAGATTCAGGAGGAACAGTGTGGTTTTCGTCCGGGCCGTGGAACACTGGGCCAGCTCTATACTCTCTACAGGGTGCTGGAGGGTTCATGGGAGTTTGCCCAACCAGTCCACATGTGTTTTGTGGATTTGGACAAGGCATTCGACTGTGTCCCCCGAGGCGGCCTGTGGAGGGTGCTCCGGGAATATGGGGTCCGGGGTCCTTTGCTAAGGGCTGTCCGGTCCCTGTATGACCGAAGCAGGAGCTTGGTTCGCATTGCCGGTAATAAGTCAGACTTCTTCCCAGTGCATGTTGGACTCCGGCAGGGCTGCCCTTTGTCGCCGGTTCTGTTCATAATTTTTATGGACAGAATTTCTAGGCGCAGCCAGGGGCCGGAGGGTGTCAGGTTTGGGGACCACGCAATTTCGTCTCTGCTCTTTGCGGATGATGTTGTCATGTTGGCCCCTTCACACCATGACCTTCAGCATGCACTGGGTAGGTTTGCAGCCGAGTGTGAAGCGGCTGGGATGAGAATCAGCACCTCCAAATCCGAGGCCATGGTCCTCAGTCGGAAAAGGGTGGCTTGCTCACTTCAGGTTGGTGGAGAAATCCTTCCTCAAGTGGAGGAGTTTAAGTATCTTGGGGTTTTGTTCACGAGTGAGGGAAGGATGGAACGGGAGATTGACAGACGGATCGGTGCAGCTTCTGCAGCAATGCGGTTGATGTACCGGTCTGTTGTGGTAAAGTAGGAGCTGAGCCGTAAGGCAAAGCTCTCGATTTACCGGTCAATCTACGTTCCTACTCTCACCTATGGTCATGAGCTTTGGGTCATGACCGAAAGGACAAGATCCCGGATACAGGCGGCCGAAATGAGCTTTCTCCGCAGGGTGGCTGGGCGATCCCTTAGAGATAGGGTGAGAAGCTTGGTCACTCGGGAGGAGCTAAGAGTAGAGCCGCTGCTCCTCCACATCGAGGGGGTCAGCTGAGGTGGCTCGGGCATCTGTTCAGGATGCCTCCTGGAAGCCTCCCTGGGGAGGTGTTCCGGGCACGTCCCACTGGGCGGAGGCCCCGGGGAAGACTTAGGACACGCTGGAGAGACTATGTCTCCCGGCTGGCCTGGGAACGCCTCGGTGTCCTCCCAGAAGAGCTGGAGGAAGTGTCTAGGAAGAGGGAAGTCTGGGCATCTCTGCTTAGACTGCTGCCCCCGCGACCCAGCCCCGGATGAAGCAGAAGAAGATGGATGGATGGATGGATGGATGGATGTATTGTAAAAAGCGCTATAGAAATGAAGGTCACTTGACTTGACACATAACTCACCAAAACAATGCATTACCAGAAGTCATATTAATGGTAAGTAGTGTTCAATTTACTCTTATCAATACAATTGTAATCAATACAACATTTTTTGGTATTGATTTCCCGTGTGATGACGCTATCTAGTTGATTAAATGTCTAAGAGTTCCCTGCTCTGTCTTTCACCCCACTGTCCTGCCTACAACATTACTCTAAGAATAGTTCTCAGCCTTTTCTTATTCATCAGGGGTGCATGCTCTTTGTCTCAAGCACCAAACTACTTAATGATTTATAAAAAAAAAACATTGAGAAATTACAGTAAATGGTCTAACCCCTAGAGTGAGTTATTCTTGCCCTGACTGAAACATTTGTATAACAAACCAAGTAGGTTCAGCCTACACCTTTTTTGGTAATTATGTATGTTTTTGTATTTTTATGGAAAATTATCTGTGAGGACTGAAATACATGTTTGTTGAATTGAATTGAATTGAATTGGAGTCATTCAAAGATGGTAAGTGATTCACCAACCCTGCAATGTCTGTAACATCTGTTAAAGTGATACCGTTATTTATCAAGCACTCTTATCGGCCAGAAATGTATCTCTGTTGAAGGGATTCAAGCTCTAGCATCTTAAAACATATCTGACAAAGGAAATAAAATGCAGATATTGTAATTTAAGAGCAGTTTTAGTTTTACTCTGGAACAAAAACTAAGAAACTGCTAGCGTGTAAAGTTACGCTTAATGGAGGGCAAGGGAAGAAAATGCCTCCGTATTTTGCAACCACAAATGATCGCTCTGCCTCACAGCCTATAATTACTAGTTTAGTGGGATATATGGAATATGTTACACATGCCTTAAACTAAATATTAAATTCTGCACTATAAAATACCAAGACCTCAATCATAATGCAGAGTTATGGACTATGAGACTATGAGCCTTGGGATGAAATGAAGAAACTGCAGAATCTGAAAGGCAACTGGAAGTGATCCTTTGGCCCAACCAGTATAAAGATATAAAACAAATAAACGGATGAATGGATGGATGGATGAATAGATTTCAAATTCTTAGGAGAAATGTCAAACTGGATCCAGAAGCTCTTTCATGGCCTATTTCAAGCATTCAGAAGCCTGAGAAGAATCTAATTTCCTATCATATTTTCTCACAGCGGAAGGATCAAGAAAAGGAAACGGAGAGCAAAAGAGGAGGGTTATGGAATGACACTTGAAATCAAACAGAAGTGAATCTATATTTCAGTTAAAAATTGAGACCTGAGAGAAACAACATTCCTTTTCTTTGCACAGTATTTTCAGATAATAGCCACTTACCCTGTTGGTTTCTGAGTTTTAGTAGGTAAATTACAGCAATTCAGCAGCGAGCACACTCTGCTACTCTGGATCTTCGACCACAAATGTAGTATCTAATGAAAAGTGGCTTGAGAGTAAACACTAATGTGAAAATGGTGTGGTCAGATCCACTCAATTTTTCCCTCATTTTCTTTTCACTCACTTTAACTCTCACTCATGATGTAAGACCGTGAAGAAGCTCACATGGATAGACGTGGTGTGTAGCAATAAAGATGATTAATCTCGGTGTATTTTTAATATATGCTATTTTCGGCTTGGATCATCAGCAGCTACGCTCAATGTTTTCAGAGTCTGTGAGACTGTATTTGTGTCATGTATCATACGTTCACACACATTTACATTATATATTAAACTTAAGTGACTTTTTGTGCTAACCATCCAGAGATTTCCTTTCCTTTCCTTGTGTTTTTTTTTTTTTACCATTACTTACAGGATTGCTATTTAGCTGGTAAAGTGAAATACAGATGACCAAGATGCTGTGTAGCAATTTCCCATCATGGTGACAGTTAGATTGTGTTAATGTGTTCTTGTTAAAGTAGCCTATGTGTATACTGTGCTGTTTTTTTATTATTATTGTTTCTTTAAAACACTAATCTTGTGCGTTTATTTGGCTATGCATTTCATCCTACACATTAATCACTGTTAAATCTACATGACTCCATTTATGTATTATGGGATGAACAGCTTTGCTGTAAGCCAATACTTCTAGCGCATCTTTTTATTTCAGACAGACACTCTCAGGCACTTTTACCAAGCTTTACATGACAGTGACAATACGCTGTAAAAATTGTTTGCAATTTTTACAAAAAGAAAGCCATCAAAAATGCTACAGTAAAAACCTGTTATCTGCCAGTTTATATGCAATTATAGGCATCCCATAATACCTGAAACATTGTCACTGTACTGTTTACTGTGAATTTCTAGCAACCATAGCTGCCATTTTTACTGTAAACAGAATATGTACCTGTTGCTCAAAAGTATACAGTACATGGTGTTTCATATAAAATGATCCAATAGTGCCTTTGCTAATGTCACAGGTTTTGATGGTCTGTTAGGATTGGTCTTCTAAAACCATGTTTGACTGTACATTTCAGTGTAGTCTACCAATATTTGCAAGAGCTTCCTGGAAGATATTATTTCAAGTACTGCCTGCATGTTTGGTGGCTGGCTTTGAAGATGTGTCGAAGAGCCCTGGGTGCATGCTACCCTGGTGTATATTAAGAGGAGGAATTTCAACAGCATCTACAAAAAGTAGCCTGCTTTTTCCCCCTTCTTTTTTAACCATCATCCTACCGCCCTAATGGATATACAGCAGACCCCACTGCATGGCTGGAATCTGTAATATAGTGCTACACCTCAGATTTCAGCCTGCATAAACAGAGATAATTGCACTTTTCACCTCCATTTAATCTAATGAATCACAGCATTTATAATAGTACATTTTACAGGCATGCTTAATGATTCAAGCAAGAGCACTATGCGTAATTAACATCACAAAATAATGACAGTACAAACAGATTGTCCAGACCCTGACTTATGCCGTTGGTCAACCAAAAAATGGCTGACTTAAGGTGCGGTCACATTTATCGATTTTTGACGAATGGATGCAGGTAAAATCCAGTAATTTCTATGGGAATCCACACAATATAACTTTGCGTGGGGGTTGTCTCTGGATATTTCGCTGGGAATGTAAAAAAATATATATTGTATAAATATTGAAACAATTACACATGTCATAAGTAGGTGTGTTTCACCATAGACAGTGAGAGCTTCCTTCTAGCTTTGTATTTTCAAAGCCAGTGTGACTTTTGAACTTATGTGAAGGTTGCTCCTCCCTCATTCTACTCCTCCATCCTCACATTTTCCCCAGGCACTCAGAGATCCACTCTCAAGACGCAAAGATCTGAATGCCGCTACATCATAGAGAGCTCTCATATAAGCAAACCGGGTCAAGTGTTTAGCACCAGCAATGTGCACATTTAAGGATCTCAGAGTGACATTCAAACATTCAAATAACAGTTCTAAAAAAAGTGTGATGAAGGTCAAAACTTTTAGTACTTTCTACCATAATTCTAAAAACAAACGCCAGAAATAAAAAGATTTTCTTTCAAATGGCTAATTTTTATTTGAGGCATAGAAAATCGAAGGCTTTTAAAAGTGGCAATGTAACAGGAAGTCATAACCTCTAAACACTACATGTGCTTGTGATGGACCTGGGAATTGAGATGCGTATCTATTCACTTCAAAGTTCTGCCATCAAAGCCTTTCCCGATGCTGTCACGGAGAAAAGAGCTTTTTGGTATCTCATTACCCAGCAGTACTTCCCCTGGTCAGCGATTGTGCTCACAGGGCGAAACCTGACTCTTAATTGCCGTTCAATTACAGAAACTAATCGGTGGAGGTGTTTCGCAAACAAAAATCCCTCAGCCTGGCTCACTGCAGTGCACGGCTAAAGGGCTGATTTGTATTCTAAAAAGGTGACTAATGTTCATGCCTTTTTCTCCCTTCCTGCATCCCGCACTTCCTCTGAGAGGTCTGGATTATGAATATGCTAACAGTTGTGGCCAGGGTTCTTAGTTATTGAGGTGAGGGAACGTGATGGAACACATTCTGCCTTTGCTTTTGCTTTCGTTTGAGATGTTGATGCTGCTGCTGCCGCCACCATGACATGTTAGTGGAAAACCGCAATTGCTAACAACCGGTGAGCTTCTTGAAGCAACGGTGGTGGAGTCTTGCAAGTCTGACTACAGAGTTGAACGCCCTCATACTTTCTCATGATTTTATTTCAGAAGAGCCCAAGGCTCCGCCACTGTCTGTTCTGCAGCACGTGCCCTTGGTGAAGTGAACTGAGTATCACCTTACTAGGGCAAACAAGGCTCAGCACTCTACTTATATTACCTAGAACAACAGGAAGGTTAGACGCCTAAAGGCAACAGTGTGTGCCTTGTATTCCCCGCATACCTTGATAATCCACTCTACGAGATGTATTTATTTCCAATAGAACATCAACTCCCGTCAAACAGTTGAAACAAAACAGAATGTCGTGATAAACAATTTCTAACAAACAGTGCAAGGGTCATTGGTGTGGACGCAGGTGGACCTACATTTGGTGTGGACGTGTGCTTGAGTCACTCAACCAGATCATTAAAACTCATTATGGCTTTAGCCATAATTATTAACCAGACGAATCAGCTTTTGCACATGCCTGGTAATGATAATTCCTCTCATTATTCAGCTCAGCTAACACATTATCCTTCTGTTTATTCATGCAAGCACAAATACAGGCATATTAATATCAATTTGTAAAATACTCACAGCCAGCTTTTGCTTTTCCTGGCCTAAATTAAATAATAATAAAAAAATGAATACAGCACTACGATATAGACTGTTAATTTTTACGAATAGATGTTTAAATTGAGTAAAATATGATTTATTTCCTGTCATTCCTTGCATATATTGTAGATGATGCCATGGAAACTGAAACCAATACAATAATAGTATTCAAGAAATTATCAAGGAAAAGGAGAACAAATAAACAAAAAGATGACAGATAATCAGTTCAAGGATGCATAACAGTATTAAATGGAGTCATTATGGTCGATGCATGACTGGCATGCATGACTGACTTTAAAATATTCAGCCATGAATGATGATTCCTAAGTTATATAGCCTCTCATTTGACTTCTTGGATGTCATTTAACATGGTTTCTAATTATTAAAGATAATTGTTCCTTTCTTCTTTTTTCCCCTCTTTACACATCAATAACATCCTAATTATGTCTTCAGTTATTATGCTATTCCAATGAGCACTTCATAGCTTCACTGTATATCCAAGAATACTAATGACTAGGTTATAAAATACACTGACTAAAGACAGCTGCATCTCCTCAGAGCTTCAATCACCCGCGAGACACTTCATCCATTATTAAAATGTACAAGGCTAATAAAGGCCCCGTGTGTTCTTTTTTGTCCTACGCACAAGGCCGCAGAATATTCTTGTCACTGTGGTAGATGTGCTTGCATGTTTTTTCTTTTAGCAGCTACATTACAAAGAGGTGAATGGTGAGGCCCTGCCAAAGCTCATTCCCAAACCTTTTCATTTCCTGGAAAATGGAGGACTAGTCAGGGTTTTCAGACAGCCTCGTCTCGGAGGATCCGGGGAGCAGGAAACTGCGGTGTCTGGAATTGATTTGAGGCAAAGGGAAAATAAAATACTTGGGATTCCTGAGGTTTGGGGGACAGCAGACAAAAAGTCATGGATCCCACCAATGCAATGCAGGGAGACATTGGAGTGAGCGCAAAATGAGACTATCAGGCTTATGTGACAAACTTGGGTGAATTTAGGGAGCCATTTTAAGTCCCAGACCCCAGACAACTTATTAGGCCATGCCACCTCCGATATTTAAAGTCACTAGGCATATTTCAATAAAGCTCCATCCTCTGAATTTCTGTCTAGTTTGTTTATTTTTTAAAACCACTCTCTTTACCGGTAGCATCTGCAAGCTACTCCCATGCTTAAGCTATACGTGAATGACAGCTTTATTGTTTGACTTTTTCAGAGATGATTGAAAAGCAAATGGTGCATTGATAAACATCACTCGGTTTGCAATACCTTTTCACCAAGCATCTATGAGGAGAGGTTAATTCATTGAATTGGTAAACAGAGAAATTAAACCTTCAGTAGTGTGCACAACTGAAAAGGAGAGCGACTGAAAACGATTATCCAGCTGCTCTGGGACAGAACTGCTTAAAACTGAGAATGAAAAGGAGGCATGTGTGTCTCTTAATTTGAAAACTATATAATAATCCAGAGCTGTATAACAAATTTAAATACATATTCAAAATATATATATTCATATCTATTTAAATAATCCAAAATACCACAATGGATTTCGTAAATATATGCCACTTTTTCAGTAAATGAGTGAAAATGTCCCTGATTTGCTTATTTTGCTCATTCAGTCTGTACACGATAAATATGCATACTACACTATACAGCTATACAGGCAACCTGTTTAAAAGATTCCCACATCGAATCAAAATATAAGAGCGTGTAAATCTGAATCGAACTTAAGCAGGACAATAGCCAATACAACTGACATGTCCCTTCAGCACACATCACAGCCCTTATGCTCACTGTTTGCTACCTGATAAATAAATATATACAGAATACATGGAATTAATGATTTGAAACTGTCTCACAGAGAAGATCGCCCATTGGAAAATTTAGAGAGGTTTTTTTTTTTATATGTATTGTTGTGCCAGGATGGCTTTGCAGCAGGATTGAGGAGAAAAATATATGGGGTACAAAAGATACAAAGGAACATGCTAAACTCACAATTTCATAGCCACTGAACAGATTTCACTCATGGGTGCGGGCAGCAGAACCGAAACTGTCTCTATGGTTGTTAAACAAACACAGAAGACGTCAAGGTGATGAGCAAGAAGATGTGAAAAGGAAGCAAGGGTTGAGGGTAAACAACACGAGCAAAGAGAAATCAAAAGCAGAGAACATAAAGCACTGTCAGAGACCACTTCACTGTGTCCAATTTCCTCTTATCATTGATGAAGACATATACTCTTTTGAACAGAAGGCTGTGACACTGAACCTATATGCCTAACCCCTCCACAGAGAAGTGCACAGTGGGAGGCTGGCACTAAAAAAAAAGTATAGCATTTTCCCAGCCTGTTTCTAGATCGAGCAAATATTTTGCACTTTTAAATGTGTATCAATAAAAAAATGTGCCAAATGTGAAATAAGCTAAAAGTCCTAATACGAAGAGAAATAAAATAAACCAACAAACAAACACAACTACAATAGTGGCGTACTATAAACTGCAGAGTCTGAGTCTGAGTCCTCGGGAAAAAAAAAACAATATGAATCTGCTTTTGGATCATTTCTTAGGGCATTAGAGAAAATGCATCTGTCTCTCAACACAAGCAATTTGAAGCTCAATCTTCCCTCTAACTATGGCTTAGAGACCTTGAGAGGTGGTTAAAACAAGGAGATGCCTGTCCTCAATCCTTCGACCCAATCCACCCCTGTCATGCACCGCTGACTCAACAAAGATACTCAGTCTTCCTTAAAACATCTGGTGACAACTACCTACCAGCAGGACTCCTTTGAGACAGATTCAAGCCACAGATAAGGTGTAAATGACTCAAAATGGGAAAATGCAGTGATATAATAACACAGACCTTGGACGTGCAGACCAGCAGGGAGTAAACAAAGGGAAATGTAGACAGGGGAACACAATCACACTTGTTATCAATCTTCTCAGGGCCTTTCTGGATGAAATCAGATGTTAAGTAACAACTTTCCCATCTGTAACCTGTATGTCTATTTTTAAATGATATCCTTGCAAATCTGAAACTGCACAGCTTCAGGTTGATGAGTCATATTCCAGAGTCAATTTGGAAAATCTCTTGTCTGTCAGGGCTACAATCACACATGTCAAGGCACTTTGATGATCTTAGAAGATCTTACTGAGTCATATTGAACTGCTGATAACTGTCTTCACTGAGGATGACATGACAGTTTGAATGTTTAATCTAATAACTTTAAACCTACAGGTAAAAATACAGGTTTAAATTACAATGCTCAAATATGTGACCGTTTTAGTAATGACTAATAAACCTATTCGCATGTAACTATGTAAAAATCTTAAAGTTAATTACAAAATTAATTAGATCTTTAAACTGTGACTCTGCTGCCCTGGCAGCGATGTGCTTCCCTGTCACTTCTCATTATTTTTTGGAAAATCTCAAAGGTAATGCCAGCAATATTAGGGACAATGATATATTTATATTGTATACATTGGACACATACAAACTAAAATGAAATATAGAGTAAAACTGAAAAAAGCCTGCACAAAAGTGAAAAAGCCTGCACAAGGAACAAGCCTTAAAATTAAAAACACTCACTCTAAGAAATCTCTGTGTATTAACAATTGAATGGCTGTATTTTACTAGAAATTGTACCAAGGCTATAATGTAATTCACAAAATTTACATTTGCAAATTGCATTATGGGACCTTGATCTTCTCTCCAACATTTTTTTTTTTTTTTGGTCACCACTGGTTGTGAACCACGAAAAGTTTGATCTCCTTCAGCTCCACTTTGCATGTTAAAGCTAATTATTATATGGAAATTACAAAGAAGTAACCCTAGTTACAAATATACACTATGATTTAATTGAAAAGCTTTAAATTGACTGTTGAATTATATGTTTTTTACTATTCTACAACACCATGAGCAGTCCCAACACATTCACAACAATATCAAATCCACATAAAATGACAATTCATGTCACATTTCTGTTGTACCAAGCAGAATAACCTTTCAATTGCTGCAAGGCAGATTATATCGTCTTATCAGGTCTCTTCTGTTGAGAAGTATCTTCCCCAACCAATCCTTCACTGAGTTGAGCATTACTGCCTGTAAATCTTACCCAGTGCTTTTTCACCTTTACATAATGACCTTTTCACACACTTGCACACACATCCAGACACACACGTGAATGTGCCTCATGAGGCTTTCAACGGCAGTTGACACAATCCACCATTTCAAGAGCAGCACAAAAGGCGGCTCATCTGCCTGGTTGGTTCTGAGCGGAGCTCCCAGGCCCCAGTGCACACCGTCACGCCTACTGTGCAGCAGAAGAAATTAAGAAGATAGTCATTTGGAAAGTATCAAAGGAAGCAGGGCAATCCTCTTTTTATTCTAGCAAGTTGGAAAATGAGATCGTTAATCCTCTGGGGCTTGAATTTGTTTTCTGTGTCTCTAAGTTTGATTCCTCTGGGATTTATGAACCATTATAATCTCATGACAAGGGATATGTATATTATTTACTTCTGGGCCTTCATTTCATTGTCTCTGTACCTGTATTCAGCACACTGAAATCTAAATCGAATCTAATCTAAAATGTATTTATTTAGTACATTTAATATTTACAGGCTATTAAACATCTTACCCTTTTTTATTCCTTTAACGGAGTGTCTATTTAAACTAAGAGCAAATAGCCCACCTTATTGGCAGAGGCTTTGCACACTAACTCTGCCCACTGACATCTGGTTGGGTCAGAAAAAAATACGGAAGACTCTGGATTGCAAATGGTAGCAATAGTGTAGGGGGTGTCACCTTTTGCAGAACTCACTCTACTTCCTTTTTCACATCACATATCAGATCGGAAAGGCATTAATTTGCAATAAAAACTAAGAAAATATTTGAAAAGTGAAAATAAAGTGTCTAATGTGTTTAATAATAAAGTGTTCATCGGTTAGGCTTAGGAGTAGGTGTAGGTGCAGGCCGTAGCTTTTTTTGGGTTAAAAATTATCCAAAATACATATTTGAGAAAATACACAACCAGGCAGTGTTCAAAACTCTCTGCTTGCCTTAGCTCGAATCAAAGCGGTAAGCTTGTAATAATGTTTTTAATTCCAGTGGTACTGGTGGATTTCCGCTGGAGATTCGAGCATGTCTTTGCATCATTACATCACATCTGTACACATAAAGAAGGAGTCTCGGCTAGTAGGTTATATTGCGTGTGAGGATGTTGGAGGTGGAGATTTATAGCCTTTTCTCACAGCACTTGATAACTAAACTTATCAATTTGATGGCGGATCCAGAAAGGTTCAAATGACAATCACCAGTGACAACTGGAGATTCACCCTTTGTAAAATGCAAAAGACTTCGTTTGGACTTCTGAGTGGCTACAGAAAAAAAAAAAAAACTGCAACCGGACCCATGCGAAAACAAGGATACATATCTGAAGGACATTACATGTAGTCACGCAATGCTGACGTTGTTAACATTAACCATTTGAGAATAAAGTATAATTTGCACGGTTTTGCGTGATATGATAAGCGATTGTTAGATTTAATCAGCGCGATATACTGCAATGTTAGAACCAGAACAAAAGTGGATGCTTCTTACTTGTTCAGATGACATTTTCCAGTGAAAATTATTATGTTGGTCATACTTCCAAAAAGAATAATCTGTGATTCTGAATGACAGTATCCACACCGGCGCGGTGACTGACAGCCACACAGTCTCCTCAAACATTGTGTTCATTCGTGCTGTGCTGTGGCGAGGCACAACTCACGTAAAATTGATAATTCCGCGAATGACTGCAATTGCAGATTTTGAACAGAGATGGCGGCAAAGAGGAAAAACTGCGGACTGCAGCTTTAAATAATTGTAATAAGAATTGACACTGTTATTATTGCATACTGTTTAATGTACAACAACACTGATGTGCAAATAGTATCTCTCACAATTCATAAATATAATGTACAAATAGCATCTAACTACTATTTAGACTTATTGCCAAGAAAATACTGCTATTTTTACATAGTGAAAAATAGCATATCACTAAGAAAATGCCGCTATTTTCACTTAGTGTAAATATAATATTTTACTATTTAAACTTTGTGTAAATAGTATATATTGTTATTTGCACTTAGTACAAATAGCCACTGACTTTTTTTTATTGTTTCTTCTAATATTCAGAAACATCACTGTTTTTGCATTAATAAGGAGTCATTATTTTAAATGTAATACTTGAACCACTTCTCTGAAAATAATCTGTAGTGAACAGCATAGCGTCGCTGTCCGATGAAAACCGCGTATGTCCATTTTGCCAATATTGAGATTTTTCGACGGATAGAATGTCCAGGTTCATTTCCGTATACAGTATGCTTCACATTATCTAAATGACCAATGAAAAGTTGTGAAATCATGTCATCTGATTTCCACTTATATCCATTTGCTGTCAAAGCTGTCAATCACGCCGTGTATCTCCCGCCCTGTGGAGGCATCTCGCCGGTCTCGTGAAGTTCGTCTCTGGAAGCTCAGCATTGGATAGCCGAATAACACTGTGAGGTAAAGTATCAGCAAACGTTTGTTTTTGACAACTGTTCTCAAGTTTATTATATATTCACAACTGTTATTTACCGGTAAATGGTCTAGATGAAGTAATTGTCCACAGGCTAACTTAGTTCTTCTGTTTTTGCCTGCCGTGTCTCGCCTTAATAAACTGAGCGTAGCCTATTCATCTGTCATCTGAAACACGACTTTGTCATTCTAATTAATGATCGGAAGAACGCGTATCGACCACCGTTACTGTAAAATATGCACGTATGTCCATTTAAACTCGATTTTGGTCAAATGTGGATTATATCATTACACTGGCAAGAATATGCTTACATTTAAAGATGCCGTAACAAGTATGACAACGCTACGTTCAACTGCTGTGAAATTACGGTGTTTTTTTTTTCACTTCCTGAAAAGTAACCGTTTTGGGCATACGTGAGTTTCATCGGGCAGCGACGATAGACTACATTCTGTCAGGGCATCTGGTGTTTATAAGCTAAAGGGTTGTCATGGTTCTGTCACTTCTGCTTTTGTTACTAGTTCTGTGTGGTGACAGAGCTATGACATTTCCTGTCTGTGTCGTGTTTATGTTAGTCTAGTTTCATGTGAGCACATGGCTCCTGATTATTCCTGTGCCATGTGCTTTCTGTCTAATTGTTAGCTCCTCCCTTCTCGTTATCTGTTTAGCAATTAACATTCCTCACCTATTTTGTGTTTTCAGTTCGGTGCTGGTTCGTTTGTCTAAGTTCCTGTTTCTTGTTCCTAGTGTTTTTGCCTTGTTAGTATTTGTTCTGTTTTTTTCCCCATGCAGGAGTTTTGTTTGTACTTTGTTTTTTGTTTAGTTGGTTAATTAAAATCTTACCTATGTTTTCATGCAATTTAGTCCTCGTTTATGTTTCCTGATTTTCACGTGACAAGGGTAGCATTTCAAATTTGAGTGTACAAATTTCTTCAAAGTGGCACAAATATCAGCAATTGCTTTGAACTACAGCACTACTATTGATTTGTGATCTTTGTATCTCAGTTTAATCAAAACTCTTGCTTGCAATCAACAGTTCCAGTGGGTTTGAAAAACACCCTTGACACATCAAGAATCAAGGAAAATCCTTCTAGGGGGAAGATCTGTGTGGATGGGAGGCTGCTTAACTATTTATAGCAATAAACTGCAAACTAGTTGGGAGGAAATCTGTATTCTACCATGGCAACGAGACAATAAATCTAGTCGTTTAACCTGCATGGCTAGAATTAAACTTATAATCTCTGTTTAAAACCCAGAAGGCTAAGTGTTTTTTTTTTCCGATGCCTAGCATGTGTGTCAAGCGAATGCCTGATCCTTCGGTCAATGGTTAAAAAAACAACAGAATCATTATCGTCTGCACATGAAGAGACGCACTCCTCCATAAATGTCACCAGCGCTCTGATTTATCCTAAGCCGGGGCCAGGGTCAGGGGTTAAGGCTCATAGGGGTTCTAACTGCTGAAAATGTTGACATTAGCATCCAACTCCGTTTCGTTTAAAACGGGCATCTCTCTTCTTTCCTTTTTTTTCTCACATTGTAGACAGGAGAGGATTAGTGGCTGCTGACAATCATGACATATGGCAAAGCTAGGTTATGAGCCACAAACAAAATCACACCACGCATTATTCTTAGGTCACGCTCTAGCAACAGAGTTTCATGAAAACGCACGGTTGCTAAACCAGCTAGAAGTCAGTGCACATTAATGCATGTTGCTTTGTGAGAGTGCATCTCAACTGTGATGTGAGCTGTCACATCTTGATGCAATGAAATAATGGGTGGGGAACGCTTGCTTACCCACAGGAGTCATTTTCAGAACGCCGGTTTGAGGATGTGCATTCTTTAACCACCTGACATGTACATGCATCACACATCAATCAGTCAAAACTACACCCAACTACAAAGATGCATGGGGAAAACTGAACCAAAATATAGGCAATGCTAACATCAAATGTCTGACAATACATTTTATACATACAATGGCTTTTGTGTTTGGTACAGACCAATTTAAATTCATATCCTAGCATTTACATCTTACCTTCAATAAATAAATAAACACAAAAGAAACCGAATGCAATGTCATGTACAAAACCATGACTAAAACCAATCAAAACGAGATTATTCTTTGATTATTCCCAAGTTATATTATTCATGTTTTTGCTGACAAATGGCATTTATAAAAATCCAGTCTATGAAAAGAACAGTATGTGAGTGAGAGCACACTGACGAATGAATTCCACATTCTGCATGTCTGTGAATCCCTTTGGCAAACCTTTTTTCTTTTCTTTCTTTTTTTTTTTTTTTTTGAGGGTTCCAGTGGCTGTTTGATTCACAAAGGTCATGCTGTGAAAAAAAAAAAAAAAATCGCAATTCTATGCTGGTAACCCAAGTGGAAAAATAATTTTGTTAAATGGACGGGTTTGCCTGCAAGCTTATAAAGAAGAAAGTCGTATATACGCAAGCGCTGTGGCTATTAGGACCAGAGGAATTACTGTGGTGTGGGAAATGTTGCAATGTTGCAAGTATGTGCAATTTAGGTTCATATCTTTTTTCTTTAGGTTTTTCTTTACCTTTTTTCACATTTTACCTACACAGTTAACCAGCTTCGTATGTATGGCTTTTTGACATAGTGAAATTGCTTGGTAGCTCACATGGTACAGTATTGCATTTGTGATAGTCATTTCTGAACTTCTGCTATACGTACAACAACCAACATTGCCATATTCACATTCTTCTGTTTCTGATAAAACAGGACACACTTTTAGTGCCACTCACTTACATTTCACTGTCAAAATGTTGTGAAACGTGCAAGAAGCAACGTAATATCATCTTGCAGAAATGTCGCCACAGGCATGTTTTTCCAATGCTCCAGGTTTTTTATTTATATATATATATTATTATATATTATGTTAATAATTGTTTATTAATTATTAATGTTATACTAATTGTAATTGTTTATGTTTTAAGTTTTTATATAATTCTTTTAAAAAAAGTTTTATAGAGTTGTACTTTCAGGTGTTTTTTTTTTTTTTTTTTTACCTTTTTGCCCAAATCTTTTTGACAAATATATCACGCAGCAAGTGCTTCTTAGGACAAACTGCAGGTCTTTCAGCCAATTAGAGAATGGGAAAGCACAGAGAGAAACTCACTCTACCCTTCATTCTTACACACCGCAACATGCTAGAAAAGTGTTTGAAGGTGGAGAAAGTTTAAACTATTAAATGCTGTGTGCTCTGGGCCCAAAAATTACTCCTGGTGACATATTGAATTTCATTTAGTGCTACGCTAGCATCAAATCAACTTTGGGAACTAGGAGGCAGACTCACAGTCACTTCTCTGAACTCAATGAATATCAATAATGGCCACAGATTCTGTACAGTAATGAGAGAACATGAGAAATAGTATCGAAGGGAAAGGCACAATGGAGTTTGAATTAACAGACATATCAGCACCGTGAAAAGAAATATGACTGGCCTAAATATTCTGTAAGCATGCGCTCTATAAAATCAAATTTAAACTAGGGATGTGGGTTCCCTAAATGACTAGACTAATCAACAATATAATTAGGCTGGTTTCACATTCAACATTAGAACACTATTTCATTTTTATACATAAGATGCATTTAGTACAAACTATGTGGAGCACAGAGAATTGGAAGAGAATGCGTTTTTAGATGTTGGACTTTTTTTAAGTATGCATGCTGTCTGAATGTGTATGGCTATAATGGTGGTGCTTTAAAGGGGGTGTATTTGAAGACTTTAACTTTTACGAGAAGGTTTTACTAACTATGTTCTACAGTGCACATTCTATCAATTGCAGTTCTGGCACCCCCATCCCAACATACTGTACAATGTGACGTACATTCACATAACATATATTTAGCAATGCAGCTGTAGGGTTATGTTCATGTGACATTACAGTTCTTCGCCATCACGAAAGTCTACTATTTGTATGCATTTTGAAGCCTTGCCAGTTAAACTGTTTTGGTTTCACTTTATTTTGATGGACCCTTTAACACATTCTGTTGACTATAAGTAGACACGTACATGTCAACTAACTCTCATTAGAGTGTTAGTAGAGTATTAGTAGACTTGTAGGGTTAGGGTTACAATAAGTTGAAATGTAGTAGCAAAGTTACTTATAGTCAGTAGAATGTCTGTTGGCGGAGCATCACAATAGAGTTAGCAGATATTAAGCAGACAGTCTACTAATACTCTAATGAGAGTTAGTTGACTTGTAGTTGCAAAGCTACTTATATTCAAAAGAATGTTCAAAAGGGACCATCAAAATAAAGTATAGCCAACTTTTTATTTGCATGCCTGTCACAGAGCCCCATTCCTAAACTAAATTCTCTTTCACATCTTATCGTGCTTAAACAGTCAAATACACACAGGTTTACATAAACAAAGTCATTATATATCTTAAATGAATGTAAACAGTTTGACGGATGTGTGTCAGTAGTATAAGTGCAACAGGTCTTGATGTGACATCAGCCTAATATGCCAGCTGCTGTCTGTGTCATGTCATTAATGTTAATCAAACAAAAAAATACGTAGAGAAAATAACTCACTGCTCTTGACTGAATATAACTTCTGTAGCTTTAACCCTCTAGGCGCCACGGTCGAGTTTACTCGACAAGATGCAGCACTGAATAAAACGGCCGATTTTGCCAAATTGGGTGTCAAATTTCGTTCGACCTCCCCTCCACTGGATGGCAGACATGTCATACTTCATCTCAGACCCAAAAAAACGTCATGCTTCTGAACAAAATGTTCGAGTTAGAGCGCATTGAATCAGTGCGATCAAAAGTGGAGCTAGTGTGAGAGTGAGCCATTTTATCAGAGCCTCTCCGTAATCGCGGCGACAGTATTGTGGTGGAGACTTTGTCTGTTATCACTGGGTATGTAAGACGAGGTCGAAGTATTCATAGTACAGTTAGGGGGCAACGTGAAGGCAGGGTGGGGAGTCGCAATGAATGTGCATACTCTGCGCGCGCGCGAGGCAGATCTGGCCGCGCTCGCGCTGCTCGTATCATCTCACTCATGATGCCTTGCCGTCGCGAGTGATCTTTTGAACTAAACAGGTCTTGTCTACTTGTGTTTGTGTGTCATATGAATAATATATATGTGCCCCATACATGGAATCAGAGTGCTTACTGTATGTAGTAAATGGAAAATCTTTACAGCAAAAGGCCAACCACTACATGCATACGGTTTGTTCTACCATTTATTAGTAATTATTTACACAGTTTGTTTACTACTTCCTATATACCTGAGCATTCAGTATTGTGCAATATAGCATACAGAAGGTGATGGACATTTTGGGGGGAAAGATATGCTGCATTTTATCATTTAAACATGTGACTTTTCATGATACTTCTATAATCCAAGATTTCTGCCACCATATGACGTCATAATATGCAAATTAGATGGAAAAATGTAATCCCTAAATAAACTTTGGGTCATCCTTAATATTTCTCTAATTTACAGAAAGTCTCTATCTTTTTTCACTTTTAAGATATAGCCTTGTGAAATTAAGATGTCAAAATCGAACTTTTATGGAAAAAACCTCTGGCGCCTAAAGGGTTAAGAAGCAGTGTATATTTAATTCATTCAGTGATGTCTATGTAGTTTTATTTTCGCATTTGTTTATTACATTTCTTATTCGAATGCTACTGTTACAGTAAATACACATACTGTAGCTGAAAATATGAATGCACTGTTCTTTTCATTTGTATGTTATATTTGTTGTGACTCATCAGACACAGTCAGATCCATTTGCAAACGGTTTATTCAGATTAGACAAGGTCGACAGGCAAGGGTCAGTACCAGCGAGAAACAGTGGAGCAGGGCAGAGAACAGCAAAAGGTAACCAGGCAGGAGATCAGGGCAGGCAGCAGACAAGACGAGATCCAGAAAACAGGCAGGGGGTCAGTAGGCAGGCAGAAATCAACCAGAACCGAGATACAGCAGGGTCGTAAACACGGCCAGAATAACAGTCAGGAAAACGCTCAGAAATGTACACAGGGGTGAAACAAGACTTCGCACTGAGCGAGCTGTGAGCGTGAGTTATATAGAGCTGGGGATGAGATGCAGCTGTGTAAATGATCAATGCCCGCAGGTGGGGATGAAATCAGTGCAAGAGTGAAGCATGGTGGGAACTATAGTTCGGGAACCACTCAGTATTCGGGGGAGATCGACCGTCGTGGGTTATTGGGGAGACTAGCAGGACTATTGGTCGTGACAGAGCCCCCTCCCTGCGAGCGACTCCCGGCGCGAGAATGCTGGCGACGACGGGGTCTACCACGTGGTCGAGGAGCCGGTTTGGTGGGATGGTTAAGATGGAATTCCTGGGTAAGCGTGGGATCCAGAATGTCTTTTGCGTTGACCCATGACCGTTCCTCCGGACCAAACCCCTCCCAGTCGACGAGATATTGGAGACAGCCCCCCCGGCGCCTGGAGTCTAATAGTTGGTGCACCTGTAAGGTCTCCTCGCCCTCCACTAGTAGGGGTTGAGGAGTGGATTCCGCGGGCCTCTCCTCGGTGGGGGTTGTGGCCGGCTTGAGCAGCGAGACATGGAAAGTTGGAGAAATACGGAGGTGGTCAGGCAGGGCAAGACGATAAGACACTGGAGTGATCTGCCGAAGGATTTTAAATGGACCCACATACCTCGGGCTGAGCTTCTTGCTGGGGAGCCGAAGGCGGAGATCTCGAGTGGAGAGCCAGACCCATTGACCGGGTTGGTACTCAAGGTTGGGTCGGCGGTGTCGATCGGCCAGTTTCTTGCAGCGGTTGATGGCCCGTTGGAGATGAGTGTGCGCGAGGTTCCATGTTTCCTCACTGCGCCTTAACCAATCCTCCACGGAGGGGACGTTCGTGGGTTCACCGGACCATGGGAACAGGGGTGACTGAAAACCGAGGACACACTGGAATGGAGTCAGGCCCGTGGAGGGTTTTCGAAGGGAGTTCTGGGCGTACTCAGTCCACATTAAGTACCGACTCCAATCCTCTTGATGTAGATGGCAGTAGGACCGAAGGAACCGGATGATCTCCTGGTTGAGGCGTTGGACTTGTCCATTGGCCTGGGGATGGTACCCGGACGTGAGGCTTACGTTGACCTGGAGCATCTGGAAGAAGGGTGCCAGACTTGAGAGGTGAATTGGGGATTCCTATCGGACACAATGTCGTCGGACGGTCCGTAGAACCGGAACACTAAGTTGCAGAGGTGTTCTGCCGTCTGTAGGGCAGTGGGGAGTTTGGCGAGCGGAATGAGGCGACATGACTTGGAGAATCGGTCTATCACAGTGAGGATGGTGGTGTAACCATCGGAGGGAGGCAAGTCGGTGACAAAGTCGATGGCAATATGTGACCAGGGACGTTGTGGGACACGAAGTGGTTGGAGTAGACCGGCGGGCAGAAGTCGCGATGCCTTCTGGGTGTTGCAGTTTTGGCACTGCTGGACGAACTGGTTGGCGTCGGGGACTAACGTGGGCCACCAATAGTGATTCTGGAGGAGTTGGGTGGTGGCCGTGATTCCCGGGTGCCCAGAGCTGGGGAAAGCGTGTGCATGTTCCATGACCCTTCTTCGGTAAGCCTCGGGGACATGAACCCTATTGGGAGGACATTCTGGGGGAACTTCCATCTGGGCGTTGGCCTGACTGAGTTCGGTTTCAATGTCCCACTGGATAGGGCCGAGGACAAGGTCGGGGTTCAGGACTGTTTCAGAGGTCTGGAAGGAAAGGTCTGGGTCGTGTTGACGAGACATAGCATCAGCCTTGGTATTCTTAGACCCGGGATGATAAGTGACCGTAAACTGGAACCGGCTGAGGAGCAGCGACCATCTGGCCTATCTGGGTTTCAACCTCTTGGCCTCAACTATGAACGCTAACTCAGGATTGGGATGGTGCAGGATGGAAGCCATGGTGAAGCGAAGCTTGAGTTGATTGAAGGCGTGGGTTGCGTCCTTACTCCAAGGGAGACGGACCGTGTTCCTCTGCACCATAGAGGTCAGAGGCCCACCCACCGTGCTGAAATCCCTGATGAAGCGGCGGTAAAAGTTCGCAAACCCAAGGAAGCGTTGTAACGCCTTCAGGGAGGTGGGTTGTGGCCAGTCCAAAACTGCCTTGACCTTGCACTCATCCATTGCCACGCCTTCTGGACTGATGACATAGCCCAGGAAGGTGGTAGAGGTCTGGAGGAACTCGCACTTCTCGATCTTAGATCTTAGCTTAGAGTTGGTGCTGAATGAGTCTCTGAAGGACTGCCCGGACGTGCTGGATGTGGTCTTTTATGTTGTCTGAGTAGACTAAAATGTCGTCAATGTAGACGATGACAGTTCGGTGGAGCATATCTCGGAAAACATCATTGATGAAGGACTGGAAGACTGCTGGACTGTTTGGCAGGCCGAACGGCATGACCAGGTATTCGTAGTGCCCCGTGCAGGTGGAAAAGGCGATTTTCCACTCATCCCCTTTGCGAATGCGGATCAGATTATAGGCACACCGCAGATCCAGTTTGGTGTAGAATCTGGCCGTGCGCAGGAGCTCCAAGGCAGCAGGCACTAGGGGTAGGGGGTAGCGGAACTTGATCGTGCAGTCATTGAGAGCCCTGTAATCGATGCAGGGTCGGAGGTCGCCGTCTTTCTTTTGCACAAAGAAAAAAACGGCCGATGCAGGTGACGTTTAAGGTCGAATAAAGCCTTTCGCCAGTTCCTCCTCAATATATCTTCGCATTGCCTCAGTTTCAGGTTGAGAGAGCGGAAAGATGCGGCCTTTGGGAGGCACGGTACCTGTCACCAGATCGATGGCACAGTCGTTGGTACGGTGAGGAGGAAGCTTTGAGGCTTTTGCCTTGCTAAAAGGCTCTGACAGATTGTTATACATGGATGGGAGATGGTTCATAACAGCGTCCTCCTGGGGCTCGATGATGCTTAGGACGGGTAAGGGTGTGACAGTGGTGAGACAGGTAGCGTGACAGTTCTTCCCCCAGCAGATGATTTGACCCGTTGCCCACTGGATGTGTGGGTCGTGCTTGCGGAGCCAGGGCAGGCCCAGGATAACAGGTGTGTATGGGGCGTGGAATACAAAGACTTGAATGGTCTCATGGTGAAGAACTCCAGTCCGCATGCGAATCTCTTGTGTGATGTGGGTGACCAGACCGGAACCTAGCGGCCGCCTATCAACGCCTTTGACTGTGAGGGGAGAGGAACAGGGAATCAGAGCAATCTTGTGGTGCATGGCATAATCTCGGGACATGAAATTACCAGCCGCTCCAGAATCAATTAAAGCGGATGTGACTACTGTTTTGCTATTAATGGTGAACTCAAGGGGTACCGACACACAAGAGTTGGGATTGAGGGAATCAATGGTCAAACTCACCGATGCCACATCTCTCAGAGGTGGTCATGAGGGACAGTGGAGACGGAAGTGGCCAGCGCCGCCGCAGTACAGGCATAGGTTCTGAGATCTTCGTCTCTCCTTCTCCTCCGGAGTCAGACGGGAGGTGTTTATCTGCATGGGCTCACTGGTCTCCATTGATGTTGACTCAGAAGCTCGAGGAGTAAAAAAGTTGCGGGCGGAAGGCACAGGGCGCTGGCCGGGACGACGTGACTGCATGAGATGGTCTATTTGAATTGACAGATGAATGAATTGATCGAGGTCCTTTCCCTCGCCGCGACATGCCAGCTCGGCTTGCATTTCGTGGGTTAAGCCTCGACGAAAGACCACCTTCAATGCATTGTCGGTCCAGTCCGTCTGAGCCGCGAGGGTGCAGAATTCGAGTGCATACTCAGCTGCTGTAGACCGGCCCTGTGTGATCTCGAGGAGGCGGTCCTCCGCTCCCTTACCTTCCTTGGTGTGTTCGAACACTGCCCGGAACCTCTGAAGGAAGTCGGCGAACGTAGGAAAAGAGGAACCATCCGACCTCCATACTGCCGTGAACCAGCGCGACCGGTGACCAGCGAGAAAACAAAGGCGATTTTGCTGTCATCCGTGGAATAAGAGATGGATTGTTGTGCTAGATACATCGAGCACTGGAGAATGAAGCCCTTGCATTTGCTTGGGTTCCCGTCGTACTTCTCGGGAAGAGCGAGGTGGGGGTTTGTGCCCGCAGGGTTTTGGGGCTCGGGAGCGTGAGCAGGACGTACTGGCACCGGAGATGGATCGGTGGACGAGGGTTGTAGTGCTCAGACCGCTTGAATCAGATCCTCGATTAACGAGGTTAAGCGGTTTAGCTGGTGATGGTGAGCAGCGAGCTGATTGGCTTGAGCGGAGAAAGCAGCTGACCACGCAGGTACCGTTGCTGGATCTTCTCGTGGCGAAGTCTTCTGTTGTGACTCATCAGACACAGTCAGATCCATTTGCAAACGGTTTATTCAGATTACACAAGGTAGACAGGCAAGGGTCAGTACCAGCGAGAAACAGTGGAGCAGGGCAGACAACAGCAAAAGGTAACCAGGCAGGAGATCAGGGCAGGCAGCAGACAAGACGAGATCCAGAAAACAGGCAGGTGGTCAGTAGGCAGGGAGAAATCAATCAGAGACAAGATAGAGCTGGGGATGAGATGCAGCTGTGTAAATGATCATTGCCCGCAGGTGGGGATGAAATCAGTGCAAGAGTGAAGCATGGTGGGAACTGTAATTCGGGAATCAGTCAGTATTCGGGGGAGATCGACCGTCGTGGGTTATTGGGGAGACTAGCAGGACTAGTGGTCGTGACAATATTGTAATTGTCGTATTATTTGCAATGTGCGTTTTTGTTCTTAAAACAAAATAATAAAATACATAAAAAAACAACATATAAACAAATTGATAGATGTATGAATATATCAGGGGTTTTCTGATTTGATGATGCCACGGACCTCCCAAATATGTTCCCCTTTCGAGTGACTTCATTCCTAAAATATAAAAGCCAGTCAGATGTGTATATGGACCCATTTATAAAATAAAATAATAATATTATAAATATGTATAAAATATTATCTGGAAATTATTTACTTTCTATTAAATTTATATAAAAAATTCTATATTTTTTTTTACATACTATTTATCATTTTTTCAACTAACTTTTCTATTATTATTAGAATGCGTTGTTTTAAACATGAATGAACCAACTTTGAAAACCCCCAGACTAGACCATTATTTGATTATTGTGATTTAAAATCTCTCCATGCGACCACGTGTATAGCTAAAAGAAAATGATGTGTTTTATTAATCAGTGCAGAACTCAATTTAGAAAAAAAGTCAAATGTGGACTCATATCCCCAAAGCTTTGATGCAGATGTTTGTATATATTTGCAAATGCAAGTGGAAAGAAAACTGTCAGCATAGAGTATATATATCCAATCACAGTCCATTGAGCTTTGCTGTTCCCCAGCTGCAAGACTGCAAATCTTAAGGCATGAGAAGGGTAATTAACAGCCTAGTCGTGAAGCCTGGCAGAGCAAGTTATCCTCATAATTACAGCGAATAGGACCTCCGATCAGCCGTTAGCTTGAAAAAAAATGCTCTAGCTCTCCTTTACATAAACATGAAGACCTGCCAAAAAATAACTGAGGTACACATTTCAAATAGAGGTGTCTCTTTAACTAAGCTTAGACAGTGTGTGTGCATCTGAAACCTCAGTTATGTTCTGGATTGATGAACTGAATTTTTATCTTGTGTGGTACAGTCCAACCTCAGCAAATCAGGACAAATGAGGAAATTGGGTTTGGGCAAACATGGAGCACGGGTGGACAGATTAGACTTGTTTACGGGGTAAATATGCAGGTCACAGCTGTGTGGAACCGGTGCCACAGTCTTCATCTTTGATACACGTGACAGAGGAGTCCTGCCAGACACTACTGTTATTTGTGGCAGAGATGTTAGACAGAACTAAATGACTCATTTTCAAAGCTCTGTGTTTTCAGGAATTGCGAGGAAAGAGTGAATAGATTTGAGATAAACCCAGTATTATTCACCTTCTGTCTTCGTGAATTATATATATTTTGGTATCGCTGTCCAATTACAACCATTCAAAACTGTCTGTTCTGAATAGCAATGACCAGAAATGTCCTTGGGACCAAAACACAACAAGTGGACATCGTGTAAAAATTCAAAATATGATCAAAACACACAATAAAAAGTAACCCTAAAGGATTTGCAGAGAGACAGAACACTCATCTATAGCTCTGCATCCTAACAACACCGTCTGGGCTTGATTCCCAGCACTTCAGACCAGACAGGGGGAACAAACTGCATACATAAGCATCCTCAAACACCACCCATGGCGCCCAATACAGGCAGCGCAAAAACCAATATCTGCCACCCAATCTCCCAGAGACTTGAGGAACAATAAAAAGCTTCTTAAACACAAGCACGGCCGGCGCTTCTGATTGGCTGTTTATGCGTATTTGTGTAAGGGAGGAGAGAAATAAAATGTGCCGACTACTTCACCCTGCTTTTCTGTTGGGAAATATGGGCACAATTCAATTAATAATCTAAGGACATTGTCTCAGAGACGAAAACGTCTCGGTTACTGATGTAACCCTCGTTCCCCGAAGGAGGGAACGGGAGACGTGACGTCGACGTGACGACGTTAGGGGATCACTTCAGGGAGCCCTATCAACTTCGAGTATCTAAGAACAAGCCAATGAACGTTGGCGTGCGTGAACGCGTCACGCGCCCCCGCCCCGCAGCGCGGGTATAAAACAGGAAGCGGGCGCGAGCACCCACCGTTTTTCACTGAGGAGCCGAGTTTAATGACGGCCGTACAGCGATGGTCAGCAACTGTGGCGGCGGGACGTCGCGTCTCCCGTTCCCTCCTTCGGGGAACGAGGGTTACATCAGTAACCGAGACGTTCCCCTTCAGTCGCTCACGTTCGACGTGACGTCGACGTGACGACGTTAGGGGATCCCATGGAAAACGCCAACGGTTGCTGCCACATCCAGTGCCCTACGCAAGACTCTCAGACCCCCCATGCTGGGGCGGAAGACCTGCGTAGAGGGAGAACCTGCTGTTCCACATACCCACGCAGTGAACTCTTGAATAACACTGGGAAGCGTGCCTCTCCAGGGGAGAGGGACGCTGCGGAGCCACATCCTGCCCGAAGGGAGGTACCATGTGGAGAATACACATATGGACTGGCCGGTTGGGGCAGTGCAACATATGGAATGTCAATGGGGTGGCTCCACCTAAGGAGGGGGAGGCTACACCAGACAGTGACAGCAGAGCGAGCTCTGCCAAGGGAAAGACACGGGCTTACCGCAGGGAGCTGATCGTGGAAAAATACTCATATGGGATCGCCGCAGGGATCACACATACGGAACCCAGCCTAGCACAAGTTACACAAGCATACGAGCACTAGGCCTGGCGTCCGACGCTCCGCAACGTCCAACTGCCGAAGGGGTGTGGAGGAACTCACAGGGTTCGCCTGGGGGGGAACTCGACTGGAGCAAAGAGCGCACGTATCCGCTCCGTAGAGGGGAGTGGCGCAGCAAGCCGACACTAGAGCGGGAACTTCGGTGTTACCGGCTGGTTGAAGCTAGCACACAGGAAGAAACCGGCTCAACACGTAGGCTATAGAACCTAGCGAACGTGTTAGGTGTCGCCCAGCCCGCAGCTCTACAGATATCTGGCAGCGAGGCGCCGTGTGCCAGCGCCCAAGAAGAAGCGACACTCCTAGTGGAGTGGGCTCTCAACCCAGGCGGGCAAGGCACGCCTTGGGCTTCGTAAGCCAAGGCGATAGCATCCACTATCCAGTGGGCCATCCTCTGCTTAGAAACAGCCTTTCCCTTCTGCTGGCCTCCGTAACAGACGAAGAGCTGGTCTGAGGTCCTGAGGCTTTGCGTTCTGTCCACGTACAAACGCAGAGCGCGGACGGGACAGAAAAAAGCCAGGGCTGGGTCTGCCTCCTCCAAAGGCAGCGCTTGCAGGTTCACCACCTGGTCCCGGAAGGGAGTAGTAGGAACCTTGGGCACGTATCCGGGCCGGGGTCTCAGGATCACGTGAGAGTTATCCGGGCCGAATTCCAGGCACGATTCGTCGACCGAAAATGCATGTAGGTCCCCTACCCTCTTGATAGAGGCCAATGCAACCAGGAGAACTGTCTTACAGGACAAGATTTCTAACTCAGCCAATTGCAGAGGCTCAAAGGCTGGTCTCTGAAGAGCCGAAAGGACCAGAGACAAATCCCAAGAGGGTAAAAAGAGCGGGCGAGGAGGATTCAGTCTCCTCGCTCCCCTCAGGAACCTAACGATCAGGTCGTGCTTCCCCAAGGACTTACCATCAACAGTATCGTGATGTGCGGCAATAGCGGCAACGTACACTTTAAGGGTGGAGGGAGACAGCCTTCGCTCCAACCCATCTTGCAGGAAGGAAAGCACGGCTCTGATCGAGCATGATCGGGGGTTCTCCTCGTGAGAAGAACACCATTCAACGAATAGGTTCCACTTCAACGCATAGAGGCGCCTCGTAGAGGGGGCTCTAGCGGAAGTGATGGTGTCAACTACTGCTTGGGGTAGGTCACCTAGAACCTCCGCGTCCCGTCCAGGGACCAGACATGGAGCTTCCAGAGGTCTGGACGCGGGTGCCACAGGGTGCCCCGTCTCTGAGAGAGCAGGTCCTCTCTCAGAGGGATGGGCCAGGGAGGGGCTGTCGCGAGGAGCACTAGTTCCGGGAACCAGGTCCGGTTGGGCCAATACGGCGCAACTAACAAGACCTGCTCCTCGTCCTCCCTGACTTTGCACAAGGTCTATGCCAGAAGGCTCACTGGGGGAAACGTATACTTGCGAAGACCCCGGGGCCAGCTGTGTGCCAGAGCATCCGTGCCGAGGGTCCCCTCGGTCAGGGAATAAAACAACTGGCAGTGAGACGTGTCCGGGGCGGCAAACAGATCTATCTGTGCGGTCCCGAAGCGCCTGAAAATCAGCTGGACCATCTGGGGATGGAGTCGCCATTCTCCCGGTAGCACCTGCTGCCGTGAAAGCTCGTCGGCTGCACGGTTGAGCAGGCCCGGAATGTAAACGGCACGAAGCGACCTCAGATGCTTCTGACTCCAAAGGAGGAGATGGCGGGCAAGTTGTGACATGCGGCGGGAGCGTAGACCACCCTGACGATTGATGTACGCAACGGTCGCAGTGTTGTCCGTACGGACCAGTACTTGCTTGCCTAGTAGCGACGTTTTGTAGCGGCCCAGCGCAAGATGTACTGCTAACAACTCGAGGCAGTTGATGTGCCAATGCAGTTGAGGCCCCGTCCACAGACCTGAAGCTGCATGCCCGTTGTACGTGGCCCCCCAGCCGGTGATAGAGGCATCCGTGGAGACCACAGAGTGCCTGGACACTTGTTCTAGGGGAACACCTGCCCGCAGGAACGAAGGGTCCGACCACAAGCTGAGAGTTTGGCGACAGTGCGGGGTCACTGGAACCCGGCACGAGCCGCTCTGCCACGCCCATCTCGGGACTCGATCGTGAAGCCAGTGTTGGAGCGGTCTCATATGGAGCAATCCGAGCGGCGTTACCGCGGCTGCAGATGCCATATGCCCCAGGAGCCTCTGAAATAGTTTCAGTGGTGCCGCTGTTCTGCGTCTGAGCGTACTCACGCAGTTCAACACTGACTGGACGCGGGCCTCGGTGAGACGCGCTGTCATGTTGATCGAGTCCATACCGAGCCCATACTCCATACCGAGAAAAGAGATCCTCTGCCCGGGGGTGAGTTTGCTCTTCTGCCAGTTGACCCGAAGCCCTAGGTGGCTGAGGTGACTGAGTACCAAATCCCTGTGTTCGCACAACTGCTCTCTCGACTGGGCGAGAATAAGCCAGTCGTCGAGATAGTTGAGAATGCGAACACCACGCTCGCACATGGGAGCAATGGCCGCCTCCGCAACTTTCGTGAAGACGCGGGGCGACAGGGCCAGCCCGAAGGGTAAGACTTTGTACTGATATGCCCGTCCCTCGAACGCAAAACGAAGAAACGGTCTGTGTCGAGGGAGAATCGAGACATGAAAGTACGCGTCCTTCAGGTCGATGGCTGCAAACCAATCTTGGGGACGGATGCATTTGAAAATGCGTTTCTGCGTAAGCATCTTGAATGGCAGCCTGTGAAGGGACCGATTCAGGACGCGCAGGTCCAAGATTGGCCGTAACCCACCTCCTTTCTTGGGTACAATGAAGTACGGGCTGTAGAAGCCGGTCTTCATATCGGCTAGAGGGACCGGCTCGATTGCATCCTTCGCCAGTAGGACTGCAATCTCCGCTCTGAGAACTGGGGCACTGTCCGCCAGAACACGGGTGAACAGGATGCCCCTGAAAACAGGGGGGCGCGGGGCGAACTGAATCGCATAGCCGAGTCTGACAGTACGGATGAGCCAGCGAGACGGACTGGGAAGCGTTAGCCAAGCTCCCAGAGACCGAGCAAGCGGGACCAACGGCACCACAGACGTACCCGGAGTGGGGCAGCGTGACGGAATGCAGGGACCCGACTCGGGCGGCATAGCGGCCCGGAGTGGGGTCTGAACGTGTGGTGCAAGACGTACCTGCTTCCGCCGGAGGGCAGAGTGAGTGTGCGGAGGCGACAGTGCGTCCAGGACACAGCCACTGCTGCCCGCTGGCGATGGAAGAGGGGCTCGGGAGTGACAAGGCATAGCGTCGTCGACTGCCAAGCGCGCCCTCTTGGGGCCCAGAGGTTTCAGAAATTGCTCTTTCTTTGAAAAGGTGGGGTCAGTGGGTCAGTGGCGGAACAAAAAGAAAAGGAAACAAAGGATTCTCCACCCGGCCCTCCACCGGGGGAAGGAGTGGCACGTCCGCCATCTCCTGAAGAGCAACTTGATCCACCTCCGGGCCGCCCGTCTCAGGGTTGTTTGCACCGGCGCTTGCCTCCTGGCTTGGCAGCGGCCTGGACGGGCGGGGTCGACTTCCTGCGGCTTGCTGCCCGCTGAGGCCTGGATGATGGCTGCTGCTGGGGCTTAGCGGGAGCGGAGGACGCCGCAGGAGGCCGACCTCGGCGACGAGTAGACGGAGGAGCTGCGGCCGGCGGGCGGGAGGGAGCAGCAGTGGTCCGCCGGGGCAGGATGTGTCGGATGGCCTCCGTCTGCTTCTGTGCGGCCGAGAACTGCTGGGCAAAGCTCTCAACCGCGTCGCCGAACAACCCAACCTGAGAGAGAGGGGCATCCAGGAACCGGTACTTATCGGTGTCCCTCATGTCCGCCAGGTTGAGCCAAAGGTGGCGCTCCTGGACCACCAAGGTGGACATCGCCTGACCGACTGAACGTGCGGTTTCCTTCGTCGCCCGGAGGGCGAGGTCGGTTGCCACACGGAGCTCCCGGAGGAGCTCTGGGTCAGAACCACCCTCGTTCATGTCCATGAGCGCCTGGGCCTGGTGGACCTGCAAGAGCGCCATGGCATGAAGAGCGGAAGCAGCCTGTCCACAGGCCTTGTAAGCCCTCACCGTTAGACCGGACGAGAACTTACAGGCCTTGGACGGGAGGCGTGGGTCACCCCGCCAGGAGGAGGTGGACGCCGGACACAACTGCATCGCGACAGCCCGCTCCACTGGGGGGATCCCCACATACCCCTTAGCTGCCCCGCCATCGAGGGTGGCGAGGGGAGAGGAGCCACTAGGACGGCTTCGGGCACTATACGGTGCCTTCTATGTCCTAGAAAGCTCCTCATGCACCTCCGGAAAAAAAGGTACCGGGGCGGTGCACTGAGAACCAGCACGGCCCGCCCCGAGAAACCAATCGTCCAGCCGAGAAGGTTCGGGACGTGGTGGAGGATTCCACTCAAGCCCGACCTTCTCGGCGGCCCGGGAAAGCATAGGGGTCCATTCTAGATCCGGCTCGGACAACGCTACACACCCCGAAGGGGGCAACGCAGCCGAGTCGTCATCTCCAGATGACCGCTCCCCCTCCGATGCTGTGATCGACATCTGATCGTCAGCTGGTGCCCCAAAGGAAACGACTGGTCGTTCCGGAGAAGGACCGAGCCGTTCGCAAAGGGGCGCCGACGGCAACAGCACATGAGAGGCGTGAGGGGCCCGCGGAGATTGCCTCGGCGGGGAAGCCCTCACGGTAATCCTCAGATCACCCTGGTCATGCGCCGAAGTAGGCCTATTCTGCGGGGCAGAATAAGCACTAGATCGGGGCATAGGCGAGGGGACTGCACCTCCCTTGAGGTAAGCGAGTCTCGATCTAAGTGCTGTGATAGTCATATTCCCGCAATGGGAACATGAACTATCCATAAAAGCTGCCTCAGCGTGCCCAATGCCCAAACACGAGATGCAGCTATTGTGGCCATCTGCTGGCGCCAGGGAACGACGGCATCCAGAAACGCACAAGCGGAATGACATCTTGAAAAAGACGCAGGGTCCGCTTGTGTTGCTCTTTTAGTAAAAATAAAAAAGGAAATTACTCTCACAGTGCTGAGGCGCCCAGGGGTAGCCACTGTGTGGACACACACACACACACACACACACACAAACAACAGTGTTGTGAGAACAGCAGTTGAGAGCTGCACTGCTCGCGGCCACCGCTGATCGCGCCGTCACACCAACACTGGAAAGAGAGATCTTCCTTGAAGTCTTCAAAGGCATTGAATCTTTAGACATCAGTCACAGGAAACTCGCGCTCCAAAATGAAAGATGGTGGGTGCTCGCGCCCGCTTCCTGTTTTATACCCGCGCTGTGGGGCGGGGGCGTGTGACGCGTTCACGCACGCCAACGTTCATTGGCTTGTTCTTAGATACTCGAAGGTGATAGGGCTCCCTGAAGTGATCCCCTAACGTCGTCACGTCGACGTCACGTCGAACGTGAGCGACTGAAGGGGAACATCAGCGTTTCAACAGCAGAGAGAAAAAAGTCAAACAGCGAGGTCACCTTGTCAAAGCGTCTCACTCGCCTCTATTCACCTCTAACAATACATATTCAGTGAACTGTTTATAAGACATTTTCAAAGTTGAGCCATATTCTAGCTTTTACATTTCAGTGGCGTGAAATGAGTGGCTGATGAATGGCTATCCTCTTTTCACAGCTAGTCATCTATTCTGGCTTTCATTTCTTTTCCAAGCTATTTTTTCCTCCTCAAGAGGAACCTCAAGTGAGGGTTCAGTCCAAGTAATGACTTTGTCCCTGATGCCTCCAACCCGAAGCATCATCACAAACAGCGTACAAACTTTTCCTCTCGGTGAGGAGGCGATTACAGAGGCATACCTGGCCCAAGCATGCAAGTTAATATTTATATGTCTATCTATGCATGTCTGTGTGTGTACCACAACATGAGGATAAAAAACAAGACTGTGATTGCATTGGTAATATATGTAAAAGTGGAGAGTCGCAAATGCTTAAGCAAAGCATGGGTCAATGGAACGCTGATATTCCTGGCACCACTTCTCTCTCGAGGGTGATGTTTATGGATAAGCTCTTGAATATGTATTCCACAGATTATGAGATGTGCCTCAGAATGACTGTCCTTTATTTCCCCCGAAAAAGGTCACTGACCCTCCGTTGCCTGCGATCACCTGACTCGAGGCCAAATTAAATCACTCCACTTTTTCTCCTTGACTGTCACTTATTTTGAAGAAGAGGCTCCTAGTGCATCGTATTACCTGTGCGAAAACCCGCAATTGAGGGAAATTCAATATGCTTTCAACATACATTTAGCCTCTGCGGGACTGGTGTCAGATTTGCTATTGTGTATATCTGATAAAAAAAAAGCAATGTTTCTCCCCGTATGCTCATCGAATTATTGCAGTTCCACCTATCTGACCCTAATTTTGTAAATCATTAGGTTTTTTATTATTTGTCTATAGTTCTTCACATCAAACTCCAAATTATTTTCTCCACTCTGGTGCTTTCTAATAGGATTTGTGCAGCAGCATATTTGATTGTAGTAATCTATTTACAGAAATCTTTAGAAATGAAGAGAGCTGGAGAAAATTGTAAATTGCTATTAAATGGAGCTTTGTGCCTGCACGTCATTGAAGCCCTGTTTGCGTAGCCGATGTGCATTCTGATAAAATCATCATTAATAAAAAAATACGGCCATGCAACGAGCCCATTGATACATGGGAGATAAACCAATATTTAGATAGGCTGGGAGATAAGTAAAGGACGCTTGAAAAATATCCGTCTTCAAGCCGAAACAAGCATTAGTAATAAGATAAGCCTGAAGGTAGTCTGCTACGATTTTAATTCCTGAACTTTTTGGGATAATAATGTAGCAGTCAATATAAATCTTGTGATTAATTATCACTTGAACTTTCATGCTAGCAGTGCATTATGGGTGCCGGGAGCTAAACGAAAGAAACGTCATCTCACAGAGATAAGGCATCACCCCTTTCCTTATGATAAGAACAAACTATTTTTCTTCTTTCCTTGGTCGTTGTCATTGGAAAGTGACCTATAGAATGTACTTTTTTATTTATTTACAGAGTTAGTTATTTTTTGTTGCTCTATTTCTTTCAGCGCTCAAAAGCCGTTAGCAGCTGAATGGTTATCTTGATAAGAGTAGGCCCTGAGCTGCATGCGTTGTGACAGCCTCCAATGAATATCAAGTGACGTGCGTCACAGTCTGCAGCCATTCCGGAGGGGATAAAAAACCCCTTCCATTATAATCGCCGCCTCCTTTTAAACAGCCATTACCTCGGGGCGCAGTAGCCAGAGGTGAGGTAGGGGCGCTGACATACACCCACTGTCGTCCGCCAAATTAAAAGAGGCTCTGGCCTGCGTTCGTGAATACTAAATGCATCCTGGAATGCCTAATGTGGATTTGAGTCATTCGCTCGGACGGCCTGAGGAGAACGGAATCCCTCCACAACCTTCTGTGCATGCCATAAAAAAAATAAAAAAAACCGAGGGTGAAATCAATAAGCTTGAATTATCAATAAACACAGCTTTAAATGGCAACACAAGTGTAAACAGTCACCGAAAAAGCTTACTGGCCGGGCTGCTGAGAAAGAGATTTTTAGAGGACGATCTGGCTTCTGCATCTCACCCACTTATGGACGCTCAGCTAATCGGCAGCAGTTGAGCCTCATTCATCAAGGCAGTGGCTCTCACACCCCTCACTCCTGGGGGAGAGGCAGATGTAACTCCCGATGTGTGCTCCATACTGTGGCTAATGACTAAATCTGTCATTTTCGGCATTATAAAAGTTTCTGTTCTTTATGCGTATAATCTCCATCATGCTTGATTAGTTGTGGTATGCTAAGATTCAATGGCTTCCTGGTCATTTTGCCCAGCAACCCTCCATCTTTCTTTTTCTCAGTCCTATTCTGATTTTCAGTTCGGTCTTTCAGTGGCTCTTCACTGTCATTCTTTCATTCCGCAATCATTGGCCCAATTATTAGGCATACTACAGTATGGAATAATTCATGAAAATGAATTATTCTAGTGGTTTATTGAAAGTGAGCCTAGACTCGCATACTCTGACTGTATAGACACAGTGATCTTCCATAGTTACGGTAAGAAGTCAGTGATAATGAGAGAATATATTTCACTGAACACATTGTGTGTAACCTAAAATATAATTCAACATTAAGGAAGCTACTTTGAAACAGTATATTGCAAAGATATAATTAGTAGATATACTAAACCCTTTTTATTAACAAAAAGCTTTGATTTCTTACAAAAAGTAGCTGACTACAATGAAGATTAGCTGCTTAGCTTACTGTTTTTTCTGTGTAAACTGTGATACATGTTACATATGTAACATTATTACATGATACATGTCATGATTCCTGTCATGTTTCATTGATGTACAGCATTTATTTACAAAATAAATCTTTTGTAACATTATAAATTTTACTTTTTTACTATTTACTGTCACTTTTGATCAATTTAATGCATCCTTGTTGATTAAAAAACTACAGTTCCCAAACATCTGAACAGTAATTTATATTAATATGTACTAATAGTAAAATAAATAAATAATATAATATAATATAAAATAAAATAAAAGTGAAAAATAAATATACTAAAATGTATTTGAAATACACTTATTTTTTTGCAGAGTATAATACAAATACATTTACATATTTATGTACTTTATATAAATACCCTGTAATTGTACTTTTGGTATACTAAACTGATACACTTAAAGTCTGCTTAATTGTAACAACTAATGTTGTACTAAATATACTTTAGTTATCTGGAAGTAGTGCTGAGGTCTAACTAAAGATATACTAAAGTATATTTGATTGTGCTAAAGTGGAACTATTGCAAGTATACTAGGTTCACTTTCATACTATCCTTACTAAAAGTTATTAACACTAAGTTCTAAACACATTTTAGGCTTAATATTAAGAAATGTGAATTCTGCAGTAAAGAAGTACTCCAAATAAAGTTTAATTATAATATATATATATATATATATATATATACATAATTATATATATATATATATATATATATATATATATATATATATATATATATATATATATATATATATATATATATATATATATATCAGTAAGTCTCAAGCGATATGTCAGTAAATATGTTAATAGATTTGTCGAATACTTAGTATAAAATAAATGTATTTTAAATACATTTTGGTATAGGTCTTTTTTCACAAGGGAAGTTTACTTGTATACTAATATAACAGATTCAAACTAAGCATATTACTTCAAAAAGATGTAACAGGAGTTAAAATGAATAATTTAATTGCACAGTGATTCGTTTAAATTAACTGATTCACTATTATGAAGACTTCTCAATGATATGCAACAGAGGACAGTGCTTGTTTGAGTTTTGCCTCAGATCATTCTTCTCCAAAGCTGTGGGCATAATAAAATATGATGAACAATACAGTGATGTGTTTCTCAACAATACACCGAATGGTAATGGTAATGGTAATGTCCTTGTTAATGTTTTTAAAAGAGCTGCTGAGCTACTGTCATATTACTGAAAAATGTAGTTTGTAGAATCACAATTTTTTAGCCAATTACTGACTAACACTGCACATTTGTGCAGTTTTATTTACCTCTCCCTCTCATACAAAGTCTTCACCTCCAGCTCTGAAATATGATAAGTTCATAGGCCTAACTTATTTCAAGGGGTGCACACACCCTATGCATTTCTCCACAGATTTAAGTGTCTTTTTAAAATGTTATCACTGGACTCAGTGAGGTGCCACTAGCCAGTCATAATCTGTTATTGTGTGCCTGAAACCATGTGTGATTAATTTCTCTTTTAAATGAACCGTCCAGCCCGCTTTGGCATTGGGGCCATGATGGAGCCGCACTATAAATGGTTTATGTCATGGCTTTTGTCAAGCTCCTTTCCCCCGCAGCCTCGCTCAGTAATTGAAAAGCCACCTCTGACGGAGGGACTGAGCGGCTGTGTTTGTAGCATACAGACGACGGGGACCGGGGGAAAATGGTCCGAGTGGGTCTTACCACCTCAGTGTGAATAGCTACCCAACAGGATTTCCAGGGACACCTGCACTGACCCATAATGACCCACCGGGCACCCTCCATCCAAGCAATACTATTTTCTGTTCAGGCTGGACGGGAGGTGGAATAACTGGATGACGGAATGAATACCAATGTTAATAATGTAGCTCTTGTCGAGCTTTGTGTTAGTATCAGATGTGTTCATTGTGAATTTGATTTAATCTCAGAGGCGACTATATCTGTCAGCGTGGCCTCAACAGGCATGGAAATCGCTCTCTTTTTTGTCCCTCTCTCTCTGTTCTTAGCCTCAGGATTTGCTTCGCTTGCATACAGAAGGGTTGTGATGAATGATAGCATCTGCCTGCCTTCTTCACCACCTGCATTTAGAAATTTCTTATGGGTGCTCACTGGGAAAAAGGCTGGCACTGCTGTGCAAACTGCACATTGGAGAAAAAAAATACATTTTAAGAAAAAAAATATAGACTCTACATAACTTTTTTCATCACAGTGTTTTGAATGCATAACTGCAATAATATTGTTCTCCCTTATTACCTAAACATCTTAGGTCCTGTCACATTGGGTGACCCGATCACAACTGGTCAGCTGAGACAGATTGTTTAATTGTCAAATTACAATTATCCACTTAGCAGACACTTTTATTGTATGTATATCAGTAAGTTAGTGAGCTGTTTTTGAAAGGAGTTTATTAGGCTCACTAAGGCTGCATTTATTTGATCAAAAATACATTGATCAAAAATACATTGTAATATTATTACAATTAAAAACGTCTCGGTTACTAATGTAACCCTCGTTCCCTCAAGGAGTTTGAGGGAACTCCATTTCCAGTTTAAATACACACAATTTACGGTATAGTGGGTGGGGACAGGCGCTGATTACCTGATGAACAAGAGGTTTGGTACATAACATGCACACTGCGGTTACAAATCAAGCGCTTTCTGCCATGGCCATGGAGCTATTAACGCTTCGTTCGCAAATGAACGTACATCTGGCCCAGTAATTTTTTTTTCATGATTCTTTGAAGATCAGACAGTTCAAAAGAACATTATGTATCTGACTTAGACATTTTTTGAAAGACTAAAATCTTTAGTGTAATTGTTGAGCAATTTAGTGCATATTTGCTAAGTAAAATCTTCCAAAAAAAAATGTCTTACACTTTTAAACGATGCTGTGAATTTAATAATAATAATAACTGTATTTTTACATAGCGCCTTCAAAGTGAATTTCTCAAGAGAACAAGACAATAGTTGATTGCATAATAAGAGAATAAAATTAAATTAAATCTAACCTAAAAACATTATGTCTTAAGATCTAATTAATTATAAACATGGCAGCTTTAAAACCCTTCTTTTAGTGGTTTACCATGTGGGTTGCATCAGGAAAGATTAGTGTTTATGGAGTGATCAGATAGCAAAATGTTTCCATGATTATCATTTATCACTGATCTTAATACCAGGTCTGCTTTGAAACCACACACATTGTTTAAAACACCGCACACATAATGCTTGACTTGACCTAAAATGCAGGTAAAAAAAAAAAAAAAAAAATCTCTGCAACCCAGAATTACTGCCTTTCTCTATCAATCCCCCACTTCCAGTGACAATACGCTGTGCCCCAAATAACTCTCAGAAACAGAAAAACACCTCCGAGTTCAGAACTTATAGAATTGTCAGCTTTCATGCCGCTCAAAATCTCCCATTTCCGCTGCTTCAAATGCTGCTCGGAGCAGTGCTTTTGAAATCCCCTATTTGGTGACGCACATGTTAAGACACTTCTGAGAAACAATGCACACTCACTGGCTCATCCTGATCTGTCCCCCTATAAAACACAGCAGAGTTCGGCACTAAAAGCATTGCACATTCTTTGGTTCTTAAATTTCAGCAGCTACAGTTCTGATCAAAGCATGAATGAGAGAAGCAGAATAAAGAAATAAGTCGAGTCGAATTACTTTAGTATATATATATATATATATATATGTGTTAGGTATTTAACAACTGATATTACACTGATATTACACTGATAGACTGATATTACACTCTCTAGGCAGCACGGTCAGTGCTTTAGCACTTCCATACAGGCCCGGATTGGCTAATCAGGAGCACCGGGAGAATTCCCGGTGGGCCGGTCTGTTTTATTGGCCAGGAGGGCCGGTGTTGTCATGGCACTGGGTTGAATGCTTTACATAGGCTCCAGTCACAGCTTTCTGAGTGTATATTTTTCTGATTGTATAATGAACGTTGTGAAATAATTGCCTAATACTCTAATTTGGTGCTGCGATGATTTGCATATCGCGACGATAACCGACCTCATAATCTGAGCTGCTTCAGTATTAATACACCGCTCGTCGGCAATGGCAAAATGTTTGAGATGACCGATCAAAGCAAGCGGGATTTATGTTCACAGAAGCGCGAACTGCGGCCGTGCGCGAATCCCAACGCGACGCTTCACGAGATAAGATGCAAGTGGCTAAACTACGTAAACAGCTGTTTTAATTACGAAATAAGTTTTAAACGACCGAAAGAAATAATCAGTTTGTAAAGACTGTATCAATCAAAACTCAGCTTCGGGAAGGGGAGATTTACAGGTAACCTAAAGATAAAGAGACTGAGAAAAGAAGAATGAGAGAAGATGGAGATGAGAAATGAGAGCAGAGGAATAGCCTATTGCATACTGTGCCCAGATTGAGAAAAACTTTATTACAATAGATTCCTATTTAACACAGACATACATATGTTCTTTGCCAATGATGATCATCAGTGTAAAAATAAGCTCAACGCAAGCACCTATATAATATATTGCCATTGTTATTGTATAAATATATATATTTGTATACCTCGAATGTGTTTATATTTCCCCCAGTATCAGCACTGGGACTTTTCACTGTTTGTATTACTTCACTTGTCTGAGTGGGCATATGCCCCCGAACCCCCAAGATCACTTTTCGGACCTCTGTATTTATAAAACCCTGTATACGGCTATTGCACTGAATAGAAATTTATATATTTTTAAAATACATTGAATAACAAGGCTGTACAGAACACTGCACTATTGCAGACTTATATGCTGAGGTTTCAATTTCATTATTTTAATATAGTCAGACGGGAACTAAAGTGGGCCGGTCTAAGGCATGAAACTCCAGGGCTGAAAATTAGTCCCACTCCGGCCCTGCTTCCATACACACATTTCCGACTCTTACCATGGAGAGCCATTCAAATACAGACAGCTGTCAGGTCAACAATCACACGAGTGGGCATCAAAGAAAATATGGTTTGCTCTGGGGTAAGAGGTGCATACAGAAGGTGAATGGGTGAATGGCAAAAGAAGAAAAGCACTGCGTGGATGGAAACAGGTCTTTCTGGCATAAAATGAAAGAGTGTTTTACATGACAGTTGAAGGAAGTACAGCTTGTTTGCTCTTCGTGGAAGTGGTGGAATTTGCATCGAGGGTGGTCTCTAGTTTAGCCACCCCCTGTACACCGCACTGTCCTGGTCGCTCAGCAGGGGCCGGGCTCCTCCATTACAAGCCGGTTCGGTTTTACGACCCAAGGCTAACTGTCATGTTAATGAACGCCTTGCTGGCCTTCACGAGCCCTGTGTCCTTGTGGAAATGACAAGCAGTGTACAACCCTTTACCGTTCTCACTGAGAAGGCCATTACTTCCCTTCTCCTCTAACAGTTGTAGTGCTAATGTTCAACAGCCTAATTAGAAAGGGAAGTGGCTGTTTTCCTTAAAAGACTGTCCACCCATGGGCCACCCACAATGTCAGGCAGCTGGGAATTATTTCTGCCTTCACTGTAACCTACAAACCCCAGCAAACAGGGGTCAACAGGATGTGGACACCCCTGCATTAAATTATAACAATTAAAACCTTAGGCTGGACGAGTCCCTGAGGCACCAAACTATTTACAGCAGAGCTTGTCCGTGACAGAAAGAGGTCTAAAAAGAGCTTTCCTGACACAACAGAATTTACAGAGGTGTGAAATTAAGTGCAATTTGGCATTACAGTGATCCAGCCAAACCTAATATGCCTTAATGGGTTTTCCTATTGCGAGAGTGAAGAATGATTCAGAAAGGATATAAGCAATAGAAAAGCTGTTGCATCAAAGACAAACAGCCCCACAAATGGAATGACAATGTCTGCGCTACAGAGGTAGCACAGCAAGGCTGACAGATTCCTGAGGGTGCTGCTGGCTCCAGGAGTGTGAATGAGTTTACTGATGCAAACACACATTGACAGGCACTAAACAAAAATGGGCCACTAGATGGAGGGACAAACTCCCTTTCTGGTGCATTCGGTTTTCATGTTTTTTATTCATTTTTTTTTATATATATATATATATATATTTCTTATTAAATATTTTTTTGGTTAGTTTTACAGTAAACATTCAAATACTTGAAATAAATGGCAATCAAATCTTATCAAATATATTAGGGTGAGTGAGTATGTATTAATTGAATTAATTTTACAGGTTTAAAATTGTCAGAAAGAAAATGTCTAAAAATTAACTTAGAATTTATAAAGTTAAACAAAGAGAACCATACGCTACTAAAGTCATCTTGTTCATAGGAAATGTATTATTATATTCATCAATTACTAACTTTTCAAAGAGAAGAAAGGTAACATTTTTTTACTATTGATTTAGTAACATGTAAATGTTTCCGAAAAAAATCATGCAGCTTAAGATGAAAAAATGCAATTTAAATAATTGTATTTGATATTTAAAATATTATACGTATTAGCAGTACAGGCTGTTATCGGCCTGATTTCCATATCTTCTTCATTTTCTCAATGTGTCTATAACCCTTGAGCACTTGTGAAAACTTTGTGCTCTGAGGCTGGTTGAGTTTAGACGCTGGTCAGTTTGAAGCGTCTGCCTCCTGGTCTTGATCTCGCCGGCAAGGCTGAAGACTGAATCCGCCATTGTGGCTGCCTGATAAAGAGATTAGGGCACTGTGAAAGGAGGCGGGACAGCATCGATGTGCATCTGAGATGCTTAGCTGAAAGGCCCATTGTAGCCCCAGTACACATCCTGCCTTCCCAGAGTACTTGACAACCAAAACAGCCAACAACAGAATTCCTGTGTCAAACAAAACGCTCCTTGTCTACCCAAAGGTTTATCTGCCTCATTTACAAATGTATGCCTTTGTGACCAAACCGCTTCCCCTTAACCCAGCCACTAGACGCAGAACTAAACAAATTATTCACTCATTCCATGCTATTTTTGTTGATCTCAAGGTTAAAAACGAAAATGACACAAATAACATTTTGAGAGATGGGCTGACTGAATGCCCCTCTCTCTTTAAAACATCAATAGGAAGGAAAAGCAGGATCCGAGAATATGTGCTGGGACTGTCCCACTACTCTTTTGAGCATTTTTTCTTTTTTTGACAAAAAAATTTGATTAGCATATTAAGTCAAAAGAGTTTTGGAACACCAGATGTTCCAACCCAATTGAGTTCATACATATTTTTCGTTCTTTCTTTCTTTCTTTCTTTCTTTCTTTCTTTCTTTCTTTCTTTCTTTCTTTCTGTCATTAAAAAAAAAAAACATCCTTGCTAATTTAGTTGCAGTTTCCCTCCGAGGAAATGAGCTCTTCAGATAGTTAAATTTAGATAAATACATGTAATCAATCATGCATCTTGTCCTATTATAATTCTCTGAAGGAAGAAAAAAGCTAAGAGGTATAATAGAGAAACTAATATAATTTACATATCTTTTCAAGTCTTCAGATCCTGGCAGAGAAAGGACCACATCACAGCCTGGATCTGGGGCCCTGCGATTGGCTAAAGTAAACAAAATTACTGATTACAAACCCCTGGGATTATTTTTGCATCATAATTCATTCGAGACAGATTTCCATCCAAAAGTTAATATGAGACCTTGGAGATCAAGGGTACACAGCTATGAATGCCAAGGACTGCAGAAGGTTATCAGTGCCACACTTGTTAAACTCCCAAGCTCAATTTATCCTACTTATTATGTATAAACACAACAATTGGAAGCCTTTATCCGCAGACCTCGCCTGAAATATTGGCCCAGCAGGTTATTCAACAAATTATTTTATCTTCCACATCGTCTGTTCCATAAACATAGTTTTCTCTCACCGTTTGGGAGTTGATGTTACTCGCAGCCTTTTCCACTGTTCTTTTGGTAACTGAGTTGTAATTGGCCTGCTTGTTATTCACTGTTGACAAAACCCCAGTGCTGCTAGATTTGGACCTCTTGTTTTCTCTGAATGAAGCAGCCAAACGCTAGTATTGTGGCCAGGTCTTTAGAGAAGGCTGCCCATCAGATGGTCAGTGGAATGGAACATAGCCTGATTCTTCACACACCATTGTGTCAGCTTAGGGATTAAAGGGATGCATATTTTAACGAGGCCACCAAAATGGCCAGGATCGTACAAAACTGAAACACTAAGTCCGGGAGGTGATGAGTTACGTCTTTCTGCCAAAAGTTCTCTGGGGTTCAAAAAAATAATAATTACAAAATAAACAAAAAGCTCTGTTCAAAATGAAACATCCTGTGCGGCCATCCATAACCACATCACACGAGTCAAATTCATTTTGTTTTGGAGGATTTTCTCCGTCTTTCATCAGATAAGAAAAAAAAGGGGAAGATGAGTGACAGAAAAAAAGGCTGATGAGGTGGTAATATAACATGGAAAAAGCTCAGGCTGAGTGGATGCCAGGGCTCTGAGGTGAATTCTGACGAAGGTTGGCGGAGATAGAGGGAGCAAAAGAGTGGGCAGTGATGAAGAGAAATAAGAGATGACTGACTGAGATAGACAGGGGAAAGTTCAGACTGTTTTCTCACAGCCCATCTGACATTTACAGGGCCAGTTTGGAGGAAAGAAGCTCTTGACCTCCACTTCATTACAAGCCCAAAAGACCCTCCACCACATTAAATATTGAGAACAGGTGAGGCAGCAGCTCTGAGGAAATACAACAGAGTAAAAGGACAGCAAGCAATGAGAGAAGCACTGAACTGTGAGAACAGCAATGCTCTCTCTCTCTCTCTCTCTCTCTCTCTCTCTCTCTCTCTCTCTCTCTCTACAGCAAACTTAAAATCCAATTTCATGTCTCATGTCTTAAAGTGAGCTAATTTTAAGAGATTTCCTTTTACTATTTTTTTTTTCTGCATTTCAACAATCTGCAGCAATATTCATTACCATTAAGTAGGAAACAATAAGCCACTTGAACGTTGCTACAAAAACCCATGTGATGGCGTGGCGTTTGCAAACCTTAAGAGACAACTAGCTACGGAGACAAATGCCAGACATTAGCCGCTGTCATCATGACTGCCATTCTCTGTCTTTTCCTTTTTGTTCTCGTCATTTCTAGGCTGGTGAGGCAACAAATAAACATTTAAAGACAGAAAAACGCTTTGATTTACACACCCCATGCATTTATAGACCCTCCAATACACGTTGTGCGAAATTACAACGATCAGGTTGTGAGTCAAGTTGTGTTCTTCCCTATTGTTTTATTACATTTGAAGACTTAATTAGACAAAAGAACAATGAGTTTCTCAGGGAAAAGTTTAATTGCACAAAATCATACATTGCCAATAGCACAGTGATATAGGACAGAGTTGGATTAAGTATTAGCGTATTATGCAAATACATCACCATATGCCACCCGATAATGAACCTAGAGCACTTAACGCTCTGATTGCAGGCTATGGTTGATCTATAAATTAAAATATGTTAGTTCACTTTCAGAAGGAACAGGAGGGGGGTATTTGTGATCCATTTGTGCCGGTGCGCTCTTTCTGATTGGTCTGCGAGAAATGCAGCCCATGCTCATTGTCTTCAGTGTCTTGAATATTAGTGTGAATGTGCATTTTGGCAATGCTGGGCTTAAACATGGGAAACCCAACAATTAGCTTTATTGCAGATGCAAAGAAGAAGTAATGGAGCATGTCATTGCAGATCAGTTCGTCCTCCCACCCCTTTCCCACTCCAAAAGGAAGAGTTGTAAACCTGTGCAAACCCTTAGCAACACTTACCAGATGGCTGGTATCTGGACTCACAAAAAAGCTAGTTGTTTACTTCCAGGATTTCTTGGAACGACAGGAAGAACTAATGCATAGAAAACCATATTAATGCAACCACATGTTTTCACCTTTATGTGTATTACATTATGTGAGGAATAAAACAATCCTGTGCATATTTTATCTAACCCATCGCGTGTGTTTAATTATTAGTATTACGACTGTAATTCAAACTGAGAGAAAAAAAAGAGGGAGGGGGTGTTAAAGCACTTCTGTCTTAGGATGCATTCCTGAAGAAAAGGTTACACGTCTCATGTCTAATTGCGTTGTGTGGAAATGGGTTCAGGATAATGTTATCTGCTGTTTTGCGGCCAAGCAAGTCTGAGAGAAGAATCAGGCCTATTACTGGCCATATACCCAAGTCACATCACTTATGACCAGTGCTTACTTTCTAAAGGTCAGCTCTATGAGAACGCAGCATGATTTGGTATTTTGGTTTAATTTCAGCAAAAAAAAAAAATTCAAGAAGTTTTTTTAATGAGGCCTATAGGATAAAATATCAATGGCAAAACTTACCATGTTTAAATATTAGTCAACATAATTTAAATATGTAAAATTGTATTTAATTTCAAAGATATGACTGAATAGATTAAGAAAAAAATATGTGGATTTAAAGCAAACACAAACTACACAGATAATGGCAATCCTAAATGTACTAGCTAACCATTAACAATTCCATGTGTGAGGTAATACCACAAATAAAAATAAAATCTGTGCTTGATAGTCCCTCAAAAAATAAAATATATAAAAAGTATTTGTAATAAATTCATTTAATGACTGCATTCTATTTTTCTGCATTTCAAAATAAATGCAAGCATGACAACACCAATAGAATTGAATCATTTGTAAATGTGCTGTGTGTTATCTATGTGTTTTCATCCGTAAAAGAATAGAGGATACAACAGTCAAAGAAGGTTGAGTTACATCATGGTCTTCAAAGGCAAAGGTTAAAAAACAGTATTATGATATAGTGCTAGATCAAAGACTGGTCTTGACATCAGAAAAAAAAAAAAGGATTTCCAAACTGCTTTCACAAAATCTACTTGGCTTGTCACACTCCAGGCCATCCATAGTAAATGAAGAATATTAACAGTGAAGCCTAGTAAAACCAGCAAGCCATACCGTTGGCAGCAAATTCACAATGCATTCTTGATGTATTCATTCATAATCCAATGCATTTTCAGAGCAGTAAAACGGTAAAACACCATAAACTGGCTTCAGATTGCCAACATTTAGATAACATATCTCTCATAAAACAAAAAACACCCAACTGCAACTGACACAATGTGGTTTCTCATCTCACACTGTTCATATCAATTCATCCTCACAAATATCTGTATCACTAAGATCCTCTCAGGTGTTGTTCATTAGGCATTTTTTCCACAATCTCAAAATCTCCCCACTGCATTAGTCGTGAGATAATGAATGATGAGTTATGTTTGTCATTGCACCGCCTTGTAAAGTAAGGCATTAAAAGAAAGAAAGAAAAGCACCCCTGCTCTAAAAGTTAGCATATAAAAGGGTGTATGATTTTCTGCTTTGCTAATTGCTCCTCATAAGGGTGCATGGATGTTTTCCAGCACCCACGCAGTGATTAGTGCAACCACGTTCAGCATGAAGCCTGCTTTGTATAAATGAAGCTATAATTCTCCACTGTGTCAAATACTCTATTAATAATTATTTGATGGGGAATTAAAAAAACAAAAAAAATGTCCGCATCCAATTTATTCTCCTGTTGTAATATTTCATCCACCGTATTTCATAGTAGACTCTCTACATGACTCTTTGTAAAAAAAAGCACTTCACAGTTGAAGATGAAGGCCCCCGTCCAAACAAGCTATATATATATATATATATATATATATATATATATATATATATATATATATATATATAATTACGTTTAGGCATGCTTGGCATCTGCATGAGGGATGCCAAGCAATCCCCAAGAAAAAAACGTAATACAATAGAAAATGTAGAGTTATCACACAGTACCAAGCCACCAGTCAGAAAATTGTATTTATGTGTTCCAAGGTCACTAACAGATGGCATGAGATTCCTGCACTGGAGACAGTTGGCACGAACAACTTGGTCCTGTCCAAGTGCTGGTATAATCATCATTATTCTGCACGTGAAGAGAACCCACCACAATGAGACCAATCTGCCATGTAGGCTGCCAGCAGAATCGGAAAAACTTTCTTCATGCATGAACATGACTGAATTTATAGGTGTGGAGATTATTTTACTTTTTTTTTTCCACCAAAGCCCAATTGATGTGCAAAACCACTGTTTGTCTGATCGTAACTTCGCTTTTTCTTTTCAAAAGATCTGCTTTAATGAAACCTATAATTAAATGCCCCCTCACAGAATATGGACTGATCAGATGGAAAATCAGTTCTAGCAGAGGTATTCTTTTCTTTAATTGAAAATTAAACTCGGTCTCCCGGCCTTGTTTGGATGTGGCTGGTGGTGGAAAAAAGGGCTCTTTGAGAAGCTTCACAGGTCACCATAACAAATGCGTTTATTTGTTGAAAATGACTGAGTCTCTTCGTCTATCGACCCGCAGTGATGTGGGACTGAAGCAGCGCAGCACCCAGCACAATGCAAGAGCAAGATACCGGGGCTTCATTTTTTCTCCCTGCACACAACTCCAAGGTGGTAATGTGACACCAAAGGTAACAGAAGCCACTGACTAGAAAGATGTTAATCCTGACAAAGTGCCACAGCATTAGCCAGTGCCTCTGCTAGATTGAATTCTGCATCCCTGGGGAGCATGAGCAACACAGACGGTGGCGCTCAATCTTTTTGAGTGGCCCTCCGAGACAAAACTGTGGTAAGCAAACTGGGCCAGGACTGAAAAGAACAACAGCACCCTCTATTGAATGCATGTGAGCATGCATGGTGTTCTTCAATCATCATCATCATCATCATCATCATCATTATTATTATTATTATTATTATTATTAAATTATTGTTGTTGTTAAAAATAATAATAATACCCACACATTTATCTCTAAGTATTGGATTGCTGAGATTAGGAAAATTGGACTTAGTCTTTGTTTAATATTTGTATACTTTCTATATCTCTTGTTAGGCCACACAGTCACATACATCTTATAATCGTATAGGCTACCTATCACATTGCATTGAGTCTGACAACACATTTCTAAAAAAAACCCCATATATAAATATATATATATATATATATATATATATATATATATATATATATATATATATATATATATATATATATAATACAAAAATAAAAATCAAACCTAATTTACAAATGTAAAATCCTCAGCACTCCGCTCCAAACACACACACGCACTAATTCGCTTCACTGAATCACTCACTATCTTGACAAGTTCTGCGTGTCCTACAGAGGAAATACAGAGCTGATATTGTTCATAACGGATTTGTGTAATGATTCATGGTGTGATTCTCGCAATGGGGGGTATATGACTCTTTTTTTATGCCCGGAGTTGTGCTCTCTCACCACCCTCACGACTCCTCCATTCCCCGCCGTGAATGCTGAGGCGTTGTGGATTAACTCCAGCGACAGGCGACGCGCATTCCTTTCAACAAACCAAAAGCTCGTGACGGGGGAAAAGCCTCATCACTTGTATAGCCTAAATAAAAATATATTCTTGAATAAATCAATTAATAAACAAACAGCGGACACCATGCCTGCACTGTGCACTAGATGGAATCTGTATTCTGGATATTAGGCTATATTAAAGCTGCATGGAAAGTTCACAACACTCTCGATGATCGACAGTCCCAAATATCTTGCCAAAGTCACGAAAATTAATCAATTAGCCTAAACTCAGATAATGACGACGTCGTATAACATCAAAAAATAAAACTGCCGGGTTTATTCTGCACTAATAGCCTATACCCTACAGAATAAAACGTGTTTTTATGATCATCTTTTTTTTTTTTTTTTGTGCTCAGGCAGTGGAACGCAGTGCATCTCCACCACGTCGTGCTCATTGTCGCGAGGAGCAGCTACAAACTAAAAGTTGAGCTTCTCGTCCAACTGTCTACGAAAGCAAAACGCTCCTCACGTTTGCAACTGACTAAAGTGTGCATGGTTTACAATAGGTCTGCAGTCACTGCAAAAGAGCTGTCTGCTGAGGGATGGAGAAAAGCTTGAGAAAGGCTGAGCCGTCCTCTCCATTCCTCTGAAGCCAGCTCTTGCAGTCCAGCGTTGACGTGATGCGCATTTCAGTCGTAAACACCATCATCACTTCCTACCTTTGAACACTTTCAGACACGACACGGTTGTCCAGTGGTGGTCCCAACAGCGGCTAAACGCTGCCACTTCTTCTCTTTGACCAACAATCAACATCCAACAAGAGCAGTCTGTGTATTAGCACTCCAGACGCAGGGTCCTCCTTGGAAAAGTCCTCTCCCAGAATTGAAGCAAAACGTAAAAGTCCGGTTGATTTCTTTCTTTTCCCTTCTTCAAGTAAGTATCGAAGGCAACTGTTAAATGAAGACTGTTGAAATAAAACTGACGTATGTCCACGACCAGTCAGGTGCAGCTGTTCTGCGCGCACGTTCGCTCTGCTCCTCCAACAGCCGGAATGATGATGACCGGTGCGATGCAACGCAAGTAGGATGTGTGTGTCTTACTGCCAGTGACTGTGTCGAGTCAACCCTCCGTCTCTCCCTTCGTTTCCAGATGGAAGCAGTTTCTCATCTGTCCTGTCGCGCGGTCCCATCCGAAGCAAGCGGCCAACGCAACTGTTAAACCGGCCTCTAAAATCCTCCTCCAATCAAAACAGGCGGATGAAAGCTGAGCCCCCACTGGGGAATGAAAAAACCTTCTCGTCTCAATAAAAAAAAAAAAAATATATATATATATAAAGTGACACAATTCTCATTGGGAAATCCAGCTGATAAAACGAATAAAGATCATTTGGAAATACATAATATCTCTATTAATCTCTTAGTTCGTTAGTTTGTTTTATTTAGTTGACATGACAGCCACACGGAAAACCATGCACATATTGTGTTTAATCGTCTGTAACGTAGTTTACTTTTTTTCTCTTTGATATATTATTTCCATATATGTCTGATACAAATTAGTTATCACAAATTGTTTATATTGCTATAGTTGTGGGTAGATTTATTGTCAGTACTTTAAACTTTTAGTTACAAGATAGTCATGTTCTCCACTTTAATTAAAATAAAAATAAACAAACATTTTAATATATATATATATATTTTTTTTTTAAATAGCCTAAATAAAACATTTTATAAAATATTTTATCTTAATTATTTGTTGGTTTGTTTTTAACATAATGTTTTGGGTGTTAATAAATTATATAACAAGTAGCTATGGCTGTGACTTCTGATTTGTCAATATAACTTTAAAGCTGTTCTAACAGCTCTGACAGAAACACCTGTTAATACCATTGCACATTGTCTGTTATTTATCTTGTATAACAGTAAATTAATTTGCAAAAAAAAAAAAAAAATGCTCCAATAAAAAATATTTTTCATTTTTAATATGGCCTAACCGTTTCTATAAGCAATAAGGTATAAGCCACACTGTATTTTGAAGGTAGGTGAGTTACAACTTACCTCATATTACAACACTCCCCAGTTTCCCCTGTTTCAAAGTTGACTTTATCTTTTAGAGTAACACCATTTTTAACAATGAATACAGTGTTGCACACATAAAATCACAGCACTATGCTCAGAAAAACTCATTTTGGAAATAGGTCATTATGTTGTAAGACCATTACTCTGGTCATCATGTCAGAGCTTAATTGTAGGTTAGGTCTATAATTATGGCATCCATTACTGCCCTGCTAATTGGAATGTCTACTACCATTGTGCTTTGTTGATTGGAATTGGTAGTCTACTGAAACTGCAGTTTGACCCACTTCTTTTCCATTTGTGGCTTAAGGTTGAAGCAGGAAAGTTTCTTTTTCTGTGTATGTGGATCATGCTGAAAATAAAACTGATCTAATATCACTATTCAGAATCCCATTTGAAGTCTATCAAGAGAAATGCAAAACACTCAGTTTAGATGTTGAGTTTAATGGGATGAAAATCATTTTCTTCCTTCTGTTCAGTGTTGTTTTTGCAACAACGTTATAATAATTTTAAGACAATACTGGTCGTTCACTAAAAAAAAAACATTTTTCTTAGGCGTATTTATGGTTTGGGGTTCCACCCTCTCAGGTTGAGGAAGATTGTGTTCATTAAGAACAGCTCCTGGTCATATTCAACATGTGCTTGCTCTATTCCTGTCTTTAAGCCAACCCCAAACATGATCCTCTCTCCATCAGCCATTTGACTGGGGATATAGTGAACAATCAATTCAGTCAGATTATTAGCCCGTCTAATAATTGAATTGAGCTGTCGCTCGGGTAATGGATTCACTGCTCACACGGTCGCTTCAGCCAAGGCTGGTTTAAAGAACTGTGTGAGAGAGAGAAGTAGAAGAGGAGGGCGGGGGTGTGGATGGAATAGAAAAAAAGCACAAAAAAGGAGAGCGACAACATTGGCAGTGTTACCTCAGGATGGCAAAGCAATCAGATCCATGTCAGTTTTTAATCAGGCTCCTTGGAGGCACAAATTAGCCGTCACATAAGGAAAATGTCTTGCTTTGCCTTTCCGTATCACAATTGCATGTATCATCGTACAATTTTACATCTGAGGAGAGCCTGTCAAGGCTCCTCGGGGGGATTCTATGGCACCCTTTATACAGTTTGTCTTAACTTTCCAGAGATTATATGACAGTGGCAACAATGTTTTGATGTGACACATTACAAAAAAACCCTGTTAAGCCACCATTTAGTACTCTAAAAAGCCAAAGTTGCACATGTCTTTTGTTGTTTAATCATTCATTCGCTCAAACAAATGACTGCCAATATCAATTGCATGGTCTTACTGGGGCACAGTTGGGTAAATAAAATCAGACACCCATGCTAATGTGCATCCCAGCAGCTGAATCAAACATGTTCCACCACAGCTTGGATTCCGACACTTCAGAGCTATTGTTTCTCCGTGTTGTTTTGATCACGTACCGGTATTCGCTGCAAAAACAGAGGAAGCAGCCAGACACATGCACTCTTTGATATAATATCCATTTTGTCTAACCCTATTTTAATCCATTAAGAGACAACGATATCTGTTGGTGGATCAGAGGCCTGGCAGGGGTCTTTGCACAGAGCACGGAGAGGAGCTGATTACTCACTCTATTGCTGTGGGGGTTCAAATGAAAGAAAAACAGAACAACCTCAGTCACAGTAATGGAGTGGTAAATCTGACACCTTATCAGTTGGAGGTGCTCATCAGAGAGAGAGAGAGATTTATTTTCTTTAAGAGATTCTCCACAGATATGGTTGCAGGTGGGGTGCCTCCTTTCTACTTTAGGTGATTCTGGAAACATGGGGTCCTTGCTCTTTATAAGGTCATGTCACATCAGACGAGACACGGATAGACAGTGAACAAAGCCACAAAGTCATGTTTTTCTCACTCTACTTCTTAATCTTTCTTTGTAAAGTCTGAAGTTTTTCCATCCTTTGTTCTCACTCTTTTCTCACTTGTGGTCCATAACTTGAGTGTGTGGTTTTGTTCCAGATAATCAGAAAAGACCCCGTAAAAAGAGTTACACAAAAATATGTCAGGAGCTTCATCTTTATAATGAACCTTGTCATTCTAAATGGAAAATATACAAGCAAGAGGAAGCTCTATGAATAATTTAATGAGGAAATCATGAGGAAGGTCTTTCACATTACTGCAAATGATTACTTTTTTTCTGCTGATACGAGTCTTTATGATGAAACTGGCTAATTGCTGGTGCAGCTAGATGACAGTTTCACTCTCAGGCATATATGCTAATAAGGAAAGCTTTCGGTGTCATTTAAGCGACGGAGAATTCTTTAAAAAGAACACAAAGAACTTCTACAGAAACCTTTGTCTTCTAAATGGCAGCGTACACCGACAAATGGTTCTTAAATGTATATATAGTGTATATCACACACACACACTACCAAAATACACACACACACACACAATGTACTACCACAATATCCAGAAAAGTTGGTACATTTTGTAAAATGCAATACAATCAAGAATCTATGACTTAACCTTTATTAACCATTGACCTTTAATTAACTGACAAAAGTACAAAGAAAAGATTTTCAAGTGTATTTTGTAAATATAAACAAATTTTGATTTTGATGGCTGCAATACACTCCAAAAAAGTTGGGACAGAGGCATGTGGACCACTGCGTCACATTACTTTTCCTTATAATTATACCTTTTGAATGTTCGGGAAATGAGGATACTACTTGATGTAGTTTTGCAAGTGGAATTTTTGCCCAATCTCACCTGATACAAGACAGCTGCTCAACAGTCTGTGGTCTTCGTTGTCTGATTCTGATGTGCCATACATTTTCAATATCATACAGATCTGGACTGCAGGCAGGCAGTCAAGCACATCCCAGAGAAACCACTCTGTTTTAGCATGTGCAGAGTGAGGCCTGGCATTGTCTTACTTCCCAGGAAATATGTCATCTTTATGGCAGTTTATGTCAAGTCAAGTCAAGTCATCTTCATGTATATAGCACTTTTAACAATGGAGATTGTTTCAAAGCAGCTTTACAGAGATAAACATACAATTTACGGTAACAGAGATTGTTTTGGCTTTATAGTGATTTTTGAATAATGTTATTTCCAGCTAAAGTTAGTTTTGATTGATTCACTTCCAGCAACATTATCATTTGTTATCAAATTAGGGGTCACTAAGACGACGGCGTTCTCTCTAAACAGACTTTAAACGCAAACCTGTGACCTGATGGCGTTCACGTGCGCATTAAAAATTGATTCTATAGTTATATTCGTTTGAATATATGTGCGCAGGTTTGTAATTTCCCCACAAACCATGCCTAAACAAACTACTTGTCTTGCCTGTACATTTGATAAAGAATTTTGTTTTATTGTATCACTTCGGGGTACGCGAACCGGATTTTCAACAACGCTTTATCTGTAGAGTGGAATGTCTTGATTGTATGTCTCTATACAATCTTATATATGCCTCCACATCAATGGTACCTTCACACAATGCAAGTCACCCATACCTTTTCCACTAGTGTACCACCATGCCATGACAGATGTTTGCTTTTGCACCTGTCACTGATGAAAGTCTGGACGATCCTTTCCATCTTTAGGACTGAGAACTCAAAGTTAGTTTTTCCCCCCAAAAAAACAAGCTGAAACGTAGACTCATCTGACCACAGCACACATTTCCGCTGTCTTTTAGACCATCTGAGATGTGCTCACGCCCAGAGAACTCGGCAGAATCTCTGCATTGAACAGATGTGTAGCTTTCTTCTTGCGTAACAGAGATTAAAGTTGCATTTCTTGATGCAGCGGAAGACTGTGTTAGGTGAAAATGGCTTTCCAAAGAACTCCCGAGCCCATGTGGATATATTTAACAGAGTAGCGAGACGGTTTCTCATGCAATGCCATCTGAGGGCTCCAAGGTCATGCACATTCAACAGAGGTTTCCTGCCTTGCCCTAGACGGACTGAGATTTCTCTAGATTCCCAGGATTTTTTTCACTACATTAAGAAGTTGAAATACCTAAATAGTTTGCAATCTTGCATTGTGAAATGTGATTTTTAAATTGTTTGACAATTCTCTCATGAAATTTGGCACAAAGTGGTGAGCCATGACCCATTTTTGCAGGCAAAGACTTAGCCTTTAGTGGATGCTCCTTTTATACCCAAACACGATTCCCTCACGTATTACCAATTCACCTGCTATTTGTGAACTGTTTCAAAACAGTTTAACTTGGATATTCTATAGTCTTATTCAGAGTCTATACAGTTTTATTTTGCTTCTGTCAAACTTTTTTGGATTGTGTTGCAGTCATCGAAATTAAAATTTTATTTGGAATTTTATTTGAAAACATTGGAATTTTCTTCTCCCTACATTTGTCAGTTAAATAAAGGAGGATGAACAAATCGCAGGAGCAACTGTACACAGAGTTCATGGTTCAGTACGGTTCGTCCCAGTTTCCTTTCCGTGAAGCTTGTGGAGTGTGTCACAAAAAGTAATAAAAAACTCAGCGGATAGGCTACTAACAAGGTCTTGCGTGCCATCTGAACTCTTGTTTTGGGTTGGTCTCTTCTTCTTCTGCTCTTTTTCCTGTTGTGGCGGTTAGCAAACAGCATTGCATTACCGAGTGCGCCCCCCTCTGGGTTGGAGTGGATTGGACTGGATTGGATGGCCTGTGACTGTATGCACCGAACGGTGACATCCGTACCGTGTCAGTTCGGGACAAAGCCACAGAAAAAAACGTCAAGTCAATAGGGTTCAATCCAATGTTGTTTTGGACCCCATATACTTTAATTGTATGTGCAAAAACAGTTGAAACAGCCCTCTACATATCTTACTTTGTGTTCCACAGAAGAAAAAAATTCACACACGTTGGAACAACATGAGGATGAGTAATGACAGAGTTTTAATTTATGGCTAAATCCCTGTAATCTATTTTCTTTTTTTGCAAGTCCAGCTATATTACCACTCTACTCTCTATTTGCTGCTTACAGTCCCTAAATTTAAATTGGTAAAAGTCAGGTCTGCTTTGGACAGTTGGCAATGAGTGCAGGACATTGGCAGGTATAGCGGATATAATTGAATGGGGCTGTCCTGCAGCAGCTAATGGAAATGAAACAGGCTGCTGGGCTCAAATGGGAATCTTTGCCACCATACGGAGGGCTCCTGCTGCTTTGGTGATTTCTGGTAAATAGGATTGAACCCAATGGGGTTTCGTTTACTGGATGCCATGGAGTCTCCCCAGCCCCTCGGCCATGTGTCACCCACTAATCTGATCACAAGAAGCATGATACCCTGAGACCACTTCTGAGGCCATACAAGGAGAATGATATCATGCTCCAACAAATGGATCACCCAGGCAATACAAATATGGTCTTAGCAGAACATCATTAGCACTTATTTCAATATTTTGCTAACATTTTTCTCAAATCAGTGACTGCATAATTCAGCACATTCTCAGCTTTATGACATTCTCCAGATTTGAGCTTAAGGGTTATATGAATAAAAAGACATAGTAGCACACTTATTTTCTTCTTCTTCTTCTTTTTTTAATCAACAAAATGGCATTGCATTGAATTTATTATTTAGACAGTTTATCAGAGACCAGCACACATGCTCTGACTTATAGCCCCGGGTAGTCTTCTTTTATTGTTTCAAGCAATTTGGTTGTTATACGTCAGTCGTGTGAGCATGCCCCTGAAATGACATAAGGAATAAACTAGTTCCAGTAAGCTCTATGCTGTTGATTATACTTTGATGAAAACTAGGTCTTGGCCCCAGGCAAGCATTTAGTAAAAATTAGTTTATCCAACACTGTCCATCACAAAATGAGGGCTCTCTTTTTCAACTCTACCAACAATAGGACTGTAGAGCTCATTCATGCATTCGTTCATTCGCTCGTTCGTTCATTCATTCTTCATTCATTCATTCATTCATTCATTCATTCACTCATTCATTCATTTAAAATCTTGTAAGTAATTTTCTAGAGAAGGTTCCCATCTATTTTGATCCTAGCTCGTCCAAACATCATGTTCTGTTCTGTCTTTAATACCAAGCTAGTTTGTATGTCCATCAAACCTACTTTTCTCACTTTCTAGCATTGGTGTTTCAAGCTTTCCGCTGTGTCAGTGAAACCAGACACAAATAATCCATTCAATGCAATTAGAAATACTAGGGATGTCTCTCTGTTTAGCAAATATATGAGGAGATTTTATTTTACAGGCAGATACAGTCAAACCTAAAAGAAACGTGAGTGGTTGAGTAGCATCTCTCTGTCTCTCACTATCCCACTAGCCATCTCTCTATCTATCTATCTATCTATCTATCTATCTATCTATCTATCTATCTATCTATCTATCTATCTATCTATCTATCTAATATCTGTCTGTCTGTCTGTCTGTCTGTCTATCTGTCTATCTATCTATCTATCTATCTATCTATCTATCTATCTATCTATCTATCTATCTATCTATCTATCTATCTGTAATACATAAATGAATCAACATAAATCAAGTTTTTGCTCTATCATATATCCAGCTTACTGAACAATGTCCTGCTTTGCTTCGGGAGCTGAGCGGAGCACGTTAACAGCTGTCACTGTCTTAAACAAGGTTGGATGAGATTTGCACTTCCTTTCAAGCACCATCCCAAAGTCACCTCAGACAGTGTCTGGGCCATACCTGTCACTCAGTTGCCTTGTTTTTTTCACTAAAGTTTCTCCTCGCCCAGTGGGGGACACAAAATCGAGCCACGCTGTCACAACCTATTGCCCCTTCAGTCTAACTCATCCATCAATCTGGTCAGAGACACTACGCACCACAGAGCCAAAGACATATAATATCTCTTCCGAAATTCATCTGCCCAGCCTGTTCTCACGTAAATGCGTCTCTATAACACGCATCGTGTATTGTCGTGTAATTTATACGCGAAAATGAGTTTTTACGTGCATATGAGACGCAGTTTTTAGCGTGCATTTGATACGCAGTTCATTTACGTGTAATACACACGCACCCCACACCACTAATTCTACCCAAACGTATAATACACACGCACCCCACCCCACACCTAAACCTACCCTAACCAACCCATGCGTATCATATGCACGTAAAAACTCACTTTAGCGTATAAATTACACGACAATACACATGCGTGCTATAAAGACGCATTTAGTGTGATCGGGTTGATCTGCCAGTTAGTGCTGCTACAATTAGATTCACTGTAACACTTTGCTATTGCTAAATTTCCTCAAATCCAAGCCTTATGACTATAAGCATGTAAATATTTATTAACTGGGACTAAAATGAGCAAACTTCAGGAAATATCTTAAAGACTGTTAACATCTGATACACTGTTTTAAGTGGTTACCCGTAATTGTTACCTTAAATAGCCATTTCTACCTGATTTATTCCATAAAATAGTTTTGCTGGTTTAAATTAATGTGCAGGTTGATTTAGTCATGTTAAATATTATTTGTAAATGAATAAAACCAATTAATATAGGTGTTATCATTTTTAGCGTACAATTTTTTCAGTGTACAGATTTCAACGCAAAGAGCTTCTGAATGATACAGTTTTTTGTTCTTCCATCCCATAACAACCAGAGAGATGCAACAAGCCAAGGTTTCAGTATTCCGAAATCCCTGTTTCAGACTGAAGGGGATCGAGCCATCCAGGGCCAGCTGGCGTGCTCTAACGCTCATCTGCAATGCCAAGAAGAGGCATGGGGCATTTCCTTAGTGACAAGACTGGACCACCGTGGCTAATCACTAGACAGCTTGGATAAAAAATTGGAGCGTTATTTGCAGGGAAGGAAGAACCCAACACCCCAGATTGGAGAGCTGCAAATCATCCTCACTTGTGCTTCATTTTAATTTCATTAAATATATGTGACATGGATACACATTTCCCTCCTTTCACTTAAAGGGACAGTTCACAAAATAATAATAATAATTCTGTCATCATTTACTCACTCTCATATTGTTACAAATCTTTTTCATGGAAAACACACACACACACACACACATGTAAATGATGACAGAATTATAATTTTGACGAACTATTTTTTTTAAGTGTATGTGCAATGTACCAATTATGACTTTTTAGCATGTCCTTTCTTAAACTCTCTTGTCCCACACACACACACACACAACATTTGAATGGATTTTATGCTCTAACTTGCCAAAACAGAAAAAAAAAAAAAAAGAAACAAAGAGGAAGGACAAAGGGAAAGCCTTGGCTGATCCTGGTCACTTTAGTTCAGACTGATTCAGGTGGCTCTGTCCTTTCATCTCGCTACTTCTCATAATAGGAGCACAGGGCTGCTATGCAAACTATACTGGTGTTAATCTGCTGTTAATAATTCCTCTCATCCTATTGTTATTTCAACAGGCGGATGATGAAAAGGTGAAAACTCATTATAGGCTCTGTTAGCTAATTGCTCACTGTTGTAACCTTTTCTATGAAATTTTTTTTTTTTCGTGTGTAAGTATGCTTCAGTGTATGTATTTGTCTATGCATATAAGCACATGCTACAGTATGTGTAAGTTGCTGTCAAGAAAGCTCATAGATTCCACGATTTAAATGTAAATGTATTCCCTTAATGAAATGGGCAAAAACAGGTTTTTAAGTGTTTCAGCTTTGTTCTCTTGTTCTCAATGGTGATTTATGCCCCCTCAGCATATTGCAACATTTGTCAACACCTGCGTCATGTGCTCAGTTTCCACAGCAGAGTAAAACTACCCAATGGACATACAGTGAGTGTCTGAGAGGAAAGCTTATAAGGCTGAACCTGAACCAGATGGTGAAATAAATGCCTCACAGAAGCACAGCAAGATGGCTCAAATCATATTTGAAATTCACCATATAGTGATTTGAATTTGTAACAGTGGATCAAAGTTAGAGACTATGTAATTGTGTGCAAGTATACGCATGTTGTGTGTGTGTGTGTGTGTGTGCGTGTGTGTGTGTGTGTGTACGTAGACATATGTCTGTTTAAGTCATGTTACTTTCTTCCAGAAATCTTTATGTCTTTGTGAAAAACACACACAAATATATTTTTTATGATGAGGGTTAGCATCTGGCAGATTAAGCTAGACAATCATTATGTACCATCCAATCAGACATAACTACAGCATCATTATTGCTTAACGACAGCATCATTTTTATTGGGATAGAGTCAACCAAAAGTATGTGGATTTAAAGTTACAAGAAAATCCACAAGCAACACTGTTAGTTAAGGAACATGTACCATCCTTTTTAATTACTTGTGAAAGATGGAAACTGGTCATTTTAAGTAACCAAGTTTCCAGCTTACTTTAATTAAAACAAAAAAGTACACATTCTGTTATGCTGGGATTGATTGTAACTGAAATGGACACATATGTGACACAAATGCTTTGGCCAACCCAACATAATTTTTGCCCACATTCTCTAAGGGCATCAAAACAAAATAATTGGATCATTTAATTACTTGCAGGGACACTCAAATGAGTTCAATCCATCATGGTCTCAAGACCTTGTTTGTGGCCTCTGTGTTTAATTCGGTCTGAATAAAACACCAGGTGACTTGGAATACACATGGTTGTGCTAAATTAGCAACTGATCTTCACAACAAAAAATAATTTTGGTTCATCAGTGAATACGTGCAACTAACAAATCATTCACTTCATTGAAGCTTGATAGAAATATGGGAGTGGACTGAAATTTGTTGAGTTTCAAAAAAAGATGAACTATAGCTTTACAAAAAAGCTTTTAAACACATATCTTACTCTAATAAAAATGAAAGGTTAGGAAAGGATGAGTTTCTCTAATAAAGCCTTGTGATGCTTAAACATACATTTTGTAAATCAAATAAACTGTATGATTAACCAGGCTTTCTTAAATTAGTTCATCACCAAGATAAATGTGAGTTTAAATATTTAAAGAAAACTAAATAAAATAACAAAATTGAATATAGTCACATGTAAACAATTCAAACTGAAGAGTGTGCACAGATTTACTAATGTCAGGATTCAGATAGGGGAGACCCAGATGAAGAATGAGCAGGGGAGTGATATTTATTAACAGAAGACAGTACACGATAGGGTGAGGCAGGAACAGTCCAAACAGAAGTGTCAACAGGAAACAACGACAGGACAGCTGTGGGTGACTGCTAGAACCAACTCCAGAGGACATGACCAGGCCAGGCAGATGATGGTTGTGGTGAAGACAGGCCACGGAACCATGAAGCCGAGATCTGATACTTGCTGCACACGGACCCTGAACCAGTCTAACTGCCAGGCAGAAGGAACCAGCAGGCAGGGAATCTCAGTAAGCAGACAGGAACCAACACAGGACAAAACACCATAACAAGAGCAAAATAAAATAAAAAACTAGCAAAAACTAAAACACCAGAAAACAAACTAAATATAACTGGTACAATAGCGAAGGACAAATAAAATTATATAAAATAACTGGAACTAGTAAAAGAAATAACAAGACTGCAACCTTGAAGACAAGCTGAAGAGAAAATAAATAAAGATTAGTTAAAAGCAAAAAACAAGAGGTGAACAAAAATAAAGCTTGGAAGAACTAAAGCAAAATAAAGATTAGAATTTGACTAGACTAAAAATCAGGAACAAAGAAAACACTGAAAAAAAACTCAAAGGAAAATAAATACACCGCTAGACCTGACTGTAGCACTGACTGACAAGCTGAGCGATAACATGCACACAAAGATTGCACATAACTAAACAGCAAAGACATGAGGGAAAGAGGCACATTGTAAAGGGAAAAGCACATGAGGATCAGGTGAAAACAATCAAGCAAACGAGGACTAAACAAGGGGGTGTGGTAACGGGAAAGTAACAAGGAGGCGGAACAAGAGCAGGACATGGCCATGTGCTGACACACAAAACAAACAGACATGAAACAAAGACAACGCAGACAAGGCTTACAGGGCAGAACCCTGACAACTAATGCTTTCTGCATGTCCATCCATATGTGCTGATATTATTCTAGAAGAGTACATCTGAAACATCTGACTGTTATCCAAATGTGCTGATGTAACTTCCTGTCAACACATGAATATGAATGAATCATGGCCTTGTTCAGTTGAAAGTCTGCAGACATCATCCTTACACATTGATGATTCCAACCATCTGGGTTGGAGGAAAAGCATTTCTGACTGTCTAAATAGGAAAGCTGGACATTGCCTCAAGGTCTCGCCAAAAGAAGCTCATCTAAATGTGAGTTTCACATTCTTGGAGATGCTTCAGTGAGGACACTCATACAGAGCTCATTCATGAAGCTCCATTATCTATATCCCTGCCTCTGTCTGGTCTCAAAGTCCAATTATCTTTAATTTGTTTCCTATTTTTCCTGCATGCCTTGTTAAAGGACGGATTTTCTATAATAATCTCAACTGTCTTTTCAAGAGTGTTTTATCTCTGCTTTGAGATTGACATCATGTGGATCTTGTTAGCAAGGTCTGGACAGAAGGCGGCTTACTATTTGAGGAAATTGAATTGGAGGATGGGTCACCACAGATACCATTGAGAAAATTTAATTGATTTGCAAGTGGTTGTAAAAAGGAATATTTCTATTATGACAAAAGCCCTATGACATTATTTAGTATAGTATTATTCCCTAACTGTATTCTGCTGTTTAGCTGATTTAGCTACCTCTGTCATGGTCAATAGATATTTGTTCTGCTTTTAATGGGGACAGATTAAACTTTGTCCTGGAGAAAATGATATTGTCAATGTGGATTCTCCATCAAATGTCCCATTTAGCTCTCTATTAGGTTTAATCTGTGTCTGGGAAAGCAGCCCTTCTAGTATCAATGCTTGGTAAACACACCTTGTCTGTTTTCCTGTTCTGTGTCCAGGGCTCGTGTTGCAAGTTTAATATCCTGTTCCTATTTATCACTGTCATAATCCAATTATTCACAGCATAACATAGTCAAAGCCAGCTGTCTCTCAAGGAAGATGAAATTCCCCTAAACACAGGCTTGGTCTGCCATTTCTGACAGGAAGTGAGGGTTAAGAAGCGGGCACGTCTCATCCGTACTCAAAAACAGACAAGAGAGTCCTGTTTTAGACACCAGGACACTAGTCTTACAGATTGATATCAAGCGGCGAGCTTACGTGTCACATCCAAAGGACATTTACAAGACAGACATTTAAATGTTGCATAAAGTGTGCCCTTCTCTTAAGCAGCAGAGACAACAGTGTTGATGAAACACTTTTAACTCCCTTCACTACCCTCCCTAATTCTTATTTAGAAGAAAAGAGAAGCCAAACACTGCTTGTGCCTGGCAGCACTTTGAATCGGCTGGACGGCTGGTAACAAATTAGGGGATGTCAGTGTGGGAAATGGGCTGGCCAGGATGATTAGTGTTGTTCTACAATCTGGTAAGGTTTGACCTTTCAGGGCTGCCATCATTCTAAACCCAAGTCAACTTGAGAGGGGGACCAGATGTAAAATGGAGGTTGTAAAGAACCTGTCAGTCTGTGTGCGCCTCAAACGTCAATTTACTTCACACTCTTTTGTTTTCTTTACTCCCTGAGTTGAAACTCATCCTCATTTGAAGCCAACATGAGGCATCTAGAGAAATGACACTGTCAAAAGCCCCAAGTAACAGCCTACCATGGAATGAAAACAGACGATGTGTCAACAGATGTAACTCAGCACTAAAGTCCTGATGGAATTTATGTTTCCAAAACTCTGGCTTAAAAGATACTCTTTGATGAAGAAAATAAAAAAATAAAAAGATGATAATGATCAAGATGCTTTAAGTATCATTTCCATGAAAGCACTGTTGACCCTAATCAGCCCTCTTCGGTTTTTTAAACAGTTGTCATGGCTGAGGGATAAAATAGAAAATGGTTAATATCAATGGCCAAAAACTAGAGACCTGCAGGCAGTGGGGCTGACACTGTGCACTGTGGGCTTCCTGCCAGTGTGATGCGATATAGTAAGAGTGTTCTCTCACTCACTGCCAGCTGCAAGAGCAGAGGCAACAAAGATTCCCCTGTGACCCACACAGCAGCAGATTCAGAAAAAGATGGACGCCGCAGGCCCTAACCTCTGCCAGCGTTAATTGCCTTAAATTATTCAATTGCATCTGAAGCCAAAGAGGGTGCAGCACGCTGGGCGTGCAGCTGCAGGGGAGAGCTTACGCGGTCCAGCCCCTCGTTCACACTTACTGCCTGCTCTATGCTCTCCCCGCCACCAAGATAAGAGCAGAGGAGAAAAACTGAATGGCCCATCCTTCACCTTCAACCGGGCTGGGTGAGTTGAGGCAATGGAAAGCCAAAGTACGTATAGCTCAATTATTTAAAAGGCTCAAAAATAGGCATGCGCATGTTTGTTCATTCAAATGTTCATTTGTTCATTTAAATCTTTGTTTGTTTGTTCTTTTGTTCAAAGTGTGTTATTGCAAATGTTTTTGTTCAAATGTGCGTTCATTCAAATGTGTGTTTTTTCAAATATGCATTTTTTTGTCTGTTTAAATGTGAGATTGTTCAAATGTGACCCTGCACCACAAAACCAGTCGTAAGTCGCACAGGTATATTTTTCGCAATAGCCAACAATACATTGTATAGGTCAAAATTATCGATTTGTCTTTTATGCCAACATCATTAGTATATTCAGTAAAGATCATGTTTCATGAAGATATTTTGTAAATTTCCTAACGTAAATATATATATATATATATAAAAAAGAAAAATGTGTGAGTGGATGCAGCAAAATCCCGCAAAAAAGTCAGAAAACACGCCTACAAACCCCTTTCTGACCTGATTAAAATAAACACTTCTGTGGTTTAAAAAGTTTATCACTTTTTGCACAGTATTAGCAAAAAAAAGCTAAACTTTAAATTTATATTGTGAATTTAAAGCCGTTACAAACAACATGGAATTCAGAGGAAGAGACACAAACTTTTGAGCATACTTATGTATGTATGAGTGCATTCATAATTCATGGATATTTCTTCCATGCAGGTTATATGAATGCAGCCAGAGAAAAAGGGAAACATTTCATCCCATGTCCCATTATCTACGTAAGAAGGGAATACGTGTTGAATCAGACATGATACATTTAAGAGGATGGGTTTATGTTAGTCAATTTTGTTAATAAAGTCTTCCTCTGTTCTCTAATCGTTAGGCTGAATCTTTCTATGGCATTAGAGAAGCCCGTACAGTAAGTGCGTAACAAGGCTCAGAGCAACAGTCGGCATTAATGGGGCGTTTGGGTAAACATGGGACTAACAAGCATTTTTTGTTTAAGAAACACTTTCATAAAAATATCAAGCATTTGGAACGCCTGTGTGGAATCATGACTGAAGGTCACTTTGGTTCACATGACCTCACCTTTGTGTCTCTGCTCAGTATTGTCAGTGACTCAGAGCAGCCTGAGGCCTGTGGTAGAAGGATGTGGTGATGGGCACTGAATTTCGCAGCTCCACCCAGAACATTTTCTCAGTTTTTGCAGGCAACAGAGTGTAAAGGGCCCAAGAGTGGTGCCCTCTCATCTAAGACTGCAGGGTCACCGTTTGGATAGAGCTCCCGGTCCCCTTCGTCAAGCAAAACAGGAAGCTTTTTGCGACCTGTCACCGAATATCTCACAGTTTCCTTGTTTTATATTTTTTTATTTGTTGTTAAAAGAAACATTTCTCCCACTACCAGGCACCAGCGCGTCACATCCACTGGGAGTTCTTTCAAAGCTTCATTCTGTCTCATTCATTTTTTTCTTTTAATCTCTTTTGCTTTTCACCTAGACACACAGAGGCTATGGGATCAGCTGTCTCTATTTTGCAGTATAATTATTGGCTTTCTAAAATTGGAGAACATTTAACATTTAGAAATGAAGAATTGCCTCCCCTTAAATTTATGAATGTGAATTTAAATCAAATTAGCCACAACAGGAAGCTGAATTGGAATTTGAATGACAGCTAGAGGAATTTAATTTAATAAATTGTCAGTCTGTCCGTCCGTCCGTCCGTCCGTCCATCCATCCATCCATCCATATTTACTCTCAAAAGCAGTGCAGTGGTGTTTTGAAATGAGAATGAGGCGGCAAAGTCCTCACTTTGTTTTCATAAATCAAATGTAAATTCATGTCCATGCAGTTACACTTAATGTTGTCACATTTTCCTGGTTAAATAAACATTAATTTGCATTACATAAAAAAATAAATAATCTATTTTGCATTTGTACATTATGCAATTAATATTCTATTAATTAAAATTAAATCAATATGAATAAAATTAATGAAATTAAACTAATACTCCAATAATTACGTTTATTAAAACCAAGGATAAATCTCAAGTTTGGGTTTTAAAGCATTTTTACACTTATTCCAAAATAATAACTGAAGGAAGTAAACATTTTAACAATATATTTTATTTGCGAACTGATGTTCAGCTGTTCTTTTCAATAGTCAACTTATTTTTGGATAATTATTCACTCACTAGATTGCTCATGAGTGATTTATACACTTTTTATTGTTACATTTTGTAATATTTGCTTTCCAAATCCAAAAAAAAAAAAATAGATTTTTTTTTTCTCCAGTATTTTCTCATATTTTTTTTTTAGATGGCACTGCCTCCGGAGGAAACTCCCTGATCAAAAGTAAAAGTTTATGTTAATGAAAATATCAGTGCCATCGTTGCAGCTCTCTCTATACACTGAAGCAGAACTAGACTTGCTAAAGGAGAACATTGGAAATTCATAAATTAAGAAGTACCTCACTTTAAATTCATGACTGTGAATTTAAAGCAAATTGGTCCCAACAGGAAGCTGAATCGTCTGTTAAAAAACAAGATAGCAAGTTTATATTATAGCAGTATTATATTAACATTTTGACTTATTATTTCCTGATGTAATCTAAGGCTACAGTTGTGATGAAATGCAATTTTTTGTCTGTATGGCATGTATTGATTTCAACAGTACAAATTTAAGAACCCAATATACTTCGAAATGACATCATACTAGTTCATTCTCTGATGTTGTTTGATCAAAACCAGGCAAAAAAGTACTAATTAAAAGCAATACTGACACTGTTTTTTTTTTTCATGTTTAATACTGTAAAGAGATATATAAATGTGATTTGACCTGACTGCCGAATTGCATAGCTGGTGCAAACATGATCAGATGCTTTCTTGACTGTTGTTTTCTTACTACTTTCATTTTTGTTATTGCGAGGAAAGTGTACAGAACATATTTAAATATTCATCTAAACGCCACTCCCAGCTGTAAAAGGTATTTAAAAAAAGGAAAAATAATGTAAAAGGTATTTCAAACTTAATTTTACCCCTAAAGCGAACACTGAAAACAAACTTTGCAGTGAGGATTATCAGGGCCTTTCACACTTAACTGTACATGTGGCATTGATTACAAGGGATTGGATAGGATTTAAATTTATGCTTACATGCAGCAAAGTTTCAGAAATTACGGTGCAGTCTTTCCCCCTTCATTAGTGAAAGTCAAGATTCACCTGAGAACAATTGATCAATTCAGGACATATTTGCAAAAAAGTCTAAAGATGCACGACAGATTTTGACAACTGGTTCAACCATTTTGCATTTAATGATGTATGCAAAGAACTAATGCCTAGATGTTTTGGGAGTAAGAATATTCAACAGAACATTTGTATAATATAATATTTTGATCAATATGACATAAGCATAATAACATACTGACATAAGCATAATGACAATGTAGGAAACAGCAGACAATTGAATGTAATCAAATGCATGAATGTACCAAACCTCATCAGACCTCAGCCTTGAGTTCCCTCTGTCCCCCATCAGCCTCTCGGCCACATCCACCTCGGGGCAGCCGTTTACCAGTGCCGGCTGAATGTACAGATCCCCTGGCTCCGCCTCCAGCCGCTGTTCCTAACACTCTACCTCGGCCCGTCTTCCAGGCTCCTCCGCCTTCGCTCCTCCCTCCCTCGGCTCCACCAGGGAGCATGGAACTTTTGGCTCCACCAAGCTCCCTTGACCCTCTGGCTCCATCTAGGTCAGACGAAACTGCATCTATGCCACGGAATTACGAGCCGTCCGCTATGCTCTTTCTCTCCACCCCTACGGCTCCATCTGGCTCCAGCCTCCCACCGGTTCTGCATCGGCCCTCAGGGTCTCTGGTACTCTGGCTTCACCTCGGGGGATCGTCGCCGCTGCTCCGTCGCGGCCTTCAAAGCCTACGATCTCGCTCTGGACCATGTTCTCTTCGTTGGTCTTCCACCATTGGCTCCGTGTTCGTCCATCATCCCCATGTCGTCGAGTCCACCTCCATGGCCCCTCCCTCCTCCATGGGATTTCATCCAGGCTGAGCTCTCGGCCCACGTCAGCCTGCGTCTACTCCTAGTTCCTCCAGGGCTCCCCTCGCCGCCTGTGCCACCGTGACTGTTTCTGCCAGTATCTCATTGGCCAGCTTTTCACCAGCTACTCGTCCTCCTCCAGAGCCGCCACCCTCCCTCCAGTTGAACCTTACGTTCATTCATGTTTTGTTTCTGTTGGTTATTTCCCCATTTGTCTGCCTTTGAGTTCTCATTAGTCGCATTTGTAACTGATTGATTAGTTATTCTGTTCAGCTGTGTCCCGAATTCTTCCCTTTGTTTGCCTCATGCATTTATACCCTGAGTTTCTGTCTGTTCCATTGTCTGTTCTCGTTTACAAGTGGCTGTTTATTCTGATTCTCCTGAGTTTTCCAAAGTTTTATATTAAAATAATGTTGTAGTCGTAAGCTTCATTCGCCACAGCAACCCATTCCAATAACAGAATTTAACTTCAAGAACAAAATAATAATTACATAGAGCTTGTCTCAAGAGTATTTCAGGAAGGAACCAGCAAGGGCCGCACTGCCAGTATGTGTCAGACTGCAGCACAGCTGCAGTTAAGGAAGAGAGTAGAGGGCCCCTCCTACAGATGCCTGGAAATTCAACAACAAGACTCTTGCCACTCACATGGGACTATTTGTCATGCAACTGAGAGGCTGAGCATACTTGTGGAAAAACTGTTCCAGCTCGTCATCAATTTGAGCAAAATAAACAGTGACAGTCAGGCATATCCAGAAAGTGACTTGAAAAAGTCAGATCTGATTCTGTCAAGATGAAGCCCTTGGTCCCCTGTGTGATTGGCAAAGACGGGTGGATCTCCTCCATCACATAAGACAATGAGGAATTGCTCTCTCACCTTGAAAGAGGTTTTGGAACACACAAAACATCCAAGTGCAGGAATCCCAGTAGACCACATGATTATTCTGCTTGACACACAACTCTTGCCCAACTGTTTAGTGAGAGAGCACTGTTCCAGGAAAACAGTGGGGTAAAGTGAACGAAAACCTCAGTCCTTAACTGAGTGTGAATGGAAAGAAAACAATTTGATGGTATGAAGGTTTGTGCAGTAGTTTGAGGTCAAGCTTTCATCTATGCAGTGCTATAATATCATTCATTATTGATTGTGAGATCATGGAGCACATTTAAAATGATCCCTAATTCACATAGTTCACATTGGGATTAAGCTCCTGGTTATCTCCAATACTCTTATGTTGTTATATAAAAAGAGGACATTTTATAATTGTTTCTGCCATATCAACATTCTAGAAAGTTCCAATTGTTTTTGATTATTTGAAACATTTTACAGTAAATTGCTCTTTCACATCTCACAGGAGATGTCATCATGTTCGCCCACATACAATCCCAGCTAGTAAATGAAAACAACCTTGTCTTTATATTTCTTATCCAGAACTGATTATTCAAGCTCTCAAGGTAGTTCTACTTTAAAGGTTTGTCAAAGCTCAGTTTTCTGTACTTTCAAATACCACTCGAGCAGCCTAGCTGACTGAAAACCATGCTTAGACTGAACACTGAACTCAGAGCAATGCCAGTTGCCAATTGAGAAATTAAAGGTGGTGTCTGTTGTGAATATAATCCTATAGCAGCATACAGCAACATAAAGTAAATTGATTGTTTTTTATTTCAAATTTAATTATGTGGCTCAGTGGTTCATGTAGATTGTCTACAAACCGAAAGTTTGGTGGTTCAATCCACAGTTCCACCTGACCAAGTGTCGAAGTGTCCATGAGCAAGACACCTAACCCCAGCTGGATGGCGCCTTATATGGCTGACACTGCCGTCAGTGTATGAATGAATGGGTGAATGTGAGGCAAGCTGTAAAGTGCTTTGGTGGCCATTGGGTCTGTGAAAGCGCTATATAAATGCAGTCCATTTACCATTTAATTAGTAGATTTTCACCTCACAGGATACTAACATTAAAGGGGACATAACACACATAGTTTCTGCCAAACGTTCTGCCAGTATTGCATCCTTCATATCTCTGAACCCTTATGAAAAGAAAATATATTTCCCTTTGTATGAATGATCAATATAGTATATGGTTTAAGAGTATTGAAAATATACAGAAAAATATATTGTGCTAATATGTTAATAATATAAATATATTATTAATAATATATTTAATAATACATAATGAATTGCCGCTTTTCATATATTGAAAAACATCTGACATTATATTTACTAATATAGTAAATACATGTTTACTAACATATACATGTATATGTACATACATATGTTACATACATATATTACATGCACTCCACTACTGGTTATTTCTGAGATTTTAGATATAGTGAGATTATCTGCATGTTTTGCTATTGTATCCGAAGCTCATGTAAAGGATCGGCAGTCTTCTGAACGGAGGCAGAGCAGCAGCTCATTTGCATTTAAAGGGACACACCAGCCTGACCTCACGTCAATTCGTACAAATTTTATGAGGTGGCTAATTCGTATGAATTCATACGACCTCACTCGTACAAATTTGTACAATTTTTGCTAATTCGCACATATTTTACGAGTTACCAAATTCGTATGAATTCGTACGAATGACCCACCCCTGACCCAACCCCTAAACCTTCCCATCACAAATTAGCCACCTTTTAATCACTCGTACGAATTCGTACAAATTGGTCGTGAGATAGCGTTGGACACACACAAAAACGACACGTTTTTGCTCACACCCAAAAAGGGGCAACTTTGACAAGCAATAATAAATTTCACAGACATATTGTGGGGACTAGTGACGTCCGGTTCGTGAACGAATCGTTCTTTTGACACCGGTTCTTTTAAGTGAACCGGTCGAACCAGTACACTAAATCGGACTGAATCGTTCAAAACAGTTCGCGTCTTGCGTCAGCGCTGATCCACAAGTTACTAAAGTGACTAACTTTCGGACGTGCCTGAGAGTCCCTCCGACTCAAAATAAACCAATATCCCGGGGTATATTTTACTCCAGTAAATCCTTCAGTTTACTGAACTGAGACATGTTGTGCTGAGAGAACTGATGAGCACGGGCAGCTGATACTGGGCATGCGTGTATTACCGAACGTATACAAATACTGAAGAGGGATGAAATGCATGTTTCTTAAGTAAGCTATTTTGTTGATCATCAATAAGTGTAACAAAATAAAACATGTTGGAAACATGTTTATCACATAATTACTGTCTTTTCACTGTGTTATTTTTGTAAAAACTAAACATTTATCATTATACTAAAAAATTATTTTCAGGAACAGCTAATTTATTTTCTAAGTTGATATACATCTTTGACGTAAACTCTTGCCAAGGTTTTAAGGGTGCAATGTAAATGTGTATAATGTGTTAATCAAAACATAACGTAAACATACTGGAGACTTTTTAGTTTTGTCGACTGTATAGTAGGCTAAGGTTTCAGCAGTTCTCAGCTCGAAAGAAACCGAACTTTCTTTCGGCCAACTGCATGCTGTGCTGATACATGAGCACGGGTGAACCGATGACTTAAATGAGGGGCTGAATTCGGCGAAATGCAAGTTTATTTAATATCAAATAAAATTATGAAGACCATTTATTCACTTTATATCTTTAACACATGTAAAACCTGTAGGCCTACAGTGTTCATTTGCAAAACGTAAATGTAAGAAACTTATCCAAGATGATTATGACGATGAGTACTATTATTTAACTGAAGTTATGATTACAGACGCCTTTATTTCAATGTATTTTTATCCGCCGGGATGGTAGAATTGACGTCATTAGTAAGAAAGTAAAAGAACTGGTGAACCGTTTTTTTTATTCGGTTCGTTGAAACAAACTATCTGAAAGAACCAGTTCGCGGAAAAAAACAGACTTCCAATCACTAGTGGGGACCCCATAGATTTATATTACATCTTGTGAAAAGGGGCATAATATGTGGACTTTTATGGCATTTGGCCAATCGTCAAACAAACCACAGGCCCTACTCTTCAGCACAATGGTAACCCCAAATACTCCTAAACAAAACAATTAACTAAAAATTCCAAAACAATTTAACAACCTGTCCACACTGTCCAATTCGGGTTTTTTTAAACAAAGAAAAATTCAAACCTCTTTTAGTTAGTCTACATTACACTACTAGGCCTACATAATAATAGTTATAATATTAATCCCATGATAGTAATAGCCATATATTGTAAAACAAATGCACTGAAAAAATAAAGGAAACTTTCATAATTAGTTTTGTACTAATTTCTATAAAGATGTAAGCACATGATGACATGTTTCATGGGCCGGTGTGTCAGAAAAAAAACGAACGCTGACTTTTTTTGACCAATGTCCGCCGATGTACGAGTTTTATGGGCCGTTAAACAAATAAAAAAGTATGAGAAGTATCGGCCGAACAAGCACGTCGGTCCACCGGGAATCTCCCGGTAGTCCCGATGGCCACAGAGATAACTTCGCGTGTTATATTCACGCTAAAGGGTGCCATGTGCGTAGTATTTCGACGTTTTGTCAGGCGTCACTTATATGACGCCAAAGGATGAGAATGCGTTGAAATAGCCTACATGCCTGGATGTCACACTTTAAATCCTACCTGTTGGCTTTCACCATGCACTTATTTAGCTGCTGTTGCATCAATTGACACGCCATCTCCTTTTCCCTCTTTCTTTTTCTATTTTTAGCCACCCAGCATTTTGTTTTATCCATCTTTTTCGACGACAACTCACTACTCGTACCTGCTCGCTCAGCGCTCACGGCGCCCCCGCCCGCTCGCGATATTACCCCGCCCCCCTTCTCCATGAGGGCGCCTACTCTAGCCTGTTAGTCCTCTAAAATTTTATATAAAATTCAAGAAATGCAGAAATGATTTAGAAACGCACAACAGCAGCTACATATAGAAAATACAATATATATATATTTTTTTTTTTTTTTAACTGAATTTACATTTTTTTTTTTTTTTTTTTTTACCATCGCTTTGGCGCCCCCCATGGTGCTGCGCCCCTATGCGCCGCATATAGCGCATACCCACTTTTTGCGCCACTGATGACAGGGATATTTTAATGCCGGAAATTCCAGGAGAAGTGCCCATACAAGGAATTCCGCCCTTTATGACGTCATCCAAGACCATACTCGAAAAAAAAAAAAAACTTTCCGAAACTTATACGAATCCTGAAGGAGTGTATTTGGCACAGAAATATTCCGTCATACGTCCAATTCGGGTTTTTTTTAAACTGTGTCCATGTTTAGCATGAGAATCCAACTCTTTAACAGTGTAAATAAGTCAGAATGCATGAAATAACATTAGACATCCCCTTTAAATGTTTGCTTTATATATAGATTTTTCACTTTCCGTGCATTAATCAAAGCACTTCTTTCCTGATGGGCAGGTTGGGCAGGAACATACTCTCTCACACAATTACTGTCCACTGAGAGGCATCCACGTCCACCAGTGAATCACCACTACAGGATCAGATGTGATGTTTCTATTCCTCAGAGTATGATAACTCATGGTATTTATCACCTCGTTTAGCATCCTTGCATTGAAAGCTGGGCAGCAAGGAGAATTAATCTTCCTTGAGGTGCTGCTCTTTCAAGAGCAAGCAGAGACAAGGTGCACATAAACTGCACTGCTGCCTGTTATCTCTGTCTTTTTAGGCAGGCTGAATGACAAATGGTTGCGTCTAAGAAGATGATGCTTGCAAACAAACATAAAACTTGTAAATCCAGAGGCTACAGTTGACACCTCCCAATTGCTGAGACTTATAAGCAGAGGGTTAAAGGTCAACAAACAAGAGGTGTCCATGCAGAGCCACAATGCTGATCAATAGCTAAACTCTACATATTCCTACAGACCATCTATCCATGCTAACTTATTAGTAATTTGATAAAGGTGACAGAAGTGTAAGCTGAGCCACTTTTTACTTAAAGTCCCCATGAAATCAAAATGTAAGGTTTTTGGTTTTTAGTATGAATAAGTCAGCCTTCCTGTTATCTATAAGCTAGTGTGCTCCAAAACAATGACAAAATTCACATTTAGAAGATTCAAAACCTATAGTCTCTCACTTCACTGTATATGGGTCGGTAGTTTTGATGACATCACTCTGCATTTCACCTTCTCATCAGGTTTTCTCTCCAATCAAATGCTCTCTTGAATCTAAAGCCCCCTACATTATAAATAGATGCTGAAGCTCTGGCTAAAATCAGTCACTTTACTATTTTCTACATGGTGAATGGCACATAGTGTACTATATAGGGAATAGGGAACGATTCAGACAGTGTAAATATGCTTTCCAATGCAGTCTGGTTTTACGTTAGTGTCACACAAACAGCCGCAGTGCGCACACAGTCTGCTTCGGTCTAGATACATGATAGCACAGGGCGGATCATATGCTCGAGTCGGAGCATACCAGGAAAAGTATCAGACCCATTTGAATTCTACACAGAATGCTGTATTTTAAAGCGATATGGAGGAGATTAGGAGGTGAAACGGTTAGAGATTAGAAGGACTCTGTGGCTTTACTGAGCTCACCGGCTCTGGCCGAGTTGTGATATAAAATGCTATTGGCTATTTTGAAAAAGGGTAGGAGCTTTTCGATAGTTCGATATGTAATGCCCTGTCTTCCTGTTTCAGTGGAAATTACGTCAACACATTGAATAATGCTGTTCGTTTCAAGGCACTTTAGTAGGCCTTTAAGCCGTCCTCTATAGGCAAGGAAAAATTAGACAGAAAAACTAAACTATCACTAAAAGCCTACATAGGACAAGATCTTTGGAGAATGGATAGAAAATAAAGCAATATAATAACAAAACAATAGTAATAATAATAAAAAAATAACCAATATGCTTTACAAAACAGAACACATTAACACCAATTAACTGCTAAGATGTAAATATAATTATGTAATAAAATTAGAATGTAATATTATAAATATAAAGTATCTTGCATTTTATTTCAGGATTTATGCTATCAAATTGTCAAGGTCACGCCAGGCTCTCCAGTCACACCCACACAGCGTTCACTCTCTCCTGAGTTCTAATCACCATCACCTGTTCCTCATCACCAGTACTAAAGTGCACACCTTTCAGTCATTCATCGCTTGGCCTTCAATGTGGAAACAGACTCCTTACCTGCTCACCTAACCCTAACGCTCAAAATACTTAATTGGTTTGAGTAGGAAAAACTTAAATTAAACTAATTAGTTCAGTCAAATTAACGTTTATGAGTATTTAGCACTTTCTTTTTCTTTCAAGTTCACAGAATGGATATATTTTAAGTAAACTGAACTGTTTCATTGTTTTGAGTTTTATGAAATTATTTCTTTTAATTTAGACGAACTTAAGTTTAACTGAAACGGCTGGGATGTATATTTCCCAGCATGCTTTGCCGATGGCACTCGAAAGGGAGAGTAAATGCTAAAATTAAGTGTAATACAATGTTTTTTTGTGCAAGATTAATGTTAAGCGGGTGATTTAGTAATGATTAATGTTTCATTATGCTAATTTTGAAGAATTTCTGTTAATGTTGGTTTTAGGATAGTTACCATCATGGTGACAAGTGGTGCATGAGCTTGATTTGAGAGCAAATAAAACCTTTGTATTGCTGCAAGTGTTACTGTATAGCATACTATTGTTAAGATGTTAACAAAATAGTATGTTAGCAAACTAAGCCATGTTTATCTCCGGTGTCGATTCCTCTGCGTTTCCTTCGCCTCTCTAATTATCTACTTTGTCTCCGTGCCTGAGACCAGTGGATTAAAGATTACCTGTATACTCTCCATGTTCATCAAGAGGTGTACGCTTCATCCAGTTTCTCTACCACCATCGCCATTCACTACCTGCAACGAAAAGCAATGCAAGTTATCCACCAGCATTCTCTTTGTTTATGTGCCATTTACCCACCTGAACTCTGCCATTCATCCATCTGTTCAATAAACGACTGTTTGGATTGTTTATATCCGTCTTGGTTTACCCTTACACAAATTCATTTTACAGCAATAAATTCTAATGAGAGAAAAAATGTTAACATATAATATAAACTTGGCCATGTGACAAATTGTACAGTTTGTTCTATATTAAGGAGGCAACACAGCTTAATTGCTGACACATCTTACCCTACTCCCCATTAGTGCTGCAGTATGTATGATTTAACTTAAGAGATGCTGGAAATATTCTCAAACCCCCAGCAACTGGGCAAAAATGCAACGTAACTCAAACTAAATAATATTGCATCATAATGGCTAAAAAAAATAAACAATTCTGTACATTCACTGAACAACACTGAAGCACAATTGTGTAGTTATACACGGTTGTATTGCAATGTTATATCCCATTACCATGCTTGGAATAGGTCTGTAACAAATAAACAGATGACGCAGATGAAGTAGAGAAGAGCTAAATGTGCTCTAAAGTAGGCAGTGATCAAGATGTGAAAGCAGAAAAAGGAAATTCACTCAGCTCATGTGAAGCATAATCTGCTGAATAAGTCAGTCCAAACATAGAAGCTCATTTTCCACCCAAGAGCAACACAGATGTGATCCTTGAATATATCACTGGTTTAGCCACCGTTATTATAACCGTTTTGCTTTCATTCTAACCGGGATGGAATATACATAATCTAATGCCAGGAGCAAAAATAGAACCTGAAGAAAGGGAGAGTTTGATGGCCTGTGATTGAGTGCTCTTGTTTAGCAGCGACCAAGTTGTGTGATGTGAAGCCATCTAGTCCTAAGCCGACTGGTTGGCTTCTGCAGATATGTTCTGTCGATCCTTTGAAGATATTCCAGCCAGAATCATTGATTTTGTACCATAAGTGCTCAATATCTATGCAAATGAAAAGCATCAGACATCTACAGAAGATGTGCTGGGGACCATTGATCAAGCCCGAAATACAATCTCTCCTTGGTAACAATTGAATGCTATTTGATCTATGGCACCTGATTGGATGAGAGGAGGTAAGACAAATATATTTGTCTGTGCAGTTCCTTCAGAATTTACACTTCTGGTTTTTGTAGTCAAATCTACAAAAGGGGAGACGTACGCCATCATTACATTTGTATTTATACTTTAGATAGTAGGAAGTTCCTTGACTTCCTCTTCTCCTCTTTTACCAACCAATGGACATTTTGCCACAAATTGTCCGGTTACACTTTATTTCGATAGTCCACTTTAGACATTCCACTAACTATAAGTAACTTTTCAACTAGATGTCAACTAACTCTCATTAGAGAACTACTAGACTGTCAGTAGACTGTTAGGTTAGGGTTAGGTGTTAGGGTTCTGGTTAAGAGAATATGTTGGAGGATTGTCGTTGCCAAGTTACTTATAGTCAGTAGAATGTCTGTTGGGGGACCAACAAAATTAAGTGTAAGCAGATATTAAGTAGACAGTCTACTAATAATCTAATGACAGTTAGTTGACATGTAAGCTGCAAAGTTACTTATAGTTAGTAGAATGTCTAAAGTGGACTATCAAAATAAGGTGTTACCAATATTGTCCAACTGTTGAATGCTAAACAATTGTCCCGTGACCTACTACAACCTGGTATTTTCCTCATATTTCTTCATATATACTTTGGAAGCATTGCATTATGGGGAGCAGGAAACTGCATGGCTAGCGAATGCGAAACTATCTGCCAAATGTATTGCATGAAAACAAAGCATATTAAAAAGTTTGGGTCTGAAGTTTTTCTTTTTTTCTTCTTCAGCAAGAACCAATTAAATTATTAAAAATTGACAGTAAAGATATTTGCATTGTTACAAAAGATTTCTATAACAAATAAATGCTGTTCTTTTGAACTGTCTATTCTTCAAAGAACTGTTATTTTAAATTGTAATAACACTTAACATTATTACTGTTTACTGTATTTCTGACCTAATAAATATAGCCTTGCTGAGCATAAGAGACTTTCAAAAACATAACATAACTAAACAAATAAAAAAAATTGTAACCTCAAACAGTAGTGTATATTCATGAATAATCCAGTATAATCCATAATGAATTTCCTTCATAGTATAATCCATAATGAAATGTAGAGCTTTACTTCAAAATGTAAAATGGCAGTATCCTGTTTACAATATCTGTGTCTGAACTTGCACACTGTCAGAATATGTAATACATTTAAAGAAATATGTCCTATAAAGTATGTGTGTATAAATGCAAAAAGCATGCATATCCATCATGTTGGTATTGACCTACTGTATTAATGCATTCTTGTCACTGTTCCTCTACTAACCAGTCTTTTCTTCATTAGATGGTAAAGAATCCATCTGACATATACTTCAGAATCTCAGTGGAAGTAGGTCATTCAAGTATTTTTCCCCTACTGTTATGAATACCGAGGATTCAGACACAGCCAAATACTAAACTACTTGATGTACTCCTTTTCACTAGTATATTACAGAAGTAGGCATATTAGGTCACGAAGAGTTAGCTCTTATGTGCTAATAGCACGTTTGCCACTGGACATGACCTGCTTGATAGAGACAGATGTTTTTGCCAAACTCTAAGATATCAGACAACAAGAGCTATTTGATATGCAGGTCTCTACTGAGAACAAATTTTCCTGACGATTTCATTCCTATTCCTCTGCGCTCTGAAGTCTCTGAGCACTTCTGGAGAAGTAAACAAACAAAGACTGGTTTCGGTTTATTTCTTTACTTATTTTTTTTTTTTTTTTTCCGTCTGTTCCATTTCAAAGGTAAAGATATCACTCATAAAGAAAGAGACATTTAATGGAACACAGGCTCCCATGTGTCCGGCTCTGTGGAGTGGTTGCCCAGCAGTACTATTCATAAATATAAAAAATGCATGGAGAAATATGATCCAAAGCATGTGTCATACATACAGCTGAATTAATCATTCATTTGATGGCCACTTTTTGAGAAACTGTACATCTATTTCCATCAACAGGAAAGCAATGTATTGATTAATTTTTAGCTCTCTGTAGATGGGGGGAAACTCCGTTGTGGATATGCATTGGCATTTAGGTCAATATACTATGGATTATTTTTTTCTCTTTATTTGTTGCTTTGTTTTTTCATGTTTTTGCATTACCTGCATGTTTTTTTTTTTTTTTTTCAAGCAATGGAGTCTGCCTGCGCTCAATTGAAGAACCTTCAGAAAAATAGAGGACCTCATTTGTCAAAAGAAATATAATCAATATTGAATTATGTGATTACCTTTAAGATAGAGCTTGGAGAAAGATGTGCTTCGAAGGCAGAGATACAGAGATATAGAAATGAATCAAAATACACAGCAGCAGCAGCAAAGACTTAAAGAAAAGTCATTGGATAGGATAAATTAAATAGATGAAGATGATATGAAAAGGCACCAACACTCTAAGCCTTTAAATCAGGAATCATACAGAGAAACATATGGAGACATGGCATGAAGGCGTCATGGATGAAATGTTTTGTTGTTTGTAAGGTATAAATCACAGTCACATTAATAATTCACCAAGGTGGAGCAATGATAGGATACACATGCAAACGTGTAATGTTATATTCTATTATTTTTCCTAGCAAAAATAATAGCTTGAAGTATTATACAAATGTAAAATATATGTGATTATAATTATGACAAAGTCAATTAATTATGACAATAGTGATGTCTGAGTGAATTAAAATTGGCATAATTAATTACTTCTTACACAATATTTAAGCTCACACTGTGGCTCTTGTGTGATAGATAATGATTATTCATCAGTGATGATTAATTGGTTGTAGCGACTAATCCAAAGTTTCAACCATGAATTGTGTCATCTCAGTCTTTCGTAGGCGCAGGCACACAACATTGAGGCTAATTGTAGTCTAAATAATGTGTTTACATGCTGGATGAAGATAAACTACAATCTCATTATCCATGTCAGTTAGTCTGACTTCACAAAAACTGGACTAGTCCGATTTCAAGTATTTACATGACATGTTAACAACACAAATGATTGCTTCAATCAGACTGAAATCAGCAATGTAAAGAATAGGGCTAATTCAGGATAATAGGGGCATTTTCCCCCAGTCATCTCAATGGCAAAAAGTGTCTCAATTTATCTGAATTCCCCATGTAAACACAAATCCTGACCTGTGTACAAGTATATGATGTGCAGGTGATATAATTTAAAATGAGATGCAGCTCTGCTTCAGGCTAGATTGTTCTAGTTCTTCTGTGGCAGACACTATAGGAGATCTGAACTTATGTACAGCTTTTATTTCTGTATATGTGACAATCTGTGTGTGGCAGAAACACAAAGGAAGCCATATTATGCAATAAAGAGTAAAGTGTGTATAACATTTTGAAGTGTTTCCTTTTTTTCCCCCACATTCATCAACTTAGCAACAGTGACTTTTCAATCTGAACGATGACTAAGTGTGTTCCAACAGTTCATTAGGGTGATGAGCAAGAAGTGTGTGCTAATCACTGATAGCCGTCTGGGCAAGGCTTGATGGCAGTTTGAGAAGCTACTCGATTGGCATGGCCCAGTGAATCATTAGCTGATGTGTCTGAATCATGTGCCAGCTTCACAAATATATTTTAGAGAAGCTAATTTAAGAGACTCAGGCCAACGTGATCTTGACATAATCTAAACACAAAGGCATTTTTTTCAGACTAAGCAGCTTCTGAACGTGTTTTTTTTTAACACTGATGCCAAAACAACACCTATACTGTAAGTTAAACTAACTAAACAATGTTTTTAGAGTTTTATTATATTCTAATAACATAAAACAAATCCATGGCACCAATAAGACATCTAAAAACATTTTTTGTTCAGATTTTCAGGAATGTTTGAGAAGAAATGTATAGTCCACCAAACCAAAATTTGATTACTAATATAACCATAAGTTTTTAGTCAATTACCTCCAATGTGTCTTTTATCTTACTATTATCTGTGTTTTACACACTAGACAAGTACACAAGCGTGTCAATGCACAAGCTTTGTGACAAGTGAGGATTAACACTTGCACTTCTCAGATCACGGCAGAAGAAACAGCTGTCCGCTCTCTGAGAAATGATTTCTCTGCCACATCATCATTTGGAGTAGGTGAAACCGGAACATTTATCACAAAGATCAGTGTGACATTTGGCTTGACTGATACTGCCTGTGAGCAGCTACAGACACTCCTGTCATCGACCATCCCGACTTCATGGCTGCTTCCCCTCATTCTAGTGTGTTTGTAAAAAGATATTTATAATTCTAGTTGGGATGAAAGTGCCATTCGTATACTGCACTGCACAACAATCTATGTATGGTGGGCGTATTGAGCAGCCTAAATTAGAACCAGAAATGGTCAAATCAGATTGTTTGTGTGTTTTAAAGACCGATATAGTGTGCTGTTGCCAAGTCATCAAGGAAACTGGCAGATCTAAATTGTGACTTCAATGTGAGGCTGACAGAGTCTAAAAGGAGATGGGTGACATCCCACAAATGCCAGGTTCACGTCAGATGCAAAAAAATCATTAAAGGGGTCATATAATGCCATTTTTGTACAAGTTAATATGAATCTTTAGGGTCTAAATTAAAACTTTTTAATATACTTTTATTAAAAATTCTCATTAGTATTGTAAGAAAATATTAATTTTACCTGGTCAAAAACAGCTCTGTTTTCAGCATGCCGTTTCAGTGCTTGCGTCTTTAAATGATAATGTGCTTCGCTCACTCCGCCCCTCTGTTCTGCGGGCGTTTAGACACAACGCACGTGGAGTGTAGCCTTGACAACAGTTGAGGGTATATTTTGGAGAAAGAATGGCAGCGGGAGTCTCTGAGGACACATCTGTGCAACCGTATCAGTTTGAAACAGAGTCGGACCCGGAACAAGATGACGGCCGCAAAGAAGTTTGACAATTAAGGCTCAAACAGGAGGTTTCTGAATGGTTGGTTAACATAATGTCACTTTGATCTATCTTTGTATGTACTGGCAGGGTAGAGTAGTGAGATACGAACGCTGTGTGTTTACTGATGTAACGTTATAGGTTAGTTTGTTGGCAGATTGATGTTACAGTTAATGGTCATGAACAACTTTTTTTCGCGATTTGCAAAGATTAATATAAAGATTAATAAAACGTTACACTCACTTCTTCTGGAGGTACAGAAGGGACACAAAAAGTTGGTACCGATTCTTTTTTCAGGAGCAGCTTCTTAGCAAAGGCAGCTTTATACTGATCCTCGTTTATAAAGCAGTCTGGTGAGAAATGATTCGCGCAAACATGAAAGCATTGACGTGATCGTGGGGAATATTCCCTTCGAAAACAAAACTCAGCCACTGCGTCTTCAGCGGTTCAGGTTTAGGAACATCAAAATGACTGCTGTGTTCGTTATTACACCCAAGAACAGAACACCACAATCGCTTAGACGCCATTCTGCTCCAGCGTATCAACAATAGCGGACTATGATGACAGCTCGCTCATAGCTGGTCTGTGTTGAAACGCTGCTGTCAATCAACAATCGTGGGAGGGGGGGTCCGATTTAGTGACGTCACAAAATCGAACGGCTCAATTTGAGACAGGGAAAACATATAAGGAGATTAAAACAAAAACACTGAATGGATTTTTATCATAATATGACGGTTGTGTACAGGCACTGCCAACACACATTTCAGTACAAAACTTGAAAAAGTGCATGTACCATTATATGACCCCTTTAATTACAGCTGTGAAAAGCACAATCACCCCTGCAGCACTAAGTGTAAAAAAAAAACACAGACAAAAATGAGCGCGTCGCTTCAATTATGAGCGCGCTTGCCGCGCCTCTACATTTGAAATAATGAACTTGAGCGCGCAAAATATGTGAGCGAGCGTGATATGTGAACAGGCCCCTTGGCGAGCTACCACCAATCAGGCCACGAGCTACTGGTAGTTCACACGCGACGTGTTGGAGACCCCTGCTCTAAAACAATGTGAGAATAATCATTTTGAGCATGTAATATGTTTCCAACAGGTTGATAATAAGGTTTGCTTTGATTTGTGCAAAGTCAGTAATTTGCCTGAGACACTATAACGTACATGTGTAGAAATAATTCAATAAGATGGGCAGACATGACTGCAAATATTTGTATTTCAAAAGCAATAATTGTTTTTCTAAGTATAATAAAAGGAAATGTGCCTTCCAAAAAACATTCAATATCATATTGAAAATAAAAATGACATGAGCAAATATAAGAATCACAAAGATGTGTTGTTAGGAAAAGAAAAAGAATGTTTGTAAAATGAAGTATCACAAAGATGTTGTGTATAAGGAAAAGACAAAGAAAGTTTGTAAAATGAACTTCAACTGTCAGAAGGACAGCTCATGAAGAACCAATCATGTAGAGAAAGGAGTGTTCAAATTCAGAGGAACAGTTCAGAAGAAACGTTAATAATAAAGATTGAGAAGATTGGATCAGTTGTGCTCCTTTTTTGGAATACTTGAATACTTTTTTTGGGGGGAATACTTGATGCGGCCCAGCCTGACCCAGACTCTACCTCCAGCGGCCCTCAGTTAAGTTGAGTTTGAGACCCCTGGGGGTTTAGAGGTACTGTACATTTCATTCTAAATCTATACATACAAAATGGACCAAGATAGAGAGCACCTTTGAATTGCCCTTAATAAGGATAGAGATGACAATGAAACACACCAAAAAGTCTGTAATAATTTACTCACCCTCACCAATGCTGTTGATTAAAATTAAAAAGGGACAGAAAAAAACAACAGAAAATTGATTCATGATATGATGAATTCATATGATATAATTTTCCCTTGCAGTGAGCACTTAACAGCTATGAATAGATGATTGTCAGGCAAACTCGTGAACTTTGTTCTAATCATGAAATAATAATTCATAGCAGATTTTTTAACCATCGAATGATTTAAAATAAAAATGTGTCACATAAAAAAAAAAAATCACTACTTTTCTCATGAAAGCGCTTTCAGTGAATAACGACTGAAACTTTGTTCTGTTTCTCACACAAAGCTATCGTACAGCTTGGAATATGCTACTTTATGCTATTATTTATGAAGCTTTAAAAAAACTAACATGAGGGTGATAAAATGATTACACAATTAAATTTTCTTAACTTAAATGTTCATTTAAGTGCATTTCCTGGATGGATGGATGGATGGATGAATGGAATGAACAATGTTACAAGTCACATTTGGAAATATAGGGCAAACTCTGATTTAATTGGAAGTGTGGTCACAGGACCTGAGAACCCAACTAGTGTCCTGCACTGTCCCCTCAGACAGACCCGGGATGGAGGGGGGCTAAAGCAGTCAGGGGATGGGGCGAAGAGGGGACAATAGGGACATTTCTCACGATTAAACCCCTGTTATGAAAACTTCACATTAATAAGACATGTACATTATGGACTTGAAACATCCTCTCAGCTTGAGATGAAAAATTAAAGAGAAGGGGAGAGCAAGGAAAGCGGTGCCTCCTGAAATAAAACACAGAACCAGCTTGGAACATTAGAGCTATCAATAAATCAGACTATAAAAGACAGCTTTCAGAGGAAAAGAGTATATGTAACCCTCACTGTCCCTCACTCACTGTAGGAAGATGGGTTCTGAAATTTGCATGAAGTGCTTACCACACATACGACATTCTGTGTTGTGTCTATTAGTGTGTGTGCTTGAGTCAATGACATATTTTAAGATTTTCCATGATGAAAACAAAAATCTTTTAAAAATCTAGATTGAGACATGTTCCAAGTGCTTAGAAATGTACTTTAGAAATTGTATTTACAGTAGTCAACATTTGAAGTGGATCAAAACCTTTCATCAAAGTTGTACATGAATTTTGAACAATAGCCGTTCTTGTCTTAGGACAACTTTGACGATTTTTTTGATCCACTTCAAATGTTTACTACTGTATTTGGTTTCATAGTGTTTTTTTTAAATAATATTTATACCATTTAAATTGTTTTGGGAAATTATCATTCATTCATAATTATGAGAAGTTGTGCCACATGTTTTTTTAAACCCCAAATTAATCTTGCCATGTGTCAATGGGTCAATATTTTGGATATTTTAGACTTGTTGACATGTTCAACACACCCCAAACAATAAATAAATAAATGAATAACAATACAAATAATAATAAATAATAAATAAATAAATAATAACAAAACATCAAAAACATTATTATTCAAGTCAGTGTATAAGAAAAAAAGTCACGTTATTGACCCATTTGCAAGGGTGTTGATTTGTCTCACTTTCCTTTATTTTCCTAGTCGTGTTTTTTTTTTTTTTTATGAATAAATCCCTCTATTTTCATTTGACCTCATGACTGGGGTTGTCATCGCATTGAGAAGTCAAGAGGTCCGTGCGGAGTAATTTAGGTTATTGCTTGTGCCACGTGAGATGTACCACATGGAATTATTGACTGTTGGGGCATTTGCATGCAGTGTAAGTTTACAGCCTGGAGCAAAAGTGATCCATTCTGAGCAATATCAAGCTTTCACACGCTGCTTGAAATGCTGAGATTCGATAGCAGCAGCAGCAGATCAAAGACTCAACAGAATTAGCTCTGACAGCCTTTATGTGTTTTCGAGAGAGACCTCACCTTTTTTTTTTCTCAGCACAAGTGATTCCACATGCACCATAATACATGATAGCACATCCTGTTGGTTATGATATAGTGTAGAATTTCAGATTCTCCATTGGTAGCAAAAAAGAAGAAGAACGTGTATAAACCCACCAGCTCATCACAAGGCTTGGAATATAACTACAAAGCGGACAGGCTTAAACACTGCAATCTGAACTCTGTGTCACAGAGATGGAAACACACAGGGCTGTGTACTGAAGCAGGAGAATGAAAGCACTCTGGTAATAGTCCCGTCATCACTATCAGATGATAATGTCTGTGCCTGGCCCTCAGAGGGCATGTATGATGGTCCCCTGTCATTGTTTACGGGGGCTCTCTAAACTCAGCTAGCCAGGGGGGAAATGCATTGCTGCTTCAGTGAGCTTTGAAAACGCCTCTCCTTCTTCAATACAGTCTGGTCCCCCTGCTGACTGCAGACGGTCCCCTACCAGACGCAGGATATACACACTATGGGGTGCTGGGTGGCTCCACCTGATGGGTTTGTGGGAGGAGGGGTGTTGAGAGGAAACACAGAGCTTTGACCAAATGCCCCATGGACATGTTTTACATTCTCTGACATTCATTAGCCAAAACTTGTTCTCCACTCTCCACTGCTCCTGATATGACTTGACGGCCGTGGCTTTGATCAGGGCGGCATGTTACTTGGACACAAACAGACATGGGTGATACTTCACAAGCATTCTAAGCGTCACCTGACACCAGTGAGTCCCTCTCCGTGGATAATTACCAGCCCTGCATGTGATATGATTTTTTTTCTCCCTATTCTCATGTGTAATTTCCCTTCTTTTTGGGTCACTATCTTGGATAAATGCTCAGACAGGGACAAAAATGCAGATACAAATGTTCCTTTTCTCCTCTAAGGAGAAAGCAATATTGTCATCAGTTTCTAAATTACATAGTCCCTCTCAGTGGAATAACATACTAAACATGAAATCAAATCTCATACCGTTTTGAACCATAGTAATTATTTCACTATGTGGAAGAAGTCACTCTAGCCCATCCCAACCCTCAAGGGTACAGCTATTTACAGCTGGTACAGAAACAAAAAATAGTCCAATAAAATGTTGCACACATGCAGGCCTAGGAAAAAGATAAAAAAGAAAGCACACAATTTTGCTAAATAGATAACAAGCACGCTATTTAAGCACAAATGCTTGATTAACGCAGTCGTGTGGTAATAATTACTGCAAAATTACTGTGAATGTGTCTCAGTGTGTTAAGGATGCTAACCTGAGTTTCTGTTGAGCCAACAGGCTTTGCAAAATACCCATAATTATAAAACACACTGACAGAGGAGAGAACATCATCAAACAAATGTCACGGATGGATGCCTTACAGACAGTTCAGTGTGCCGGGTTACTAGGCACGCTGATTCACGCCAAATAGAGAGACTGTTACTTCTATTCTAAGTATAGAACATTGCAGTGCATTAGACAGGCCATGCATGCCAGATGCAGAAAATTTCTTTTTTTTCACTATACTTCAGAATATAACTACAATTTTACAGCTCAAAGCAGGAAACTGCCTAAGGTGGAACTGAATGTGTGATTAATATGTGATTAACATCAAAAAGACAATTACAAGTATATTTATGCTCAGTGTATGCAGAATATGGCTCTTTTTCACACACAAAAAAACGAAGAAAAAAACATGACAAAATCATATTTGCATGCAGAATTAAATGTTTAGAGGTCTCGGTGATCAATAAAATAACCAACAAAGGCAGGTTGTCAGATATGTCTGAACTGAATGACTGTTATTTGAAGTGCTCTTCTGAAACGCTGTGTTCCAGGAACATTTAGATGTTTGCTCCCACAAAACTTTTTTTTTTGTATGACAAGATCTGTAATCTTTGAAATTGCAGTTCAGTCAGCTGTGCATAGTGGTAGAAAGTTTTGCAGAGATTATCACTGGCATAACCTTGGCAGGGGCAAGGTATATTTTAATGAAGCCTGTCTGCTGGAGTGTCTGGGAGAGGATGACACAGTGCCGATAGGAATACTGACTCACACATACTTTTAACCTCATTCACACAAACAACTCTGTCCATCTTCCTATCACACATACTGAACATTATCCATTGTTTTCTTCTTTTATGCAAGAACACATTACATTAAAATGTGTCTCTGCTTTTTTTTAAACCACACATCTGTCTGTCTACACTGCAAAAACAACAACTAAAAACAAAACAAAAAAAAATCAATATTAATTTAAATAAAACTAGTAAACATTTAAAAATAGTATAAAAAATATTCATCTCCCAGTGCATGCTTGAAAAAGGGTGAATGGGAACTATGAAACTTTTTTTTAGTCTAGAACTTGAAGAATTTAATTACTAAAGCTCACATGCTTCTTGGTTCGACTAAAATTAATGTCACTTTCACTGTCTGTGACAAAATCTCATTGAAAGAAATCCTTTGCTGCTGCTGCGGAAGAGTTATGCTTTCCCCTCCATTGGAAACATCTATGTTCTTGTGAGAGTTATGATTCCCCCTCCTCCACGTCGTGTGAACTATCAGTGGTTCTCACAATACTACAGGTACGGTTAGGGCCCTAAAGTATAACTGTGCACCATTTAAATAACAGTACAGAATGACAGCATCATACAGACAGTTCCAGATGCAGTTTATAGTACGGCAACAACTCAACGTCCAGTCCTTTGGGTGAAGTAGGCCCACCATTTCAAATATGTGTTTGAAGTTGGGTTAGAGCAGGACAAGAAGCACATACAGTATCAATATCAGCAGCAGACAGATAATTGTAGGAGGCAGATAGAAAAGCAACAAACTCCTCATCAACAGTCAAGCCAAGCCACCTTTATTTATATAGCTGTCAGGGTAGGAACTGGACTCAGACAGGTGGTAAGTGAAGTAGTTTATTAAACAGGTTTTGCAGAACCAGCCAGAGGTATGGTGAGTATGAAGACAGATGATACTTGAATGGTAACTTAACTGAAGATTAACTTGAGTCTCTTTTGCAGATGCAGGTGAAGGATCCCGGGGACGGATGCAGACGAATGGCTGAAGACGAGTACTGAAGGCAAGGTTTGCATAAAGTCCACAGGAAGGCAGGTAAGTAGTGTTGAAGAGTCTATGTGTCACGTAACGACGAGATCAGACCCAGAAGTGAGGGGAAAGAGACACTTTATGGGCCTGATGATGGGAAACAGGTGAAGGTGATCAGTGCTTGTAGAGTGCCTGCAGGTGTGGGCCAGGGAGGATGATGGGACTTGGAGTGAAGAGGAGGAGCTTAGGTGGTGACTGTGACAGTACTCCCCCCTCCCGGGAGGTGCGACCTCGCGCCGTAAAGAAGATGGAGGAGGAAGCGGAGCAGGCGACGGGCTGGAAACAGGGCTAGGCACAGGGCTGAAGACAGGCAGGTACCAGGCAGAAGGAAGACTAGACAGACTGACGAGCCATGGTGGAGCCGATGGAGGGAGGAGCCACGGAGGCTGAAGGGCAAGGGGTTTGGTGGCGATAACAGACAGAGGCGGAACCGATGACAGGGAATGACAGGGAGAAGACGGAAGTTTGCTAGGACACGGTGGAGCAGAGGGTTCAGAGTGATCGGGGGAATCCGTAGGCTCAGGCGACCAAAGTGTAGCTGGGGGTACTGAAGGGCGCGGTGGAGACAGAGGGACTGAGGACAAAAGATGAGCAGAAGGGAGAGAGGAGTCCAAGGGAGCCGGGGGGGGTGAAGGGACGAGGCGAAGCCAGAGGAGAGAAGTCCAGAGACGAGGGAAGGTCGACAAGGGACCCAAGCGAATCCGGGGGACGAGGGAGCCTGGCAGAACTGGTGAACTGAAGGACCACGGCGGAGCTGAGGGAGGTAAGAGCCAAGGGTGAGACAGTGGAGTGATGGGCCGATATGGAATCCTGGACGAAGCAGTTGAAGGCGGAACCCAGGAATCCACAGTCCAGGATGATGCTGGGGACTGGAAGCGCCACAGCGAGCCCACTAATCCACTGAATTCTAGAGGGTGAGTGACAGGGCTGACAGGAGGCAGAGGAGATGAGGAAGGCTGATGACAGACGAGAGGAGGTGGGAGAGGGAGGCTGGGTGGGACTTCATAGACAGGCTGGGGAACAGAAATTTCAGGTTCGGCGGACCAGGCAAGAGGCGCTGGCTCAGGACTGGCCAGAACCAGCGGGTATCGCTCGGGGCTGGACGGAACCAGCGTTGCAGGTTCGGGACTGGACGGGACCAGCGGCGAAGGAAGCTCTGGGCTGGACAGGACCAGCGGCGAAGAGGGCTTTGAGCTGGACAGGACCAGCGGCGAAGGCTCTATGCTGGACGGGACCAGCGGCGAAGGAAGCTCGGTGCTGGACGGGACCAGCGGCGAAGAGGGCCTAGGCTGGACGGTCTCTGGCTGGACGTGGCTGACGTGAAGCTCTGGCTGGACGTGGCTGACGTGAAGCTCTGGCTGGACGTGGCTGACGTGAAGCTCTGGCTGGACGTGGCTGACGTGAAGCTCTGGCTGGACGTGGCTGACGTGAAGCTCTGGCTGGACGTGGCTGACGTGAAGCTCTGGCTGGACGTGGCTGACGTGAAGCTCGACGGGAAGAGATCCTGGAAGGTCGTGAAGATCAGGCTGTGAGATGGCATACTGAGGGATAAAGGACTTCAGGCATCGATTGATCGCGTCTTTCCAGTCCAGACTGGTCAGATCTGGAAGCTCCCTCAGATTGATTTGTCTAGCCCCCATCCGGTAACATGCCTTGATTGCTTCACTGTCTAGGGTGCTGGTGGCGACAAGCAGAACAAACCTTTCTGTGTTCTCAAACAGATTTCAGCTCTGCTGAGCCGCCGCCGCGATATGACCAGCTAGTTCCCAACTCATCTTCGGGTCTCCGCTGGATTCTGCATTGTAGGTCTGATCTTCAGTCAGGGTAGGAACTGGACTCAGACAGGTGGTAAGTGAAGTAGTTTATTAAACAGGTTTTGCAGAACCAGTCAGAGGTATGGTGAGTATGAAGACAGATGATACTTGAATGGTAACTTAACTGAAGATTAACTAGAGTCTCTTTTGCAGATGCAGGTGAAGGATCCCTGGGACGGATGCAGACGAATGGCTGAAGACTGAAGACGAGTACTGAAGGCAAGGTTTGCATAAAGTCCACAGGAAGGCAGGTAAGTAGTGTTGAAGAGTCTGTGTGTCACGTAACTACGAGATCAAACCCAGAAGTGAGGGGAAAGAGACACTTTATGGGCCTGATGATGGGAAACAGGTGAAGGTGATCAGTGCTTGTAGAGTGCCTGCAGGTGTGGGCCAGGGAGGATGATGGGACTTGGAGTGAAGAGGAGGAGCACAGGAGACTGTGACAATAGCGCTATTTACAATACAGATTGTTTCAAAGTAGCTTTACAGAGATAACAGGAAAGAAATGCAACAAAGTTTGTGTCTAGAAGAACATAGCGTCATAGTCCAGCTTAAGTAAGTTCAGTGATGGTTATTTTTTGTTGTAAAACAAAAAAAGTAATTAATTTAGTTCATATATCAGCTCTGGAGAAAACCGTGATGTCATCGTCCAGCTCAGTTCAGTTCTCATATAATGGTGTCAATGCAGGCAGATCAATAATATTGTAGAATAATAAATTAAATGTCATCAACTAAGCAAGCCAAAAGCCAAAGGCGATAAAGGCAGAAGGCGATAAAGGCAAAAGGTGATAAAGGCGACAGTAGCAAGGAACCAAAACTCCATCAGGTGACAGAATGGAGAAAAAAACCTTGGGAGAAACCAAGCTCAGTTGGGAGGCCAGTTCTATTCTGGCCAACGAACGAACAGTGTATGATTATGATTCAGGCAGCATTGTAGGTCAGAATTTAGATTGGATCAGAACATTCAGAATATTTATTCAGTTCCATCTGGTTGAAGATCGGAGTCATCATGGAGATGAGTTTGACGATGAGGCCTTCACAGCGGAGAGTCTAGTTGACACAATCTCTGCTGACACTTCAGGGATGCGTTGTGGTCGTGTCTAGGCGCAGGTCCTCCATCTGATCTGGATCCATCAGAAAAAAGACCCTCCACTGAAACAATATGACCTAAGAACAGCAGGCTGGTTTGTCAGAAGCGACACTTGTAAAGTCAAGTCAAGTCAAATATATTTATATAGCGCTTTTCACAATACAGATTGTATCAAAGCTGCTTCACAGTATCAATCAAAGCAACTTAACAATGTTTGTTTATTACTGGAAAAAAGACATCCAAGTTTGGTAGAGCTGATCAATGGTATGATTGGTTAATTAATTTGAATATCCCCTTGTCTTTATTGAGCTGCAAGCCAGCAGCTTCTAGTTGTTGTAAGATCGATTGAAGTGATTCGTCATGCAAAGACATGTCCCGTCTGTGGATGATAATGTGCTCCAGGTAATTTTCAATTCCTGACAAGCCAGTCAGGATGATGGTCATCATCTTGTGAAATGTTGCAGGGGTAGAACCCAATCCGTAAGGAACACGGCAAAAAAGGAACAGTCTGTCGTGTGTAATAAAGGCATTGAGGTCACAACTGTCCTTATGCAGCGGCACTTAGTAGTCAGCATTAGTCAGGTCGATGGTAGTGAAAACAGTTGAACCTTTTAGAGCAGAGAGTAGTCTATCAATGGGTGGGAATGGAAAAGTGTCCACAATCACTGCTTTATTTGGCTCTCTGAGGTCCATTTTAACTGACTTTTTCTGCGTAACAACAATTGGTGACACCCATGTAGAAGCATCGATGCGTTCTATCACCCTAGCTGCTTGCAAGCAATTTAATACCTCTGACACAGCACTGCGAACAGGCATTGGCAGACGGCAACGTTTTTGGCACACAGGTGTGATCTTTCATCTAGCTTTAAGTGTACAAAATATAATGTTTTTAGAACATCCATACTCGGTTGTAAGCCATAACTCAGCAACAGTGCACTAAAAGACTTGCACATGAGAAGAAGGCACAGGAAGGGAATTATGAGGCAGGACTTAATTGTTTTCAATCCTCAAATGCAGTGCAGACATTCAGTCCCTCCCCATGAGGGATGTCCCTTTGTCCACAATGAAGAACCTGGCAGTATAATGAGTGGTCATGTAGGGAAATGTTCAGTGACAAACATCCAACCACCGGGATTTGGGCTTTTCAATACGTCACAAGGCTGGCTGTGAGTTGCGACAGCAGAACGTTACTGAAATGGGATGCATGAGTGATGTAGGGCAGTAAAGATATGGAAGACCCACTGTCAACCACCAAATCCACCACACAAGTCTGTGAGTCTTCCTGCATGTTGCAGTTGCAGCTGGGCAGTTCGCAGCATTAGCTAAGTGTGCCTCCAATCCACAGAGAAAGCATGACTTCCTTTTCCCCACCTGAGAAAATTAAGAAGTGCATGTGATGGTTTCTCCCTTGTTCTGCATTCTGCACTTATTATGTGTCCCTATTTCCCTTTTTTAGCTGATATCAGTGAAGAGTATATACTACATTCCTCTGAGATTTGTGTTTCATTTAAGACATAGCTTTGCAACCCTTATATCTAGTCTCTGAAGTGAATGCTGGGAAACTACTACATAAATCCACTTTCCCTCTTTCTCCCTCATCAGAGCAGTGATGGAACTCCAACCTGCAAAGCAAGGGTCAACTGATTACATTAAAGATCATGTAATGACTCTGGTATAGATTCAGGTTGCTGCTGGCACCAGCCCCCCAAGTATCTTAGTGAAAACAATGTCATTATCTGTGTAATTGAGGCCAATTCTCTTCATCTTTGAGCTCTTAGGGAGCTTTTATGCTGATTAGAGAAGAGGTGGCCGAGGGCAGAGAGGTAGGCTCAAGATGTGCATAGATGACTGCAGGAGTTTGGAACAGTAAACAAAGGACACTGTACTGCTTTGGCTCCATCTGAACATGAGACAGCATTTGCTCTAAGGCTTGTTAGCAGAGTGATTACCAGACTCACATTGGGAATAATATTTTGTGCACTAAAGATGAGATATGTAGTAATCTATTTATCATTTGTCAGTTTTCATCCACCTCGCTGTGGTGTTTGCTGACTGTAAACAGCATTGTGATCTTCAACAAATTATCCCAGAAATATTTAAACTTTGAAAAATTCTATTTGTGCAGTCAAACCTATAATTGGGAACACCTTCCAGTAAGCTAAAGTGTAGCTAGGGAGCCACAACAGCAAACACCTGTGGGTTCAGATAAATCATAATTTTACATCAAGCAAAGTTGAAAGACTCTGTGAAATGATTGATTCCCAGAAACTACCAACGTCTGAAGTACATTAAAAAGTTATCCCAAATGAAATTTAAAGGGACAGGTCACACACACATACATACATATATACATATATACATATATATATATATATATATATATATATATATATATATATATATATATATATATATATATATATATATATATACATATATATACATATACATATATATATATATATATATATATATATATATATATATATATATATATATATATATATATATATATACATATACATATACATATGTAAATGTGACTCTCTCTCTCTCTCTCTCTCTCTCTCTCTCTCTCTGTGTGTGTGTGTGTGTGTTTTAATGGTGTATGCTCAATTTTCCAAGCATTTAGGGGATCAGTTCCAGATGTTGACTCCCAGAAGGGTGAAATGGTAATGCAGGCCTAAAGCGAGAAAACTCTCTACTGTTAAAAACAAATGGAACATTTGATTTGTCACAATAGGGTTTATCTATTCATTAAATATATTTGTGACTCAAATCAATTACAGAAAACAATACAATGCATAAGCTTCCCAGAGTGCAGTGGACCACTTTCTCAAAGTTGTTTTCCCATTATTTGGGGGCCAACAGAGGTGACTGAATTCAGACCGAAATGCCACCTCATCTGTCCTCAGGGCGAGCGATGTGTTGATATAGACTGTCAGTAAGCTCTCCCACAACCTCTATTTGTCATCTAAACATGTAAGGCAACTCAAAGTCTTGGATTACACATTTCCTTTGCATTTTTCACTATTTTCTTTTCTTTATTATGCTCAAACTTTCCACATATGCACTCAAAGCCTGTGCAGTGCCATTGCCTGGGACTGGGCTTCCATCCATGAATGGCTCATACCTCCTCCAGCAAAAACAGGGCGTACTGGAAACCAATAAAAGGGTTGAAACCACATGCAATAGAGCCGCTAGAGGAGAAGAACAGCAGTGTGGCCCTCAAAGTCCCATGTGCAGTAAATTAATGCAGCACTATAAATAGCCACATGGATGACTGTATGAAGATGTGATATAAGAAATGTAAGGAGGTTGGAAAGTTAGTTGTGCAGCTTGAAGCCACGTCAGGAACAGCTGCACATCAACATTCTCCCCAGCTTTAAAACACCTTGTGTTGGAAGGGGAAGGAAAGAGAGAAGTATGTTACAATGAACAAGTTCATATAATGTGGAAAACCTCTTGTTTTCAGCTTTGAATTTAATCTTGCAGCCTCACATACGGGCTAAAGTCAGGCGTTTGGTTGTATTTCAGTGTTTTTCTTCTCACTCACTGCTGTCAAACCATTCATGTGGTTCATATTCTTTCTTTGAAAATCTCATTTTCTGCATCTAAAAGAGACTACCACTGACGGTAATCACATCAGGACATAAGCAGCATTGCACAAGAGGCTGGCAATGACATTAAAGGACACACAGGGACACTCCTAGTGCTTTTCAATCAGAAGCAGAAACTCGATCTGCCAATTTCAACCAATAAACAAATATCTTGAAGTGTTACTCATTGAAGTGAATGCTGCAAGAAAAAGGGCTTTTCTTTATGTTGGAGTTGATTACATTAACAGAGGAATTCTACTATTACAATGTTGCGTTTTGTAACCTCTCAGCCTCTTCGCCGTAATCAAAATACATAAATCAGAGAGAGAGAGAGAGAGGGAGAGAGAGAGAGAGAGAGAGATAAGGTATCAAGGCACCAAATTTAGAGGTGTATACATGTGCATTATAGCAAGACAGTTTGCTCTTGTAATAAGAATACACAATAGCATTGCACAAATAAAAAAACAAATATTAGGGAGAGAAAGGGCAAGACAGTATGACACCTGTCCATCATGAAGCCCTTGGCCAAGGGAGGATATTTAAAATTCAAACCCATTCCTGGAAGCTGTGTGTGTGAGAGAGAATACAAACAGTGCTGAATTAGTTGAGCTAGCACATACATACATTCATCAGCCTCCTTCCTCTGATGATTTTATACAAATGCAAAATGTTCCCTGATAAATATTCTGCATGCTAAGGGAGGTCTGGGTGGCCTGACAGAAACATTGGCCACCCTTTAAAATCCAAACGGTGAGTCTTTGAATTGAGATGTCACTAAGAACCCCAAGAATCCCACAGGACACAGCTGAGGCCTACAGTCCCATGACTCAGAACATCAAGCCATTTGGCATGGAATAAAATCAATTTCAACCAAAATACATAATACTCATTCCAAATTCATTTGCTCATCTCCCATGGTGGCATCTTTCTAGATGCACTTGGGATTCTAGTTTAGTTGGAAGAACACAATGAATGTAAGTAACTCATTAAACTTCTCAAAAAGCTTCAGCAGTGGTCAAGTCAAGTCATCTTCATTTTTATAGCGCTTTTAACAATGGATTGTTTCAAAGCAGCTTTAAAGAGATAAACATATAATTTAAGGTAACAGAGATTGTTTTGGCTTTATAGCGGTTCTTGAATAATGTTATTTCCAGCTAAAGTTAATTTTGATTGATTCACCTCCGTAAAAATGATCAGACTTTAAACGCGAACCTGTGATTAACGCTGACGGCGTTCACATGCTCATTCAGAATTGATTCTATAGTTATGTGCTTTTTAAAATATGTGTGGAGGTTTGTAATTCCATACAACCCATGCCTAAACAAACTACTTGTCTTGCCTATAAATTTTGATACAGAATTTTGTTTTATTTTATCACTTCGGGGTATGCGAACCGAAATTCACAACGCTTTATCTGTAGAGTGGGAAAAGGGATCCTCCATAGGGAGAGGATAGTGGATACTTCAGCACTGCATTGTCATCGGGTCCAGGCGGATCTCCTTCGTCAGATCTGGACACGGCCTGGATCCGGCAGGCTGCGGGAAAACCTCGGGATAAACAAAGACACTAATATTAGCGTAGATGCCATTCTTCTTATGATGTAACGAGTACATCAAGATTTAAGGGGAAAGTTCCCAGTTCCGGCTGACCTAATCTATGCAGCCTAACATTGAATTATAGAAGTCGATAATGTATTATGTGTACGCTAGGTCAAAGAGATGTGTTTTTAGTCTAGCTTTGAACTGACAGAGTGTGTCTGCTTCCCGGACAATGGTAGGAAGACTGTTCCAAAGTTTTGGTGCTAAATAGGAAAAGGATCTACCGCCTGCAGTCGATTTAGATATTCTAGGTATTATCAACTGGTCGGAATTTTGAGATCGCAATAGACGTGAAGGACTATAATGCGTTAAGAGCTCGCTCAAGTACTGCGGAGCTAAACCATTTAGTGCTTTGTAAGTAATCAAAAATATTTTAAAATTTATACGATGTTTAATAGGGAGCCAATGCAGTGTTGACAGAACCGGGCTAATATGGTCATATTTCCTGGTTCTGGTAAGAACTCGAGCTGCGGCGTTTTGAACTAGCTGTAGTTTATTTATTAAGCGTGCAGGGCAACCACCCAGTAGAGCATTACAATAATCTAGCCTTGAGGTCATGAACGCATGGACTAATTGTTCCGCATTTCCCAATGAGAGCATATGGCGTATTTTAGATATATTTTTAAGATGGAAAAATGCAGTTTTACAGATACTAGACACGTGGCTTTCAAAAGAAAGGTTGGTATCAAAGAGCACACCCAGGTTCCTAACCGACGACGAAGACTTGACAGAACAGCCATCAAGTGTTAGACAGTATTCTAGATTTTTACGTGTGAAAGTTTTTTGTCCAATAATTAGAATCTCTGTCTTTTCAGAATTTAGAAGTAGGAAATTACTAGTCATCCAATTTTTTATATCAGCTATGCATTCCGTTAATTTTGTGAATTGGTAAGTTTCGTTGGGTTTTGAAGCAGGGTTCCTACAGGTTTCTTCGAGTTAAATTCAAGTCTTTTTAAGACCATTTATATAAAAAATTAATACCTATTTCACGTCCCTACCAGCAAAGAAAAACAAAATCATTCAACTTGTGTTCATTTATTTTTCAAATGTGGAATGGGTAAAAGATGATAAGCCAAGCAGGTGTGAAAAATAAAAACATTTCAGTAGGCCACAAGAAAGTTTGCCGAACAATGTTAAGTTGTGTTTTAACATTAGCTAGCTACTTATTCTATGCTGGGAATATGGGGAACTGAGAGACCCCTGAACAATAAACATCGAAATTAATACTAATAATTGTGGTTGACAAATGAAACTTTTGAGGAAAAATACAATACGGAGAAGTTACATACAGCAGTGTTAATTTTGAAAGCAAATTTTGATTTAGTTTTAGTCTCAGTCTTTTGACTAAAAATATGACAAACTAATTTTAGTCATATTTTAGTCATCTGAATTGTTTTAGTTTTAGTCTAGTTTTAGTTGACGAAATACAATAAGATTTTAGTGATTTTAGATTTTAGTTTTTTTAGATTTTTGAAATCTACTGTAAACTAAATCTACAGTAGATTTAGTCGACTAAAATATAATGGGTTTAGGTAAATTGTAATGTGTTAATTTAGAATTTCTCTAAAATCTCCAAACCCATATACTCCCGGAGAAAACATTTATTAACCTATTAATATGAATGATTTTTAAGTTTCAACAAGCAATACAGATACAGATTTAACTACTGTGAAATATATCTTAAAATTAAATAAAACCACTTTTCCTAAAGTAAAACACGGTCTTTTTTTCTATGAATGATATATGCATTCTTTATAACAACTTACATACATAATTCTTTATTCTTTCAAGCAGACAATTATTTGTATGAATTAAATATAATTAATCCTTATTAAAGCTTTAACAAACAGTAAATGCTTTTCTCTTTTTCTTTTGTTGCTGGATCAAAATTAATGACACAGACCGCATTATGTTTATTGCCACTGTCACTTTAAGACATCGGCTCATGTCCAATGACATGCGGACACGATTGCACTGATGCACACCCGATACAACTGTTTAAGACATAACCAACATAGTTTACATGAATACTCTCCAAACCGGACATTTAGACATAATGTTGTGTGTATTTGTCCATTCAGACACGAAAGAGAGCTCGTGCAGTACCCGCGCGCTGTATAGGTGTATGTGCATGGCTCCACGCTTCGGGTTGGTGTGTGGTTGGTTTACATTTTTAACATTTTATGAGACCGTGGGGTAGATCAGCACGTTACCGTACAAATGTGTGCATCGACCACACATGCAGGACATCAGTTCTGACTGGATCGCTTCCAAGATCGACACTATCTAACATTTTCATCTAGTTTTTATTCGTTGACGAAAATGTCAATAGATTTTCGTCATAGTTTTTGTCATTCAAAACTAGGTTTTATTCAGGTAGTGTCTCGTTTTCGTCAGTGAAAAATGTCTTGAAGAAAAGTTATTATTTTAGTCAATGAAATGAACACTGACATAAAACACAATTTTTAAGACCCAGACATCAAAATTTACTAAGACTTTTTAAAGACTTTTTAAGGTATTATTTACAAATTCATAAATTCAATGCTTTTAAGGCTTTTTAAGACCCCGCGGGAACCCTGTGAAGAAATATACAGCTGAGTATCATCGGCATAACAGTGAAAGCTAACTCCATGCTTCCTTATGATATCTCCTAATGGTATCATGTACAGAGTGAACAGCAACGGTCATAGTGGTACGCCATACTGAACTTGTGATCGATAAGACATCTCTTCATTTACTGCTACAAACTGATAAAGGTCAGTTAAGTATGATTTAAACCATGCTAGTGCAATTCCACTAATGCCAACATAGTTTTCTAGTCTATTTGAAAGAATGTTGTGGTCAATGGTGTCAAATGCAGCACTAAGATCGAGTAACACTAATAGAGAGATACAACCACGATCGGATGATAAGAGCAAATCATTTGTGACTCTAATGAGAGCGGTCTCAGTACTATGGTACGGTCTAAATCCGGACTGAAAATCCTCGAAAATATCATTTCTTTCTAGAAAGGAACATAGTTGTGAAGATACTGCTTTTTCTAATATCTTTGACAGAAAAGGCAGATTCGAGATCGGCCTGTAATTGACTAATTCTGTAGGATCAAGTTGTGATTTTTTAACCATAGCCAGCTTAAAGGTTTTTGGTATGTATCCTAGAGACAAAGATGAATTAAAAATATTAAGAAGAGGATATATGACTTCTGGAAACATCTCTTTCAGTAGCTTAGTCGGTATAGGATCTAACATACAAGTTGTCGATTTAGATGAATTAACGAGTTTGCAGAATTCTTCCTCTCCTATAGCAACAAATGAATCAATTTTTTTCCTCAAGGAGACTACAATGCACTTCCTGATGCGATACTGTGGTAGACGGTTGCATAGTTATAATTTTGTCCCTGATATTATCAATCTTATAAGTGAAGAAGTTCATAAAGTCATCACTGCTGTGTTGCTTGGACATTTCTGAGCTTGAAGCTTTCTTTTTCCTTAGTTTAGCCACTGTTTCAAATAAATACCTTGGATTATGTTTATTTTCTTCTAATAGGGTTGAAAAATAAGCAGATCTAGCAGATTTTAAAGCCTCTCTGTAAGCAATCGATCTCTGTTTCCATGAAATCCGAAATACCTCTAGTTTAGTTTTCTTCCAGTTGCGCTCCATTTTTCTGGCTGCTCTCTTAAGGGCCCGGGTGTGCTCGCTGTACCACGGCGTTGGGCTATTTTCTTTAATCTTCTTTAAGCGCAGCGGAGCAACTGCGTCTAAAGTGCTGGAAAAGAGAGAGTTAAACGTTTCTGTTGCAATATCAAGTTATTCTAAGCTATCCGGGATGCTGAGATGATGAAACTGATTTGGGAGATTATTGATGAAGCAATCTTTAGTGGCAGAAGTTATAGGTCTAACGTATTTCTAACACGGAGTCGGCTTTGCAGCCTTGGCTAAATGTAATTTACATGAGACTAGATAATGATCTGAGATGTCATCGCTCTGCTGCAGAATTTCAACGGCATCAACATCTATTCCATGTGATAATATTAGATCTAGAGTATGATTACGACAATGAGTAGGTCCTGACACGTGTTGTCTAACTCCAATTGAGTTTACAATGTTTTTAAATGCCAATCCCAATGCATCTTTTTCATTATCTACATGTATATTAAAATCACCAACAATTAGTACTTTATCTGCAGCCAATACTAATTCGGATAGAAAGTCCGCACATTCTTTGATAAAATCTTTATGGTGCCCTGGTGGCCTGTATACAGTAGCCAGCATAATTTTCAAATGTGATTTATCGTTTACACTATATATTTTTACATTAAGCACCAATACTTCAAAAGAAGTATATTTAAAACTAGATTTCGTAGTGGTTTTGAAAATATTACTATAAATTACAGTAACACCTTCCCCTTTGCCTTTCAGACGAGGTTCATGTTTATAACTGTAATCTTGTGGGGTTGACTCATTCAAAATAATGTAATTGGTCTGATTGGATTTCTCCAGACTTCTATTCGGAATAACCAACAAGAAGCTCCCTAATAATGGCCATTAATTTCCATGTCCCTCAGGCTTTTAATGATGTTGTTGTTACTTTATTTTTTCCAGCTCTTTTGTATTACTTATTTAGGGAAATCAAATTGGATGCTGCAAAGGGCTACATGCCGTGTCATGCAATTGACCCTTCAGAGCAATTTCCTTAAAGAACAACAAGGACAGAAACTAACAGTTTATTCCATCCACTAATGACCAAGCCAGTGTCCATTGATACCCTGTCTTGAGCTTCATGGTGTCACCAGAGGTCAGAGGATATGATAAGGACAGATCTCAGAGCGGGACAAAGCTGGTGGTTAGCAAGAAAGTCAGACGGGAAGGCTGACAGATGCTTAGAGAGAGACTGACTGAAGGAGTTTCCCAAAGGAGCCAGTGCCAAGGGAGTGCTTGAGATAGCCATTCCTCCGGTGTCACCCCTGATGGGAGGCATGGATTAGTGCTGAAGCTCCCTGGGTGGCCATGGTGCCACACCACATCCTGTTCTGCCCAATTATCTCCTGTCTCCAGTCTATCTTCACTCCTGCTTCGTTGATCCCCAGGAACCCTGTCGGTGAGCCACTCAAGACCAAAAGTAGAGCTATGGACTGCCTAAAAAAATATATACCACACTCTTAAAGCTAGTGTGCAACTTCTTGCACTTTCCTTAGAATTAGCCATTACCACTTGAAATCTTTTAGAGATGTTTACATCATTAATATTTTCTCAACATTTTCAAAAGCCCCAAAACAATTTTCAGAGTAATAACCATTTGTGATGTTATGGAATGTTGAACAAATAATTTCAGCTGGTCATGTGTAACGCTGAATATGCAGAGGGAGACAATTGCTCATACAATGATAATGCTCCATTTTAGAGCTTGAATTAATTCTGGCGCCTGTCCCAAATTATAGTTTCATGTAATTTAAAAAACAGGCAGATGATAATAGAACAGAATATTTAAAACATCATTATTGTCAAATAAAAAAATGTAAATATAAAACTCACAAGCAGGACATCAAACAAATAGTGCATAATTTATTTCTCTCTCTCAAAGAGTCATCATTGGCTTCTTAGAACTTATGTTTGGTCTCATACAGTAGGTATAATGATGAAGTAGCCCTCACATGGCACACACAGTACCCTCATCTAACTCCTGCTCTTCTATCCCTCATCAACATGCCGTCAATATGATCCCTGTTGAAAATTGCATGATTTGTAACGAAACATTTGAATACAGTTGAGCTTTAAACGGTCGCTTAAAATTAGACGAATAAAGCAATGTGAGATGAATAATTTTGACCTCTCTCTAGACTGCATGAATAAATGAATAATATACTGCACGCGCCCTACGTCTTAAGTAGGAGCTCATTTATGTATAAATCGTTATTCTCCTCCCTCAACCCACTTGGATCATTAAAAATTACAGAATAAAGTCTTCACAAGTCTTAAAATATAATGCAAATTGTAATTATGCTTGACTGATGATCAATAATGAAAAGTAATATTTTGAATACTTTCAAATACACTGAATGAGTGTCAGCAGCCATTTGTGTGGCAACATAGGATCTAAACTTAACACTGAACTGAATCTGTATTGGCTTAAACCAGTCTTACAAATGCTGATACCCTGCCACCTTGTATCTCTAACCTTCCGTATTCTTGAAATGGGTTGCTGTGATCAGAGAGCTGACCCTGGGTCTGTACTCTGTGACCAACCAAGGTTATTCTGGCAGGATAAAGCTGTTTTTTTCTTCTTCTCTCCAAATCCTTTTGGGCAAATGTCACCAGGCCTTGATCTGGAAAATCTATGGATGAGCTTTGAGCACAGAAAGGAAACAGCTAACTGCTAAGACACATTGGAGGACAGATAGCATGTCACAGCCCTGATGTCAGAATGGTGTGCTTTCAGATAAGCGTATTAAATGTTTAATGAAGTTTATCTTAGCACTCACTTTTTCAAAGCCCTTCCCAGGTTTAAATCTACAACCAGGAACATTGCTGTACAAATAATGACCAATAAGGTGTTATGTGGCAGTGGTTCTCTCTTTTGAAAGTACAAAAACATAAATGTTGAATAATGAAAACATACTAACACAAATACAAATAAATACATAAATAAATAGCAATTGTATTGAAATTAAAAATGTAAAAATGTTGGAGGAGCAACATAAACAATTTGTTGTTCTCACTGATTCTCACATCATTTGTCAACGCATTTGAATGTGTGAAAGTGAAGTTTCCGCACCCCCTTAACAACACCATCCCAGTTTGTGAACCACTGCCTGCTGTCTTACAACTAAACCAGTAACACTCAAACCCTGGACATAATTTCTGTATTCAAAAACATAAAAGGACCATTTGAGTTATTTGAATTTGAAGAAGCAATTCCACAAAGAACATTGGGCTTTTGCAGTAATAACTTTTGCTTTCAATGCAAATTGCAGTCAGATGCAAATGAGGTTAATTGTAAGGAGCTTTAAGACTATGTAGCTAGATTCAGAGGAGAAAATGCTCAAAGCTAATGCAGCTACAATTGGTATAGACAAATGATGGGTGGGCGGAATAGTCCAACTATTGATCAGAGAGAGGAAGTGGAAAACGAGGCAATGTTTTGCTGTCCTCCTCTGCAGATTCATCTGAACATAGCCCTTACTCTATTTTCCAAACTCTTGGTTTGGGTTTTGGTTCAGTTATTCCATTTGAATGGTGCATTTGTACTGGCCTCTGAGCGAGATTGGATTTGGACTTACACTTCCTGTCCTGCTGTTTTTCTCCCCCGCTTCGACTGCCTGGCCACAACCAACTCCAACCCTCCAACCTTTACTGTTATTTTGTACGCATTAATAAATAAACATTTCATATCGGTGTGCAGGCTGGTAGCTACTCACATTGGTAATCTGTCTATAAAAAAAGAAGAAAGAAAAAAAGAAATCACACCTTTGCAGTTGACACAGTTGTTTGCACTTTGGATTAATCAATTATACAGAGGTTGAAAAAAAGCATATTTTCCCTTACAGCAATAAAACCAACCGTCATGTCGTTCAGTAATCCATCTTATGAAGCATAATTCACTCTTTGGCTTCTTTAGAGTCTGGAAATAATTTCCAATTCTCTGTCAGTGATTTACCCAGGCAGGGAATTAGGAATATATTACCCTGGCAATGAAAGTTTAAAGTTTCTGCCTTAACATACATCACAGGTCTAAATCTCTGGCTGTGAAAACAAAAAGAAAGCGTGGAAAGCAGTAATTCGGCAGTTTCTTTCACTTTCTTTCAGAAATCCTTGACTAGTGTTTAGGCAACATCCATCCTTTATTCTGACTGTGCTGCCTTCAAATGTCAGACATCCAAAATTATTGTAATCTTTCAGACAAAGTTTATTAAAATTTATCTAGACAAATTTAACCTATCTATTGTTTCATTGATGTGTCAAGAATTGCACATACTGAATCCACCGAGCATCAGTTTGCACTGATGACTAAATACAGAAGGACGCAACAATTAATCGTTTTATCAATATTTGAGTTATTCTGTATAGTGGCACAATTCATGTAATTCCCATGCAGCTGTACATAAAATTACACATTAATGACAATAACACCAATAGATATATAAAAGTTAGTTAAAAGCAGAGAAAGTCAGTGAATTAGTTTTTAAAGTGTTGTTTTAGGTGTGGTATCTTGTGGTATCATATGGTATGTTGTCTTACTTTGATTTTGTTTTACTTGGCATCATAAAATGTCTGGACAGAAAGAGTTCCTGCCCCAGTCCAAACACTCAGTAAAAAAAGTCTGCATTCTAAAAGTCTTTTTTTTTTAGACCTTTTAATTCTTTTTTTCTCATTCTTTCATTATTCAGACAGCATACTGAAGGCCAAATGCTCACGTAACCCTTTTAAAAGAAAGCACATGCAGAAAAAAGTGGTCTCCATTTCTATACATGAACTAAATCTAATCATGCAATCACATTTTTTTCAAGCCTGATCATCTAACCCTAATGTTTTATATGTTTTTTTTTTTTTTTTTAATATATGCAGAGATCCATAATGCTGTATAAACAGCAATAAAACCATCATCACATATTATGTGGTGGGGTACATGGGGCCATCATAAGGCCTCCCATGTCACCTCTTGAGCTGAGGAGGGAAAACGTGCACAAATTAGAGGGTGAACATATTGACTCAAAAGCAATTAACATGCTCAGTATGGAAGACAATGTGTTCGATCTGGAATGCCAGTGTCTTCTAACACACATGGAAAGATCTAAAAATGGCTCTTTCTTATTGCAAGGTTATCGCACACATACACACACATGTTTTATGTAGACTTCCTATTTACAATAATTTGTATACTGTACAAACTGTATATTATGTCCCCTAACTCTAACACGACCCCCAAACCTACCCAACACAGAAAACTTCCAATAAGGTTAAAAATTACCCCTATTACTATCCTTGTCTGAACATTTGGTCCAGATAATATATATATATATATATATATATATATATATATATATATATATATATATATATATTAGAAAATATCATTTTATATTGAGTGTTTCAGACCAGTTTACAGTCTCTATGTTGTTTTAATGATTATTCCTTTTGTAACAAAACACTCTGAATAATCTGGCCAAATTTTGTCAGAAATATAAGATAGTCAATATTAATTACTTGTTTATTGAGCTTTTGTTTAAAAGCAATATCTCACTCACTATCATACTGTTGTACTGTTGCAACCTTGTAGGATTGCTTAATTAACATAAACGTAAATATAGCACTCTTAAAAAGGGAACAGGTCACCCCCTCCCCCTCATGAGAGCAGGGAATTAAAGAGTTAGTTCACACAAAAATGAAATAAACTCTCATTAATGACTCACCCTCATGTTGTTCCAAACTCGTAAGACTTATAAGCGCTATATAAATGCCTCATTCATTCATTCAAGACTTTCGTTTATCTGCGGAACACAAATGTAATTCCCTTTCAAGGGAACTCGCGATGCGTTGATGACGCTTTGGGAACGCTTCCAGCGTGAATGCGTCTGAAGCATCTATGTCAACTAGTCCAATGGAAGGAATGAACGTCACAGGTGGGTGACATCATGACCAGGAAGAGATAAGAGCGCATCCGGTGAAATTAGCTTCTGTTGCCTCAGCAAGTGATCTGTGTCAAACTGTCTGTTATATTTACTGTTGTCTGTCTGAATCTATATCTAAAACACTATGGCGAAACAATTGCACAGACTCTGTGTTCTCCCTGTTCGCGTTATTTAACGAGTGTGGACACACACGAGCTTTGTGTGATGTGTTTGGGAGTGGAGCATGCGGTATAATCCTTCGAGGTGGCTATTGCCGACATTGTGAGAAGCTTTCGCTTCGCATGCTCCGCTCCCGCCTGTCACTTTTCAAGGAAAATGGCCAGGCTCGCGGTTCTCAGGGTGCAGGACCCGCGTCTGCCGAGGCAGCGCGGAGAATGCATTCCTGCGGATCGCAAATGGATCTCTTTACGGGGTTGGAGACGGGTCCGCGGATCTTATCTACTCCCTCCCGAGGGATCTATTGCTTTCTCTCCGGTATCGGAAGCCCGCGCTGCGGTCTCTTCCGCCCGGAGAGAGAGATCAATGCTTCAGGGCTTTACCTCCGAGGAGGTAGATGTGCTGGGCATTGAAAGTGACACAATCATGGGGGAAGTGGATTTGCCATCTCTTTCCCCAGCGTATGAAAAATATTTATATATATATAAAATAAAAATAAAAAGCTGGTGGAGGTGATTACTAAGGCTGTAGATAAATTAAATATTTAATCGCCAACAGAAATAGGGGAGGCTCGTCCTAAAAATACAAATAAATTAAACAAGCTTCCTTCTATCTATTTTTTTCACCTCCATCACGGGGCCTTCTATTTTTCCGATCTGCACAGCGAGCTGTCTAGATCATGGAAAAAGCCTTACTCATCTTTCTTTTCAGCCCCCAAGTTCATGTATATTCAGATATTAGGGGGTTAAGAGAGTATGGCTATGGGGCAATACCCCGGGTAGAACAGACGCTTGCGAGGTATCTGTCTCCCGGTTCAGTATCGTCCCTGAAGGCGTTGGGTTCTCTCACTAAACCATTAAAGACAACTATTTTTAATCTAGAGGGAAAAGCATATACAGCAGTGGGTCTAGCATGAGCCTGCTTGCACACTATAGCAGTGCTACAAGCATATCAGGCTGACCTGCTGGGGTATTTGGACAGAAGTGAGGGAGTTTGGCCCGATGGGGTTCGAGAACTTCATCGGGCCACATATTTATCTCTCAGGGATACTAATAATTGGGCGGTCTATGGTAGCCCTTGTGGTCACTGAGAGACACCTCAAGCTCATTTAATGGAAATCAAGGAGAAAGATACAGCTTTCCTTCTTGATGCTCCTATCAATCCTTCTGGTCTCTTCGGCACGGTTATTTCGGTCGTCGAGAGTTTCCAGGAGGCCAAATTACAGCCAGAGGCGGTTTAAAAAATCTCTCCCTCGCTATGTCCAACCCTCTGAGGCTGCTGGGCGTGAGCAGCTCCAGCCATCTAGCATCGTGGAAACTACTGCCAAATATATCTCTATGGGTCCTGCAGTTAGTAGTAAGAGGCAGATTTGATTCTCGTCATCCAGGCTACCACGGGGTGTTGCTCACATTAGTGCATCCCGAGCAAGCTCTGGTAATGGAGCAAGAGGTAAAAGCCCTGTTAGCAAAGAAAGCTATAGAGCAGGTGTACTCACCCGACATTGCATCGGGTCTTTACAGTCGTTATCTCATTGTTCCAAAAAAGGATGGATAGCTGCGTCACATACTAGATCTTCGTCTGTTGGAGTGTTTGATGCTGGAGCTCAAGTCCAAGATGCTGACACTCTAACAGATTGTGACTCAAATCAGATCCTCCCTCAGCACAGAGGAGGTTCATGATGTTTTCTCTTAGGGGCAAAGGACACCAGTATCAGGCACTTCCTTTAGGTCTAGCTCTATCACCCCGCACATTCACGAAGCGCGTAGATACAGCTCTGGCCCCGCCAGGCTGCAGTGCATACGCATTCTGAATTACATAGACGACTGGCTGATTCTAGCGGAATCAGAACAGTTAGTGGTTCGGCATCGAGATGTTGTCCTCGCTTATATGCGAAGGTTGGGGTTAAGGCTCAATGCCAAGAAGAGTGTGCTTTCTCCAGTACAGAGGACCACGTTTCTTGGAGTGGTCTGGGACTCAGTCACGATGCGAGCCGTTCTGTCGCCCGCTCGTGTAGCTGTTATCCTCACTGCCACAAAACAGCTAAAGCTAGGCCAGTCACACACTGTGAAACAGGTCGAGAGGCCTCAGGGCAGCAGCGTCCATTGTGATACCCTTTGCCCTGCTGTACGTGAGACCTTTGCAGTGGTGGCTCAGGAACAGAGGGTTCTCCCCGAGGGGAAACCCACTCTGTATGATCAAGATCACGCGGCAGTATCCCTGCGTCTTGGTTATATGGAGGAAATACTGGTTCTTGTCCCAGGTTCCGGTGTTGGGAGCTCTTTGCCATCGAGTTGCTCTCTCGACAGATGCTTCCCTCACCAGCTGGGGAGCGGTATTGGAAGGCCGCTCAGCTCATGGCTTGTGGAGGATTCATCATCTCTCTTGGCACAGGAATTGCCTAGAGATGATGGTAGTCTTCAATGCGTTGAGACATCTCCTCCCAGACCTGAGGGGCCATCATGTGACTGTTAGGCCTCAGGGCAGCAGCGTCCAATGTGATACCCTTTGACCTGCTGTACGTGAGACTTTTACAGTGGTCGCTCAGGACCAGCGGGTTCTCCCCGAGGGGAAACCTACTCCGTACGATCAAGATCACGCGGCAGTATCCCCGCGCCTTGGTTATATGGAGGAAACTCTGGTTCTTGTCCCACAGGCAACACGTTGTTGGCCTGTTATTTTGGTCCCTCAGGAAAATACGCTCTCTGAGGGCAGTGTAATATTCTAGGGGGCCAGAATATTGGAGCAGACACCCTGTCGAGGCCGGGGCTGAGGCCAGGGGACTGGAGACTCCACCCCGAGGCGGTGGAGCAAATATGGGAGTATTACGGCCAGGCAGAAGTGGATCTGTTCACGTCTCAGCATACGACGCACTGTCCACTCTGGTTCTCCCTCACTCAAGCAGCCCCTTTGGGGCTGTATGTTATGGTGCAGACGTGGCCGAGGCTACGTCTGTACGCATTTCCCCTGTTGCTCTGCTCCCAGGAGTTCTGGAGTGAATCCGCCATGATGGAATAAGCCTACTGCTAAGTAGCCCCACCCTGGCCGAGCCGAATTTGGTTTGCGGACCTAATTCTTCTCCTCGACGGCCCTCCCTTGGAGATCCCGATCAGGAGAGACCTTCCGTCTCAGGCAGGGAATGCAATATTGCACCCCCGGCACGGGATTTGGAAACTGTGGGTTTGGCCTCTGAGGGGGCCCAACTCATAGAGAGTGGTCTCCGAACCGAGGTTGTTGAGACCATTCTAAGCTCCAGAGTTCCGGCTATGAGGAAACTATATTCACTATTAGGATAGTTTTTCACTTCTTGGTGTTACCAGCGTCAGTGGGATCCGGTTAACCGTTCAGTAAACACAGTATTCGAGTTTCTGCGAGAACACTTCGTATCAGGTCTATGTCCTTCCATTCTTAAGGTTTACGTGGCGGCCATTGCGGCTTTCCACGCCCTGGTGGGTGGTACATTTTTGGGTCGAGACCCACTGATCACTCGTTTCCTTCGTGGCACTTTGAGGCTGAGGCCTGCAACTTGCACTAGGGTGCCGGCTTGGGACCTTGCAATAGTTCTAGAAGGTCTTTCTGGGCCTCCCTTCGAGCCCTTAGATTTGGTCTCAGAGAAGTTTCTTTCTTTTAAGAATATTTTCTGCTAGCTATTTCATCCCTCTTAGAGTCTGAGAACTTCAGGCCCTTTCGGTCCCCACCTGCCTTGAGTGCACCGGGGATGGCCAAGGCATTCTTACCCAAAGGTGTATGTTCCATGTTCCTAAGGTGCCTACCATTATCAGAGGCCTATTGTGCTGCAGGTTTCTGTCCTCCCCTGTTTATCGGACCAGGAAAAGCTGAACCTCTTGTGCCCAGTGCGAGCACTGGACACTTATGTTCATCGGACTTTTCCGCTGAGAAAATCCAACCTATTGAGCAATAGATAGTCGAGACTATTCTTCTTGCTTGTGAGTCCTCTGACCAACCATTTGGTGGTCAGGGCTCATTCCACTAGGAGTATGGCTTCTAAGCTCTATTATCTGGAATTCTCTCCAAGACGTTTGTGATGCGGCAGGCTGGTCCTCACCGCTCACATTCATCAGATTTTATAGCTTGGACCTGGACGCGGCCCCAAGGTCTCAGGTGCTTAGTGTAGTGATGACAACAGGCTGACACTCAGGCATTTGAAAGTTTGGCGATTTGGGTATTATCATTCCCAAAGCGTCATCGACACATCGCGAGTTCCCTCGAAAGGGAACGTCTCAGGTTACGACTGTAACCATAGTTCCCTGAGAAAGGGAACGAGACGATGCGTCGCCCAGCCATACTTCCTGCATCCCTGTGATCGACTTGCTTCGGCAATTTCCGAAGCTAATGGCGGTTGCACCGGATGTGCTCTTAATTCTTCCTGGTCATGACGTCACCCGCCCGTGACGTTCATTCATTCCAATGGACTAGTTGACATAGATGCTTCAGACGCATTCACGCTGGAAGCGTTCCCATCGACGCATCGTCTCGTTCCCTTTCTCAGGGAACTATGGTAACAGTCGTAACCTGAGACAATCTTTTTGATAAAATCTGAGCGATTTCTCTCCATCCTTTGACAGTCTACGCAATTACCATTTTGACGTTTCAAAAAGTCCATAAAGAGATTATAAAACCAGTAAATATGTGAATAAAAGCCTAAATTCAATCTGGTTATCACATAAAGCGATGTTGCCTCTTCAGAAATTGTTGACTATATGGCTCAATTTAGTTTACGATCTCTTTATGAACTTTTTGAAGCATCAAAGAGGTAGTTGCGTATATCTGACAAGGTAATGGCAAAAATCGCTCAGATTTCATCAAAAAATACCTTAATTTGTGTTTTACCTTAATGGGTGAACTATCCCTTTAACATAAAGCCTTAGAGTAAAACACAGAGAGAGCTTATCTGAGCCCATACATGGCTCTCTAATGAGACCACTAGACAAACAGATTTAGAGAGAAACTGCAGAAATCCCCCAAATCATTTTGACCTATCTATAACAAGATTGCTGCTTTGCGGCAGGCAGGCCTGTATATTGATTTGATGCCAATTCAAATGAAGGTGCACCTGCTGTGTTAGCAGTTGCCTCTAAATGTATCCACTTCCAGCGCCATTATCTTCATCTATTGCTGAGTTTAGGTTTAAAAATAAACAGACACAATCTAATAGCACAAGCATTAAAGGTCACATTGTGGAGAGATTATGCCCTTAGAAGGGTACAGTATATCTGGAGGTACAGTATATCTGAGATGCGGGTTGAGGATGCTCCTTGTTTCTTGCTCTTGTCTCTCTTGTCTCTTACACAACAGACTGGAAATTTAGATGACTCTGTGAGAATGAGGTTTGAGATGCAATATGTTGGTGACAATACAAAGATGGGGGTTCATTGTTGAGACTGGCCTTGCAGTATTAGACGGGACAATGCCTCGTCTGGAGGAGGAGACACACAATACCCGTGCTTCCTCTCTTTTTATGTGAAATGGTAAATACCAGTTTGATACAGCATAACTGACGTGTACTCCTGACACAAACTAATAAATTACTGTCACTGTAACATTTTTACTGCAAAACTTTGGTCAAATATCGAAGCTGGAACCTTAAAGGGTTAGTTCACCAAAAATGATTTTTTTTTTCATTTTTCATTTAATTTCATTTCATTACTCACTCTCATGTTGTTCCAAACCCGTAAGACCTTCGTTCATCCTCGGAACACAAATTAAGATATTTTTGATGAAATCTGAGAGCTTTCTGTCCCTCCATTGACAGCAACTTCTTGCAACTTTCAAGGGCCAGAAAGGTGGTAAAAACATCATTAAACTAGTCCATGTGTCTACAGTAGTTCAACCTTAACGCTATGAAGCAATGAGAATACTTTTTGTGCGCGAACAAATCCTAAAATAACGACTTTATTTAACAATCTCTTCTCTTCCATGTCATTATCATACGCTGTTGACATAATGTAAACAGTGCAGCGCTTCTGGGTTCTACGTCAGAACGTAGGCTCACTGGTATGTACGCTGGTCATACGTGTGATGCTGGCCAATAATGAGCCGACATTCTGATGGGGACAGTGGAGATGCAACTTGATTTTGGGCTCGTTGTTTGAGGTCTGAGGCATTTGCCCCTGCCTGGCACATTTTTTAGGCCTGGCTCGCACTGGCCCGGCAGTGGAAAAGCGGTTAATGATGCTATTTAACATGGTCCTGACACATGAGGACCTGGGAACAGGTTGATTTGGTAAAGGTCATCTGATTGTAAAAGTTGTATCACTGTCAAATTTACTGAACATAATTCTCTAAATGTTTTTCTGTCCCTCAATTATAACTAGTTACGGAAATTGGGGACAGTGATTATTTCTCTATTTGTATTTTTGTATTCATTAAATATTTAATCAGTCAATATTACTCTGAATAAAATGGCATGTGAATCCACATATAGTTTACCACTCAAAAGTTTAGGGTCGGTAAGGTGTACAATTTAATGTTTTTGAAATAAGTCTCTTATGCTCACCAAGGCTGCATTTGTTTGATCAAAAATACAGTAAATAAAGTAATATTGAGAAATATACATTTTAAAATACCTGTTTTAATGTATTTTTAAAATAAATGTATTGATGACAAAGCTAAATTTTCAGCAGCAATTACTCCAGTCTTCAATGTCACATGCTCCTTCAGAAATCATTATAATATGATGATTTATTACTCAAGCAACATTATTATCATTAATCTTAAAAACAGTTGTGCTGCTTAATATTTTTCATAATTTATTTAAAATTTTAATATTTTATAATAGTGTCTTTACTCTCACTTTTGACCAACTTAATGCACCCTTGCTGAATACAAGTATTAATTTCTTAAAAAAAAAAAAAAACTTACTCCACACTTTTGAACAGTAATGTATGGATGGATTTGGATTAATTAACCTCATCGCAAAGCTCTTCAGTTTACCGGAGTTCATTCACTGTTCAGGTTCAGCTAGTTTAAAAACCATTCATTAACACATTTTAATCAGTGAGACTCAGATTTCCAACAGTGTCACAGATGCAACATCATCATCAACACCAGACCCTTCAGCTCCACACACTCGATCAGCTTCACCTGTCACCTGTCAATAAACCTTTCTGTAAATTATATTACCTGTTGTCTTCTTCTGTCTGCTGACAACCAGAGTGTGATCTGTTTTGACACATTAAAAAAGAAAATGACGTATCTTACTCATAAGCGTCCACTCAACACATTTTAAAACCTATAGACATATGTCAGAGGATGTTTGGTTTGTCCACATCAAACACTCCAAAATGACTGTTTTCTGCTCTCTTTGCTGCCAAAACAATTCCTATCGAGGGTCATTACTGTGATGTCTCCCCCTTTCATCCAGCAGCCATCAGAGGGTAATGAATCCTACCAAAGACCTGTTTGTGTAGGTGCTCTTTATGGGATGTCAGTGATATGACAGGCTTGTGCATCTGACAAATTTCCGAGGACGACACTGACAGCCATTGCTATGAGCTAGCATGATGGACAGCAACTAGATCTTATCAGCGAATGGCTATCAAGCGGTGCGACAAGCCTCTTTATCTCCCAGCCACACATTCTCCCCTATGACTGGGCCCTGGGGTGGAGTGGGAGAGAGATAGAGTGAAAGAGGCAGACAAAGGAGGTGAGGAAGAGGGAGGAATGGAAGGAGAGACAAACTTGTCATTTTAAAAATGTTTTAAAAATAAAATAAGGATGCATGACTCATTACCCTCGTGATAATGAGCAGACACTGAACATATGTCAGTGCAATTTCTCACGAGTATAAATGAAATTACCAGTATTTACAAGCAACACTCAGCAGTGACATTTCAGAGTTTTCAAAGCTGTTTAGATTCAGCATAAAATACCCTATTTTCAAAAGATCGATAGGGGTTTAGTGTTTCTGTAGATTCCAATTCTTATCTGTAGATCTGGATTTTAACATTATAATTTACAGACCTTGGTCATCGTGATGGCCTTTGCTCTAATATGAGCCAATTGACCCAAAGCTGATGTCTGTAGATTTTGCATTTCAACAAGGCAAATGCAGTCATAAATTACTGATATAAGGCCAAACAGTGTACACAACTGTAAAAGTGGTGTGAATTCAACAAATATTTTCTCTCTTAAAATACCAACATTCAGTATGCTCATTGGAAAAATGTAGCAAAAAAAACCCTATACATACAATTCACAGCAGCTTCCAGCAGAAATGAACACTAATGGCAGTAAAACACCAACTGTTTTCACACAAATTATGATTACTGGGACAGGCTATCGATTAATAAAGACCATGTTATGATGACCTTAAAAAATTGTTACCATATGATTTGTAAACTAATACATTTGAGACTTGCATGCACAACCAGCTCCATATATATAGGGTTTTCTAACATAGTAAACTTACTCTGTAGCTCACCTGGTAGAGCGTTGCACTTAAGATGTGAAGAGCTTGGGTATGAGTCCTGTGAGTCACGATAAAATACCTCAAAGACGTGCAAAATAAAATGCTAATGTGTTTTTTTAGCTCACGTTTTTCTTTTTTTAACACTATCGGTTAAGTTTATGGTAGGGTTAAGTACATTATTTTCAAACGCAATAGCATTAACCCTTTAGCACCCCTCACCGTACATTTCCTTTCTGAACTGCTGTGATACATAAAACAACCAATGTAATAACATATTGTTTACAATCATCTGTGAACATGCTTTTAGAGCCACACTTATTGGATATTTCACTTTAAAAGTGTTGAAAACTTGCAAGAAGCAACGCAATATTATTTTGCAGAAATGTCGCCACAGGTAAGTTTTTGCAATGAGATTGTGTTGGTAAAATAAAGGCGTGTGTCCCAATGTACGTGTTCCTGAATGACAATTACAAACAGTTTTAAGCAGTCCAATGGAGAATGGGATTGGACTGAGAAACCTGATTGAGTGAGTAAGCAGAAGAGTGAGCGTGTGTGGTCCCTTGACAGAGGAGAGCCTGAGGAGCAGGACTGTGGTTAACTGCTGTGCTAAGCATGTCAGATGGGCTCTATTCCCAGGCTCCAATTTCTGTCTGCCTGTCATCTCCTCTGTCTGATTCATTACATCTGTACACAAACAGTAAATACCATATTCCTTCACAAATGAAGCTCTTTTTTACAAAGATGACAAAGAGGATCAATGCCATCCATCCAGATGTGTCAGGGCTAATCTTTTACTTCTCCTTGTTGACTTATCTTTTCCATGTTGTGATCTTGTTGTGGGGAGGAGTGTAAGCGAAAATCAAACATCCCCACCCTGTCAGCTATTAAAAGATCCACTTGCACCTCATCTTCACCATGCCAGTGCAGAGGGAATTTATGTCAAATTGTTCCACCGAGCGAAAATGACTGCTCATCTCAAGGGACAGGGGGTGCGTCCTGTTGCTATGGATTTCATATCATGTGGCAAAGTTTTGCGATTTCACAGAGAGCATAGATCTGTTTTACTCCTAGCAATCATGGGACTTTGCCTCGGCTTTTCGGGTTATATGGATGCACCACTAAGATGAGAAAAATATTTTCACATTATGGAATAAATGAAAAATAAAATAAAACACTAAAAATTTAAATCAGTCATTTTAAATTATACAAGTAATTTTAGGCATCAACATTATATTATGTTCAATGTATGTAATGATAAAAAAGAGGATATGCTAAACAGTACTTTATTAAACTATTAAGCAGTTTATAGGCAAAAATGAGTTTTTACGTGCATATGATACGCAGTTTTTGCGTGCTTATGATACGCACTTTATGCCGTGGTAGATGGACGTACCCCACACCACTAATCCTACCCAAGGGGTTTACAGTGTGTATCATATGCACGTAAAAACTAATTTGCGTTTGCGTGCTATAGAGACGCAATTCATGAGATTGGGTTGGATAATGAATGAAAGATGATGAGGAAGATGATTATGATGATGATGAAAATTCATCCCTATATCAATCATGATTGGGTAAAATATAAGGCTATATTTAATATAGTAATAATGTTACTGCAGATTAAACCATGTAAGTATCCCAGGACAGACAGAAACACAGGAGTGGATCTAAACATGGTCATCTTCGGTCAAATAACCCTGGTGGCTGATGATGACAAAATGACTATGTCTGTGATAACAGGGACAGATTGCAAAAGGGAACAACAGCAGACAGCAAACAGCTGTCTGACACAGTTCAGAATGGCTCCAACAACAGTCAGTGCCAAAAGACAAGATTACATGGCTAAAACAAAGGCAATATGGCAGCAGCACACTCCAAACGCATAACTGTCATGCGGTCTTAGGACAGCAGCCCACAACAAACTCTTCACTTTTAAACTGACACAGAGCAGATTTGACAACCTCACAATTTGTGAAATCAAAGGCCAGACTCACAGCAGCAGAATACGATCTAAGTCCTGTTTAAGAGTGCTAAATATGGCACTGTTCAAAGTGAACTGTATCTCGATGACTCTGTATCTGTGATAACAGCCTCATCTTGAGTTTATTTTTTAACTCTTAGCACTTAGCACTAACTTAGCACTTATATAATGAACTGCCACTTTTTCACATGTCTTCCATGTCCTGTTTAATTTGCATATTTTACAGTTAATGTGAAAATGTTAACATGATGAAGACTATGAGTTTTCAAACTTTGTCACGCCAATGACTCACAAATATGATGATCCCTCTATAAAATATAGGCTAACGTTAGTGGTATATTTCCATAAAAATATGAATGAAGCCATGGTCACACTATAGACTTTGAACACACACAATTTCTATGGATACGGCAACCGTTATGATATGACGTCACACTCTGCAGCATCTCTTTGAAAACAAAAATTCAACATATTACGAAAAATAATGAGCCTAAACTGTACAAATACAATCTACTCCACTTTACTGCAAAAAGTTTGCATTCTTTTAATTCAGCTAAGGGTATGTTTTCACAACACCAATTTCAACTGAAACCTGTTCATTTACAGGAAAACAACATTTTGGGAGCCTGAAGACACAAGGTTTAAAAAAAGATGCATTTACCTTCTCCATGTAAACAACAAAAACATGTTTTTTTAATGTCGAGTTTTGTATCGATGGAAAGACAACAGCAATGAAAAAACAGACCTGAACCGTGACACCCAGTTTGAAACCCTCTCATTTAAACTATGGTACATAGTCAAAGTACATAGAGCATTATTAGGTTCCCAGTAATTTAGTTTTAGAAAAAATTCACACACTATACGGGTCATTGACGGATAAGGTTTTTAAAAGTGTAAACATTTTAAATGGAGATTAATTTTGAAACCATTATTAAGTTTTACTAAGTGTTAACAATGAGATTATGTGGTTTGTACAATCAATTAACATTGCTTATGTCATTTTTTTACAAGATGAACAAAATTTGTCACCAAAAAAGTAATTCGGTTTAACCATGAGTATTTCTAAAATTATTAATTTGCAGATAATTATTCATGAAAAAACCTGATTTGACATTGATGTTGAGATAGTATAGTGTGTACCACAGAAGAAATAGCATCACCACAGATCTCATAAATGTAATAATTTTATTGGACTACTCTAAACCCTTCTACATTTTCAAATAAAACATTGCACAGGGAAATGAGAAAAAGGGAAATGTACAAAAAAAGCCTAATCTGCTTTATATTTGTATTATTGTACGTAGTTCCTTTAGTTATTAAAAAAACAATATTATTCTATTTACATATTTACTATATATCGGTTTTACCGAATGACCAAGGCTGGTTATACCGAAAGACTATGTCTGCTGCCCTTGACATTATGAATATTTAAGACAGTACACAGACAAAAATAGTTACAAAAGCACATTTTATTTTTAATATAATATTAATGTAAAAAAGTACATCAAACATAAACATTTCTGACATTGACAATTAGCATGTTTGGATTGGCGGTATGGTTCTGTTCTGGGTGAGAACTCCCTGCACATCAATGCAGCCTAGCATGGATACGAGCAGCAATAAGCCCTTAGGGTAAACAGAACAGAACCAACATGAATGTATGCATATATCATTAATTCAATATTTTAATGTACAACATAATTCGAGAATTTAATCTTGATTCAAGGGGAATCAGAATGCCAAATCCTGACTGAGACAGGAGGAGCTGGGGAGGGAGGAGGGCAATGTGCTTCCGAGAAACAACTATATCAGCTGATAATACTGAAGGGGCTTATATATGTTTACAATGATATGTGTCGTATTCCTATAGATGGACGTGGATCAGCTGAGAGTCACTGAGGCGAGATTGACTAACGTGACCTGCCAGAACTAATGCTAAGCTTGATTTCATTGTTATCGGAACCGACATACAACTAATATTGTTAATGATATTAAAGTAATTAAAATATTGAAGCATTTAATTGTTCTTGGAACAAATGTTTAAATTGTTAAACATTTAGATTAGATTATTAGATGCAATATATTCATGACAGTCATCCAGTCTTTGGAGCTAATCATAATCTTGAGGACCTTTCTGGTTCACTAATTGTTGTATGCACGTCTTCTTTAAAGTAGAAGATTTTGTCTGGGTCTGATGCCAAATGTGGTTCCTTTGGCACCTCATCCACTGGAATGTCAGGTGTCACATTTAAAGACTCTGGGTTCAGGTTCAGTATATTGTTTATGGTCCTCAACTTCTCTCTCTGCCTCTGTTTTGCCCTCATCCATATAAGACTCATATTTTCTTGATCCTTTTGGCCAAGTTCATCAATTGACACTTTTTCTTTTTTGGCACTGGGTTTTCTTCTTTGGTATACTACAAACAAAAAGAAAACTATACCACTACTACAACTAATAATAATAATAATAACAACAACAATAATAATAATAATAATAATATACTATTGGCAGGTGTTCCTGTTAATCACTCAGTTTTCTTTAGTTACTAAATGCAAAATAGAGCCGGTTGTATGCATTGTAACAGTGTTATGATGCAATTACTACTATACATAGTATTATAATAATAGTAATAATAATAATTAATACAACAAATTATACTTTTCTCTTCTTTTGGCAAGTATCTCTTATTTTTTAACAGGATCAGCTTTGATCCTTTCCCAGTAGCGAGTTGCTTTTTCATTATTTGATAAAGGCATCTGCAAAAGTAAAATTCAGTCAACATGATGTAATAATATACTCTGCACATTTCCTATTCAATTTTTTAATTTTTTTTTATTCCAGATATGTAAAAATATGACCTACATACTAGGGCTGGAACGGTACACAGAAGTCACGGTTCGGTTCATACCTCGGTTCAGACATCACGGTTCGGTACGATTTCGGTACAATGGAGGGAAAAGCAAAACAAAAATGCAGAAGGCATTGTATTTTTTAAATAAGTTTTATTATATAAAGGCATAGAACCAGTTTATTTGTAGTGCACTGACAATAGTTTTATATAATTAGTTTATTAATTAAATTAATGAAAAGACAAAAAGACCTTGCGATATGTTTGGTAATTGTACCTGAATTAATTTAAAATTAATTTGCTATATTTCAGATCAATATATTTGTTTTCCTTAATTTTAATTAACATTATTAATTAACAATGTAACATTATTCTCATCTGAATTATAAATAATTGATTTCTGTTAAAATAATACTACCATTAAAAACACATTCGATTTTCTTTTTTAATCAATGTAGAATGTGTAAGATTAGTGTTCCGAGGACAAGAAATGAAAACCAATGCGATATGACGAATGTCCAAAAGATGGGACCCACAGACTGTTTTGAAATAGAGTCGGATAAATATGTTTTTCTTTTAAAACAGTGTGTGTGATTTTGGTTGAGTGACAGTTGTAGGTTACAGTGTGCACAATGTTGTGTTTTATTGCGAGTGTACACAAATAGAAGTAAACACTTTATGTTTCCACTGTTCGGTTGCGCGTCTCTCTCTCTCTCTCTCTCTCTCTCTCTCTCTCTCTCTCTCTCTCACACACACACACAGTTCGATCTCGCCTCTCTCTCGCGCGCACACGCGCGCGCACACACACACACACACACACACACACACACACTCCAGCATTGCATTGACATCGCAGCCTGTTCATTATGCGGTCACACCAAACGCGAATAGAGCGTCAAATTCGCGTCTAGTTCGACGCTAGTCCAAAGCGAATAGAACGCGCGTATAAAGCCAACGTTTGAAGTGAACGCGCGTTCAGAGCTAAGCCGATGGTACAGATTATGTGTCCCTAAAGAACCCGCGTATCTAACAGTAGTTCCGCATTACATTAATTAATTTGCTCGCGAGTTTTATTTATTTTTATACCGTGTATTCTCCGTGTAAATTCGTGCACCGAACCGTGACGCCCGTACCGTTTCGGTTCGATACGAATACATGTACCGTTCCACCCCTACTACATACATTGCTGTCATTCGGTACAACCAAATTTTCGGTATTACCGAATGACACTTTTGGTAAAACCAAATGACAATATTTTCAAACACTACTACAGGCTGATATCTAACTGATATCTAGCTGGTTAGCTAGCTAGCAAAAAGACAATCAAACATTTTATATTTAGTACAAGTTTTTAAAATATTACAAATTGTCCATGTTTTATAACAGTTGTACCGAATCACCTGATATTTGGGGACATGCATATAAGCCAGTGAAAACATGAATTTTTTAAATAGTTGTGAGTGAGTTACTTACTTTGCTTCATGACCATGTGTTCATTTGGATGTATCTGAATGATAGCACATCGTGTCACATGATATTGACCGCATGACTTTATCCAAAAGGGTCCCTTTATATTGGTTACTCCGAATGACATCAATGAAATTCATTTTTCCGGACATTCTTTCTCATAACAAAGCAATGACTTCTACACAATTTTAATACCATTTTTCACTATGTTGATATATAATGTTATAAAATCATGCCAGAATAAAAACTATACACAGTTATTACATTTTGAGATATTTTAATCACAAATGAAATGGCTGTATTGGCCTTCGGACGGTTAAACCGAATGACATTTTTGGACAAAAAAATGACCCATACACATTGGAAAGAATAATTTAACACACAATATAAATAATGCATATCCATATAATCCATTGCTGAGCTGTTCATTCAGTGTGTCTGGTAAGAAAATAAAATGCAATGATTACAGTGAGACCTCGGATTCTATGGTTTAGCTCAGCACCTCATTAAATCATGTGGAAAATGAAACCTGCCAAACTACTGGCTCTGCAAGGCACACTGTGGTCTCCTCTACTCCCAAAACAACAGCAGCCAAAGACAGACAAAAGGACAGCTTCTATCGCATCTGCATCAAAGAGCTTCACGGTAAAATTCGATATAAATGATTTATAAATTATTCACATGCATATTACGGATGAAATGTATTAAGAGCCATCAAAACTGCTAGTAAAAAATGTACACGATAAAGTATGCTTCCAGAACTACTTCATCCCAGAGAACACGCTGTCATCCTCTTTTATTAAAAGCTTGGCACTTCTTGTACTCAGACTAGTTTATTAGTTCTCCAGGGCTCGGTTAGCACTTCAGGGCCAACACAGACACAAGAATAAAATTAAAAGGAAAAACGATTCAACAAAATACTTGACCCCGTTCTCCATAACCTGCACATCTCCTTTGAATTTGCTCAATGGGTTAAAATGGCTGCATTTGACCATTCATGTGAAAAGCACCTCTAATTGCCCTTTATCTTTGAATGAGTGCGGAATGTGGCTAGATAATGTCAATTAACACTGATTTGGTATTCAGAAAAACAGTAACACTTTATGGCATTCATATTGGTATAATTATCTAGTTTGCAAAAGTCCTGTACCCTTCCTCAAACTTTTAACATTTATCCTTTCATTAATTTCAGACTTTTCTTGAAGACGATTGCACTGATAGGAAAGATTATTAAACTTTTGGCTCATACCAGATTACCACTATCATCACTATCTCTACTTTACTTGACAGACTTTTTTTTATGTAGGATGAACAAGTATGCTAATTTTATTTAATTTTAGATATGGGAACATTTATCTTTCCACACTCTTCAATGACGAGGACCTCTGACTTTTGAGCTACTTTGAGGAAATACAGTGGGTTTTAGGTTAAGGCAGTGGTTGTTTTTTCTCTCTTTTCTTTCCTATGTCTTTTTTTTTTCCAAAAAGACCAGGTGCTTCTTTGTGTGAAATACCTACCACGGAACTCCCTTGATATGTGGTCAGGGATCTTCCTAATCAGTTCCATGCTGTTTAACTTCAGTTCATATGTAAATGTAAACTTTAAGCAGAGAATGAGGATGCCGTATTATGGAAAATGACCTTGAAATGAACAGGAATTCATACTCGGAAATGACCAACAACAAGGAACACAAAGACTGTGCTATACTCACCAACCGCTCCTGCTGACATTGCTTTAAACACTCTCAACTAGCTTTGTTTCCTGTTCCATCTGGATAGAGAAGTGATGAGTATGACTGATTTAGGTATTCCGTTGTGCATCTCGTATTAGTCAGTTAGGGAAACATGGGAGAAATAGCATCAGAATATACACAAGGCAGAGCTCTGTCCATGAAATGATCCACCACAGACGTCTCTAAGCCTGTCACAAGCTGTTACAGCTCAGATTGAGTAAACATGAGCACCATTAAACAAATGATGTACTTGATGCTGCAAATTCGGAAAGAATGAGAGATAAACGTTACACTAGGCCATGATGATTTGTGTTGTCTATGTGGCAGACCAGATGGAGACCGGATTTAAACACTTCTAATGCTCTGGCATTGTCATTGCTAAACAGAATATTAGCATGTCATGCATAATAACAACTGCTCCCGCCGGCATGTACAACGTTTATCTCTGAGGTCTGCATGAGAATGTGTCATTGAAACACTATGTACACTTCAAGGGTAAACTATTCCCCTCATGCTGCAGCTGCGCTGTCTTCGGCATTCCTGTTTCCCCTCTTGCACTTTTGACTTTTTCATAGATTTCATTTCATTATATACACAGCTCTCTGGAATATTTGATTCTGCTTGGTCAATTGCTGCATTTTTCAGGCAAGTTTCCTATAGAACATAGCTGTGGAAGTTTAATGTCACAGCACAGTCTCTTTCTTCTCTTATAATAAAATAAATAAACTAAATCAACATATCATGTCCATTTATCTATGTAATTTGTATGTACTTTTGTGATAATCTGTTATTCTGTTTCGTGTTGGCATCCTACTATCATTTCATTTCAGTTCTCTTAGGTCCCTGCACACTGAGTCCGAAATTTTCGTATGCGTTTTTCGAGTTCATCATTTGGTGACTCTGATTTGTCAAACACCTCTAAAAATGCTTGCTACGGATGCGAAAACAGCAGAAAAATCGAACCCAATCAGATTTTTTTTATGACAGACGAAAGTTTCGGATGCAGTGTGTAAACGTGATTGACACAACTTGAGGTCGTTTTTTTTTTTTTACGTTCGAAAATTTCGGATGAGAATTTCGGACTCAGTGTGCAAGGACCTAATTCTTTAAATTTTAGCTCGCTTGTCATGGATAATTAAAAGTAGATTTAACTTTCTATTGATTAATAATAAAACTGATAGTTGACTCTTCAAGATTTATTTAGCAATGTTGAAAGAAATCAAATAGCAGATGTACACAGCAGTGTCTGTAAACAAATTAAATTCTATATTAATGTGACTGTAAATAGTCAACATTTAGGCTGATGATTTGTAAATAATAATATTAATAACATTATTATTATTATTAGTTATTATTGTTAGAACAGTAGTGTAATTGGATAAAAATGGGTGAAGCCAAAAGACCAGGGCCCGGTTCCCCGATAACGCTCACTCTTAGCGCGCTAAGAAGAATCGAAAGATATATCTTACCAAAGTTGTTTATGTTCCTAAGTGTGTTCCCCGAAGTGTCCCTTAGGAAGCTTCTTAACACGCTGCCTCTTACGTTCGACGTTACAAAGGCGCTGTCCCAAGTGAAGGTCCTGAATTAGTTGGCATCGATTGCTCAGGAATCGATTTTCCACTTCATGTGAAGGTGCATTACGGCGTTAAGAAAGACAACACGTTCTATGCAAATGAAACATTCCTCAAATTATTCCAGTAACATTTATTTTAACATAGTTTAAGTTATCAGTAAAATATAGACTATTAATTAAATTATCAAATTGTCAGTAATATGTTCACACAATATGTTGTGACGGGTAGACGAACCGGGTAATCATCCACCCTTATCCCGTTGTGCCACTTGTGCCGCTTCTTGACATGGGTTTAACGACTTCTAAAAATTATGTAATACACTTTTATATTAATGGTAAGGTACTTTACAATCAGAATTGATTGGCAAGCAGCTGCAGTTACTTCTGTTTAATGCGGTATTGATTAGCATTGGTTAAAGGCTTAACCCTCTGGGGACTAAGCCCTTTTTGGTCTGTTTTCTCTATTTTTATATTTGGGCTTATAAACCATATGTAATGGAGATGGAACACTATGTGTTTGGTATCTATGGATTCAGAAGACCCTAAGCTAACATAAGCATGCATGTAATGTGTTTATAAAGGAAGTATGAGTGAGAAATGTACAATAAACTAGAGAATTTCCAAAACGGAAATGAGATTTTTTTCATTTATTTCTGAAAATCACACATCACACAACAATAGTGAACAGTTTTTGAACAAAAAATATATTTGTCAAAGCCTTTGCTTGACAGACATGTGTAATTGTTAAATAAAATGTGTGAAGAACAATGAAAAATGTAACTTTATTTACAAATAGTCCCAGCCGTTTTTCTTAGGAATGCTTATAATTTTCTAAGCAATGCTTTCTCCTCGTCACTCTCCAGTAATTGTTCCAGAGCTTGTTCCACCGTAAATCGTTTACTGCTTGCCATCATAAAAGTGCTAAAACAATAAATAATGCTATAATTTTATGTATATATATATATATATATATACATATATATATATATATATATATATGTATATTATAATTGCTCTGTCTCTCTCTCATATTTCTCTGATAATCCGCTCTGTAAGCCTCCGTTCGCTCTCTCTCCTTCTCTCCATTCAACGCTTTTTGCGTCATATACCTACCTATATACTACCACCCCTTGCAAGGCTACAGAGTCCTCTGATTTGCTAGATACGTCGTGGTAACCTTCCTCTGATTGGGTAAGAAAAATATTTCTCCATCGGCAATTTTTCCATTGGTTGTTGCTTCCGGAATCTGCCAAACAACATTGATTTCATTGGCGTATTAAATAGTGGTATTGTGCAACAAGGAAGTGTGTATATTCACAAGCCGGGTGTCACGTTTGGTGTGGGCAGAAGAAGGCAAACAAGGCTCAGAGCTTCAATTCAAACAGTTTACTAGAAATAATTAATACAGGTACTGACTGACAGGCAAGATGAACACACACACTCTAAATAAGACTAACGATCGACAAGGACAGACTGAACAGGAAGGAACTAAATACAAGCACAAATGAACACTAACGAAGTGAAGACAGGTGACACAGATGATCATGACGAGAAACAGGTGGCTAATGAGGAAGTGAGTTCAGGTGAGGAGACAAGCAGGATCCTGGGAAGTGTAGTGATGACAAAGACAGAAGGTGCAGATGGTGACTGTGACACCGGGTAAGTTATCACTGTTTTCAGCGGAATCTGAGGAAGACGGTAAAAAAGACAGCACCTCTCTATCATTAATAGTTTTTAAGATATTTACACATTTATAAAAGTATGCCATTTTGGGCGGTACCGCCCAATCCGTCCCCAGAGGGTTAAGGGCTTAAAGCACAACTCCGCCGCGTTAGCCTGGTAAGCCCAAGTCTGAGAAGGTCCAGCAGCTCCATAATGAGTTGTCTTGGGAGGCATTTTTTTTTTTTTAGATAGCCACGTCAGGCAAAATGTCAAAAGAGCTTAAGTTTTGCCGAATAAAAAAATTGACATGGACTAAACGGCTCCGCAGCCGGCGCTGTCTTTGATTCAATACAAGGACACCGCTTACTGGACACCACCATGCTTACCCATTTATAGATCTTAGCCAATTAGAGCCAAATTGTTTGCCAGATTTTAATTATCAAAAGTGATTGCCAATTTAAACGCTTTAATGACATTACGAAATAGCCTAGGCTAATTACCACCATATTAGTTCTGATACCAAATAAAGTCAACTTCATAAATAGGCCTGTATCCATTGCGAACATATTTTATTATTAGTCTTAAAATGTCCATAACATAAAATCATTGTTGAGCCACAACATTGTCAACATACCATAGTTTGACTTGTACTGCGCTGCGCTGATTTCTAAAGACTGCTGCACAGTGGCGGCGACTAGTGTCTTGAGCTCAAACAACGCTAAGATAGAGCTTACGAATGGTCCAGGCCAACCTTACGAAAGTGTGACTTAAGGTGATGATACACAGGGCAACTTTTTGAGCAATGTTGCTGGGCAATGTTGCCATCAACGGGCAACCAGATGAGACATAGGGCCCGGAACGATCAAAATTTTCCAGATAGAAGTTGATTGCCCATTTTCAATGGGAAAGTGTCCAAGCAACAATCGCTCAGCAAGATTGCCCAGCAACATTGCTCAAAAAGTTGCCCTGTGTATCATCACCTTTACAGAAGATATACTTAGCGTACGAACGTGTTGGAAATCGTGCCATAAAGTTAAGAGAGAGGTTAAGGAATAGGTTAAGAACTACTTAGCGATAAGAACGTTTTGGGGAACCGGGCCCTGATCTGTGCATTAAGTGTAAACACAGCCAAAGAAATTGGTGTAATGAATTTTTAGATCTCACTAGTTGTAAATCACTAGCATGCCAAACAAACAGCAACAACTTTAAACAAATGCCCAAAAGTCTGGCTTTGGCCTACACAGCAGCAACTGACATAAGCAGGGGCCTCATGTACAAAGACTTGCGTTGAATTCATACTAAAACATTGCGTACGGACAAAGCTGTAAATGTGCGTACGCACAAAAAAAAGCAGATGTATGAATCTCTGCGTACGAAGGATCCCACGCATATTCTCTTTGTACATCCCAATTAACGTAAAATTGAGCGCACATGCACGAGCACAACGCCCCACCCAGTCTCCTCCCCCAATTAAATTAATTTAAATATGGTAATTAGTCCAATTTGGCAAAAGAAACCTGCAAGAACATGGCTAAAGCAAGCAAGAAACGAAATTTCACTGAAAATGTCTTCTATGTGAATATATAGTAAAGTGTAATTTATTCCTGTGATCAAAGCTGAATTTTCAGCATCATTTCTCCAGTCTTCAGTGTCACATGATCCTTCAGAAATCATTCTAATGTGATGATTTGATGATCAAGAAACATTTTTGAGTATTATCAGTGTTGAAAACCGGTGTGCTTCTGCTTCATATTTTCGTGGAAACCGTGATATAGTATTTTCAGGATTCTTTAATGAATAAAAATTTAATTCAAACAGATATAGAAATCTTATAATGTTTTGTAACATTATAAATGCATTTACTCTCACTTTTAAACAAATTCAATGTGTCCTTGCTGAATACAAATATGACTTAATTTTTTTATCTTTACTGACCGAATTAATGAAGTTTATTTTTTATTCCTAGTTAAGCCAACACTGCCATTGCTAGACGTGTTGTATCAATTTGGACATGCTTTATATAGCCTATGTTCTTACTTAATTGCATAATATAATATTTTAATAAAACTCGTGTGACAATATGTCAAATAATTTATCAATTACAAATTATAAGCAATATCTGACAGCTGGTGGTGCGATAGAACAATTCGTAGTGTAATGTTTGACACTTCACTTTATTGCCTCTATGAGTCGCCAACGGACAAAAATCACGACAAATATACGTACGCCAGACATGAAGTTTACTTGGAGGAACGCACATTCTTACGTTAATTTCACTGTTAGTACATCTGGCCGTGAACGTGAAAGCTGACGTACGCCGTGTCTTTGTGCGTACGCAGTGTTGATACATGAGGCCCCAGGTCTTCAAGTTTTACATACATGTCAGACTCACAGTACGAGAAAATGAAAAAGAGAGAAACATGTAGTCTAGTGCAGTAAACTAGTGTGGATGAAATGATAAGAGTAATGCATTTCTTGAGAAAGCATTTAATGGCAGTTATTACCATTAGCAACAGATTAAATTAGAGAAATTTGCAAGAACAGAGAGCATATTCACATCTCATAATCTAACTGTGCCCTTCTTGGTGGAATTTTAAGACCCATGATGGGTTCAGCACAATTAGCCTTCAATTAAAGCTTTTTAGTGTTCTTTGAGAATATATTTCTGAACTTAACATGAAGACATCAAAACAGAAAAGAAAATTTCAACAGATATAGGTTTGTATCTATAATAACAAGATGCTTTTCAACAGTCCACGTCATCTTTTGTGCATTTTGTATACCTAAATAGGATATATGAGACCTCGTACAAAGTACGTGGCAGTTATGGAAATGCGCTCACTCATAAAAAGATGAGATTCTATTTACTTAATTCTGCCAGTGAAATGGTGTGACTGACAGATTAATGGAGAGGTTTTTCACAGTCAGCCATGGCATCACAGTGTGGGAGACTTTCTGAAGTGAAAATTAGACAGCGCTACTCTTCCGCATCCATATCATTTTACAGGTAATGCCTATGATAACTAGGAGACTTTATTTTGAAGATACTGACTAATTACTCTATGCCATAGCTCTTTTTGTTGGAAAAAAAAAAAAAACTAAATGGCTATTGGATTGCATGGGGACTGTGTGAAGTTACTTTTTTAGAGGAATCACATAACACATCAACATGCACTGCAGCACATCTCTTCCATTTAAACCATTTGGAAATGTCATTAAGTGTACTTGTAAAGTTTGGTTTTGGGGTTTGTCTCATGTTTAGGTTTTCATGTATTTTAATTTAAAGTTTGATCATGTCATGTGATTCCATGTTCTTCTCATGTGATCTTGTCATGCGCTCATGCCATGTTGTAATTACCATAACGATTGAGTACTGTAAAAAGCCTTCACATGCTTGAATAACTTACATTAACTCATTTTCTGAGAGCTACAACTTGTACCACCTGACCACTGCAGATTTAAGGTGTTGTCGACTTGAAGAGCCACTGTGCAGACCGATCAGTGATATCAAAGTGTTATAGCGATTTGAAAGCATACGGAGCATTCTTCACAGAAATTACAACATGGCGTGAAGGCAGTATTAGTAAATGTATTTTGTTCTCGTTTATTGACTTGTTATCAGTTATCTATTTTCATTGGTTCATGTTCTTTAGTTCAAATTTGTTATTGGTTGTTGTTGTTGTCTTGTGTTTCCCCTTGTCCATCTATTTGAAGGGTTCAGCACAAAATGAAAATGCTGTCATATATATATATATATATATATATATATATATTTATATATATATCATTTGTTACATTTATATAGCGCTTTTCTAGGTACTCAAATCGCTTTACATATGGAAGGGGGAATCTCCTCAACCACCACCAATGTGCAGCATCCACTTGGATGATGTGACGGCAGCCATATTACGCCCACCACACACCAGCTTACAGGTGGAGAGGAGACAGAGTGATAAAGCAAGTCATTATATATGGGGATGATCATCATTTACTCATCCTCAAATTGTTTCAAACTTGTATGAATTTATTTCTTCTGGTAAACACATAAGAAGATATTTTGAAGAATGTGGGTAACCAGATAGTTGATGGGCACCATTGACTTCTACAGTATGAAAAAAAAAAAGAATAGATTTAATTCAATGGGGTCCCATCAATTTTTTATTTTTGGGTGAACTATCCCATTAAGCCCTCATGTTTTCTTGTCGATTATTGTTGTTTGTGTATTCTGCTGTCAGTGAGTCAAGTCAAAATTTATGTTTAGTCTATTCATAACATGTTCATGTTCTAAGTTTATTTTTGTTCAAGTTATCTTCTCGTTTTGTTCACTTTGGATTATTCAAATAAACTGCACATGGGTTCATCTCAACTCGCATACAGTGGACTAATATTACAGTAGTAAAGTTAGAGTGCAGCTTCACATCTTTCCATCACCTTTTCATACCTACTTGTAATATAGCACATGTTTTTATCGTTCAGAAGGTAAAGATTGTCTATATATGCACTTGTGCTTAAACAGTAAACTGGCTGTTGGTGTGCTATACTATGCTTTTGCTGGTACTGTACTATGAATAAAAAAAAAAAAACTTAGCTGTTGTTACACCTTCAGTCCTCCACATTCTAATACAAGCACTACAAAAAAACGTTTTCACACAGATTATAAATAAATTTTACTATCACAATTAGCAACTGGCACAGCATTCCACAAAGCATCTAACACAGTTCCCCTTTAAAGGGAACTGGAGCTGCGTCGAGACACGGTGGGAACGCCCCTGCGTGATTGCAGGGGCAATGTGAAGCATATATAATCAGTCCAATGGAGAGACGAGACGTCATATGCAGCTGACATCATCGACCAGGAAACTATAAAACACACCTGAAAACAGACTGTGCTAGCTTCTGTGCCTTCAGCAAGTGTTCTGTGTGAATCTGTATGTCTATTTATTGTTGTTTGTCCACAAGCATATATATATATATATGTAGCCAGTGGGACTTTAGGAGGAGGAAGGAGGAAGTAGCAAGGGCTTAAATGTAGAGGTGTCCGTAAGGGCGGGTTCTTGCGTGGTGTCGGCCGCTTAGACAGGAAGCGGAGGGGAGCGGAACCGCGATCATAGGTGAGCGTAGGCGGCCAGGTGTTGGCGTCCCGCGTGTTGAACTGTGTGGGTGGGCATGTGCCGTCACCAGTGATTGAATCACGGAAGCGTTTCGAAGTTTAACGCCGGTAGGTATGCTTCCCTTAATAGAGTGTGGTTTTGATGCGAGCTTTGAGATGCGGTGGTGTGATTTTTATTGTGGTTTATTTTGTAGAATGGGCGAGTAAACAGAACAGAGTTTGATATTCGCTGGGAATGCTCTCTCTCTTGTGTCCAGGTACGTATAGTCAACAAGGTATTGAGACGGTCCCCTGCTTTACGCGCTGAGTATATTTATATCCCATGGTTTTCAACAGACTGTGCTGGGGTTACAAGGTGTTTGCGTAATTGCTACCCTGTGCTGGAGCGGGCGGTTTAGACCAAAGTAGGTATCTGTTAGCCCGATATCCAATTAATTGTTAGACTTTGGCCTTGCAAAGACTCATGTTTGTTTTATGTGTAGCCAGTCATTATACCAGGTCCTGTGCGTTCCTTCATCCGTGTGCACTGGCTTGGGCGCAATCCGGCGTTTGTGGGCTTCAGAGCACACAGGGTTATTAGGAGCCTTTTGTGAATGAACACCGTCTCTCGTGAGTGGTCAAAGGTTTACAAGTGCTTTCAATGTATATCATCAGTGGGGTGCATGGGTGGGGGTCATGGGGATAAATAAATAAGTGTGTTTTTGTCTTTCTAGGTCTTTGCAGTTTGTGAACTTTGATTGGACATCCAGCCACTGTTTTCTCCATGTATGAAATGTTTGTACGCTCTTCTCATTAATTTATAGAATGCCTGTGCACTTCTATGATTAAGGTCTTGTTCTTCTGATTATTGGTGTTTTTCCATTGAGACAAATTGTTGTATTTGGGCAGTGTGCAATAGCAAAGATTGGGCTGGGGAAGTGCCAGTGGTATGTGAAATTTGGATAGCTTCCTGTATAGCTGATCATAGTAGCGCTTTTTTTTTTTGCACTTTACTCGTTCTTAGACTGAAGCGGGCATTGCTCATGTTCTTATGGTTAGTGGGCGGGGCTCAATGCTCAATGTATTAAGGTGACCACTCATATGGTGGGATTAGAATTGGTGTGTACTAACCAAACACTTTATGGTTGATGTAGTAGAACCGTTGTTGCTGTTTTTGGTGTGTTGAGCCCTTTTGGAGCCTTGTACTCAGGGTGAATTAAATGTGGATCCCTGTTAACGTTGAGCACTGTGGTCCGCCCAACCTCATTTAGTATAGTTAGTCATAAGAGTATTTGCCTATGAGAATTCAAGTAAGTGTATCTGATGTATTGCTGTCATTAATGTTTTTTTGTTTTTTTTTTACCAAGAAATATTTTAACCATTCTGACTGAAGATTACAAATAAATAATGTTATATTGCTTTTGTATATCACCCCTCAGGTAGTTCATTCATTTGAACATCATTAGCGTGGGGTAAATCTTTATTCGGGGGTTCTAGTTGGGTCTCCCATCCCAGTCCAATAAATGGGAGTGGCGTAGTCAGACTATATTTGGGGTATACTATTTTGGGTTATTACTCCCAAAGGCCACACATATATATATATATATATATATATATATATATATATATATATATATATATATATATATATATTAGACAGGAGTATGGAGAGCAATCAGCTTTGGATCGTGTGTTCGTCAATGCCCTCGCTTCAATACGAGGGGGACACACGCGATTCATGTGTTGTTTGTTTGGGAGTGGAGCATGCACGGTCAGCTCTAGTAAATTGGGGCCGACAGTGTTCATTCATAAATTCCCGACGTGTAACATATGCACTATTGAGAGTTTTAGCTCTGCTCTTGTTGGCTTTCTTCTCGAGGGAAGAAAGCCAATAAAGATTTGGCTCGGATCTCGCGTTTGATTACGGGTCTGTAATAAGATTCTATGACTCGATCTCGGATCTCTCGCGTGTGCCGAGGCAGCACGTAGATTATGGGGCTGCATAACTGTGTGTTCACACCGGACGCGAATAGTGCGTCAAATTCGCGTCTACCGCGTCTAGTTTGACGCTTGACCACTTTGTGTTAATTCGCGCGTCAAGGGTGAAACTGACGCGCGTAAAAACAAAAGTTTGAAGCGAAATTTACGCGCGTCGCGCGCGTCGGAATCGGAACCCGTTGGCGGCCATATTTTTTATGTTGATCGAGCATTCATCGAGAGAGTCACCGCTCTGTATTTGCTCTGGAGAGCAGAACAGCGGCGTGGGGATCATATTTGTGTCCACCGAGCCCTTCGGAGGCGAACCGTTTGGCGAGTTTCACATTTGCTCGCTCCAGGAGCTGCGCCTGGATGACGGCCGCTGTCAGCGGTACTTCCGCCTGTCCCGCGGCCAGTTTGATGAGCTGTTGTCCCGCATCGGAGCGTGGATAACCCTCGCCCTCATCCACCTAATCTGTCATTTATTTTTGTTTTGATGATAAATAGAGCCAGCCTCCAAAAGTTATTAACCTGTCCTATGATTTTTACTCTCTCACGTCCAGACACAAACTTATGCACATGTATGTTGGTTGTCTTTACATCATAATATTTCATATAATCTAGATATGGAATAAATAACATTCAATACAAAATGAACATGTCTCGTATATTGAAATAAAGTTGTAAGTGATAAAATATTTGCTTTGTTGTGCAGAACCACACCAGGCATTTAGTCATATTACAAAATAATTTATTGAGGCATCCAGACACTTCACTACATGACAGCAGCAAGCAGCTAAGCTCCTGATTGGTTAACGCGGCGCGAATTGACGCCAAAGTTCAAATTTTTCAATTCGGGCGGCAGGCGCGAATTGGCGTCAAACGCGTGAATGCACAAATAGCACTAACTAAATCATTCGCGCGTAACGCGCCAGATGCTCAATTCGCGCGTCAAGGCGTATTCGCGTCTACCGCGCCGCGCTCTACACCTCATTCGCGCCGCAGGAATTTTTTTTCACGCGCGTAACGCGTCTTTGCATTGACTGAGCATTGAAATTACTCGCGCCTGACGCGCTATTCGCTGGTTAGTTCCCATAAGAGTCATGGCTCGGATCTCACATTTGCCGAGGCAGCGCGTAGATTACGGGTTTGCAATAAGAATCTATTGGCTCAGATCTCGCGTTTGCCGAGGCAGCGTGTAGATTATGGGTCTGCATCTCTACAATAAGAATCTATGGCTCAGATCGCGCGCTTGTCAAGGCAGTGCTTAGATTATGGGTCTGCATATCTGCATAATAAAGTGGCTTTTCTCACGTTTGCCGAGGCAACGTGTAGATAATGGTCCGCAATGTGTAATATGCGCAGGGAACTGAGTAGACGGGACATTATCTTTTCTCACGTTCTCTTATGATTGTGTGAAAACTAATTTTGTATTCTTTATTGTTTGAGATTATAATATGATGTCTATAGTAATACACTGTATTCAGCCGTTCAACTAGACCATTTCTACTTGTCTGGTTGATATTTGGCTGCATTTACTTTTTGAGAAAATTAAATATGTACTCATCTAATCTTTGAGTTAGATGTCTGTATTAATATACTATTCAGCTTTTTCTTCCAGACCGTGTTTACTTGTCTGGTTGATATTTGGCTGTATTTAATTGAGAAAATTAAATACGTACTCATCTGATCTTTGATGAGTCATTTAATTCTGAGGAAATAAATGGTTAGTTCCCATGGGGAAATGGATAACACCTCATGATTTCCATTACACGAGAGTAGATGTTAAAATCTCATGCTGATTTGTACCCGGCTTTCGCCAAGATAAGCAACACTAAGACGTAGCTTTACAGTAAACTATGCTTCTCCATCCATTTACGCTTCTTTCCATATGGTGGTGTGACTCCCCTTTTGTCCGGCGTTAACGGCTGCAGTGTTCTTGGCGTGTCAGCACACACGACGGCTGCAACTACAGTGTGGTCTCCCTAGTGGACCAGCACGACAACCGTCTGGATTGAGCCGAGTAGGGGACATCTCTAGGGTCTTCAAGTGGGCACCTTCCGTCCTCAAGTGTTTCGTCGACTAGCCCACGACACCTCAAGAGGGCTCGACCGTGACTCTGGCATCACCCTCCGTCCCCCAGTCAACTCAGCCCAGCTTACTGACCTCTACATCCCTCCTGCTGCTGAGACCTAACCACAATCTCACAATCTCTCCGCAACCAAACCATACACGCCAACCTGTTTGACTACGGCTGTCGAGCCCCACTGGTGCGTTAATGCAGTTTCAGTGGCAACGGTTCCGTATGGCATACCACCTACCGCAAAACACAATATCTGCCCAACCACCTATCATTCACGCAATATACACAGGAACGTAATGACTGTAAATACTATACAACCTATACAAATAAACTAGGGATGTCCCGATCAGGTTTTTTTGCCCTCGAGTCCGAGTCAGAGTCATTTGATTTTGAGTATCTACCGATACCGAGTCCCTATCTGATACTTATATAATACATCAAAAAAGAATAAAGAAGAGAGAAAAAAATGATTTTTTTATTTAATTAACCTTATTTTAACATTCAATAACTCTGTTAACAAACAGAGCACGTCTGTGAGGTAGCTTGAACAATCAAGTAATAAATAACAAAATCTTAATATAGAAATATAGAAAATATAGAAAAAGTCTAATATAAAAACAAATAGCACCTCAACTTAAAATACCCGGCAGGCATGTAAACAAAAATAAAAATGTTTTAAAAGTGTATAAAAAAATTATGAGAATATATATACATACATTAGGGGTGTAACGGTTCACAAAATTTTCGGTTCAATACGATACAGCAAAAAGAAAGAAATGTTAGAGAAATTTCCTATTTATTGAAAGAAAAACTATTTTTCAATAAGTTTGAGTTTTCCTACATCTTGAAACTTTCAGGTTTATAAATGGGGGTGGTAATCTTTGAAGGATGAACAAATAATGTTTTGGTAATCACATTAAAAATAACATTTAAATATATATTTATATAATATTTGAGTTTTGAAGTGCAACATTAAATCCATGTTCATTCACGGCACAATGTTTCTACTGGTTTCCACGTCAGCGCTGTTTGATCTGTGGCGAATGTTTTCTTCTTCACTGGATCTCTTAGCACAGTGCCGCTTGATCTCGCGCTCCACAGATGTTGCTGGTCCGAACTGATAAATGGTCCGTTAAGTCAAGTCAAGTCATCTTCATTTATATAGCGCTTTTAACAATGGATTGTTTCAAAGCAGCTTTACAGAGATAAACATATAATTTAAGGTAACAGATTGTTTTGGCATTATAGCGGTTCTTGAATAATGTTATTTCCAGCTAAAGTTAACTTTGATTGATTCACCTCCGTCGAAATGATCAGACTTTTAAACGCGAACCTGTGATTAACGCTGACGGCGTTCACATGCTCATTCAGAATTGATTCTATAGTTATGTGCTTTTTAAAATATGTGCGCAGGTTTATAATTCATACAACCCAGCCTAAACAAACTACTTTTCTTGCCTATAAATTTTGATACAGAATTTTGTTTTATTTTATCACTTCGGGGTACGCGAGCCGGAATTCACAACGCTTTATCTGTAGAGTGGGGAAGGGATCCTCCATAGGGAGAGGATAGTGGATACTTCAGCACTGCATTGTCATCGGGTCCAGGCGGATCTCCTTCGTCAGATCTGGACACGGCCTGGATCCGGCAGGCTGCGGGAAAACCTCGGGATAAACAAAGACACTAATATTAGCGTAGATGCCATTCTTCTTATGATGTAGCGAGTACATCAAGATTTAAGGGAAGTGTTCCCAGTTCCGGCTGACCTAATCTATGCAGCCTAACATTGAATTTATAGAAGTCTATAGTGCGTTATGTGTATGCTAGGTCAAAGAGATGTGTTTTTAGTCTAGCTTTGAACTGACAGAGTGTGTCTGCTTCCCGGACAATGGTAGGAAGACTGTTCCAAAGTTTTGGTGCTAAATAGGAAAAGGATCTACCGCCTGCAGTCGATTTAGATATTCTAGGTATTATCAACTGGCCGGAATTTTGAGATCGCAATAGACGTGAAGGACTATAATACGTTAAGAGCTCGCTCAAGTACTGCGGAGCTAAACCATTTAGTGCTTTGTAGGTAATCAACAATATTTTAAAATTTATACGATGTTTAATAGGGAGCCAATGCAGTGTTGACAGAACCGGGCTAATATGGTCATATTTCCTGGTTCTGGTAAGAACTCGAGCTGCGGCGTTTTGAACTAGCTGTAGTTTATTTATTAAGCGTGCAGGGCAACCACCCAGTAGAGCATTACAATAATCTAGCCTTGAGGTCGTGAACGCATGGACTAATTGTTCCGCATTTCCCAATGAGAGCATATGGCGTATTTTAGATATATTTTTAAGATGGAAAAATGCAGTTTTACAGATACTAGACACGTGGCTTTCAAAAGAAAGGTTGGTATCAAAGAGCACACCCAGGTTCCTAACCGACGACGAAGACTTGACAGAGCAGCCATCAAGTGTTAGACAGTATTCTGGGTTATTACGTGTGGAAGTTTTTTGTCCAATAATTAGAATCTCTGTCTTTTCAGAATTTAGTAGTAGGAAATTACTAGTCATCCAATTTTTTATATCAGCTATGCATTCCGTTAATTTTGTGAATTGGTAAGTTTCGTTGGGTTTTGAAGAAATATACAGCTGAGTATCATCGGCATAACAGTGAAAGCTAACTCCATGTTTCCTAATGATATCTCCTAATGGTAGCATGTACAGAGTGAACAGCAGCGGTCCTAGTACTGAGCCTTGTGGTACGCCATACTGAACTTGTGATCGATAAGACATCTCTTCATTTACTGCTACAAACTGATAACGGTCAGATAAGTATGATTTAAACCATGCTAGTGCAATTCCACTAATGCCCACATAGTTTTCTAGTCTATTTAAAAGAATGTTGTGGTCAATTGTGTCAAATGCAGCACTAAGATCGAGTAACACTAATAGAGAGATACAACCACGATCGGATGATAAGAGCAAATCATTTGTGACTCTAATGAGAGCAGTCTCAGTACTATGGTACGGTCTAAATCCGGACTGAAAATCCTCGCAGATATCATTTCTTTCTAGAAAGGAACACAGTTGTGAAGATACTGCTTTTTCTAATATCTTTGACAGAAAAGGCAGATTCGAGATCGGCCTGTAATTGACTAATTCTGTAGGATCAAGTTGTGTTTTTTTAACAAGCGGTTTTATCATAGCCAGTTTAAAGGTTTTTGGTACGTATCCTAGAGACAAAGATGAATTAATGATATTAAGAAGAGGATATATGACCTCTGGAAACATCTCTTTCAGTAGCTTAGTCGGTATAGGATCTAACATACAAGTTGTCGATTTAGATGAATTAACGAGTTTGCAGAATTCTTCCTCTCCTATAGCAACAAATGAATCAAATTTTTCCTCAGGGAGACTACAATGCACTTCCTGATGCGATACTGTGGTAGACGGTTGCATAGTTATAATTTTGTCCCTGATATTATCAATCTTATAAGTGAAGAAGTTCATAAAGTCATCACTGCTGTGTTGCTTGGACACTTCTGAGCTTGAAGCTTTCTTTTTCGTTAGTTTAGCCACTGTTTCAAATAAATACCTTGGATTATGTTTATTTTCTTCTAATAGGTTTGAAAAATAAGCAGATCTAGCAGCTTTTAAAGCCTCTCTGTAAGCAATCGAGCTCTCTTTCCACGAAATCCGAAATACCTCTAGTTTAGTTTTCTTCCAGTTGCGCTCCATTTTTCTGGCTGCTCTCTTAAGGGCCCGGGTGTGCTCGCTGTACCACGGCGTTGGGCTATTTTCTTTAATCTTCTTTAAGCGCAACGGAGCAACTGCGTCTAAAGTGCTGGAAAAGAGAGAGTTTAACGTTTCTGTTGCAATATCAAGTTCTTCTAAGCTATCCGGGATGCTGAGATGATGAAACTGATTAGGAAGATTATTGATAAAGCAATCTTTAGTGGCAGAAGTTATAGGTCTAACGTATTTATAACACGGAGTCGGCTTTGCAGCCTTGGCTAAATGTAATTTACATGAGACTAGATAATGATCTGAGATATCATCGCTCTGCTGCAGAATTTCAACGGCATCAACATCTATTCCATGTGATAATATTAGATCTAGAGTATGATTACGACGATGAGTAGGTCCTGACATGTGTTGTCTAACTCCAATTGAGTTTACAATGTCTTTAAATGCCAATCCCAATGCATCTTTTTCATTATCTACATGTATATTAAAATCACCAACAATTAGTACTTTATCTGCAGCCAATACTAATTCTGATAGAAAGTCCGCAAATTCTTTGATAAAATCTTTATGGTGCCCCGGTGGCCTGTATACAGTAGCCAGCATAATTCTCAAATGTGATTTATCGTTTACACTATATATTTTTACATTAAGCACCAATACTTCAAAAGAAGTATATTTAAAGCTAGATTTCTTAGTGGTTTTGAAAATATTACTATAAATTACAGCAACACCTCCCCCTTTGCCTTTCAGACGAGGTTCATGTTTATAACTGTAATCTTGTGGGGTTGACTCATTTAAAATAATGTAATCGTTTGGTTTTAGCCAGGTTTCTGTCAAACACAGCATATCAAGATTATAATCTGAAATCATATCATTAACTATGAGAGATTTTGAAGTAAGGGATCGAATATTCAGCAACCCAAGCTTTATCATTTGCTCATCTGTATTATATCTGTTTTTTATTTTTTGAACATCAATTAAATTTTTAACCTGACGTTTTTTGGATTTCCAAATTCGGGGAACAGACACAGTCTCTATATGATGACATCTAGGTGAAAGAGACTCTATGTGATGGGATTTATCTGACCTTGGTGACGTGAGGCCGCTAGCAGACAGTCGGTTTAGCCAGTCTGTCTGCTTCCTGACCTGAGCCCCAGATTGTCATGTTTTATCTCTAAGACTATGAGCCAAATTACTAGAGAGAAGAGCAGCACCAGCCCAGGAGGGATGGATACCATCTCTTTTCAACAGATCAGGCTTGCCCCAAAAACTTTTCCAATTGTCTATGAATTTTATATTATTGTGCGGACACCACTTTGACAGCCAACCGTTCAGTGAGGCCAATCGGCTAACTATCTCATCACTCCTGCGTACAGGAAGGGGGCCAGAGTAAATTACAGTGCCTGACATCGTACTTGCGAGTTCACACACCTCTTTAATATTAATTTTGGTGATCTCCGACTGGCGGAGTCGAACATCATTAGTGCCGACATGAATAATGATCTTAGAGAATTTACGATTAGCATTAGCCAGCACTTTTAAATTTGCTTTGATGTCAGGCGCTCTGGCTCCCGGCAAACATGTGACTATGGTGGCTGGTGTCTCTATTTTCACGTTCCGTGTGATCGAATCACCAATTACCAGGGCACAATCAACAGAATTCTCAGTGGGTGTTTCACTGAGTGGGGCAAATCGGTTTGTTATGGGAATCGGAACGGAAGAGTGGTTCTTTGATCCGCGACTAGAACGATCTCTCACGGTCACCCATCTGCCCTGCTGCACGGGCTCTACTTCAGCCGGAACCGAATTATGTAAAGAGTTCACTATGCTAGGCGCATCCAAAACACTATCTAAAGATCTAGCATTCTTACCATCCTCAATTAAAGTTTGGATGCGTGTCTCTAGTTCTGAAATCTTCTCCGTCAGCCTGACTGTCTCCTTGCATTTATCACATATAAATCCTATATTGCCATCGGAGAAGGCTATACTAAACATATGACATGTGACACAGGTGACAATAACAGGACAAGAAGACATTACTCACCGTGTTTGTTGACTGATTTCTTACTTACCTGGACTTTATGAACTCAAAGGCGCGGGCGCGCGAGAGAAAATAAATAAATAAATGAGCGCACGGGTGGCGCGTTAGCAGGCTAACTTTAGCGAGTTACTAGCGTGCTGTGTTAACAATAACGGAAGCTAGAGATGTAAGGTTAATCTGAGATGTTGGGTAAGCTGTATTTAGTAGTATAAACAACTAGATAGTAAATGATGGCTCAAAACATAAAGAAATACGAGGCTCAGGCGAAGCTTACAGCCTCGAAGCAAACAAACACACAGCAGGCAGCGAGGCAGACAGGAGCAATCGATCAGCGATCAGGCAGGAGCAATCGATCAGAATCCAAAGCACAATATAATATAATGAGTAGCGCAGTTTCGTTCCGCTTTCATGCAGGGCACCGAAGTGGCTGTTCGACCAATACATCTAGTATATCTTATTATGAACAGCAGGTGCTGAGGATGGCTCATAAAATAATAGGAGATAGTACACAGCCGTTCCATTTGGACTTTGAGTGGATGCCCCTGGGACGACGTCTAAGGGCAATTAAATGCTCTACAAATCGCTACAAATTTACTTTCATGCCTGAAGCAGTACGGTTATGTAATAAACCTAGGTGATTTTTTAAATGTTTTTTAATTTATTTATTTAATTTATTTATGTATCTGAATGTATGTGCTAAGTGTTTTATGTGAGGCGCCATGTAAGCTCATATTAATTGCCCCACGGGGATTAATAAAGCTCTAAACTAAAAAAATACCAGGGACCAGTCTCGAGAGACTGGTCCCCTTAGTAGATTTTCTGGCAGCGTGGAAGCTACTGCTATATATCTCGTTGGGTCCTGCTCACTATAGAAATGGTTTCAGAATTCAGTTTGGTTCTTCCGCCCAGATTTCTTTGGTTCCTCCCTACGTGGTGGACCCCGAGCAGGCTCTGGTTATGGAGCAAGAAGGAGGCTATAGAAAGGGTTCCTCCTCCCAGTAGGAAGTCAGGGGTTTACAGCCGTTACCTCATTGTTCCAAAGAAGCATGAAGGCTTACATTCAAACAGATTGTGTCACAGATTCAGTCCGAGGACTGGTTTGTCACGATAGATTGAAGGACGCGTCCGTCCATGTAGCCATCCGTCCTCATCACAGGAAGTACCTGAGGTTCGCTTTCGGGGCAAAGTGTATCAATATCGGGTTCTTCCCTTCGGCCTAGGTAAAACTAGGCCAGTCACAGACTGTTGGGTCGAATGGCAGCTGCGTCCACCATACGGGTGATCATGAGTGGTCGCTCGACGAAAAGTCTTTGGCAGGACCATTTACTTTCTTGGCACATAAATCGGCTAGAAATGATGGCTGTGTTTCGAGCTCGCAAGCACTTCCTGTCAGACCTGAGAGGTCACCATGTGCTTGTCCACACAGACAACAAATCGGCGGTCTCTTACATAATCCAGGGAGTTCTTGACAGAGTTCGCCGGGACGGGGTCCGTCTTCTGAATTAATAGCCCCGTTTTGGCGGGCCCGAGTATGGTTCTTGTAAGTAGTAAGTAAGTAAGTTTATTTTTATAGCACCTTTCACAGATAAAAATCACAAAGTGCTTCACAATAAAATGTGATACAATAGAACAAGGTACAATACAATACATGAAAACATTTAAAACCAAATACAAAACATTCCCTTGGACCTAGAGTCTTGGACCTAGAGTCTCTCCTCGACGGCTCTCTTCTGGAGATTCCGCTCGGGGGGGACTTTTTCTCTCAGGCGACCGGGTTGATCGTACACCCAAGCCCATAATTGTGGAGACTTTGGGCTTGACCTCTGAGGGGGCCCAGCTCATACGTTCAGGTCTCTCAACTGAGCCTGTTGAGACCATCCTCCACCACAGAGCTTCCTCCACGAGGAAACTCTACACCTTGAAGTGGATATTGTTCACTTCCTAGTGCGGAGAGCACCAGCTGGACCTAGTTATCTGCCCTGTCGTTATAGTGCTGGAGTTCCTGCAGGAGCGTTTCTCCACAGGTCTATCCCCCTCCACACTGTGGTGTAGCCTTGGGGAGACACTCTGTAGTACATTTCCTTCGCAGCACTGTGAGGCGTCTGACCAAGATACTAGGAATATGGCTGCCTCTCAGGCTTTATTATCGGGGGTTTCCCTCCATGACATCTGTGATGCGGCAGGCTGGTTCCTTACCGCATACATTTGTTAGATTTTATGACTTGGATCTAGGCTCCACTCCGGGGTCTAGGGTGCTTGCTTCTTAGTGTGCGTAATGACTTCACACAGAACAGGCATTTGCTATTATGGCATCGTGGGTATAGTGTTCCCAACGGGTCTTGACGCAGCTCGAGTTCCCTTGAAAGGGAACGTCTCAGGTTTCGTATGTAACCCTGGTTCCGTGAGAGGGAACGAGACGCTGCGTATTCCTGCCATACTCTCTGCATGCCTGTGATCGACTTGCTTCGGCTTTTCAGAAGCTAGCGCAGTCTGTTTTCAGGTGTGCTTTATAGTTTCCTGGTCAATGACGTCAGCCGCCTATGACGTCTCGTCTCTCCATTGGACTGATTATATACGTGCTTCATGATGCAATCACGCAGGGGCATTCCCACCGCATCTCGACGCAGAGTCTCGTTCCCTCTCAGGGAACCAGGGTTACATACGTAACCTGAGACGTTTACCCCACAGCTATCAAAATGCATCCTTTAATAAATAATATCTAATCTTTAGCAAGATAAGTAAATAATAGACAAATACATCAGAAATTCACAGATTTATATAGTTTTAGAATACAATTTCATTTACACACAATGCCATGTCACATACAAAATAAAGAAAAGAAAAAACAGCCCTAAAAATGCATATCACTATCAGTTGAGTCTCTCAATTACAGGAAGCAGAATATGGAAGGCAGACTATTTTTAAATATTTATTTGCATGACAAATTGTACATATTTTCCTACATTAAAAAAACTGTTGAAATTCTAACCCCACTCTACCTTATAATTTTACATTAATTTAATTAGTAAAGCCTGGAACACACCAAGCCGACGGTCGGCCGTCGGGCAGTTTTTGTGCGTCGGCCGACTAAGTCTTCTCAGTGAGTTCAGCACGGTTCCACACCGTCGGCTGAAATTGGTCCTCATCTGCTTTGTTTCGGCCGATTCGACATGTTGAATCGGCGTATGGCCGTCGATGAAAGAGGGAACTCCGATTGGCTGTTCAGCTTAGTGAACGAGTCAGTGCACGAGAATAATAGCAAAACAGCGAGCAAAGAAGACAAAACGGTACAGATAGAAGGCTGTTCTTATGTTACGTCATCTTACCTGAGTGTTCCTTGGTGAATATTTCAATAGTAACATGAGCGGAGTGGAATAAAGAAAGTGTTTAGCAGGATTAGGGCTGGTAACCGAGTTAGGTACTTTTTAGGTACCGACCGAATTGCTTCGATACTACTGAGTCTCGAAACATGTCTTGTTTTTCGGTACCACATTTCGGTACCTAAGTGGTTAATCTCGTCTACGTCAGTGAAACAACAAGCATGCAGCATGATTGGCTGTGGCGGAAAAACACTAGATACACGGCTCCCCAGAGACCTGGCTCGTCGAGTCGTCGCACGTGAGGCTGTAGTGTGTGTGTGTGTGTGTGTGTGTAAGCGCCCCAACCCAGATAGATAGAAAATATGTGGAAATGATCCAAAGTGTACCTATGTGCCAGACTCGATGCCAGAAGCACGCGTTGCAATATTTTCGACAAGATAATTGCTGCCAAGACCGGTAACACGGTAAATCTGATAAGGCAAAGCGCACAGAATACACTTGAGAGTAATGGTGTGTTCACACCGAACGCGAATAGAGCGTCAAATAGGCGTCTATCGCGTCTAGTTAGACGTTTGAATCTTCCGCTCGAGTTCAAAACGCTTCGCCCAATTCGCGTCATTCGCGACGCCCGGCGCGAATGATGCGTCTATTCGCGTCTTTGCATTGACTTTGTATGTAATCTACTCTCGCAAATAATTAAATTCGCGTTCGGCGTGAACAGTGAACACACCATTAGTAAACACTTGTTCATTAATAAACAATTAAAATATCTCCTTCCTATTGTTTCCCGACACATTCATAATCATTATGGCTACTTTTGCCAGTGCTTTGCAGCAAGCTTCATGAGTGCTGAGCGCGAGGCATATATCCCGCCCCCCAGTAGCCTATATTTAATTTAATTCACATTTATTTGTATAGCATTTTTCACAATACATATCGTTTCAAAACAGCTTTACAGAAAATGCATGTGTCTAAATTACAATTTAGAGTGATCTGTTATCAGAGGTGATAATTTTCATTCAATTTCATTGTTAAACAATGCATTAAGTTAAGGCAGAAACAATGAGCTCATTGAGGTAAAGAATATTGTTAAATGATTAGGAAACATAGAAAACTTTAGCATTGGTGCTTTTTTACATACTCAAAATATGAGTGTAAAAAAGTCAACAAACTGAAAAAATAAAAATAAAAATTAGGTAATGTTATATTGTTAAAACTGGTTACATAAAATTGGTATCGAAAAAAGTATCGTTCAGGAACCGGTATCGAAGTCAAGATATCGGTATCGGTATCGAACATTTTGTTACGATACCCAGCCCTAAGCAGGATTGATATTCAAAACGGTAAGCACGCACTGCTTTGTTTACGGTATGTGTATCTGCAGCGTCGGTTTCCCTTTTTGAATGACGAATATAGACTAATATATCTGCAGAAATAGACAGTTGCGTCATTTACACACAGATGCAGAACGCGCATTCTAGCTAACAGTCAGCTGTAGTTCTCTCTGTGTGTTCAAGTGCAGCTTTTTACCCCGACGCGAGGCGACAACACAGTCGGCTTTCATCAGCGCTAGTTCGTCGGCGTCGGCTTGGTGTATTCCAGGCTTAAGACGATGGGAATACTCAAAAACAACCCTGTACTATACTGGTTCCACACACTAAAGGGACTGGCTCATTTTTTAACCTGCTTTTTCATCCAGTGCTTTGTGCTCTGGTTTAAAAATCACAGAGGTCCATGTCTACTAAAAGTAAATGTAAAATACTGAAACCATATGGACAATTATATATATATATAGATAGATATATATATATATATATATATATATATATATATATATAGATAGATAGATAGATAGATAGATAGATAGATAGATAGATAGATAGATAGATAGATAGATAGATAGATATAGATATAAATGCCTGTTCTCTTTAATCTCCATCTAGTCTCACAGAGTCTGTGGAGGTGGTAAGTCGGAGTTCAGCAAAACTGATAGATTTCATGAGCTGTCTGCTATGGTGCCCTTTTATAATTTTAAATCCTGGACAGAGTTCTCTAGACAAAAAAAAAGAGAGATAGCAACAACAAACCGTCTCTCTGTATGCAACAATACCTTTGCCATGGCATTACAATTCAGATGCAAACCTCAGGTTGAAAGTCATAATTTGTTTTTGGTATGCAATAAAAAGCTCCTTCTAACTGAAGCCCATTTATGTTGCTATGAAATATATTTTGAAATGTATTTTATGTTGCACTTGACACATCTGGAATCCAAAATGTTTTACCAGTGATTTACACATTATTCAGCAGGTGGAAGGTGTCCTGGCCGTGGAGGGTGATAAATTCAAATCTGTTCGAGGTAACACTCACCTTCCCACTGCCTGCAAAATGTATGACAAGCTGCTTACTGAATGACAATTAGACTTTTATGATTTCATGTCAGCGTGAATTTAATTGCTGTACTGTAGCAACCTATCTCCGCACTCAAATTATATTGCCATGGGCTAGAGGACAACTTGTTTTAATGCTTGAAAAGGACCATCCTTAGGCTAATGTCATTTACATCAAACCTCACTGAAAGGCATGTGATCCATATACAAAAAGCCGCCAAAACACAGTATAAAGTCAACAATTATTGCTAAGGTATGGGTTACCAGTTTGTTTGTTCATCTTTACTTTGGCTCCCAAGAGCTCCTAACATTCAAGTAGTCTTTTGGTATGTGGGGACCAGGGACGTGCACAGGGGGGTTGCTCAGGTTGCCTGGGCAACTGCCCATATGCCCTTCTCGACTCAGGTTGCCCTTCCGAGAAAAAAAAAAAAAAAATCGTACAATAGATGCAGAATTTCATGTAGGCCTATATATAAAAAAATAAATAAAAAAAATCGCAAAGCCTCATTCACTTCCATTCGGGCACCGAAAGTGAAAGTCAGTAAGGGAAGGGCAAACTGTTTACGTGGCTGCCAAGGGGGTAATCCATCGACCGGACGTTGAAGCCGGCCGGGTGCCGCCATGTTGTAGCAGAACTTCACTTGCGTTAGCATTTCCATTGACTCCCATTCATTTTGGCGTCACTTTGACAGCGAATAACTTTACATCTGAGGTGTTTAAAGACTCCATTTGTCCATTATTTATTTCTAAAGAAACACGACAATGTATAAAGGGCTCAATTACCTTCTATGTTACATTATGGCCCCGTAGAAACAGATTTTGTAAAAATAGGCTAACGATTGCGTCATAACCACTCGACTCTCTGTCGCGCTGTACAGAAATTACCGTACAGACAGGAGGAGAAGCTCGCAGGCAATCGGGGGGACGTCCCGTCAAGGGAGAAGCCCATAGATAATGAGTCCATAAAAGCAACGGAATACTTACTCCTGCTCACTCACGCCAAAGAACTCTTTGCTCAAGTTCCCCGTCTCTGCAAGATTAACGTTGGCAATTTTCACGCACAGCTACTAGAAGAGTAACGTCTGTCAGACAGGCTGCTCACGTCATCAAGCTTAGTTTGAGTCGGTTTGAGTCTGCACGTCTGGAACAGAAGTGCTCAAAAACCATCTGATGTCTATGGACTGCACGCGACCGGCGTAGGGCCACGCAAATTACTTACGGCCCCCCCTCCATCTCGTGTCATAGCGCGTCAATTAATGTGTACAACATCCATGACAAAATGAAGCGAAACAATCCTTCTGGTCACGAAAAGGAAGAAGAAAAAAACCATGAGAGTGAATTGCGGGAACAACAATCAGGTAAACTTGTGTTCTCTCCTCTCTAAGTTTGATGTCAGCAAAGTTTGTTTTCGGTCTTGCTAACCTAGCTAGGCAGGCAGTGCATCTCTTGCATCACTTTGTGCCTGACAAAAATGAGAGTAAAATAGGCCTACAATTATTTATTACGTTTGTTTTTGATAAACGACAAAGTGCAACGGTGTTTGTTTACTGCAGCTCGGAAAACATAACCGCGTCGCGTGTGTTATCATGCGTTCATATGCACGTGCACGAAATGAAACGCGCATTTTTCAAGCAGAAATATGTGGAGACCAGACATACTGTACAATATATGCACGTGAATGATGGCACTCCCAATCATAGTACACATTATACTTTTAAAACAAGACACTGATTATCTAGTCTCAGTGTTAAAAACTCTAACGACTGCACTAATTATGCAAGATAGAAAGCAATGTATTGACAATTTGACATTGATTGACTATTGATTTATAGGCTATATTGAATTTAAAATATGGATGCACATCCCTCAGTAAATAATAACCATAAATCAAGAACTGCTTCAACATGCATAATAAAAAATAAAAAAATCATACTGATGCCGAAAATGCCCTGGCTGTAGAGAGAACCAAAGTTAATCCCAAAAGCCAAAGCTCAGGGTTATAATTTATTATGTTTTTCTTTCTTTTCTTATTTATCTTTACGTTAATATTCACTTACTTAATAATATTCACTTGTTATCTTACCATTCTATAGAAAACACTCTATTCAATAAATATTGTTTGTTTGAACCTCATTCTGTTCTATATTGTTGTACTTATTCTTTGACTGTTTTGTTTAATGTGGGGAGGATTGTATGGGAGCACTGAAGTGTCAGGTGTTCAGGTTCAGGTGGCAATGGCAAATGGTTTACATAGCTCACGACATCACAGGTCAGGTAGAGGGCCCCTTAGCAGAATTTTGCTTAGGGCCCCAGGGGGAGGTCAGGATCGGCACTGGGTTTAGCAGTCGATTCTGTTCCCTACCTGGATTCCTGTTCCCTTTAACAATCATACTACAAATCATGCGTAGTTGCCAGTTACCATACGTACCATCAGAACTGAATACGAGCAAAAAGCACAATTGAATGTACAGGAAGTCAAAAGGGTAAAAAACTGATTGTATTTGTCTGTCAATTAAATCCAGATTATTTATTTTCAAATAAAAAAATAAAATAAAAATAATAATAATTAAAAAAACAATAAACAGTCATATGAGGAACTCTTTTTCTCATGTGTATTTTGGTGACATTTAACATATAGCCCTTTTTTCAGGTCAGAGCAACTGCCCCACAAAATTCCTGTGCACGTCCCTGGTGGGGACGCACCAATATTAGAATTCTGAACTATACTGATAAGAGACAATTAGTTCCATCAATTAACACAGTTATTATCTAATAAAATAAAAATATTTTAAATGTTACAGGTTACCCAACAAAACTTTACACTACCTTTTTGTCATGATTCCTGTCTTTGTGCTCCCCTTGTCTTGTGTGGACCTTTTGTTATTTCCTGTCTTGTGCCATGTTTTCTGTGTTCTTTGTCAGGTATTGTCCTATATGGATGTACATTTGGTGTTTCTCAGTCTGTTCTCGGTTCCCTGGTCTCGGTTATGGTTTTATTTATTTTCTTATTAAACTACTTTCTGTGACAGAATCAGAATCAGACAGTTGTGGTTTCCTAGCAGAGAAGAGTATGGGCTATTTAATGCTGGTTGGCTGTACCCTGAGCCACGTCACGTCTTGTCCCTCTTTGTGCGTCATCCACTAGCGCCTCAGGTATGTGTTGGTAGCGGTTGGGTTAAATCGTGTGTTCAGAACACTACTGATGTCTTGTCATCTCTTCATCTCAGCGTGTCCATTAGTATTTTTCCCACGGTGCACTTCATCAGTTCAGAGTGAGTGTCTGCTCGCCCGTATGTGAATTGTATTTTGTATTGAGTGGCGGGTTATGATGGCGTGCGATATAGTGGGTCGCTTGGTTACTATTAATGTGTTGCTTCCTGTACCCCAGCTAATCTGCAGTTTTGATGATCGCTGTAAACAGTAGCCGGTGGGCATTATATGTGAAGTGATATCCTCTTGCGGTAAGTGTTATGTAAGTTCGCTGGAAAATTGTAGTGGAAAGAGCACTAGTAACATTTCGCGTCCTTTAAGGCGTTTGTGAGGCGCGGGTCTTCTCTCTCGTCCTCGGGACGAGTTTTCGGGTCTTCGCACAATCTCCCTCTCTCGTTTCGGCAGTGATTGCGCTTTGTATGAACCTGAGTCCATCTTGACTGGTCTTTGCGCTGTCCTCTGCATCGCTGTGATCGCGTCGTGGGCCGGCAAACACGTCAACAGGATTTGTATCGTCTACTTCCTTCCTTTTAGAGTTATAAGAAAAAGTATAGTCTGACTGTTAACGTTAGTGGTATGAGAACCAGTGTGTGTGCTACACCAACTCTTCCTTTCTGTTATTTTTTCCTTTAGCCCAGCCGTGTGTATTTTGTTTAGATTTTGCTTTTGTTATCTAAGTGTGTGTCGTCGCCGACCTGGATTATTGTACATTTGTATTTTGGTTGTGGTACTGCTTTTTGTTATTATTTTGGGGGGTTTTATTAAACTCATCTGTTTACTTGTTTTTTCCAGGAACTGAGGTTGCCAGGCGGAAGGAACTTCTCTTGCATTGTGGTTGTGGTGGTGCTGCAGTGGGTGACACTTTTTGGAGTGCCTGTGTGTGTGATCCAAGTGCACGGTGACGTGTGTGTGTGTGAGTAGGATTGCGCTTTTGGAAAAGCCATTAAGTGGTCCTTCCGCCGTTAGACTCAGCCTGGTCGGGTATACTTTCTTTTTTTTCTTCGTCTGACCTGCGAGTGAGATTAAAGGCAGATTTTTTCTTGAAACTACTTCCTACACTTGTGGGTAGAGGACTGTGTTGGTGTTGCCATTTATACTGTGATTACCTTTCCTGCTAATTATCAGTATTTGTATATGTAGCGCTGAGCGCTCTTTTAAAAAAAAAAGAACATTCCATTTTAACTATTTTTGTATGTCAATTAAGACTATTTGTAAATTATTTGTACTTGTGTCTCTGACAGTCCTGGCACACACAAACCTGTGACCTAGTGTAAATTGCTGGGTTATTTTGATATTCCGACTGATTCAGGGTGGCGTAGTCGACAATTATCATCATAAGCTAAATTATTTATTAAAATCCTATACCACTTCGTCACATTTGCATGTGGATCCAGCTCTCCCTTTGTTTCTTGAGGTCACCCTACGTTACATTTCAAATTTTGTCAAGTTTTTTTTTTTAAAAATACTTTAAATCAGCTGTTTTCAACGCTGATCATAAGAAATGTTTCTTGCGTTCCAAATCAGCATATTAGAATGATTTCTGATAGATCATGTGACACTGAAGACTGGTATATTCAGCCTTGCCATTACAGGAATAAAATAAAACGTCAAAATAATTTAGTAATAATATTTCACAATATTAGTATTTTTACACTAATTTTGATCAAACAAATGCAGCCTTGGTGAGCATAGTAGACTTGTTTAAAAATATATTTAAAGACCTCAATCCTTTGAATGGTTGCAAATAAAGGGTTCAGATGCAAAAGCCTCTAAGTGCCATTTGAAATTTTCTTCTAGAATGATCATTTTTATCAAGGTTGTATATTTAAGTTCAGTAATTTCACTTAAATGACAATTAATAGGTAATCTTCATTGCCATTTAAGTGAAATTACTGAACTTAAATATACAAGCTTGATAAAAATGATCATTCTAGAAGAAAATTTCAAATGGCACTTAGAGGCTTTTGCATCTGAACTCTTCGTATATTAATAAATGGTATCCCAGTAAAATGGTGTGGAGAAAATAAATATAGATTAAAATTTTTTTAATTATTATTAGGATTTTAAAGATTAACTTTAAGCATTAGATCACAACAAAGATACTGCACAAGATGTACGGAAAATATAGCAATACCACTATATATCTAATATTAACCAATACAAAAAAAACAACCGTCTGAAAAAAAAAAAAAAAAAAACGTCTCAGGTTACGTATGTAACCCTGTTCCCCTGAGAGGGAACGAGACGCAACACCCCTGCGTGATTGCGTCGTAAAGCACGTGTATAATTGTGGCGGTGTGGAAAAAAAAACGTAAGTTGCGTGACTGGAGGGAGGAGGGAAATCAATTATCCGGAAGTGAGGAAACGAGTATATAAGGTGGAGTTGGAAGAGAGGAAGGGGAAGGAAAAAAAAGGAACGGGTTACCTGAGACGAATCCACAGTCAGTGAGACGCGAGACGCTGTGTTTGGGCTGTGCGTGGATCTAGAGTGAGCGTGAGTTGCCTAGCGATTGGCTCTGTGGGCGCGCTGCATCTCTGGACACCGGCTGCACTGCGAAGCTTGTCGACTTTGAGGCTGACGAGTGAGCAAGTTCTCCAGGTTATTCCCTATTTTTACCCTCACGTCGAAAACTTTCCTTCCTGCCATTACCGGCCAAACGCTCTTTCACACACACACTCACACAGACACACACGCCCGCACGCACACGCATGCACCGTCTGCAACCCAACCATTCACGCAACCACTTTCACCACGTATTTCGTATCTGTATAATACAGTGAAGTGTTTCGTTTAAACGGTTGGTTTCATTGTTCGTTTGATTTAATGTTTTTTTTTTTAAACTTATTTTACCCATTCAAAAAACAGTGGTGTAAAGACTGTAGGATTTTGAACTTGAACCAAAGTTATTTGGTGTGTGTTTGAGTTTGTTTTGATTCTTTTTTATGGTAAAACTGAGATTTTGGTCTGGTTTCTTTGAAAATTATGAAAATATAACTGTGAAACTGAACTTCATTTGTGTGTTTCTGATTCATGTTTATTCGTAACCGGTGGCTTAAAGAGCTATTCCGAGGAAAAACAGTTGACAAGATTAAGCAAGCTTGTCTGGCGCCCGAACTAATTGTTTTTTTTATATACATACATCTTTCACTTGATGATTTTCATTTCGTTTGGGGCCCGCCACCGTTACAGAAGTGGCGCCCGAACAGGGACCTGAACTGAACTCTTTAAGAAAAAGAAAAGACACTTGACTTGTACTTTGTAAAAAAAAAAAAAAAAAAAAAAAACTTGTCAAACTGTCAATTTTGTTATTTTTTGTGCTAAGTGTGTGTATATGATTACTTATTTGCATGTGACTGTGTGGGGGAATATATCCTGGTTGCAGTAATTGAGGGTAGCTTTAAGGTAATGATTAAAGTGTGACTTTGAATTTGAATACGTGTTAGAACAGCAATTGTAAATTCGGTGGGTTAATTTGTTTATTGAACACTGAAATAAGGTTGTATTTTGTTAGTTATTCTGATTTATTTATTTATTTTATTACTACTGACATACATTACATTTTGCATAACATTTTTCACACTTCATTGAATCTCCAGAGACACTATTGAATCATGACCACAACACCATCTCCTTTGTCAACGTGTGTGGATATTGAAGCTCCAGATGTTGCAACCCCAATTTGGCCCATTGCAGTACATCCCCGGTTTACTCCTGGACAACCTCTTTCACCTCCTGTCTTCCATGACCCATACATCCAAACGCCTTCCCGCTATCCAGGAGCCCAGGTGCAGTTCGCTTCAGCTTTGGCTGGCAGCAGCACTCCCATGCAAACCCCTACCTGGAACCAGGGACCAGGTCCTATGCATCTATGCACATCACCACCGGAACTTTCTACTTCCTCTTCTGTGGCACGGCAGGATTTGCCCGGTGTACTTCCCACTCCTGGTAGAGAAATGCAACAACTTACTTCACAAGTTCAAGGTAATTGGGATACACTGTTGGACTTCATAAAGAAACAGGAGAGAGCGGTCTCTGAACTTACCCAGGGGCTGAAAGCAACTTCTTCTCAGCACTGTGACCAGATTACCAAGCTTGCTACTAAAATTAAGGACAACCAGCAGCAAGTCCTCACACTCGTTGCTTCGAACAGAAAACAGGATGAGGATGAGACTGATCAACTAACCAAAGCCATTAAACTCATGATTACAGGCGAACTTCAAAAAGCTGAAACTACCTTTGTCTCTGAGGTGCGCTTCATGGTGGATCAACTTCAGCTGGAACTTCAACAGGACCTCAAAACCATGCAACAGAACTTTCAAAAAAGCCACGACCAGCTTACGGCGGAAATGCATCAGTGCTCCGTCCAAACTGCTAGCCTTTATGCAGACTTTAAAAAGTTCCAAACTGAAATGGTGAACCGAAGCGAGATGCAAGAAAAGAAATTAGTGGATCTTCTTAAGGAGAGTATACCAACACCACCCAGCACTACCTCCATCTCTTCACCACCATCCACAGTGACTGCTCCTGCAACTCCTCCCATTACTACAGTAGTAAGAAGTGACCATCTTAAGATAACATTTCCCACCTTTGGAAGGCCATCAGATGATCCAGATCCTTTACTATATTTGACACGGTGCCAAGATTTTCTAGCATTACATCCCTTGGTTGATGCAGACCTGCTGGCCACTTTCCGAACTGTACTCTATGGAACTGCCCGTGACTGGTGGGAGGTCGCCAGATCCTCTGTAACAACATGGGGTGAGTTTGAATCAGCCTTTCTTTCTGCCTTCCTATCTGAGGATTACGAAGATGAGCTGGCTGATCGGATTAGAACGAGGACCCAGGGAGAGAAGGAGTCCATCAGGGATTTTGCATTCTCATATCGAGCTCTCTGCAAAAGGTGGAAGCCTTCCCTAACAGAAAGTGACATGGTAAAAATGATCCTTAAAAATATCAAGCCCTATCTCGCCAGCCAGTTACGCAGCAGGGTAAGCACTGTCGAGGAGCTAGTAAAACTGGGTCATCAGCTGGAGAAGGATTATGTGCAACAAGTACAATATGAGGGACGCAAGGATTTTAAAGATTTTAAACCACCACCTACAATGCCACAAAGACCAGTCTCTAGCCAACCTGTGGAGAAGCCTCAAGTACAGTGCTGGAGGTGTAAGGGTTCCCATGCACCTGGAAATTGCCCTCACTTTATGTCCGCTTCCAACCAGCCATCTGTTCAGCAGCGTCCCACGAATAACAAGCGTTTCTTCCAACCTATGAAGTCTGGGGGTCCGCCTCGCCAGCCAGCTACTCCTTCCAGCAACGCGGTATCTGCAACCTTGGAAGAAAGCCCCTCCGCTGGTTGCAATACTTCAAATCAGCAAATGGCTGTACCACAACAATTAGTGGTGCCCATCAGTATTGGCCCCTGGAGAGGAAAGGCCATTGTGGATACAGGCGCAAGTTACACCCTTATCCATGAGAGCCTTTGGATAGAACTTAACCCACATGGCAACCTTCAGCCCTGGACCCTTGGTCCACTTTATTTAGCTAATGGTGAGGCAGAAGTTCCATTAGGATGGATTAACCTACCGATTATGCTTCATAATAAGACTTTCCCAGTACAGGTTGCTGTCCTTTCCTACACAGCCCTCGCTTATGCAGTGATCCTGGGATTAGATTTCATCTTCTTCAGTGGACTGCAGATTGATGTGACTGACAGAAATTATTCTTTCAAGTCTGCCCCTGATGAACACTATCTTTTCCAACCAGGCCAGGCCAGTGTACCTGTGGTGAAACCACCACATCTAAAAAAGAGACAACACCTGAAAAGTGTTAATCAAAGCCTCTCCCTACTGAGTTCCATTCCTCCACTCCAACACCCATTGCTATCACGACCACTTGATAGCCTGGATGAACAAGCATTAATGAACCTTGCTGTAAATGGTGCTCACTTACCACCTGACGGGAAACAAAAACTACGGCAAATTTTGGAGTCCAACCCTCTGGTGTGTACCCTCCAACCTGGACGAACTGATGTTCTCCAACACCACCTCTATATCACACATCCAGTGCCCCTCAAACAGCGACCCTATCGCAGGAGTCCTTCTAAACAAGCTGTTGTGAGAGAGCAACTGGAGGAAATGTTAAAGGCAGGTATCGTGGAACCATCTCACTCGGCATGGGCATCCCCTGTTGTCCTAGTTCCAAAAAAAGATGGTAAAATGAGGTTTTGTGTGGATTACCGGAAGGTCAACGCCATAACCGAGAGTGATGCATACCCCCTCCCTAACATTACAGAGATTCTTGAATCCCTCTCTGGTGCATCAATCTTCTCTACAATCGACCTTAACAGTGGCTACTGGCAGGTGAAAATGGATCCAGATAGCAAACCCATGACTGCCTTTATTACTCCATCGGGGTTGTATCAGTTTACAGTCATGCCTTTTGGGTTAAGAAATGCCCCAGCGACATTTCAAAGACTGATGGAGACGGTTTTGGGGGAGTTACGAGGTAACATATGCTTTGTTTACATTGATGATATCATAATCTACTCACCATCCGTGGACCAGCATTTCCTCGATCTCCAAACTATTCTCCATCGATTGCAGACAGCGGGTTTGACTATCAACCTAAAGAAGAGCAAGTTTTGTCTTCAGGAGTTAACATTCCTTGGACATGTGGTGAACATTCATGGTATTTCCACAGACCTGAGTAAGATAGAAGCCATACGTGCATACCCTGTACCTCGTAACATCAAAGAGGTTCAGCGCTTCCTTGGACTCGCCGGGTGGTACCACCGGTTCGTCCCAAATTTCTCGAGGATCGCTGAGCCCATCAATTCCTTGAAAAAAAAGGGTCGTGCATTTCATTGGTCATCCCAATGTCAACGAGCTTTTGAACAGCTAAAAGCCTACCTTACCTCACCTCCCATTCTTGGTCATCCCAACCTTGAACTTCCATTTATTGTATACACGGATGCCAGTGACACCGGACTAGGTGCGGTGTTGACGCAGCGGAAGGACCAGGGCTCAGAGCGGGTGATTGCGTACGCCAGTAGATCTCTGAGCAAAGCGGAAACCAACTACTCTGCGACAGAGAAAGAATGCCTTGCCGTCATATGGGCTCTGGAAAGATGGCAACATTACCTAGAGCCTAAACTATTCACGGTTGTGACTGATCACTCCGCCCTGCAATGGGTAATGAGCTCTACAAAAACCACCAGTCGTCTCATTAGATGGGTTCTCCGATTGCAGAAGTTTGATTTTGTAATTGAGTATCGAAAAGGAAGGTTGAATGTAGCACCAGATGCTCTTTCTCGGATCCACATCCAACCTGGTTGTAGCGTATATGTCAGGCAAACGGAGGATTCAGACCTTCCAATCACTGCCACTGCCATCTGGGAGGAGCAGCACAAGGACCCTGTAATCACAAAACTATTCCAAGCACTGGCAGGAGATGATCAGCTGAAAAATCAATATGAGGTTGTTGAGGATAAATTATACCACACAACTCAGCTGAAGAGTGGCCAACGCCATTACCGGGTGTACCTTCCCAACAGTCTAATTTCAGCCGTTCTCCACCACTACCATTCAAATCCTTTAAGTGGGCACATGGGTATTTACAAGACTTACCAGAGGCTGCATGATATTGCATTTTGGCCTGGGATGTGGACGGATGTGAAGAATCATGTCAAAAGATGTGTTAAATGCCAAACACTTAAAGGGGAAAACCGTAAACCTGCGGGAAAAATACAACAAGTCAGTACATCACATCCCAACGAAATGCTAGGGGTAGACATCATGGGACCAATGCCCCGCAGTACCCATCAGAATGAGTACCTTCTTGTCTTTGTGGACTATTTTACCCGCTGGGTGGAGCTATTTCCTATGCGGAATGCCCGTGCAGACACTGTTGCAGCACTTTTCAGGAGAGAGATTCTGACTCGATGGGGGGTTCCTGACTTTATCCTGTCTGATAGAGGTTCTCAGTTCCTTTCTGCTGTATTCAAGGAGATATGTGGTAAATGGGGTGTCACACAGAAACTCACTACTGCTTACCACCCACAAACAAATATGACCGAGAGAATAAATCGTAACCTAAAGTACATGATGGCGGCTTATGTAGAAGATAACCACAGGAAATGGGATCAGTACTTGCCTGAACTACGATTTGCAGTCAATTCAGCTGTCCAGGAGTCCATCGGCATGACCCCAGCAGAGCTTCACCTGGGGAGGAAATTGCAAGGTCCCATGGACAAACTGTTGCGTGGCAAGAACATCTCTCCCGATTTACCTTCCTATGATGTGGTCAGTCATCTAGTTCAACTTCAAGCTAAAGCGAAAGAGTGCTGCCAAAAGGCACAGAAAAGACAACTACGGAGCTACAATAAGAACCGACGTGATGCCTCCTTTAAAGAAAAGGACCGTGTGTGGCTAAGGAATTTTCCCCAATCTAGTGCCCAACACCATTTCAGTGCAAAACTTGCACGACGATGGAAGGGTCCTTATCGGATAATCAAGCAACAGGGACCAATAAATTATCAAGTGGCATTGGAGTCCACGGGGGAAGATGTGCGTAATGTGCATGTGAGTAATTTAAAAGCATGTTTTCCCACAGCCGAGGAGCTGGAAATTCAGGAGAGGAAAAGACTCCTTGAAATATTCCAAGAATCGTCAGAAGAAGATGAAGAGTTCTTGGGATTTTAAGTCACACTTTCTATCCTACAACCTTGGGTTGCTTTCTCCAGGGGGGGAGAGTGTGGCGGTGTGGAAAAAAAAGCGTAAGTTGCGTGACTGGAGGGAGGAGGGAAATCAATTATCCGGAAGTGAGGAAACGAGTATATAAGGTGGAGTTGGAAGAGAGGAAGGGGAAGGAAAAAAAGGAACGGGTTACCTGAGACGAATCCACAGTCAGTGAGACGCGAGACGCTGTGTTTGGGCTGTGCGTGGATCTAGAGTGAGCGTGAGTTGCCTAGCGATTGGCTCTGTGGGCGCGCTGCATCTCTGGACACCGGCTGCACTGCGAAGCTTGTCGACTTTGAGGCTGACGAGTGAGCAAGTTCTCCAGGTTATTCCCTATTTTTACCCTCACGTCGAAAACTTTCCTTCCTGCCATTACCGGCCAAACGCTCTTTCACACACACACTCACACAGACACACACGCCCGCACGCACACGCATGCACCGTCTGCAACCCAACCATTCACGCAACCACTTTCACCACGTATTTCGTATCTGTATAATACAGTGAAGTGTTTCGTTTAAACGGTTGGTTTCATTGTTCGTTTGATTTAATGTTTTTTTTTTAAACTTATTTTACCCATTCAAAAAACAGTGGTGTAAAGACTGTAGGATTTTGAACTTGAACCAAAGTTATTTGGTGTGTGTTTGAGTTTGTTTTGATTCTTTTTTATGGTAAAACTGAGATTTTGGTCTGGTTTCTTTGAAAATTATGAAAATATAACTGTGAAACTGAACTTCATTTGTGTGTTTCTGATTCATGTTTATTCGTAACCGGTGGCTTAAAGAGCTATTCCGAGGAAAAACAGTTGACAAGATTAAGCAAGCTTGTCTGGCGCCCGAACTAATTGTTTTTTTTATATACATACATCTTTCACTTGATGATTTTCATTTCGTTTGGGGCCCGCCACCGTTACATAATCAGTCCAATGGAGAGACGAGACGTCATAGGCAGGTGACGTCATAAGCTATAAAGCACACCTGAAAACAGACCGTGCTAGCTTCTGATAGGCCGAAGCAAGTCGATCACAGGCATGCAGGGAGTATGGCAGGGCGACGCAGCGTCTCGTTCCCTCTCAGGGAACCAGGGTCACATACGTAACCTGAGACGTTCCCTCTCAAGGGAACTCGAGCTGCGTCGAGACACGGTGGGAAGCCTATACCGACGACGCCATATGACAAATGCCTGTTCTGTGTGAAGTCCTTGCGCACACTAAGAAGCAAGCACCCTAGACCCCGGTGTGGAGCCTAGATCCAAGTCATAGCCTTTGAGGCAGCCATACTCCTATTATTTTGGTCAGACGCCTCACAGTGCCGCGAAGGAAACCTACTACAGGGTGTCTCCCCAAGGATACACCACTTAAAGGGACATGGTAGGCAGCTAAGACTGCCATGTACACCTTTAGTGTGGAGGGGGATAGACCTGCGGAGAAACGCTCCTGCAGGAACTCCAGCACTGCAACCACAGGGCAGATAACTGGGTCCAGCTGGTAATCTCCGCACCAGGAATTAAACAATTTCCACTTCAAGGTGTAGAGTTTCCTCGTGGAGGGAGCTCTGGAGTTGAGGATGGTCTCAACCTCAGTTGAGAGACATGCACTTATGAGCTGGGCCCCCTCAGAGGTCAAGCCCAAAGTTTCCACAATTCTGGGCGGGGGGAAGGATCAACCCGCTCGACTGAGAGAAAAAGTCCCTCCGAGCGGAATCTCCAGAGGAGAGCCGTCGATGAGAGACTATCGGTCCGAGAACCATACTCGGCCCTGCCAACACGGGGCTAATAACAGAAGATGGGCCCCGTCCCGGCGAACTCTCTCCAGAACTCCCTGGAGCAGAGAGATCGGGGGAAATGCGTACAGACGTGACCTCTGACACGTCTGCATCATAGCGTCCAGCGCCAGAGGAGCTGGCTGACTGAGTGAGAACCATAGTGGACAGTGTGTGTTCTCTAAGATGCAAAGAGGTCTACTTCTGCTCGACCAAAGTTTTTCATAGGAGTTCCACTACCTCGGGGTGGAGTCTCCATTCCCCGGGCCTCGGCCCCTGCCTCGACAGGATGTCTGCTCCTGGATTATGTAAGAGACCACCGACGTGTTGTCTGTGCAGACAAGCACATGGTGACCTCTCAGGTCTGGCAGCAAGTGCTTGAGAGAGAGATCGAAACACCGCCATAATTTCTAGCCGATTTATGTGCCAAGAAAGTAGATGGTCCTGCAAAAGACCTTTCGCCGAGCGACCACTCATGATCGCCCCCCAACCTGTGAGGGAAGCATCCGTTGATAGCTACGCGTCGACAAGAAGCCCCCAGCACTGGGCCTAGGGTGAGGAACCAAGGTTTGTTCCACATGACTAAGGAACGTAGGCATCATCGCGTGACCTTGATCATGCGAAATGGATTTCCCCTCAGAGAAACCCCTTGGTCCTGAGCCACCACTGCAGGGGTCTCATGTACAGGAGGCCAAAAATTATTACGTTGGATGCAGCTGCCATGAGACCCACCAGTCTCTGAAACTGTTTCGCAGTGAGTGACTGGCCTAGGTTTACCTAGGGCGAAGAGAAGAACCCGATATTTGTACACTTCGCCCCCGAAAGCGAACCTCAGGGACTTCCTGTGTGGAGGACGGATGGCTACATGGAAGGACGCGTCCTTCCATCTATCGTGACAAACCAGTCCTCAGACTGAATCTGTGACACAATCTTTTTGAAATGTAAGCATCCAACCTTCTTTGGAACAATGAACTAACGGCTGTAAACCCCTGACTCCCTACTGGGAGGAGGAACCCTTTCTATAGCCTCCTTTCGCAGAAGAGTCTTTACTTCTTGCTCCATAGCCAGAGCCTGCTCGGGGTCCACCACGTAGGGAGGACCCCAAGAAATCTAGGCGGAAGAACCGAACTGACAGCGGGGAACGCTGACACCTCGGTGCCCTGAAACGAATAACCGGCAGGGAACATCCGAACTGGTAGCGCTGCGACCCTCCTCAGAGAGTCGCTTCCCAGGAATGATAACATAACCAGAGCCGGACCCAACGAGATATATTTGGCAATAGCTTCCACGCTGCCAGAAAATCTACTAAGGGTACCAGTCTCTCGAGACTGGCCTCTGGATTTAACCGAACAGTCACTTCGGTGCCTTGAAGCAGATAACCGGCAGGGAACGACTGACTTGACTGTTCCACGACCCTCCTCGGAGGATTGTTTGGGAACGCTGACACCTCGGTGGCCTGAAACGGATAACAGGCAGGGAACAACCGAACTGGCAGTGCTGCGACCCTCCTTCAGTCGCTTCCCAGGAATGATAACATAACCAGAGCCTGCTCGGGGTCCACCACCTTAGGGAGGACCCCTAGAAATATGCGTGGATGAGAACCGAACTGAGTTCTGTAACCCTTTTCTATAGTGAGCCGGACCCAATGAGATATATTTGGCAGTAGCTTCCACGCTGCCAGAAAATCTACTAAGGGGACCATTCTCTCAAGACTGGCCTCTGGTATTGGTCGAACAGCCACTTCGGTGCCCTGTAACGGCGAACCGGCAGAGAAAACCGAACTGACTGTTCTATGACCCTCCTCGGAGGATAGTTTGGGGACGCTGACACCTCGGTGCCCTGAACGGCGAACCGGCAGGGAACAACCGAACTGGCAGCGCTGTGACCCTCCTCAGAGAGTCGCCCCCCAGAGGGCGCCGATTCTCGAACCCGTCTCTGCCCGGAGGGGGCCACCCTCAGAAGCCTGATAGCCTCGGCATCAGGACTTCTTCTTAGTCGAAGCCTACTCCAAGATAACGACTATCCTCAGATATGTCTTATCCAAAAATGACTATGGCTGAGACTACTAAAAGGAACCAGCCTCTCGAGACTGGTCTCTAGTATAGCTTGAGAAGTCAATACGGCGTCCTGAAACGGATGACCGGCAGGAAATAACCGAACTGACCCCTCTTAAACCCCCCTTCTGCGAGTCAGACACTGAGACTAGAACTCGCTGGAGGGCACCGAAGGGAGATGGGCACCATATAATGAGGTGTTTTCCATTTCCTCTTGGGAACAACCATTTATTTCCTCAGAAATAGATGACTCCTCAAAGATCAGATAAGTACATATTTAATTTTCTCAATTAAATACAGCCGAATATCAACCAGACAAGTAAACACGGTCTGGATGAAAAAGCTGAATAGTATATTAATACAGACATTTAACTCCAGGATAAGATGAATACATATTTAATTTTCTCAAAAATTAAATGCAGCCAAATATCAACCAGACAAGTAGAAACGGTCTGGATGAAAAAGCTTAAAGCTGAATAGTATATTAATATAGACATCTAACTCCAAGGATAAGATGAGTAGCTATATATTTAATTTTCTCAAAAATTAAATGCAGCCAAATATCAACCAGAAAAGTAGAAACGGTCTGAATGAAAAAGCTGAATCTAGTGTATTAATATAGACCTCATATTATAATCTCAAACAATAAAGAATACAAAATTAGTTTTCAAACAATCATAAGAGAACGAGAGAAAGGGAAATTTCCCGTCTACTCAGTTCCGTGTGCATCTTAGCTACCATTTATCTACACGTTGCCTCGGCAAACGTGAGAAGAGCCACTTTATTATGCAGATAAGCAGACCCATAAATTATAATCTGAGCCATAGATTCTTATTGTAGAGATGCAGACCCATAATCTACGCGCTGCCTCGGCAAACGCGAGATCTGAGCCAATAGATTCTTATTGCTAACCCGTAATCTACGCGCTGCCTCGGCAAACGCGAGATCTGAGCCAATAGATTCTTATTGCAAACCCGTAATCTACGCGCTGCCTCGGCACACGCGAGATCCGAGATCGAGTCATAGAATCTTTATTGCAGACCCGTAATCTACGCGCTGCCTCGGCAAACGCGTAGATCCGAGCCAAATCTTTATTGACTTTCTTCCCTCGAGAAGAAAGCCAACAAGAGCAGAGCTAAAACTCTCGACAGTGCATATGTTACACGTCGGGAATTTATGAATGAACACAGTCAGACCCAATTTACTAGAGCTGACCGTGCATGCTCCACTCCCAAACAGACAACACATGAATCACGTGTGTCCCCACTCGTAATGAAGCGAGGGCAGGGACAAACACAAGATCCTAAGGCTGTTTGCTCTCCATACTCCTGTCTAATATATATATATATATTTATATATATTAGGGCTGTCAAACGATTACAATATTTAATCGCATTAATGTCATAGTTAACTCGCGATTAATCGCAATTATTTGTATCTATTCTAATTGTCTCTTGATTTTCTTTTTGACCCATTATTTTTTTTTTCATTTTAATGCTCTTATAAACATGGAAAAGTGGATCGGCTTGCTTTGTGCAAATGTTTTTTTTTATTGAAAACAACATTGGCATATACTGTGTTCAATTTCACACTAACATTCTCACTTGGAGCAAATAATCTCTCAATGTAACACTGTAACATCAATAAAAGGGTGAAAGAAATACTGACGAGGTCCTGATATTGACGAGGGGGCGGAGAATTCGCATCAGCTGTGTGTGTGTGTGTGCTTGGCCATCAAGTGGTATTTCAGACTGGACGTGTTGAGATGATGATAGCTCAGTTCACAACGACAAAACACACAGATCCCTTTGGTCTTGTCAATGGAACTTTTTGCAACTTTTTAAAAGTGAACTTTCCATTCAGAATCTTATCGGTCTAGCTAGATCCGCTTGTGCTTTGGTCGACAAAGCAACAAAACGTCCTCGCACGGCGCAAGCCATTGAAATGAATGGGTTTCATAGCGCAGCGCCGCGCATGCCGCGTCCTGTTGTAACAGCATGTGAAAAAAACTACAAAGTTTGCTAGGCCAAAAAGGCCGTTAATCGCGCGATAAAAAAATTGACGCCGTTAAAATGGGTTTGCGTTAACGCCGTTAATAACGCGTTTAACTGACAGCCCTAATATATATATATATATATATATATATATATATATATATATATATATATATATATATATATATATATGCTTGTGGACAAACAACAATAAATAGACAGAGACAAGATCACACAGAGCGCTTGCTGAAGGCACAGAAGCTAGCGCAGTCTGTTTTCAGGTGTGCTTTGTAGTTTCCTGGTCGATGACGTCACCCGCCTATGACGTCTCGTCTCTCCATTGGACTGATTATACACGTGCTTCACGACACAATCACGCAGGGGCGTTCCCACCGCGTCTCGACGCAGCTCGAGTTCCCTTGAAAGGGAACTAATCTGATAATCAATAAGGTGCCTATACTGACCATCTCTAAGTATTAAGTACATCGATAATTTGTGAATGTATGATATACCCCTCCAATGCAATAAAAACACACTAATACAGCCAATTAAGATCTGCAGTTCAAGGAGTCTCTAAGAATAGTCAGGTGACAAATGGTAGTTAAAGACCATTTCCAGTCTATTTAGGTTAATTCCATGCTGAACAAACCAGACAGAAGGAAAAAAAAATATCTACAGCATCTCTCATCTATCATTCTGTGTTGTACACTGAAGATTATGAATGTTCTAGCAAGTTTTTTTACTCTGCACCAGCATCCTCCATTATTAGATACAGCTGCTCAGGTATACAACTGGGAGGGAGAACTGGGACTGATTCAATCTGCTAACCTCTTGTGTTAGCCCACTGTTGCCACTGTAGTCAGGTCAGTCATGCCCTGAGGTCCTGGCCTCGCTAAGAGAGTTAAAGAGCTATTCTTCTGCCAGACCTCAGCCTAAACCTCATCCACTGCACCTGCCTCTTTGACCGAGATGTGGTTATAAGTGATTACTTTATTGTACTTTTATTGTAGCAATTATAGTAAACTTGTTGTGAGTTCTATGGGATTTTTTCTCAACTGTCCCTCTGCAAAACAAAACTGCATGGTCCCGTAAGGCTGCGGCTGAGAAGATCATTTAACTTAAGTTTTGCTATTTCCTATAAATTTGTCTGACAGGACTACAGTCAGCTAAAACAGAAATGGGTAATTATCATAGTACACAACATAATCAACATAGACCAGCAGTGAAATCTCTCTGCATTTTAAGTGCAAACGTTTTGGATGTGGGGGTTTCATAGCCACTTGCAGCTGTTTATATCAAGCTCTACTTCTGCATGATGGGAAGCAGAAAATGACTGATTACTATCACATATTTAAAGCACTGAAGCAGTGACCCTGAGGAGGCTGGGATTGCACAAGAAGAGTGCCATCGTACTGATAGGATCAGTTTGGATGAGGAGTAATTGTGCAAACGCTCAGACACTTCTAATTTGATCCAGAGCACTGTTGTTTCATAGGTGTGAATGAACACGTGACAACTTCACAGTCATGGAAGTATATTCTTTTTTTCTTTACTTTTTACCATGAAAGAAATTGTGTTTTAACATTTGAGTTTGGCATTAAAATAGCATGCTACTATTGCATGTACTATTAAACATCTCGGTTACGTATGGTAACCCTCATCCCCCGAAGTGATTCTGGCGAATGGGGATCGCTTGAGAGAGCTTTTTTGTACTTTGTGTGAAACTAAATGACCCAATGAACATTGGCATGCGATAATTGCACCAGCTGTTGTGCATCGCGGCGTGAGCATATAATGAGCAGCAGGTGCCTCACATCCTTGTTTTTCCGCTGAGGAGCCAGACCTGTGACTCGGCTGTACAGTGGAAGCTCAGCAACTGTGGCGAGGGGACTCACGTCTCGAGGAACGAGGGTTATCAAACGTAACCGAGACGTTCCCCTTTGTCAGCTCACTATGGCGTGAGTCAGAAGTGATTCTGACGAATGGAGATATCTACCAAAACGCCACGGCTGCTGGCCCTTCCAGTGCTCTGCTTGAGCCTCCTGGCCTGACCGCAATGTGTGGGCAGAAAGTAGGAGCTCTAAGCAGAGAAGGTCAGTCACTGCTGTTCCGCAAGACCCACTCAGTGTGACTTATTGGATAACCCTGGGAAAGCATGCCCGTGGAAAGGGAAACGCTACGGAAGCCACGTCCTACCCCAGAGGGAGGCACTGTGATGGTTACACATATGGACTAGCCAAGCAGGGTCGTGCGACATATGGCAGTCTCTGGGGTGGTTCCAGCTTAATTCTAGGGGGGAAAGAACACCAGCAGAGATGACAGAGGAGGCTCGGCCAAGGGAAATGCACTGGCTCGTCCACAGAAGAGCTGATCATGGAGGAATACACATATTATATGGCCAAGGGACCACTACATATGGACACCCAGCCTAACACAGGTTCAACAATGCATGCTCGCAACCCGAACAGGCAAGGCACACCTTGGGCTTCGTAAGCCAAGGTGACTATCCAGTGGGCCATCCTCTACTTGGAGACAGCCTTTCCCTTCTGGTGGCCTCCGAAACAGACTAAGAGTTGATCTGAGGTCCTGAAGCTTTGCAACCCATCTTGAAGGAAAGAAAGCACGACTCTAATCGGACATCTTTAGGGGTCTTCCCAGTGGGAAGATCACCATTCAACGAACAGGTCCCACTTCAGAGCATAGAGGCGCCTTGTTGAGGGGGCTCTAGCAGAAGTGATGGTGTCTACCACCCTCTGGGGTAGGAGTGAGGCATAATTGAGGTTGTATAGCTCTGACAGCCTGGGGGAAATTGATATACCTAAGTACTTGATGTTACCCGTATTGAGGGGAAGGGAAGGGTTGTGAGCTGCAGAGTCCACATCGTCTCCTGATTACGGAGGTATAGTGGATTTTTTCCAGTTGATTGTGTTGTGTAGTGAGAGATTTTTGAGAATTTGTTGATGACATTGAGCGCTTCGTTGAGTGATTGGGATGGTGTTTGTAAGAATAATACTAATTCATCTGCATAAAGACTAATTTTGTGTTGAGAGTTATTGACTTGGATTCCTTTAATTTTGTTATTTTGGCGTATTGCTGCTGCAAGTGGTTCAATGAATATGGCAAAGAGAGATGGAGAGAATGGGCATCCATGTCTGGTTCCTTGGTGCAGAGTGAAACTTGGTGAAGTGATCCCATTTGTGACGACTGTGGCCCTTGGAGAAGTGTATAGTGTTGTTATCCATTGGATGAAAGACACTCCAAAACCAAATTTACGGAGGGTGGTGAATAAGAACGTCCAGTTGACCTTGTCGAATGCTTTTTCTGTGTCTAGTGATACAACTATAGTTTTTTTGTGACTGTCTTTGTGCAATACTGATAAGATTGAAAAGTCTGCGGATATTGTCTGTTGCATTTCTGTTTTTGATGAAGCCTGTCTGGTCTGGATGAATTAGTGAGTGCATAACTGTTTCAATCCTGGTTGCTAGTGGGCGGTAACTAGAGGGATATGTTGGGTCCTTGTTGGGTTTCAGAAAAACAGTAATGAGCGATGTGTTCATATATGTGGGAATGGTACAAGTGGTTTGGATTTCTGTGAGTAATTTGTTGAAGGTTGGTGATAAGATGTCCCAAAAGGTGTTTGTAAAATTCTGCCGGTAGTCCATCGGGTCCAGGTGATTTATTGTTTTGCATGCTTTGTAAGGCTTCAATGAGTTCTTCAGGGGTGATGAGTTTTTCCTAAAAGTTTGATTGTTCTGTGGTTAATGAGGGAAGGTCCAGATTGTTAAGAAAAGAGTCAATTCCAGATTGTAGAGGTTGGTGCCGGTAGTGTACAAAGAGCTGTAGAATTGGCGAAAGGTATTATTGATTTCTTGAGGGTCCAGAGTGGTTTTACCTAAAGTGTTCAAAATGGATGGGATGAGTGATTTGTCTTTTTTGTATTGTAACATGTTTGCCATATATTTACCAGCTTTATTGCTGAGGTAAAACTGATCATATTTAAGTTGTTGTATATAGAACTGTTTTGTTTTGTTTATAATACTATCCAATTGAGTCTTAAGTTGCTTGAGTTCAGTTTGTGCTTCTTCAGATGGGGCGGTAGACTGTGGATTGCTAAGCAGTTTAATTTTCTGCTGAAGAGTGTTTTCCAATTGTTGTTGCTGTTTTTTCTTGTGTGATGAATATGATATAATTATGCCTCTCATGACTGCTTTGCCCGATTCCCAAAGTGTTGATGGTGAGATTTCTGGAGAGTCGTTCAACTCCAAAAAGGATGTCCACTCTCTTTTTATAAGAGTGATACAATTGGGGTCCTCTAGAAGAGAGGTGTTGAAGCGCCATCTTGTAGAGTTTTTTTTTTTCTGTGCTGGGATTTTTATTGTTAAGGATACAGGGGCATGGTCACATGCCTCAGATGCTTCTTGTGTTCGCACAACTGATCCCAAGACTAAGCCAAAATCAGCCAGTCGTCGAGATAGTTGAGAATACAAACGCTGCGTTCTCAGAGTGGAACAATGGCTGCCTCAGCGACCTTCAGAAAGACGCGGGGCGACAGGGACAGCCCGAAGGGTAAGACTCTGTACTGATATGCCGATCTCTCAAACACAAACCGCAGGAATGGTCTGCGTTGAGGAAGAATCGAGGCATGAAAGTACGCGTCCTTCAGATCGATTGTTTCAAACCAATCTTGGGGACGGATGCAATTGAAAATGCGTTTCTGTGTGAGCATCTCGAACGGGAGCTTGTGCAGGGCCCGGTTCAACACCGGCTGTAACCCACCACCTTTCTTGGGTAAAATGAAGTAGGAGCAGTAGAACCCTGTCTTCACATTGGCTGGAGGGACCGGCTCAATCAAGTCCTTCGCCAGTAGCACAGACCTCTGCCCACAAGACAGGGGCATCGCTGCTCCACACAGAGGTAAAGTGGATCCCCTTGAACTTGTGAGGGCGTCAGGCGAAGAAAATCGCATAGCTGAGTCTGATGGTACGGATGAGCCAGCGAGACGGGCTAGGGGCGCTAGCCAGGCTCCCAGACACCGTGCTAGGGGGACCAACGGGACCACGGACGCACCCAGGGTGGAGCAGCGAAATGGAACACAGGGACTCGACTCTGGAGGCACTAAGTGGGGTCTGAGTGTGCTGTGCAAAACTACCTGGTTCCAGGGTGGGGCAGAGGGTGCGTGGGAAGGCCTGGTATTGTCCCCGAACCACACACTGCTGCCCTCTGGCGATGGGGGATGGGAGTGGCAAAGCATGGAAGCGTTGCTCACAGCCATTCACGCCCTCTTGAGAACCAGAGATAGAGAAGCTGCTCTTACTGAGAATTTGGGTACAGCTGACTGAGACATCAGCGGCGGAACAGAATTTGAGTGAACAAAAGTTGACTCTGGGTCCCCCGTCTCAGGGCTGCTGAGACTGGTGGCACAGTCTTCCTGCGAAAGCTCGACATCACAGTAGAGCTGGCTGTGACAGTTTGACGACAAACAGACTGAGGGGTAGCCCACGAGTGACTCTAGTATCACATCGGGACAAGCTCTTGGTTACCTCAGCCTGCTTCTGAACTGTGGAGAACCACTGGGCACAGTCTCCAACAGTGTTGCCGAAAAAGGCCACCTTGTGAGATGGGAGCATCGAGAAAGCGAGCTTTGGCGATGTCTCGCTCCTCTGCAAGGTTTACCCCCGGGGCGCTTCTGGACCACCTGCGTGGACATCGTCTGACCGAGGAACAGCACTGTGACTTAAACCACGGTCAGTCACTATGCACAGCTCTCAGAACTACCTTCGTGCATTGCGTGTTTTGGCTCTCCACAGACCATCACATGCAGGTAAGAGGCGGTCTACCATTAGCAAAGGCACCCCACCACCAAGGGTAGTGAGAGAGAAAAAACTTTTTCTGCAGATTTTGGCATGTTTGAGTCAGATGTTTGGTATATTCTTTCCAATATGCCAATATGCTTCCATACTGCCAAAGTTTTTCACACACATCCGGGCAGGCACGGGGGCGGGGCAAGGCGTTTACGCGTTGCACTGTGCCCCCAGAGTACCCCGGGAAAGTGTGGCTGTCAAGTCTGAATCTGATTCAGCATGAGCACACACCATTACAGTGGGAACTCAGCATCATTTTCATTTAAATAGTGTAACAGCCCTCTCTCCGATGCAACGATCAACATCTGATCCTCCCTTGGAGCCCCGAATGAAATGCTTGGTCCCTCATGAGAAAAAACAGTAATCCCATCCAAAAGCTGCCAATGCGATGCGAGACAGTGAACGTGGCCATCAACCTCAATTGCACATGGCACGCTGAGCACTCAAGCACTCGTATGAAAGGCAAGACGAACAACATGCCGACGTGGTCATGCTCTCATAAGAGAGCATAAACCACCCACGAACACAGTCTCAGCATGTTTGCGATGCGCTAGAGGAGTGAGAGGCCCGAGGAGGTGGTCTCGTCGGGTAACGCTCACTGTAATCCTCAGATCACCAGTGCTATTAGCCAAAGTAGCTCTTTTCTGGTGGCCACCAGAAGAGGAACTAGATCAGGGAATAGGCAAAGGGACTCCACCTTGTTTGAGGCACTTAAGTCTCGACCACGCATCTAGAGTGCCGAACAAACGCGCTGGGTTGCCGTGACAAGCCGGCAGCTCGATGGCACACGGCATGCTGAGCGGCTCAAGCCTTTACGAGCAAGGGGAAACAAACAACGTGCAGACGTGGTCATGCTCTCGTGAGATAACATGAACCACCCACGAACGCAGTCTCAACATGCTTAAGCCAAGGCATGTGAAACAGTGATCGTGGGCGTCAAATGAGGACAGGAACTGACCGCATCCAGAAACACACAGTTTGAATGACATCTTGAAAAAGACGCAGTCAAACAGTGTATGCTCTTTCAGGAAACTGCTCTCTCTGGTGCTGCATCATTCTGAGCTGTGAAAACAGCTGTTTTGCTCTTACGTTTTATACGTAAGCTCTCTGTGAGACTACGGCTAGCGCTGTCTGCACTGTAACGCCAACACCAGCTTGAAGAGGCATTCTCCTGAAGAAGTAGACTCGTCTTTTGAAGTTAAAACACTCTCAGATAAGATTGCAGAGCAGGAACAGCATTCACCCTCTGGCTTCTCAGCGGAAAAACAAGGATGCGAGGCACCTTCTGTGCATTATATGCACAGCGATGCACAGCAGCTGTTGCAATTATCGCATACCAATGTGCATTGGCTCGTTTAGTTTCACTCGAAGTAGATAGGCTCTCGCAAGCGATCCAAATTCGTCAGAATCACTTCTGACTCACGTCATAGTGAGTTGACGAAGGGGAACCGTGAGGTCATTGTCTAGCTTAGTTCTCATTTATAAGTGTCAATGCAGGCAGATCAATAATATTGTTAAATATTAAATTAAATGTTTCCAACTAAGCAAGCGCCAGAAGGCAAAGGCAAAAAAGATGATAAAGGCGATAGTAGCAAGGAACCAAAACTCAATCAGGTGACAAAATGGAGAAAAAAACCTTGGGAGAAACAAGGCTCAGTCGGGAGGCCAGTTCTCTTCTGGCCAACGAACGAACAGTGTATGATTATGATGCAGGCAGCATTATATGTCAGAATTCAGATTGGATCAGAACATTCAGAATATTTATCCAGTTCCATCTGGTTGAAGATCGGAGTTACACAAACCAATATCACTTTTTTTTCTGCTGTTTTATATCTGTAATGATTCCTGTCTGTGTTTCCCTTGTCTTGTGTGAACTTTAGTTATTTCCTGTTCTGTGTCATGTTTTGTAGTCCTTTGTAGTTTTTCTAGTTAATAAGTATCCCCAGGTGTTTCTGATTAACCACGCCCTCTTGTCATCTTGTTTAGCTTGTTAGTCTCTGTATTTAAACCCTGTGTCTTGTTCCAGTGTTTGTGGGTTCATGATGTTGTTAGATGTTGGTTGTGTTGCTCTCTATGTCTGAGTTTTTGAGTCTGTCTAGTCTTTAGTTTATTTAATAAAAGTACTACTGCTGCATTTGGATCCTGCTTCCTTCTATGTTCCAACCTGCCACGTAACAATATCTGTTTTAATGGAGTGGTATTTATTTAAACTGTGCAGCTTGAATATACATACGGTAAGCGTATTGCATTCACTTGAGGAAAAAAATCTACTCTGTTTTTCTGAATTAACAAGTTAATTATCTCAGATTTACGAGATCATTTTTCATGTAAAAAAGTTTTTGCTCTTTTTCTGAATTAATGAGTTAATTTTCTCAGAATTACGACATAATCGTTCATGGAAAAAAGTTTCTGATCTGTTTTTTTCTGAATTAATAACTTAATTATCTCAAAATTATGAGTTAATTCATAAAAACAGAGTGAAAAAAAATTATTAATTCAGAAAAACAGAGCAAAAACTTTTTTTCATGAAAAAATATCTCGTAATTCTAAGATAATTAACAAGTTAATTCAGAAAAACAGAGTAGATTTGTTTTCCTCAAGTGAATGCAATACGCTTCCGTAATAACACACTTTGTCTAAAGTATTAATTATGATACAATTAATGAATAGTTAAATTTAGTTACATTTATTGTTGAGAGGAAAATTCCTTGAGATGTGACATCTCATTTTCGAGGGGACCTCAAGAAAAAAAACATACTTCACAAACATACATATACTAACAAAACAAAGAAAAAAGACAAAAGCTCTCCATCACACCAAAACCACCCATATCTGCCCCAATCCAACCATTAGATATTACACACTGTTTAGTGTTAAGGTCATTCATATAACAATTGAGAATAAAAAAAAATAAAAAAAAACAAACAAACATGTATATACGTATATATATACATACATACATACACATCAAGCATGAAGAAAACAGTTGCAGCTTGTATGCAAAAATGAAGAAGAATAGAAAATTGTATACAACGTGTAGAAAAAATGGAAACTTTAGTAGAAGAAACAGCACTGGCCAGAGCGAAACTGACAGAAAAGAACTATTATAGCAAGTTTACAGCAACTACAACCAATATTTAATTAATCATAACACATTTTTAAAGCATTTTGTTCTTCCAAACAATCTGTCTGATGTAAGTCTGGCAAGAAAAACTGTAACTGTTAAAATCAGGAATTTGAAATGGCTCGTATTAAAGAAGCAATAATCCAGTGTTTTGGAAAGTCTTGAAAAGTGTAGTGATAATCAGATAGGTAGTCGAGCCAGCTCTGGTATGTGGAGTAAATTAACTAGATTTAATTTACTAAAGTTCCCCTCCCTTTCTTCCATTCGGTGAAAGAAAGGGAATAGTGTTTTGAATTGATTAAATCATTGACTCTGATTCGCACATGCAGCGTTTTTCTCTAATGAATAAAGAAATGCTTTGTTTGTGACATGTGACCCAAAAGGACATGTGACTCGAGACGAAGATTACGGAAGAGAACAGGCCCTTAGGGTCTCCCCTGATTTGATCACCTCACAAACAGAGCACTGTGTAATGAGTCAATTTATAAAGCAGCCTGAACTCTGAAGAACAATCACATACACACACACATGCTTTAACGTACACTCATACACGAACTTTGAATATTAAAACTTAGCATATAAGCATGTCATATTTCATGTGAGTTTCCCAGTTTATAGTCACTTTGTGTATGACGTGTGTTTGAAGGAATGAACTTGCTTTGAAGGAACTAAATGCTTATAATATGCATATCTCTGTATTCCGATAATCTTCGTGTGACGTGTTTGATATGTCTGTAATTCCCTCAATCTAACGGAGCCGAATTCCGATAGCATAATGAAGTAAGATGCATTATTTCACACATTTCATATTTCAGGAGCCGAACGGCTCAAATACCATCTCCTCATGACTCAAGCGGGCATTCCCCCACAAGACAAAGAAGAACTTTTCCCGCTCGAGACACTCTTAAGATAATTGGTTCACGTACGTGAAGCAGAGTGAACCCCTCCTCTCCATAAAAGACTGACACAGAGCGCTTACGTTGCTAGAGAGCTTTTTCCCTGTGAGAGGTTTCCGGTTCCATGGCTCCTTAGGGAGCTTTCTCCGTTTCTTTAATCGTTCTTTATTTTTGTCTTCGGACCTTTTCTTACGTTTAGTTTCAGTGAAATGAACGTAATCGGCAACTTCAACTTTAAAGAGACTCTTTGAACCTTCAGCGACCACGCTCGCCTGGAAGAGCTGACAAAGCACGCACCCGATCTTAAGGACACACACGCAAGACGCGGTTCTCCTCGGCAACACAAAGAGAACTATTGTGCAACTCTCACTCTCCTATCCCTGCATCGGTCCCTGTTCATTTCTTCTCGCGAGGAAAATTAACCCAGCCCGACCTCAGCTGGCAAGCTTCACCTCCAAGGACATTCAAACATGCCGCGCTCACGCGCGCTGGACGAACCCGAACGCTCGGCATCCACATGACCGAGAGAGACACACGCCTGCTTCGCATCACCCATCCAAAAGAGCTTTACCGGTGCAAGTACCCGTTTTACTATGCTTTCAAGGGTTAAGATCTGTTGATTCGTGTTGTCTCAAAGGTTCTGTGTCTGTGATGAATTTTGCCACAAAGAGATCTCTCTCTCTCTCTCTCTCTCTCTCTCTCTCTCTCTCTCTCTCTCTCTCTCTCTCTCTCTCTCTCTCTCTCTCTCTCTCTCTCTCTCCTCTCTCTCTCTCTCTCTCTCTCTCTCTCTCTCTCTCTCTCTCTCTCTCTCTCTCTCTCTCTCTCTCTCTCTCTCTCTCTCTCGTTTGTTTCGTTAGTTTTACTGTTAATGTACATATATGTATCCCGGGGTTTTTAATGTAGAATTCTGTATCCGTAGTTTCAATTATTAAAACCATATTCTTGATTGCTTTCTGTCTAAGAGCTTATATTACAAGTCAATGAAATTATGATCTTATAGCTACAAAGCTTTACAAGTTGTTACGATTTCAGTAACGTAATTTTATAAGCACAAGAAAATTAATGTTCACGGCCGGAACATTGAGATTTCTTGGAGTTTATAAAAAGGGATAACTTTGTTGAGAAGTTGGTAAGTTAATCTTACGGCTGTTTGCTGGGCAAACCGAGTGTTTGATAACTAAATTAATTCCCTTAAAGTTATCTCATATAATCGATCTGTAATGAGACCATTGATGTATGAATGAGGAATTATAATTCGTTATGATGTATCATTCATATATTCGATCGCTCTATTTTCAATTTCGATAATTTAACTGCAACATGCAAGATAATAATCATATCCATGATTAATTATGAAAATTTCCTATGAATAATTTGAGCTAATTAAGGCAAAAGTCATTGTTGTTACAAAAGTTAGCAGGCAGAGTACAGATCCACTGCAACAGACTTCGGAAGCTTGAACCATATATTACATTAATCATTTATATTATTAATTAATGTATAGTTCATGTTACACATATTAAATGTAATTAACTGCAATACTGTATCAATAACAACATGCATGGTTTCTATGGTTTCCCCAACATCTAGCCTAGAAATCTAGACGCACCCTAGCGGCAGCAAAAATTATTTTGCAGCAAAGTGTGGTCTAGAAACTCGCCGTTGGCATTCGAGCTGGAAAACCCAAACTCTGGTCAGGCCAATCACATCGTGTATAGAGTTGGTGGGCGGGCTTAACATAATGACGGCAGAGTTGTGACGGTTCCGCGGGATTTCCATAGGTGATTTCCCTGCTATTTGAAAACAAAGAAGATGCAGCTGGCGAACAGCGGTCTTTCGATTCGGCTTTGGCCGCGACTCTGGATGATTTGGAGTTAAGAGAACGTCACTTAAGTCGTTCTTAAAAAAGGAAGATGTGTTCGGAGTTTTGACGACCGGATACGGCAAAAGTTTAATATATCAACTAGCTCCGCTGGTGGGAAAACGCATGGGACTCACTCATCCACAGCCGTTCGTTGCTCTGGTTGGTTGTAGCGCTGTCCTATTGCATGCAGAGGGAATTTGAAAGACAACAGTTTATCCCGCCCCTCGGATTGAGGTATGCCAATTGTGAGTTCCCAGACCTAACATCTTGATGTAGCTCTGGCTTGCCAGGCTAAACATCTCCATCTAAACACTTGAATCGTGTCTGATGTAGCTTTAAGCCAGTGAAGTTGTCATATGAACAAGAAAAGTTTCAGTCTTTTTAGTACTGTATTAGAAACTAGAGGCTTTCATACTTTCAGCATCAACAAACAAAAAAGTCTGCATTTATTCATGACATATTCAACAGATTACTGGGTTGCAGTGTGTGGATACTGTTTTCCAATGATACAAATGTCTGAGATGCTCAGAAACTGCTAGTCCCAAATAAATAAATAAATATATCATTAATTCAGTCAGTCGGTCATTCATTCAGGAAAGAATATACCATTCAAATGTTTGCAGTAAGTTGTTTTTATGTTTTTGAGTTTATTTTGCTCAGCTATACAGTAAAACAAATTTAATTTTCTACGTTAATATAACTGGTTATTTATATCTTTTGATAGTGTGTCAGTAGGTATTATCAGTTCGCCAGCAGCGCCTCTACCAGGGATGGAAATTAACTTTTTTGTCCACCGGCCACTGTGGCTGGTGGATTTAAAAATCTACCAGCCACTCAATGTTTTTTACCAGCCACTTTCTTGTTTTTAACCGACAATGTGTAACTGCATGTACAAATTAATACTACAAGATCTACAATACTTAACCAGTTTATTAAATCTCAAGTCTCAATGAAATACTGACATTTTCTCTTTCTCTCTTATACACGCACAAACCATGAACTGATATACATTTCGTTAGATGAGTAAGGCAGATTAAACAAAAAAATTAACCGATGGTAAACCGCACTCTATGCTGGAGGTTGCTCTCTCTGTGAGAGTACCGTAAAACTTCAAATAATAGCCAAGTCCCAAATAGACGGCTGTCTCTTTTACATGCCTGGTGTGGCGACAGGTTTGGGTAAATAAAGGCTTTTTTAGTTTCGGGTTGTACTTAATGATTTGAGGGAAGCTAGCTGTTACCTGCTCGATTGCTTTCACCTGCTCGATTGCTTTTGTCCGCCTCGCTGCCTGCAGTGAGCTGCGAGTTTGTTTGCGTCGTGGCTGTCTAAGCCTCGTATTAGCTTCGTATTTCCTTCTGTTTTTCCGTATTTCTCTCTTTTATTCTGTTCTGAACCATCATTTAACTCATAATTACAACTCGGACTGTTGGCCAGACGCATCTCAAGCCATTATACGGCTGGAACCGCAAATACGGTTGGAACATTGTTTGTTGGTCGTAGAGCGAGAAATCGCTTCACTGCTGCTCGCCCTGCGATCGACTGCTTTTGGCCTCGTTTGTTGGTCGTAGAGCGAGACACCGCTTCACTGTTGGTCGTAGAGCGAGACACCGCTTCACTGCTGCTCGCCCTGCGATCGGCTGCTTTTGTCAGCCTCGTTGCCTGCTGCGTTTTAGCCTCGTATTAGGTTCGTATTTCTTTCTGTTTTTCCGTATTTCTTTCTTTTATTCTGTTTTTGAACCATCATTTAACTCATAATTACTCGCAATTACAATTCGGACTGTTGAGCAGACGCGTCTCAAGCCGTTACCCAACACCGGTTCTTTACACCAATGGGTCACGGCTGAGCGAGTCTTCTTTACACTCACTTACAAACGAACTTTTTCCCGTCTATCGTGCGTCTACATTATACCCGTACCACTAAAAAGACGTTTTTTTTACCCAAGACCTGAGTCTTAAATTAGTATAAATATTAATAGCATCACAGGTTGCATCATTGCTAACTTACTGTCCATCTGTTAAAATGGCGAATATATCAGGTGTATGTTATCTACCTTTTGGTGCAGATGAGAACAAATCTGATTTGCTCGCGGTGCAGTCTGAATTAGAAGCTGTAGAAAAGCAGATCCGTGACCTTCTAGAGAGACAAGCTGAGCTGAGAGACCGGCATTTAGCTCTTGAAACATCACGCGCTGATGCACACGGATCAGTGATTAACGTTAGTAACCCGCTGACGCCGACCTCGTCTACTCCGTGCGTTTCTCAGCATTGGTCCCGAGCGTCCAGGTCCCGATCAGCCATGGTTTCATTCACTCCGGCTCCAACACACCACCACGAAGCCTGGGTGGTTCCGCGGAAGCCGCGAGCCAGGACAAGAATCTTTTCGCCCCTCCCGGTGTTCGAGATCTCCACTCAGAACCGCTTCTCCCCTCTTCGTGAAATGGAACGCGATGCTGTGATCATCGGCGATTCCACCGTCTGACACGGAGGCTGCGACAGACGGAGGTTCTGAAGAAAGACTTCAGGAGCCTTATCGATACGGTATGCAGTACATCGCCTGAAACATCGATTATTGTGTCTGGACCGCTTCCTACGTACCGACGAGGGCATGAAAAGTTCAGTAGATTATTCGCGCTAAATGAATGGTTATTGTCATGGTGCAATGAGCAGAAACTGCTCTTTGTAAATAATTGGAATCTGTTTTGGGAGCGACCAAGGCTCTTCCGCGCTGATGGCTTACACCCAAGTAGAATCGGGGCAGATCTTCTGTCGGATAACATCTCCAAGATGTTAAATACCGTTTGACTAGTATCCAAAAATCCAAATCACAGTCTCTACTGCACCAATTTAATTGATATTGATATTAGTGTAGAACATTGCATAGAAACTGTGTCTATTCCTCGTTTACTAAGATCAAATAATAAATCTACTGCGGGATCTAGAAAAAATCGAATTGTTATTAAAACAAAAAATCTCGCTATTAGTGAACAAAAACAATTTCTAAAGCTAGGTCTTCTAAACATTAGATCGCTCACACCTAAGGCGGTTATTGTAAATGAAATGGCCACAGATAATAATTTCGATGTTCTGTGCCTTACTGAAACCTGGCTTAAACCAAATGATTATTTCGGTCTAAATGAGTCTACTCCGCCAGGATACTGTTATAAGCATGAGCCCCGTCTGATCGGTCGTGGCGGCGGTTTTGCAACAATCTACAGAGATATCCTTAATGTTACTCAGAAAACTCGTCATAGGTTTAATTCGTTTGAAGTACTTGTGCTAAATGTTACGCTCTTAGATGTAAGAAAAAAATCCCTATTATCTCTAGCATTGGCTACCGTATATAGACGTCCAGGGCCTTACGCCAATTTCCTAAAAGAGTTTGCTGACGTTCTATCAGATCTTTTGGTCAACGGCGATAAAGCATTAATTGTTCGAGATTTTAAGACACACGTAGATAATTTAAATTATGCGTTAGGGGCTGCGTTTACAGATTTATTAAACTCCTTCGGGGTCAAGCAAAACGTCACCGGACCAACTCATCGTCTTAATCATACACTCGATTTAATTATATCATATGGAACCGATCCAACCGATATAGATATCATTCCACAAAGTGATGATGTCACTGACCATTACATGGTAACTTGCATATTAAGTACTGCTGTAATATGTCATGCTGCGCCACGTTATCGACCAGGTAGAACAATTCTTCCATCCACCATAGATCATTTCTCAAATAGCTTATCTGATCTGTCTCATCTGCTGCCTGAACCCAAACAAACAGATGAACTAGATGAACTAACTAGCACTATGAACACCATTCTCTCTAGAACATTGGATATTGTTGCACCCATTAGATTAAAAAAGGTCAGAGAAAAAAGTATAGCACCATGGTACAATAATACTACGTATGTTTTAAAGAGAGAAACCCGTAATTTAGAGCGTAAATGGAAAAAAAACTAATTTAGAGGTCTTTAGAATCGCGTGGAAAGACAGTATGTCACGTTATAAAAAGGCCCTTAAAACGGCCAGGGCTGAGCACCTCAGCAAATTAATAGAAAACAACCGAAATAATCCAAGGTTTTTATTTAATACCGTGGCTAGACTAACAAATAAACAGACGTCGTCTGAACAAAATACCTCGTTACAGTTTAGTAGTAATGATTTCATGAACTTCTTCACCGAGAAAATTGAAAGCATCAGAATCAAAATCGTAAATGTTCAATCTTTGCTCGCGCCTTATAATTCAGCCGCAATTATCACCACGCAAGAACAATTACAATGCTTTACAACCATAGAACAAAAAGAGTTACATAAACTTATCACTTCATCTAAAACAACAACATGTTTATTAGATCCTATACCAACTGAACTACTGAAAGAAGTGTTACCTATAGTGGAAGAGCCTCTTCTCAATATTATTAACTCATCTTTATCTTTAGGTCATGTTCCAAGAACGTTCAAGCTGGCAGTTATAAAACCTCTTATTAAGAAACCACATTTAGATCCAAATAACCTAGAAAATTACAGACCCATTTCGAATCTTCCATTTATGTCAAAAATATTAGAACAAGTTGTGTCCAGTCAACTCGTCTCTTTCTTGCAAGAAAACGACATCTATGAAAAGTTTCAGTCTGGATTCAGGCCACATCATAGCACTGAAACTGCGCTTGTTAGAATCACAAATGATTTACTTTTAGCTTCGGACCAAGGCTGTATCTCAGTACTAGTTTTACTTGATCTTAGTGCTGCGTTCGACACTATAGATCACACAATACTCTTAGATCGACTACAAAATTACACTGGTGTTCAAGGACAAGCATTAAGCTGGTTCAGGTCATACTTATCTGACCGCTACCATTTCGTCTACTTAAATGGAGAAAAATCAATCATAACTTCGGCAAACTATGGAGTGCCGCAGGGATCTGTGTTAGGCCCTTTATTATTCTCAATATATATGCTGCCACTTGGTAATATTCTAAGGAAACATGGAATTAGTTTCCATTGTTATGCTGATGACACTCAAATATATATTTCATCACGGCCAGATGAATACGCTAAATTATCCAAATTGACAGATTGTGTTAAAGATATAAAAGATTGGATGACGCGTAATTTTCTTTTATTAAATCCAGACAAGACAGAGGTAATACTTATCGGTTGTAAAAACCGTCCACAAAACCTTTCACAGGACGACTTTAACATAGTAGGATGCCCTGTTACTTTATCCGCTACAGTAAAAGACCTGGGTGTTACATTAGACTGCAACCTGTCTTTTGAAAAGCATATTTCATATGTTACAAAAACAGCCTTTTTCCACCTTAGAAACATTGCTAAGCTGCGTAATATGCTATCAGTCTCTGATGCAGAAAAGATAGTTCATACATTCATGACCTCGAGACTAGATTACTGTAATGCTTTATTAGCTGGTTGTCCTGCATCTTCAATAAACAAGCTACAGTTAGTCCAAAATGCAGCCGCTAGAGTTCTTACTCGATCAAGAAAATATGATCATATAATACCGATTTTATCATCACTTCATTGGTTACCTATTAAGTTCCGTATTAATTACAAGGTATTGCTTTTGACTTACAAAGCTCTAAATGGTTTAGCTCCAGTCTATTTAACGGATCTTCTATCGCCTTACAATCCATCGCGCTCTTTAAGATCACTAAATTCGAGGCTTCTGGTCATTCCTAGGATATCCAGATCCACCAAAGGAGGCAGAGCCTTTTCACATTTAGCTCCGAAGCTCTGGAATAGCCTTCCTGATATTGTTCGTTGCTCAGACTCGCTCTCCCAGTTTAAAACTAGACTGAAGACGCATCTATTTAGCCAGGCATTCATATACATTTTTTATCTTACAGTTACTGTAAATTCGGCCTCTAGTTCATAAACGCCAGAGGAGAACTGGCCCCTGACTGAGCCTGGGTTCTCCCAAGGTTTTTTTTTCTCCATTGGGTCATCTGATGGTGTGTTAGGACACCTTTAGGTCACTGGATGGAGTTTTTCGGTTCCTTGCCACTGTTGCCTTTGGCTTGCTCAGTTGGGGATATTCAAATTAATTAACCAATCATACCATTGATCAGGTCTACCAAACTTGGATGTCTTTTTTTTCCAGTAATAAACAAACATTGTTAAGTTGTTTTGATTGATACTGTGAAGCAGCTTTGATACAATCTGTATTGTGAAAAGCGCTATATAAATATATTTGACTTGACTTGACTTGACTTAATCTTCTAAAAGCCAGATCGTCCGCTTTTTGGCGCCGCCAAAGCCTATTTTGATCGGTGATTGATGTAGAATAGAATGACTGCTGCGCTTGACAGGGCGCAAACGAGCAGAGCAGAGCAAGAGAGAGAGAAAGAGAGAGAGAGAGAGAGAGAGAGAGAGAGAGAGAGAGAGAGAGAGAGAGAGAGAGAGAGAGAGAGACTTTTTGACTTTTAAAACCCTTTTAATTTACCCCATTTTCCAGAACATTACAGAGCTAATATACAAAACACAAACACACACAAAAAAAAATAAAAAAAAAAAAAATAAAAAAAAATAAATGGTCATTTTACCAATTAAAAAACAAATTTCCAAACTCACTAATTGTCACTAAAGCATCTCTCACGCCCCACCTCATTGTAAAAAAAGGTACATTATCAATTTGTTTGTAATATGCAAATTCAATAGCAACCCTAAATTTTACCAATGATTTAAAAAGAACCAACAAATCAACATCTTGAGCAGCATTTTTACATTGATGTGTTTTCAGGATTGCTAACTTGGCTTGGCCCATTAAAAAATTGGCAAGCACACACTGTTCGCGCCATGATTGTTTATACTTGCAACCAAAAATAAAAAGGGTGTTTGTAAAAGAAAAACCCAATTTCATAATTAGTTTTTCCAAAAGTACATAAAGTGGAACCAGCCTTGAACACTCACAAAATAAATGAAAAACAGTATCGGAAGCCTTACAGAAAGGACATTCAGGTAAAACCACTTAATTAAATTTAGAAACAAAGTTGTTTGTAGCCAACACACTGTGAAGTATTCTCCACTCTAGATCTCCACACTTTTTTGGGATCGGAGGCTTATACAACAGCCTCCATGAGGGATCCACATCTCTGGGCACTGAAAGGTACATCCTCCATTTAGTGTCTACCCTTTCCTTTAACTGTCCAAAGTGTGCCGATTTAGCACAAACAAAATAAACCGTTTTCTTTCCCATACTTTGGAAATCCAGAAGTTCAAACCCCTTTAACAAAAGAACCTTAGTGTTCTCTTCAATTTCCAAATTTTTAGGAACAACTTTTAATGCCGGAAAAGTCTTAGATAACAAGCCATTATTTAAAGCAGAATCTACAAATGCTGTGAAATCTGGGGGGAAACAGGCCTTAAAGCTCTTAACTACGTTTTCCACTATTCTTACTGACCTCAACCCAACCTGGTCAGCAAGTGACTGAGCCGTTTGCCACTGACCTCTTGTTATATCAAGCAGATCTATAACTCTAGTTATTCCAGCATTTATAAACATTTCAATTACAGAACCTGATAATGGAGGCTGTAGCTTAAAAAAAAGGGTTAAGGTTCTGCACATCCATAATTTTCATCACCCACTCTTGAAAATTTGAACAAACTCCATGATTGAAAAATGGATTCATAGAACCTGAAAAAAGAACCATACAGATTTTTAACACAAGGCTTCTCAATTAAGAACAGCTCTTTGTCAAGAACTGTTCCTCCAAGTTCTTTAAGAATATACAAACAATAATCAATCCATGGCGTACCATCAGAGCAGTACAGCAGTTTTTGTAATGTTTGTAGTCTCATTGCTACAATTTTGGATTCAACATGTATAAGGCCTTGACCTCCCTCTGCAACGGGAAGATACAGCACTCCAGGAGGAAGCCAATGATAGCCATTCCAAAAGAAATCAACAAATGCCTTTTGAACCTTTAAAAGCAGTTCTTTAGGGGGATCTAACACTGTAACCTTATGCCACAGCATTGAAGCGGCCAGATTATTAATCACCAGGCATCTCCCTCTATATGAACGCTGTGGGAGAATCCACTTCCACTTTTGGATTTTACCAATAACCCGGTCAACCACTCCTTCCCAGTTCTTCTCCATGTACTGGTCAGTTCCAAAATAAATGCCAAGAACTTTTAAACCATCCTGTGCCCATTTACAATGATTTGGTAAATTAGGAGGTCCTGAACTATGCCAATCTCCCATTAACAAAGAAGCACATTTTTCCCAATTTATGCGTGCAGAGGTAGGTTTCTGAAAAATATTCAAACATGAAATAATATTTTCAATATCATTTGAGTTTCTAATGATCAAAGTTACATCGTCTGCATATGCTAAAAGTTTTACTTGGGGTACTTTGGGGCAACCAGGAACACCAATACCACATAATCTTTTTCTCAACAGACTTAAAAAAGGCTCAATAGAAATAGAATAGAGTAGACCTGATAAAGGACACCCTTGTCTTATTCCTCTTGTCACTGAAAAAGGTCTAGTTAATGTTCCACTTACTCTTAACATGCTATAAATATCACTGTACATGAGCTTGATAAAAGACACAAAATGATGACCGAAGCCAAAAGCCTCAAGAGTCTTAAATAAATAAGAGTGGTCCACTCTATCAAAGGCTTTTTCTTGGTCCAAAGAAAGTAGACCAATGTCCAAGTTATGCCTTTTTGCCACTGAAATTATATCTCTAACCAAAAAAAGATTGTCAAATATTGTTCGGTTAGGAATACAGTAGGACTGATCGTTGTGAATAACAGTTTCTATGCAGTTCTTCAATCTGTTGGTTAATCTGTTGGCTTTCGAAAAGATTTTTAGATCAACGCACAGCAAGGAGACGGGGCGCCAGTTCTTTAAGCAACCAAGGTCTCCTTTTTTGGGGATCAAAGTTAAAACCGCTCTCCGACAGCTTAGAGGAAGGGTCTCTCTTTCAATGCTTTCCTCCAAAACATCATACACATCCTGGCCAATTAAGTTCCACAAAGATTTATAAAACTCAGATGAAAGACCATCCAAACCAGGTGACTTTCCAGGATTCAACTCCTGGACAGCTCTCGAAAGTTCAGCCATTGTCAAAGGGCTCTCAAGATCCATCTTGTCCCTGTTTGATAATTGAGGCAAGTCACTCAGAAGAACATCAGCTTCTACTCCATTGCATGGCTCTGAACGGTATAAATCTTCATAAAAGGAAATAGCAAAAGCATTCATTTCTGTTTGTGTTGTTAATATAATATAACATGACAAGAATAATAAAGGGGTATAAAACAACCCACCACATCTGCTTTTTAACACTTTTCATAAGATCAATGTTTTTTCAGACGCGAATTTAAACTTTTTCTAACCGTGCTAACAAGTTTTTTAAGCCTGTAGCGTTTTGGTTGATCTAGTTCCTCCAAGGTCGCCTTTCGCATGGCAATGGCACCAGACTCCACGAAAAGTTCTAAATCAGGAAAGTGTTTATCCAATTTGGGTTTTCTCTGATTTTTAGTAGCGTCTAGGAAATTGCTCAACCTTTGAACTGTGTAAAAAGGAGGTTTTAAATGGGGAGTAAGAAAATTCCCCACAGAATTTCCTTGTGAATTGGCATCGTGTTCTTCAGTACCTGGACATTCACTTTCAGAATCATTCTCAGATAAGTCATCAGTTCTCTGTGACAACAGATCTATATCATCCTGTAACAGGCTGCTGCTTTGGACAGGCGAGTATTCAGGCTCACTTTGCTTTTCTGAGTATTTTGCATCAATAACTACCCCTGAAGCAATGAGCTCCTCAACAACAAGAGCATTGTCATCTTCATGTGTACTAATGACGGGGGCTCTGTCTGTATCTTCAGTGGGACAATCTTGTGCAAGCACACCAGAACCCTCTCCACTATTAGATAAAACTGCAGTTTGATCTAGCTGTACATTGTCAGTAGACATACTTTCTGCAATGTTATTATTGTCCGCAGCGGTATTCACCTGTTCCGTTACAGAATTACTCTCCTTCTCAGCCTCCATATTTAAAGGACACGACTGTCTTACATGGCCCTGTTTCCCGCATGCAAAACATTTCATTGAATCAACAGAGATAAATATCGTATAATTTTTCCCATTCAATGTCAGTTTTACAGCAACTTCCAGATTTTGAAATTCAGCATTTAAAATCATGTACGTGTGACGTCTAAAAGACATGATGTGCTATAATTCCGGGTTTTTTAAACCAAGCGGAATCATTTTGATCGGTCCCATTGATTTGCCGTAGCGCGCCAGAATGCGCTCAAGTGTATCATTTGGAATGAACGGAGGTACATTTGAAAGGATAACTTTCTTCGCGGGGTTGGACAGCGGCAAAACCGGAATAAATGCATCTCTCACTGATAATCCACGTTCAACCAAATCATCAACCATAAACGTTTCCTTCAGAAAAATAACAACTGCCTTGTTCATTCGCGATGCATATAAGATGTTCACCGCACCAACTGCATTACCAACAGCAACTAAACAATCTTCCACTGACACGCTCTCATCTGAGAAACATTTGCACCCGTGGCGTGTGGTCAAGGACGCAAATCCATCAGAATTTGACCCCATTGCTGCACTGTTTTGCTGAATAAAAAACTGCAAAACCAATATGTACCTTAATCTATTAAGAGGAAAAAGGAAAAAGTATGAAACTCACTCAAACACGCCGCTCAGTCACTCACACACTCCTCCCGAACACTCCGCACATGCGCACAGAGAGAGAGAGAGAGAGAGAGAGAGAGAGAGAGAGAGAGAGAGAGAGAGAGAGAGAGACCCATTGACCCAGTGCCGCGTGCGCAGTCTCACGTCTTCCAACAACACGAGCGCTGTCTTGCTCTCTCTCCCTCGCACATATTAATCAAAATCAATTGACACGATAGTAAAAGAGCGGAAGACCGCAGTTTCACGTGGCGCATTTGGGGATTTTTTGTGATTAGAGACTCTAGGAACAACATCTCAACACTGAATTATAAAGGCCTGTCTCAAATACAAGCCGGTGCAGTTCGACGATTTGGGAAAATAAAAGCCCGGGCTATTATTTGAAGTTTTACGGTATGCCTGTTCTGTCATATTTACATCATGCATTCGCGGCTAGCTCTTTTCGACACAAGAGAGGTACCCTGCCCTAAAAATACACCATGCACTCGTGGCTAGCTCTCCCTTTGGACGGCAAACCGCCTCTCGCGCTCCCACGTTTTCTTCCCTCGTCGAGCCTCGACGGAAGAAGCGCGCGGGTGTTGAAGGTGTGCCTCCTCTAAAAGTGTCCGCCGTCCGGGTGAAACAATATGCTATTTTTATTTACCCGCCACGGTGGCCGGTAGGTGAAGCGAGTTTACCCGCCACAACACAAATTTCCAAATTTTGCTAATTTCCATCCCTGGTCTCTACTCATAGCGAAACTAAGTTTTTCTGCTCCAAGAACAGAGCCGTTATTACATCGCTAGTAAGAAATGTCTTGTAGCTTTTCAGTTGGTAAACTATTTTACTGATAAAATCATCAGATTAGCTTTGAACACGTTTCTGTGAGAGAGAGAGCGGGAGAAAGAGAGTGTGTTCTGTCGATATAATAAAACGTAATTTTGTGGCAAAAATCATGGAAATAATTTGCTGTTTTTATCCTATTGTTTACTATATTGATTTGCTTGGTCAGTGTCATTGTGGTTTTTGGTTATTTTGCTGTTGTAGGCTGCAAATATAGACCTTTGAAATAACTGAAATCATTTGATGAAGTGATATTGAACTACGGTCAAGAGCTGCCTGGAACTACTTTGAAAACCAATTCCACAACTTAGAACGTTTCAATTAGATTCAATCATTTAACAGCCCAGTAGTATACAGATATTTAATTTGTAAGTTTTGATTACCAATGATAGAGCAGTTTAAAGTTACCTATGCTTGTCTTATTTTCTGGAATACTTACAATAGGCAATGCATGTAAAACATGAGAAAATAAACAAGAAATAATCTGACAGAGATATTTAGAGTAGACATTTGTCTAAATGAGCATGTATTGCTTTGCACCTGAAAGAATACCTGTGACATGTCATCTAGCATGACAGCTAATCCTGGATATAATTTTCTGGGTTAATAAACATGTGACAAAGTGTATATTTGTGATATGTGTCACAACAGTAATTTAAATCCTCATATTTGTCTGATGTGCCATATTTGAAAAACAACTGTAAACAAAGTAGAAGGAGGGCAAAGAAGCATAAAAAAATATAATTTAAGCACATTTTTCTCAAGGTGTTCAGCTACATTCATGGCAGAGACTGACAGGATTACCTCTAATTAGTTGGAAGAATTGTTTGAACCACAACAAAAGTAGCTCAAAATGTCAGCGCATCAGGCTTTCTTACTGAGCCTTATTCTCAAAGCACAAGAGAAAGCCAACATCAATGAGCAGTGACGTGGCAGGCGCACATATGGAGTCTATTACTTTCCACCTCCTCCTCCGCCTCACCAAAATACAGTCTGTGTCGCCACGCTAACCAATTCTCATATTCCAGAAAAAAATCACAAAAGTACATTTCAGCCTGCCAGCAGTCATGCGGTCAAGCTCCTACAAAGAAAAGAGGAACCACACGGGGACTGAGAGCCCCATCTATAAACACGCTGCTAAATACACAGCTGCGAGTGTACTAGTGTTGGTCATCTACGTCTGAGGACTACAAGATGACATTTAGCTAATGGAAATTTGAAGTTAGTTTTGGAGTTAGTTTTGTGCTTAATTCAATTGAAAACCATAACCAGTCTACTTATTTGATAAGAATCTTTGTTAAAACAGTAGTCTGAGCTGAATGTACTTGCCTTTGGAAACACGACTGTTAACAAGCCTCTTTATACAACATCACCTCAGAAAAAATTACTTCACGTGAAGTGTGTCTAATATTTTTAATCAGAACGGGAATGCATTTGCAGTGATTTTTATAATGAGAATTAATAATCTGAAATAACGAGATGACTGCTTCATTAATATTTCAAATAACAATATCGTACAGAATACACAAACAAGCGGTGAGTGGTGCAAAGCGTAATTGTCATTTCTAATTTTCTGCCCAGACAAGACAGAATAGGCGTGCAAGACAGGGAAATAGAGAAGCTTGGCAGACCTTCTTGTCACACTGTGTAAATGTGATGTAGTCCAATTAGGTCTCAGAAAACCAAGAACAGACACAGTCACATGTACACACACACACACACACACACACAAACACACACTTTGTGTGGAAAGAGAGGAAAAGAATAAACCTTCAGTGAGTCATCAGGTGTACACAGAGACTTGAATCTTAGAAATACTGAGCCTGTCAATCCTCCATATCACAGTGAGACTTCTGCCGCTTCACAGGAGGTTCAGACTGGCAGGAGCAAATCTGTGTATTTTCCACATATAAACACTGTGAGAGTTTCAAATCAATTTGCCGCAAACTTTTCCACACAAGCCTTTTGTCTTCTAAAGAATAAGGTGATGAAGGTCAAAGGGAAAGAGAAAGCAGCTGCTGGGGTGACAGGATGAGGATGAGGAGGGGCTGAAATTTTGTCCGCTGGCCCTGCACAGTAGAGCGGTGCTATTGGTAAACACAACGTGGAGGACCAGGAGGAATGAATAAATACTATTTTCGATTTACCTGCACCAGTGAATCCTTGAGAGATACAGGATTGGATGGAGAGCAGAGTGACATGAGGCATATAACTGTTAGAGCAGAAATTGTGGCAAGGGATACCCGGCCCTCTCTCTCGCTCCTGAGGAAGGAAAAACACACCCAAATAAAGCCGAAAGAAAAGCTCCACATTGTGCTCAAAAGGGCTTCAGCACCACAATCAAGTATTTTTGTGTAGCCATAAGAATGAAAAATTCAGGATGAAACATGATGTGCAGGGTGCTTTTTATTAAAAGATAAAAGGACATCTATGCAAACAGAGGAGTCTTGCACTGGAATATTTGCAGGACATTTGTGAAGGGCTATAATCATGGGAAAATGTGTATAATTTTAAGCTTCAAATTCTAAGCACTCGTACCTTTGGAATATTCAAATAAAAAGAGTTTTTTTTTTTTTTTTTCTGTGTAAAAGAGTTTGACTTGAATGGGAAAATAACGATTGCGGTTCATCGGGGTTGCGGGTCGTTATTATGGCCACTGATTTTGTGGCAAGTACTTTGACCCAGATTGACCTTTAGCATCTGTTGCTCAAGAAATAAGAAATATTAATGGTCGCATTGTAGTTTGGCTATTCTGCTTACATCGTAGAGAAAACTGCCAACAAACCCCAAAACGTCATGTGTTCTCTTTAGTGCTGGGTACTAGGAACAGGGTTTCTGCAGGTTTTACAAAGTCAAATTTAAGACTTTTTAAGACCTTTTTAAGACCATTATGAATGAAATTTAAGACCTATATCACGACAAAAAAAAAAAAAAAACGTACAAAGGAAACTCAGAGTCTCAAAATGACTTGCCAAGTAATTTAATTTATTCAAACTGAACATAGTACTTTCGTCGAACATCAGCACGAACGGTCCAGTGATTTGGGAAATTAGTTCTGTTTTTATAAAATCCGCTATTCCAAAGCACGTAATGTAGGCTGTTTTATCATTCCCGCACCTGAAGGATTTAGCGATGTCAGAGCCCGGAAACATCGTTTGAAACAATTCCCAGATTTCCTCATTTGCACTGTAGGACTAGTGTCTTATCACTGTGTGGAGAACCCAGAGCACCTCCACTTTTAGTGTTGGCTCTGATCCAAAGGCAAACACGGAGGTCGATTGCGGGAGTTGCGGAGCTACTGTGTGGGCCTCCCCTAGGCAGTGTAGAAGTAGTGCTGGAGCCGCCAGATACTTGCAAGAACGGGCTGATGGCTGTCGTTTGCTGGAGACCCTTCACAGCAGATAGATGTTTATCACTTTTTGCATGTGACTCCAGCGCCCGTACACCCAACGTTCCCAATTTAATAGCTTTCTTGCATAAGAAGCAGTAGGCTTCAAATACATTGTTTGCAACTGGCTTTAACCAAGCACGAAATTCAGATTTTTCAAGCCAAGTATCGCTAAACTTGCACTTCCCCATAACGTTAGCTGAATAAAATCTGTTTTATGTCTGTCTGTAGTATCTGAAACATGCGCCAATAACACGAAAGCTCAAAGCTGATTGGCTGTTGGATGTTGGTCTATTTTGTAGTCGTAATACAGCAAATTATATTTGGACTAGCGAACTATAAGTAACTACAACACCACGGAATAAAAAAAAAAAAACATTCCAAAGCGCTGCGGGAGCATTTCAATGAGATTTACTTGGACGTAGGAAAATTAAGACCTGTTTAAAATGATTTAAGACCTAGAACACAATACTTTGCAATGCAAATTTAAGGCTTTTTTAAAACCTTAAATTGTGATTTTGAAATTTTAGACTTTTTTTTACTTTTTAAGACCCCGCGGAAACCCTGTAGGAATTGATTAATGTATGTAATCTAAATAAAGTAATCCAATTACAAAAATTAAATAGTTGTAATTAGATTATATTTTAAAATACCCATAATTGAATTAAAATTACTTTTTTATTGATTACATAATTACTTCAAATTCACAAAAGTGGTATTTGTATCTAGTCTGGCAGCTATATGGAAAATTGAGAGGCCACACATCATAATCAACTGAAATACTTAATATTTTTTTGTAAATGTTTATTTTTAAAAATTTTAGTAATTATTTTTAACTGTAAATGTAAATTTTTGGAGATTTAACAAATTAATAGCTTTTCATTCATTTACAAACCTTCAAAAACCTGTTGCGGTAACCCTGATGGACTGTAATTTTTAAAACATTTAATGTTCGTGCAAAGAAAGAATGGAATACATTTTATTTTCCTTTTTATATCAATATGATACAAGATTATCATATTCAAATCAATGTGATAAATGTGATCAACGAGTTAAGTCAAAAGTAATCTAAAAGTAATCAAAACGTAGTCCGATTATATTACCTTAGATGTGCAATGTATTAGATTACATTACTGATTACAATTTTCATTATGTAATTTGTAATCAATAATGTAATCTCTTTCTTGTCTCATTCTCAAATACACAGACACAAGTAAAGCCCTCATGCACAATTCAGATTACGAAACTAAAGCAATGAACAAGATTGATCCCAAAACATTAGCCGTAGCTTCATGCCAACAGTACCAATAATGCCCCTTAACACACATTCATATTAATCATTGGCCTTTTGCAAATATAGAAAAGCAATCACAAAAACAATTATCCAGTAGGATATGATAAAGTAGGCAATTTCATGCCCTACTGCTTGTTTTGTTAGGTGCTAGTCAAGCTGATTTGTAAATCACAGCCGTATATCATCTTTATTCTTAATTTTGCATCCGCAACTCCCACACTGTACTCTGGTAGAGACAGAGACATAGAGAATCATTATTATTATTATTATTTTGTTTAGATACTGTATCTTATAACAGTGAATCACATCAATATTCAAAGTATTTGCCCGGTCTTCATAATGCAATCAGGAGTTTTACATTCCACCACAGTGTTTGTCCTTTCGGCAAAGTGATTTTAGTCTCTTAAATCCCAATACTCCATGGTTGAGTAGCAAAAGAGGTGGAGATAAACACTTATTGGGACTGTGTTTAGATAAGACTTTTTTTTCTTCAATATTGAAGAAACCAACATAATTCCTAAAAATATTTCCCATGCAATGATTTATGGACTGTGGTTTTCTTTATTTAACTCATCAACCTATTTAAGCACAAGAAGTCACTGGAATAGAAAAATAATAATAATATTTACAGTTTTCCTATACTGTGCTTGCTTGTCATTTAAGAATGTAAACTCAAGGACAAAAAACAACAATACATGAGAATTAAAGATCTTTATAAACTTGGTACAACTGCATTCTAAAAAGTAATTGCCCTTTCCCATAAATGTTATTTCATAGTAATTACAAATTCAATTAAACCATACTCGTCTGTGTGTTTATTTATTTGTGCTTATTATTTGATAAAACAGAACATATTAACTCCAGTCATTTGCCAGTGATCAAATGAAAACAAATTTGTAACAGTGACAATGCAAACTTCATTGTACAAAAGGAAATAATTTCCATGTAAGTTGCTCTAATACTCTGATAGGCATTATCACTATTGGTCTCTGACTGTTTGACCCTATACTGCACATCTAGAGTCCTGCATTTTTTCCCGCTGCTTAATAATAGCGGTTCTAATCTATTTACTTTGTCTTTCTCTCTATGGGATTTATCTCCTCCTCATTCCCTAACACTTTTCTTTTTCCCTCTGCACTTGACATATTTATAGCTGCCTCATGCTGAATCTGGCTTAGAGATAGTCTGTAGGTACTTTATGCTTTTAGAGCGATAAAAAAAAAAAAAAAAATCAGTGCTGGAGTTACTCTCAATTAAAATTATAATTGTGCAGATAACTTCATAAAGAGTACTGTAATTAAACCGATGTGAATATTGCTTTATGTGTAGTTACAGATCATAAATACAACCTAATGCATGACTGATCTGTCATATTTTATGTCACACCACATTTGCTCCGTCTTTAGACTAACATAAAGTAAACTAAGAATCTTCATACCCACCGACATACAGCTGTAAGGCTTTCATGCATCAATGACATGCATTTCTTTGTATAATATCACACCATATGACACAAAATCAAGTATACACAGCTACGGTCTAAACTAGCCAAACGCTTTAACGCATCTCTAGTCATTTCGGAATGCACTTTAAAAAAAACTACAAATTAGTCATTATCCTTAAAATTTTAACATTACCATAATAACATATGAACTGTGTTCATTTATTACTAACCTCTTAATGTCATCATTATAATTAATATATATATTCTCCCTTTTTACCTAAACATCTAATGCAGTTTTTTTTTCTTCTTCTTCCTGTCACTCATTTTTGGCTTGCTCACTCGTTATATAAGAAATAATAATAATAAAAAAAACAATACTACTTAAAAGGGGATTTTTAAAACTCAAACATACTGTCTCAGCACAGGTGGTAAATTAGATGAGTTGTAGGTGGCACTGAATGGATGCCAGAGATGCAGTTGCCAGCCATTCTGCACTCATTTGGTAAGCTAGCATTTATTCTCTCAGAATTACAGTACATGTTCTCACCTCCCCCTTCCTCGCTGAATACCCCTCTTCACACTGATTAGGTAATAGGAGCTCATTGTCTCTCTGTTCCTGTCACCGCACGTCTCAGAGGACAGTCAGACCCTTTTTTTTTTACATATACCCCCACAACCCCCCTCTCTTTCTTATTTTCTCATTGGATTCAAATTATCTAAATGACTAATAGCCCCTTTTAGTGATGCATGAGTTGTGTTAGCTGAAGGGAAGCAGCCATGAGCTCAATAAACAGCTAAGCAGGATGCAGTAAATTTCAACCGCAACTCTCTCTCCAGCCTGATTCTCATTACAGGTGTTTGGTTCTAATCACACACATCTGGATCCCATTGCTGAGATCTATTCCAAACCTGTTTGTTTATAAAGGTAAATAGGCCTGTGCTCTGACTCAACAGAAATCTGTTCAACTTTCTAAAGATATTTTTGTTTTTATAATAGGGTTTTATTTTTCAAAGAACTTATCTTAATGCTTTATTAGTGAATTGGAAGGTAACACTATTTTGATTACCCCTTTTAGACATTCTACTAACTATAAGTAACTTTACAACTACATTACAACTTATTATCTTTTGAATATATAGACTGACTGCTTAATATCTGATAACACTTTATTGTGATGCTCCCCCAACAGACATTCTACTGATAAGTAACATCGCAACTACGTGTCAACTTAGTCTACTGGCCCAACCCTAACAGTTAGCTGAGATGTAGCTGCAAAGTTACTTAGTAAAATGTAAGTTATTTATACATATAAACATATACACACATATATACACACACACTGGGGCAGTGGGCAGGTTTTTTGTTTTTTTTTGCACCCAGGGAGCAATTGGGGTTTAGGTGCCATGGGTAATGAGAGTGTACATTTCCTGCCGGTACTGAGACTCAAACCCACAACCTTCAGGTTACAAGTCCAACTATACAACCATTAAGCGCCACAACTGTGTATATATATATACATACATATACACAACCACACACACACACACACACAATTAACAGAAGCGAACAACTTGAGAACAGAGTGCATAGCAAACACCAACAATACCAGACCAAGAATGAGTGAAGGTGAGGAACTTAAATACACATGATGATTAACTAAAATGATAAGCTGATGATTAAATGAATATCCATGGTAACTGATTATGGAGGGGAAAAGGAAACAAAGGAACACAGGCAAACATGTGATTAAAGAGACTGACAGCAAACAAAAATAAAACTAAGCATAACTGTGACACTATTGTCATGGATGCAACACCCTCATCAACACCAGACCCTTCAGCTCCACCCACTCGATCAGCTTCACCTGAATACTAATCCAGCGCACCTGCACACAGCTCATCAACACACAGTACTTAAGCAGTCACCTTTCACTCCCCAAATCATTTGGTCTAGTTGTAACCAGAGACAATTTATATAGAGACATGCCACTTCCTCAATACAACTATAGAGGGAAAACCCGTAACGCCAAAGATGGCGGTTGTATGCACTAGGGATGTCAATTTTCACAAATTCCCATGATCGATCGTCGTTTAAATTAATGATCAATTAATCGATTAATCGTTAGCATTAATGGCAAACAGCACAGGGTCTGCAAATGCTGCTCAAAAAGCTATGTTACTCACCAAATTAATACGAATGTTTTTTAATCTAAATAAAGGCTTAGTAGGATTGTAAAATGTTTTGATGTGATTGATAAATTAAATTAACTATTTAATATATAAATATAACGACAAATACAATGTGTCACCAACGCCGCCTCATATGCGTGCTTGTCAGAATGTGTGACTGTTGTGGAAGTGCTAGAACAACGCACTGAAAACGGCAACTAAACCCAATGAATTCACAACCATTTAATAAAATAGTGTTCTCATGTTATGTAATATGAAAGTCCCAAATTAACCATCGTTATTATTAGTTGTGCATTCTGCTTGAGCGGCGCGCGCTGAATGAATAATCGTTGAGCACTTTGTTAGCGTTTATTTGACTCAAAGAAACGCATCCTATTTGACATTAATCAGATATATACAAAATATGCAGAATATTACAAAATTATATCTGCACATAATGACATGAATGCACAAGTGAACTTAAACTGAGTTACGTGCCATTCAGAATGACTCTTGTGGTGGACGCGCTCAAAGTCTCTGACGAGCTCTTCATGGAACAACGCGACATGGCATCTAAACCCAAATAATTCACAATGTTTTATTACAATAGTGTCCTCTTTATAATCTTGTGTAATATGACAGTCCCAATAGTCATTATTAGTCGTGCATTGTCGTTTGAGCTGAGCGCGCTAAAGATCACGTCGATTCTTAACCAAATGCATCCAATATGAGACCAATCAGATATAGATAAGCGTACACAAAATAAACTATTACAACTTACATTTGCACAAAACAAAAGGCTGCGAATGCACACGCAAACTTAGTCATGATGAAGGTGTAAAATAGTCCCAAACAACTCCGGGGTGTGTCATTCAGTGGGACTCAACACTTCACCACACCGGCGCGCTCGCTTACATGTTTCGCGGTTGAGCAGCACGCACGCGCATGATCCTGCTTAATCGATGATCGATAAGTTTTATCGATTAAATGTATTATCGACAATTAATCGATCGTCGATTAATCGTTGACATCCCTAGTATGCACATGTCCCGCCCCTCCCGCTGGAAAGCCAATTGTCTGCTTTTAACAGTCAAGCCGGGAAACATTTAAGCCTATCGTCTGGTTCCACTGATGCATGCGCACAGTAGAGGTTTGCGACAGCGGAGACGATTTGGCGACAGCGAGTTGTGTTGTGTGCAAGATCAGATGGAATCCACATGGAAGAGGGTGATACCAAGCGAAGGCACCGGACTACCAAGGTAGTTAAAGCATTTTATATCGACCACAAATATGTTACCTTGCATTCTAAGTATGTGCTGTAGAGCACAACACCGGCATTCTGGATAGAGACGTAAAGTAAGTTGGTGTCGTGAACCCTTGTGCATGCATAGTAAAAGTATAACCTGTGGGGAAAAAGGCGTTTTAAACCTTATTTTGGGGCAAAGTCATTAAACTTTTTCAGCGATTTTTATCATATTTTACTGCTGTTTCTAAACATGCAGTTTTTACGTCCCGGTGACCAGTGAAAGTGCAGTTCTGACTCTCTGCTCATTCATTTAGATAGGAGCCTGGTCTTGTTAGTCCGAAATAGCTGCCCGGAGGCGTTGCCAAGATGGCGGACGAGTGGCATAACTTGACTTTGTTGTTACCAACCACACAACTTACCTGGCTCCATACCTGCTACGATTCCTTCTCTTCGTCATCTTTCGTTTTGCTCGTCTCCAGATCATCATCACCGTCACAGCACCTGCAAGATACACACAGACTGTCAATTATGCAAGTTAAGTCTAACAAACGATCTATCTGCTGAACACTCACCTGCTTATCTCACTTACTCTTTGCTATCTGTTAATAAACAAACATAGTGCTGTATGCAGAAGACATTAAATTTAATTCTAGCAGTTATGGGAGGCTGTGTGATCGGAGTAAAAGGGAACTTATTTCTGAGGCCTGTTGCATGAAGCTAGTTGAACAAACTCTGAGTTTCAGAGTAGGTTTAGAGTTGACAAATCCATACAAATCCAACCTGATTAAAAGGGTTCAACGGAGTCACAGTGATCTGTAAACATTCTCTGTCAACTCATATTTGATCCAGAGTATGCGAGTAAGCATGTGCACCTGAAAATGTCATGTGCAGCGAATAGCCAATCACGCGTAACATGAAGAGCGTCAGTTTGATACACTTCTCTGCCGAAGATTAAGAGATCAAAAATATAATGTAATTAAAAACAAGGCAGGAATAAACGTCTGCTGCAGCGAAAGTTTGAGAAGGCAGCTGGAAGAAAATATCTGACTATATCAATGCAAGTGAATCAAACAAATAGGCCTTATAATTTATATTATAAGGCAAGTCTAGACAGTGTGTCTTTTAAAGCAGCAATATTTCAACTGAACACTCATAAAAATAAAGGTTCCAAATGTGGGTTTTCACCATGATGCCATAAAAGAACCATTTTGAGTTCCACAAATAAACTTTCAGTGATTTTTTTTTTTTTCTTAGTGTGTATACGATTTGAATAATCTAAAGAACCCCTTTCCACTATAATTACATTTTTGGAAAGGCATGGCTTTTAAAGATTCTTTATGTAACCTACAAAACTTTATTTTAAAGAGTGTAAACTTAGTGAAATTATCGATACACAACTGTCTTCATACAGTTTCAATTATTCATGCTGGCACTCACATCATTGTCCAACAAGTGAACGTAAAAGACTGAAAAAACCCCCCACATTTTTCAAACTTTGTACCATGTGATTTCTGTCCATCTTTTGTAGAGCAGCTGAAATAAGATCCTGGCCTCCTGTTAAAAAGCAAAGGACTGCCCTCCCGGAGCTTAACCACAAATGATGTTTTATTAAAGCCTGTAAATCTGTTTTAGTAACTGTGTACCACAGTCCCAGTCTGTATAAGCAAGACCTCTTAAAAGCATCCAAAGAGGAGGAATTAGCGGCACTGGTATTCTCATAGGCCGAATGATACATGAAAACGAGGAGAGAAGAGTTGCAGTCGCTCGTGTTGTAGAATACCACCTCTCCTATATCACCACTGTTCTATTTATGTTTCAAAGGGAGCTAATTACTCCAGATCCAGGCTGTTAAAGGCAATTACCACATAAAGAGAAAGAGAAGGGTTTACTAAAAATGTTGCCGTCCAAATTCATTCAAACTGCTAGATTGATACCAGACTTGAAAGCATCTGCACATGGAACCAATTAGAGAGTTAATTGGTTTATGATTGGGGCAAACAATTCAAACTAAAGCACTATAAATGGGTTATGAAAGGGACAACCGCTTTTTCAAGTAGTTACAGGGCCTATACGCAGGCTTGCGAAAATATACACATTTGACTCAGAGCCGCGCTGCTCCTTTAAGAAAATAATCCTTCTCATATCTGACCCCCAGAAATGGTGCAGAAAATAAGGAAACTCTGATGTCATTTGATTTTACACTGCAACACGCATTTTAAGCTTCTCTTGTCTGCAATAAAAACACAAAGTAATAACAACAAGACACCACAGTGATGGAGAGGACTTTAAAACGTGGAAGAGTGTTCCACGAGTTCACTCTTATAAGGAAATGGAAAGAATAAATCGAAACAGTGTGACTGCAAAGTATAACATGGTGCTGTAAAAGTGGAGAGCAAACACGCACAAAAAAAATATTAAATAGTTAATAAGATGGCCCAGTTTTACTATAGTGCCATTGTGCACCTACCCCTGCGGGGTAATAAGAACTTTAAACTGTACAGTACTTACGTGTTTACAGTGTACTTACCTAGAAAGTACTGGCTAATATAAGGCTAACATGGGTTAGGGGTAGGTTTGGGGTTAGTATAGTTATTACCCAGTAATTGCAATTACTATAATAAGTACATAGTATGTACATGGGTAACAGGACTGTAAAAGGAAACGTTCCCGCTACATTTTGCTAACAGTGCTCTCTGAAATGTTGTTCCTTCACTAAATGCACCATTTTTAGGGTTTGAGGAGAGTAATATTCAATCCAACTGGATTGTTGTTTTTTTTATTATTTGCTGACCATAAACAGTGGATAAATAGACAACAGATGTGTCCATATAAACAGTTTTTACGTGTTTACCTTTTTTTTTAATAAATTAAAGTAAATAAGAAAAATAGAATAAGTGCAAAAACCCCATAAAGACTTCAAAATAGCTGATGCTTTTGGGCAAATCATCTGTTACACCTGTGGCACATACTGTGGTGGAATAGTTTCGTAAATTGCAGAGCACATTTCTTGCATAGTGCTGAATAGTCATTTAAGAGGAAACAGCCCGTGGACATTGATTGAAGCCTTGCCACGCTCTCTCATGAAGCCAGAATGGTGTGGTATATCTCTACAAGAGAAGGAAGATGGTAGAAAAAGACAGAGTGAGAAAAAAACGCAAACCTAAACACAGCCCTCTCTTCTGTTGGTGACAGCCCTGCACATTTTTCTTCCATAAAAGTATATGTGACTGCTGGGATGGGGCGAATAAGGAGTACTTTTGTTTGGGAAGGAAACCACAGTGAACTTGATAGGCCCTCGCGTCCATTAAATCACTGCGCTTTGCTTATTTATTTAGCGACTTGCATCATTCTCTGCTCTGGCTCTGTCCGCTTTTACAGTAGTGGCAACAAAGCCAGGATAATTTTACTCAATACAAGTCTGTGCGTAATCTAAAAGCAGCATTGTACGAGTCATGTTCCTGATTGAACTTGTTTTGGCCACTGTGCGCTCATACAGAGGGGAGATTCTCCTGGGAGGAGGCCAAAGTTGAAATCAATAGCAAATGAAACCTCCTCCCTTCAATCCTTTCTCCATTTCTCTCTCTTTCTCACACATATTATGTACGCTATATTTACACACCGTCTTCTGTTATTCAGAGAGTCAATGCAAGTATGGTGAACGCACATAAAGTTGACCAACTTTGTTCCCCACCAATTTGTTTCTCCCTCAAAGTGAACAATTTAAATTGTATTATTCATCTTGCATGTCTCTAATTCAACTCAGACCTTCTTTAACCTTTCATGAAAGGCAAGCAGTTACAAGCCTGAATCTAATAAGTTAGATGCTTAGAGTCTTGAGAAAATAATAAAAGCAAATTACATTAGACTCTGAATTTGATCTAATTGTGGGAGTCAAGACGTTTACTGTCTTTTTTTTTTCACCCCGTTGTGTGTGTGTGTGTGTGTGTGTGTGTGTGTTTGTTTTGCACTCTGACATTCTTAGTATTCAAAAAAAAAAGTATGACATTTTAAACTGATCTGATATTAGCTTGTAAACAAGACCTAGAAATTTATATTTTCTATTAAGAAATCAGGTTCCAGGATGTTGAAAAAAAATAAAATAAAAAATATAAAAAAAATTATTAAAATAAAATAAATATAGGTACAACTTCTGAAATGCTATATTTGTTTTAGTGAGTAATTTTGGTCACATGCACATAATCTCAATACAAAAAAAAATAAAATAATAATCACTACCTAAATTGGCATGTCGATGTCCAAAATACCCAGCTTGGTGCTTACCACATTAATTGTTCTTTCTCTAATACTCTCCAAAACTCTCAATTAATCTCTTAATCTCTCCAAATCTGTTCATGTATCCCCTTGGTTGAGGTTGGTGTAGTCTAATGTTTGTTTCATGCTAAGCAAAGAAGAAATGGGAAGTGATTTGAACATGTTTTGAGGCAATTCGCACCATTCTAAAAGTGATTGAGCCTAACCAGCTAATTAGACATTTACATTTAGGGGCTAAATAAACACACTGGCAGGAGACACAAGAGCGGAAGACACAAGAGTCATTATCATCTCAGCCAACTGATTAGTCTGATAATGAAAGAAAGGCAATGATTCCTCAAGAAATGCTCTGAGCCTAAGCTTTATAGCCTTTAATACCAGCCTTCTCCAATCCTGAAATCTGCGGGAGTCAAATAGAAATCATGCTATCGGCAGCAAACACTGGGAACTAATTAACACTCTCTACCTCAAAACTGCCTCAGACATGCTACAACACAGCTGTACTAAGTCCTACTTTCTTTCATCCACAAGATACTTTCTTTAAGACGACGAAGCAGGTGAATGGAGAAAAAAACAATAAAAGTGGCTGATAACCTCCAGGGCTTCTGGTCTAATCTCAATGTACATTTGAGCTGTAGGCCAAGGGGCAGAGCCAAGCGCTATGATGAGCTGCAGGCCATGGAGAAAGATGACTAAGCAGGATGAGCAGCTTCAGTTTTAGGATGAAAACAGATGTAGAACTGCATGCCTCTGGGGTGCCAAGCGAGCTCTTCATTCATGAAATTTATCGTGGTCGAGCGTTGAGCCAGGCTTTGCCTCGCTGCGTTGCCTTGGCCTGTTTTGTAATTAAGTAGCAGGATGATTCGCCTCATTTCATGACTTATGTGTCTGGAGCTTGGTTAAGAGGAGAATTTAACCTCCAGGTCTAGAAAACTGACGGGCTGAACTGGCCCTCACTGCTCAGCCCCCGGGACCTGGTGACAGAAAGAGTGAAGTGACATGCTAATGGAAGCCCAAACGGAGAGGCAAAAGAAGCAGCACATTCAAACAGGCTTTTCACACAGGAAAAGACAAAATACAGCTATTAACTAACATCCCAAATAGAAGCTACTGATTTGCTTGTCCAGTCTAACAAATTGTGTTTTATAATCTATTGCAGATGAAGATACACTACTGTTCAAAGGTTTGGGGTTGGTAAGGTTTTTAATGTTTTTAAAAATTTTAAAAACTCTATGCCCATGTTATTGTTATTGTCTCCTGAATATTTTATATTGAACTATTCTATTCATAATAAATTAGTTACTTCCTTTTAATTTTGTAGGATATTAGTTATACTAGTTATGTTTAAATGTGTTCCCCGGTACATTTTTGCCATGTCTGCTTATTATACTGCGTTTAAGGGGCTTGTTTTGCTCTTTTTGTGATATCTGGCAACCTGGAGCTTTAATCGAGAGAAGTTCAAGTTCAGAAGTGACTAGAAGGAGCAGTATGAACTGAGCAGTAGCTACTGTTTGTGTTGACTAAGTAGTTTAAGTTATACACACCTTGTAACTGCGTCATTATTTGACCATAGCCCGGTGAACAACTGACACACGCGCTCTCTCTCAGTGCTTATGAACGCGCGCGTCTTTTGCATCAGTAATGCGATCGGCTAATTTGAGTGTCAAGTTGTAATCACGGATCGAATCAAAGGAAGATTTTATCAGCTGGTTCAGTGGCCAATTGTTTGGAGTTAGAAATATATAACTCGCGCTACATATATAGTAATTTTTTGCCTCAGATACAGGATTGTACGTTCGCTTTAACAAGCAGGATGTTCATTACCACGGCAACCGCTTGTGTATCATGCTGAATGTGATTTACGTGTTTAAAAAGTAACTGAGACGGAAAGATGCAGATAACCATACATTATTTAAGGTTATTTCTAGTGCTGGGCAACGATTAAATTTTATCGCGATTAATCACATGATTTTCTTGCGATTAATCGCGATTAATCGCATTGTTACGCGCAAACTTTAATAATGAATTCTAAAGTAGTGTATTACTCACTTTTGATTTAAATGTAGTGCTATATACACAAAAGTGTAATAACATGTGGTTTGCAAAAACTTTAAACAAATAAGGTGCTTTATACCAGCAGTATTCCCTTTACACACCAATAAAATATTTATTGTAAATCTCAACTTAAACATTAATGTAATCAAATAAAATATTAAAACAAAGCTATTTGCCACTGCCAGGGCATTACCTTTTATCTAGCTTGTTAAAACGAGTCCAGTTTTCTTGTTTTGTTTTTTTCTTAACAGGTGTCTTTTAGCAGCAGAAACAGTCTATGTAGTCAGAAGTCATGAGATATAAGTCGACCAACGTTACTTCTCTGATAGTAGCTTAGGTTTGGTCATGCCATGGTTTCCCACGTACACTAAGATTGCATTAAACAGAGGTAAAGCCCAATTTATACTTCTACGTCGAACTAACGTCGTACCCTGACGTGCACCTCTCCAAAAATGTAACAACGCGTCAATTCTACGCGTACCGCAAGCGCTGTGATTGCTAGAACCGCTCCACGGGTTTCACATGCTCCCTCTGCATGTGTAATTGCGCGTCAACGCGGACAACGACGCAGAAGTAAAACCAACCAACGCGTAGTGTATAGCGTAAGTCCGACACAGAAGTATAAATCAGCCTTTTAGATTGAGGTGAATTGGTCGAGCACAAGGTGCAGCGACAAGCGGGTGCGTTCTGTGAAACTGTTGCGGTCGCGCTCGCCTCACGCACGCGCCTGCGCCCGCCCGTTGCCGAAGTTGAATTGTCTAAAAGGACTTTGTCTATAAGTTTTTGTACACGACGCGCAGTACAAATCATTGGAAGAGAGACTGATCCTCGGCTCACTGTTTGTGAGTTTCCAATATTTAAATAGTTATCAAGACATCAACAGAAGGGAATTCACATTGCACAGCATCCCCGCTAAACTACACGCAAGCACATCAGGTAAAGTTAAGTATAATTTTAATTTAAATTAAAAAGACCAGGTGCGTAACGCACAGAAGCCGTTGCCGTGGTTACTATCTATAGAGCGCCTGTCATTCACTCGCGGAGCGCTGTCTTCCTTTCTGTTCACCTGAGAGAACCTGCCAAAGCCTCTCCACTGCTGGTTTGGGTGGGTTATTTGCTGGCTGACCAACATCCCACCCCTCCTGTGATCCATGGTTTGACTGTAGGCATATGTCCTATTCAGAGCCAGTGTGCAACGGACTTTCAAAAAAAAAAAAAAAAAAAAACTGCGTTAAAGTGCGCTAAAAAAAATTGTCGGCATTAATTAATAAATGCGTTAACGCGACAATAACGCGTTAACTTGCCCAGCCCTAGTTATTTCTTTTCGTTACGATATTATATGACCTGCTATTGTCAAGCTTCATGTTTTCTTACGAGAGTATCTCTCATACTGCGTAATATCTTATGCTATGGGGAAAACCTCTTTTCCACAAGATATTGAAGCCAAAAATTATCCTTAATTATTAATCAATGTAAAACGCTTTGCGGCAGCATGCAGACATAGGCGAGGCAGCTTGCGAGCCTATTGGCTGTCCTCCGGCAAAAGCAGCAGTCTATCGAGAGCGGCTCTGCGTGACGACATGACCAATGGGGGCACTTTGTCACGTCCTACCAGAAAGGGCGTGGTCTCGCCCTATAAAAGCAGGTCGATAGGCTGATACAAACTGATTTTCATCTCTTCAGCGAAGCTCACGCATCGCTGGATCCAGAGTGAGAAGCCGCGCCGTCGACGCAAGCCTTCAGCGGGACGAGCCCTCGAGTCTGAAGTCGCTGGCCTTCACCTCGCCGCCTTCAGCCGCCGTACCTGCTGCGCTTTCCGGCGCTATATATCCTTTACTCTGCTGAGAGTGTTTGTTCGCCGCTGCAACTCACACTTCTCCCAAACTCTAAAAGAGCTAGCGTCTTTTTCAAGATGCCTTCCTGTGGCTTGTGCCGAGCCCAACTCAGCGACGGGGACCGCCATGTCATCTGCGTTTCCAGCTTGGGTGAAGATCACGCGGCTCTCGCGGATGCCCTCATTGCGAGCTGCTGCCCATGGGGACTCTGAGGACTCGCCTGGCATCCTCGCCTGCACTTCTGCCCGATGTGGTACCATGCCGCAAGAAGCACCGTGCTCAGCGCGCACCCGAGTTCTCTCCTGCCCGCCAAAGCTCGCCGGTTCGCCCGCCAGCTTCGCCGGCATCACTCGAGTCGCTCACGGATGGACAACGGCCGCCGTCTGCCACCGCGTCCGCCCTTGAGCTCGACGAACCTACCGAGGCATGTTCTCTCCTGGCATCGGATAGTGAGGATTGGGCGAGCTCTGTGGACCTCCCCCTGTAACCCCCAGCCCTCTGGGAGACGAGCCGGCATTGAAGCTGAGCTGATGCGTCTGCGCTCTCAAGCCGTGGACACCATCGGCCTCGACTGGGAGGCGCCCGCGCCACCACCATGCAACAGACTTGTCGGTCACTTTCTCAGAAAGGACGAAGCCCCGTCACGGTTGAGATCCGCGTCCTTCCTCCCTGAACTTCACGAGGAAGTCGCGAAATCGGGTTAGGGTTAGGTTTTTTGAAGGACATTACAACAGCTCCCCACCCTCCGGCACTAATCCAGGAGAGCAGGAAGTCTGAGGAAAGCACTGGCCGACGCATGTTAGACTCTACCATTGCTCTCAACTCGGAGCTCGCTCCGACTGGAACTTCTTTGGGCTTAAAGGAGACCAACTGTCTCCGGAACCAGATGCATACGACACCGGGCTGAAGATGACGAGGCTAGTGACCCATTCTAAGACTATTACGGGTAGGTTTTAGGGCGAGAGCAGGTGTAGGCTTAGATCTAAATCGATTAAGCGAAACCGGACTCTACTCGGTGTGAAAACCATAGGGCTACTATGGGTAGGTTTCGAAAAGGAACGGGTGTAGGCTTAGATCTAAATCGATTAAGCGAAACCGGACTCTACTCGGTGTGAAAACCATAGGGCTACTATGGGTAGGTTTCGAAAAGGAACGGGTGTAGGCTTAGATCTAAATCGATTAAGCGAAACCGGACTCTACTCGGTGTGAAAACCATAGGGCTACTATGGGTAGGTTTCGAAAAGAAACGGGTGTAGGCTTAGATCTAAATCGATTAAGCGAAACCGGACTCTACTCGGTGTGAAAACCATAGGGCTACTATGGGTAGGTTTCGAAAAGGAACGGGTGTAGGCTTAGATCTAAATCGATTAAGCGAAACCGGACTCTACTCGGTGTGAAAACCATAGGGCTACCATGGGCCGGTTTAGAAGGGAGCAAGTGTGGCCTCGACCTAACATTTGACAAGGCAAATCCTACTGGTAAAGACAACTAGGCTTTGTAAATCACAAGGTTACTACGGGCTAGTACAGACTCTAGTTTCCAGACCAAACAATTACAAGCTTAGAAAACCTTCAATGTACAAAACTACCTCATCCTACTCCCCGAGAGAATGCATGGGGGAAATACTCAAGACACTCTCGTCAGTAGTGTACCTCAGATTCACCGGGTGTTTCGGCCCTTTGAACACCAGACACCCTCCTCTGAGGCGGCCCATCCTGGATGATCAGTCCAGAACGAGTGTCCTGTGGCCAATTGCTAGACGAACTAGGCCAGATCCTCAAACACATGGTTGTTGGGTTCTGGCTCTGGAATGTTATCAAGGCTTGATAAGGATTTGAGTCCATCTCACAGTTCCCACCCCCCGTTAACAGCCCTCAACTTTAGAAGACGCTTTTGGATTAAACTCTCAATGGGGCGGGTATCGGGACTGGCGGATAAGGAGCCTGATAATTCAAGCTCCTAACATCAAGCTTCTACCAGTCCTTCTCCCTCAAAGCCAAGGCTAACCAAACAGACATCATCCCATTAAAGGACAACCGCTGGATGCGTTGACTCCTGAATTGGAGTTCTAACTCGTACCACGCTTGCACAAGGTCAGTGTGTAGGGGTGTTGTTGCAGGGTGTGCCGTTGCATGAGAGGTGCTGATCACCCATAGAAGACTGGGCTCCATTTAAGGTCTGTTAGCCCCAGACCACCGTCCCTGCGTGCTGTCCAAGTGGACCCAGGGGGGCTGGATACTTACCGCCCTCCCAAGTAACCCTTCGTTAACACCGCAAGGTATCCAGGTTACCCGAGAAAAAGCCTGCGAGGAATGGTCTACTTTCCCTGGCCCTTTGTCAGCTCTGCTGACTTAACCCAGGCAGTCTTGTTCCGGAAGTCCCCAAACAGCAACTCGTTGTTGCCAGGTCCTTCTAATTCCGGAGACAAGACCCCCTGCAGCCGCTCTATATCGAAAGGTCGAGATCCGGTGGCTGCACATTTCTGTACGCCAATCTCTACCTTCGAGAGCAGAAAGGACTGAACAGATAAAATCCTTACCGAAGGATGAATCGCCAGCCGCAGATGCCACTGGATGGCGCAACTCTGATGTATCCCTTTTTAATGCGGCTACCTCGGCCGCGGTGAGAAAGAATTTTTTTTATCCTGACACCTGCTCCAACCGATTTTAACGAGTTCCTCACGAACAAACTATGACAAACCGCCCGCCCCTTTCTAATAAGGCCTGTCTAAAGACAAAAACTTCCAGAATTTCGAGTTTGTTACAGAGAAATCGATTTCTTATGACTATGTTGATTTTTGTTTATGAGAGGAGCTCAGATAAAGGAGTAAATGTCGGGAAAACCTTCCCAAATCCCTCCTTATCATCACATGCTCCTTTTTAATGTTATCCGGTTACTTATTTATTTGGTTTACACTTTTATTGAGAAACCCATAGGATCTAAGGAACCGCCAGCAATGTTTTTTTTTGTTTATTGAGAGAAGGAGAACTATGATCTCCTATAAACTAAACACCCCTGCGCTGACCCGAAAGAAAATACCGAGACAAGTTAATCCTTGAAATCTTTTTTATTTTATTTAATTTTATTTATACTCAAAATATATATGTGTGTGAAGGCCCCCCTTCCTCTACTCCAAATTGTCCAGCCAGTGCTGAAAAATCAGCTTTGCCGTGGCGGGGGTCCAGTGCACACCATCCTTCCCCACCTTAAACTGCTCCTCAGGCAAGGGGGGAAGGCAGAATTCTGTTTTCTGAATGATTTCATTGAGACCCGTGAGGTTATGAATGGCGTAATCTGGCAATCCCTTGTCCCAATTAATCATGGCCATCCGGACCGTGGCATATGGGAAGGTATAGGCCGCCGCCTCTTGAAGGTTTTTGACCCTCTGCCTTAGAATCTGCTGGCCCGCTTGGGCCCTGTCGTTAAACCCAAACGAGAGGATAACCTGTTGGGCCTTTGGAAAAACGGGTGTTTTATTTTTGAGGACATGAAAGGCCAGTCTCAGATCCGCCCCTGGGAAACTGTGCACCTCTATGTCATCATCTCCCACCCGAGGAAAACGGCTCAGATTTGAATCCCCCAGAATGAGGATTGTTTTCTCTGGAGAGAGGCTCCAGAGTTTGTATTTATCACCAGTGGTCTCATGCCTATGAAAAAGGTTCCAGGTTGGCTCCTCGGTACCCTTATCTTTTGGATCCTGTACTGTCCCTGTCTGGGGGACCTCTGGGGCATTCCCTGATGCTGCGGCCTGTTCCCTTGAGGTTGAGGCTGGCATAGGCCCCACTGCCCCATCCTGCCTCAGTCCTTTGCTGCTTTCTCCTCTGCTCTCTGGGACTGCCTCGACCCTGGCCTCTTCCTCAATGTCTAGGATGTCATCTAAATCCCATTCTGGACTAAATCCTAGACTTGGCATCCCCTGGGCGCCCTGTTGAGCCCCTTCTCTCTGCTCTGTCCATGGAGGCCCTGTGTTGAGTTGGCCCTCTTTTTGCCGACTAGAAGCTCCCTGACGACTTTCCGGGACCGGCAGAACTCCCTCAACCTCCATTGCTGTTCCTCCGTCCCGACTCCGGGCCTCCCCCCCAGAAGTAGAGGGACGTGGTTCAGTGTCCCGGCGCTGGACTCGAGCTACTGGGTCCCGGTCTGCCTCAGCCCCTGCCCTTGTGGTCATCAGACGGGTGATCTTATTAGTGGCGCGCCTAATCGTGCCTTCCCGGAGACGCCTAACATTACGCCGAGCCCATTTAATAGCGATTTCCAGAGCCTCCCTCCATCGTACCCTGGAGGCATGGCTAATCGCCAGTCTGGCTTCTTCCAAGGCCTTTTGGTAATGCTCCACCAGAATATCCGTCCCGGTGTTGAGTCAATTCTTGGCATTGCCAAAGATCAGCCACTCCGTGTTAATATTCGGGAGAGCAGGCTGAACCCCGGTTGAAATTCGGGCCGCCATTCTTTGGAGCCTGGCCGGGGGACAGTTATCGTCCGAGGCCACCTCCATCTCAGAAACATGGTGAAAAGCTCTAATATATTTATAGAGCACCCTAATCAGGGCCTTGAACTCCTGGTCCTCCATCTTTTTAGTTCTATTCCTCTTCCTCCTCTTTATCTGCCTGTAATATAAGACAGTAGGTAAGAATACTAATCCTGGCCTTCCAAAACTACACTCAAAACCCAAATCCCCAACCTAACAAGGTAAACAAGAAGTGAACCAGGAGATGGAGGACCTGTCTAGGCAAACCATCTCCCTAAGAGTCCATTAGGACTCGTATTCGCCCTCCTTTCCCGCCCCCACCCCGACTTTTTCAAGCCGGGGAGGGGGCCGGAAGGAGCCTTAAAAAGTATCACCCTGACTGAGAATAAGAATAAACACCCAAACCCGAGAAAATTCAAACAGCGGAAAACCGACGCCTCCGAGAAACGATCGAAACTCTAGACGGATCTAGCCCGACCCAGGGTGCAAGGTTTTTTCTGGACCTGGTCCACACTGGCGAATCCTCCGGCAACCCGAAAGCCACCGTCAGATAATCCCAGCCTGGCATCGCACCCCCACACAATATTTTGCATAACTAGAGTAGATCTACTGTTAACCTAAGATTGATCAACAAAGGGAAACGGCCTGTCTCCTGCAGATTAGTTTAGAAAATTCCGGCCCTTTGCGGAAAAAGCCCTGGCAGGTCAGATCCGATGGCTCTGGCGGGGTTAGGTTTTTTGAAGGACATTACAACAGCTCCCCACCCTCCGGCACTAATCCAGGAGAGCAGGAAGTCTGAGGAAAGCACTGGCCGACGCATGTTAGACTCTACCATTGCTCTCAACTCGGAGCTCGCTCCGACTGGAACTTCTTTGGGCTTAAAGGAGACCAACTGTCTCCGGAACCAGATGCATACGACACCGGGCTGAAGATGACGAGGCTAGTGACCCATTCTAAGACTATTACGGGTAGGTTTTAGGGCGAGAGCAGGTGTAGGCTTAGATCTAAATCGATTAAGCGAAACCGGACTCTACTCGGTGTGAAAACCATAGGGCTACTATGGGTAGGTTTCGAAAAGGAACGGGTGTAGGCTTAGATCTAAATCGATTAAGCGAAACCGGACTCTACTCGGTGTGAAAACCATAGGGCTACTATGGGTAGGTTTCGAAAAGGAACGGGTGTAGGCTTAGATCTAAATCGATTAAGCGAAACCGGACTCTACTCGGTGTGAAAACCATAGGGCTACTATGGGTAGGTTTCGAAAAGGAACGGGTGTAGGCTTAGATCTAAATCGATTAAGCGAAACCGGACTCTACTCGGTGTGAAAACCATAGGGCTACTATGGGTAGGTTTCGAAAAGGAACGGGTGTAGGCTTAGATCTAAATCGATTAAGCGAAACCGGACTCTACTCGGTGTGAAAACCATAGGGCTACTATGGGTAGGTTTCGAAAAGGAACGGGTGTAGGCTTAGATCTAAATCGATTAAGCGAAACCGGACTCTACTCGGTGTGAAAACCATAGGGCTACTATGGGTAGGTTTCGAAAAGGAACGGGTGTAGGCTTAGATCTAAATCGATTAAGCGAAACCGGACTCTACTCGGTGTGAAAACCATAGGGCTACTATGGGTAGGTAGGGTTAGGGTTAGGGTTAGGGTTAGTTTAGACCTAAGACCGCGCTCTCGCTCTGCTGGACGTCGCCCCCGTCAGCGGGGGCCCCAGCCGAGGATTGAGATCAAGCCCGATGTCTCAAAGCCTTCCTAGCCTCTCTAGGAAAGCGACGGTGTTCAAATCCTGCTGCGGCCGGTTTTCCACCAAAACTTCTCGCTCGTTCAGTTCCAAGCAATGTGACTGTTCCAGTGTATTTTACAGTGAGCAAGCCAGCTCCAGAGCCCGCTTGCCTGCACACAAAGGCCGTTTTTACGGCTACCCAGATAAATCCAATAAAGAGTGCATTTTCTGGTGTTCCGGCCACGGCCGATGGTGTTATGAGTGTTGTAAGAATGCCCACGTCCCAATGCCCATTCCCACACCCAGACACAGCCCGCCATGGTGCAGGGCTAGCACAAATAAAATCGACTCATGTCGATTGTGCAAACAATGTAGTGAACGCGCCCATATCACAGTGCCCGCTTACACTACACGATGCGTGTCCCTTGGTTTCTGTAAAAAAGAAACTAACAATTCAGGGCTAGCACAAATAAAATCGACTCATGTCGATTGTGCAAACGTAGTGAATGTGCCCACGACACGGTGCCCACAAACACTACACGATGTGTGTCCCTTGGTTTCTGTAAAAAAGAAACTAACACACATTCAATCGGCGCGAGCCAACAGTGTTCTCAGTGCAGTAAATGTGCCCGCCATCCCGCGCCCACATTCTCTCACAGACACGCTGAATCCCACGGGGTTCGCCCCGCTCGCTTTCTCTGCACTACCAGTCATAGAGAAGCTGAGTGCGGCCAGGCTGCCCGCTGTGATCAGTGCGCCCCCCGCCTTGCACACTGTAAACATAGCGCTGAGTTCTCAGCACACCGAGGCTCTCGAGCCGCCGTCATGCCGCTGCCAGAGCCCAGATTTCATTCTACCTCTAGCTATTCACGCAGATGCGTGGTCAAAGCTCCCCGGGGTATCAGAGTGGGTGCTAAACACTATAGAGAGAGGCTATTCGCTACAATTCGCTCGACGTCCCCGCTGTTATACGGCGCGCGTCGAAACGACGGTGAAAAACTAAGTTTCTCATCTACTTCGAGCCGAGATAGCGAAACTACTGAGCAAAGGTGCTATAGAACCTTTATCTCAGGCTCAGAGCGAGGGGGGCCTATACAGCAGATATTTTCTGGTACCGAAAAAAAGATGGGGGTCTCAGACCCATTTTAGATCTGCGACAGCTGAACAGAGCGCTTGTGAAGCGCCAGTTCAAAATGCTTACAACCAGGAAAATCCTCGCGAAAGTTTGCCAAGAGGACTGGTTTATGTCAATAGATCTGAAAGACGCCTATTTCCAGATACAAATAGCGGACGCCTCCACCTCGGGATGGGGAGCGCTGCTCAAGGGCAGACCGTTCGCTGGCCTGTGGTCAGAACGGGAAAAGCTCCTTCACATAAACTGCTTGGAAATGATAGCAGTCGACAAAGCGCTACGGTGCTTCTGTCCCCAGATAAAAGGTCACCACGTTCTGGTCCGGTCGGACAACATGTCAGTGGTGGCATACATAAATAGCCAGGGTGGCATCAGGTCCCGAAACCTTTACAGGTTGACGGAACGCCTTCTGGTCTGGGCTCAGTACAACCTGCTCTAGTTGAGAGCAGCGCATGTGCCTGGTCACCTGAATCTGGGACCAGACAGACTGTCCAGAAACACTGCCCCAGCAGGGGAATGGTCGCTCCCCCCCGCAGACGATCCAACTGCTGTGGGAAACGTTCGGCAGAGCACAGGTGGACCTGTTCGCGTCCCACGAAAACGCTCATTGTCCGAACTTTTGGCCCCGCGTTCCCTTATATGCTTTTTCCCCCTGTCTCGCTCCTGCCTCAAGTGTTGGAACGAATCAGGGAGACCGGATGCCCAGTGCTGCTCGTGGCTCCGCTCTGGACAAACCAGACCTGATCCCAGTCCTGATGCAGCTGGCCAGAACTGCCCCGTGGCCTGTACCACTGAGGAGAGACCTCCTCTCTCAGGCAGGGGGCTCGATTTGGCATCCTCGCCCGGATCTGTGGTCCCTGCACGCATGGGCCATCAACGGGTACCCGCTAACCTCCCAGAGGGAGTGTTAAACCTGATCACGCAGGCTAGAGCTCCGTCTACTAGACGGCTCTACTCCTCAAAATGGTCTGTGTTCTCTGCTTGGTGTCAAGCTCAGGGCTTTTCACCCGTAGACTGCGGGGTTACGGAAGTGCTTTCCTTCCTTCAAGAACTGCTGGATGAGGGCAGAACCCTATCCACGCTCAAAGTATACGTGGCGGCCATAGCAACGTTTGCAAAACCGGTGTCTGGCCAGTCACTGGGGAAGAACGACTTAGTCGTGCGTTTCCTCAGGGGAGCTCGGAGATTGAACCCTCCCAGGCCCCCTTCAGTCCCGATGTGGGACCTTTCCACGGTTTTGGAAGCCATGAAAGGTGCCCCATTCGAGCCAATCCATTTGTCAGACATGAAACATCTGTCTTTCAAAACGGTGTTTCTTATGGCTCTCGCTTCAATGAAGCGCGTAGGGGACTTACAAGTGCTTTTGGTAAGCGCGTCGTGTATGGAGTTTGGGCCTAATGACTCAAAGGTCATACTCAAACCTAGGCACGGGTACGTGCCGAAATCCCTCAACACACCGTTTAGGGCCCAGGTGATTTCCCTGTCCGCCCTTCCGGTTCTCAATGAGAAGGACGCGAGTCTCCTTTGGCGGGTCAGGGCACTAAGAGCTTATGTGTCCCGCTCGTCTGATTTTAGACAGACTGAGCAGCTTTTCGTTTTGTTTGGCGGACGTTCTAAGGGACTTGCTGCATCAAAACAGAGCCTATCCAGATGGATAGTCGATGCCATAGCGCTGGCTTACACCTCTAAGGGCCTGCAGTGCCCCTTGGGTGTCAGAGCACACTCCACGAGAGGCGTGGCCTCTTCGTGGGCATGGTCTAGCGGGATTACCCTGCAAGATATCTGTACGGCCGCGGGCTGGGCCTCGCCGTCTACATTTATAAAATACTATAACCTGGAGGTTCCCGCCTTACAAGCTAAGCTTTTGGCGGTCTAGAATTCAGTGCTATCTGCCCCGCTGTGCCGGCCCAGATGCTGAGTTTGGCCTGCGAATCGCTCACTGACCGATAGAGCAGATCCAAGAGTGTTGGCACACGTATGGCCACCCAGTTTTGGCTGAAAGCTTTCACCCTGGCGGTGTGGTTTAATATTTATATGATTAGCTCCACTGGATGCTACTTTATAAGGAATGATGCTTCTAGCCCCTCTTCCTTCACTCTCTGTGAGTCTATGGTGATTATGCACTACATGCGCCCCGGGCTTCTGCCCTTGGGACTTTGTTGTTGGATCCCTGTATGCACGGCGTGTTACACTGTGTTCCCCATAGCGTAAGATATTACGCAGTACGAGAGATACTCTCGTAAGAGAACGTACTGGGTTACTAACGTAGCCTCTGTTCTCTCTAGAGAGGGAACGAGTACTGCGTATCTTGCCGTGCTTAAAATACGCTCTGGTTCGATGAAAACCAGTTTGTATCTGGTGTAACCACCATTTGCCTCACGCAGTGCAACACATCTCCTTCGCATAGAGTTGATCAGGCTGTTGATTGTGGCCTGTGGAATGTTGGTCCACTCCTCTTCAATGGTTGTGCGAAGTTGCTGGATATTGGCAGGACCTGGAACACACTGTCGTATATGCTGATCCAGAGCATCCCAAACATGCTCAATGGGTGACATGTCCGGTGAGTATGCTGGCCATGCAAGAACTGGGATGTTTTCAGCTTCCAGGAATTGTGTACAGATCCTTGCAACATGGGGCGGTGCATTATCATGCTGCAAAAATGAGGTGATGGTTGTGGATGAATGGCACAACAATGGGCATCAGGATCTCGTCAATGTATCTCTGTGCATTCAAAATGCCATCTATAAAATGCACCTATGTTCATTCTCCATAACATACGCCTGCCCATACCATAACCCCACTGCCACCATGGGCTACTCGATCCACAGCGTTGACATCAGCAAACCGCTCACCCACACGACGCCATACACGCTGTCTGCCATCTGCCATGTACAGTGAAAACCGGGATTTATCCGTGAAGAGAACACCTCTCCAAAGTGCCAGACGCCATCGAATGTGAGCATTTGCCCACTCAAGTCGGTTACGACGACAGACTGCAGTCAGGTCAAGACCCCGATGAGGATGAAGAGCATGCAGATGAGCTTCCATGAGACGGTTGCTGACAGTTTGTGCAGAAATTATTTGGTTATGCAAACCGATTGTTGCAGCAGCTGTCCGGGTGGCTGGTCTCAGATGATCTTGGAGGTGAAGATGCTGGATGTGGAGATCCTGGGCGGGTGTGGTTACACGTGGTCTGCGGTTGTGAGGCCGGTTGAATGTACTGCCAAATTCTCTGAAACGCCTTTGAAGACGGCTTATGGTATTTAACATTCAATTCACAGGCAACAGCTTTGGTGGACATTCATGCAGTCAGCATGCCAATTGCATGCTCCCTCAAAACTTGCGACATCTGTGGCATTGTGCTTTGTGATAAAACTGCACATTTTAGAGTGGCCTTTTATTGTGGCCAGCGGCAGCCTAAGTCACACCTGTGGAATAATCATGCTGTCTAATCAACATCTTGATATGCCACACCTGTGCGTTTATAATTTTGTTCAGTGTAATATGCTGATTTGGTGATCAATAAACATTTCTTTATATCAATGTTGAAAACGGTTGTGCTGGTTACTGGTTATATTCAAATGCATCCATGCTGATTAAAAGTATTTATTAAAAAAATAAAAATAAACTGACCCCAAACTTTTGGTAAGGTATACACGACAAACACTGAGATGGTAACGGCCACTAGTAACAGAGGCATTTCTACAAATAGTGGAATTATTCATTTAACTAAAAGACAGAGATGGAACCAAATAAAGACAGTTGCATTGTTGTATTTTTCTCGCTAAGATTTATAGTATGCTGTGTTTGTTTATACAACAATATATTAAGTCCAGTTATGATTTTGTGTTCTGCTCAACAACCCAATATCTGTATCACAAATAATGCATGTCAGCAGCCCAGAATTGAGATTGTCTATGTATATTCTTCTTTCTTCATTTTGCCACAGTGAGAGCAACTAATGCACACAAACAAATCAGATTAATACCTGCTTTTCAGAGCTATTAATTTGCACACACATTTACGAAACTACTTTCAGGCATAATAAATCACTTTGCTTGTTTGCATGTAAGGAGGCACGTCCAAATTTCCTATTCATTAATGGAAACCCTACGAAAAAGACAAGACAAGTTATTTTGCTCTTGTGATACAGTCCTCAGTAGACTACATAAATAGATCAGCTCAGACATTTTTGGTGGGTACTACTGTGATGGAGTGAAAAGTGCTCAATGAACCTTCGTTAAAAGTATTAAGAACCACAATTACGTTCATGATGATCTAGAACTTCATCCAAAATAGTGTGTTCCACACAGTTATCCACTGCTGTTTTTCTGAGGTACAAAATTGTGGGGAGATTTCATTTGGCAAGAAGCCTTTACACTATGCATATTATTTATGAGCATTTCGCAACAAACTTCAAATTGGATGACCAGATTTCAGTTTCTGATGATCCTCTACACTTAAAAAACAAATTTGTGGATCATATTTCCAGCATTAGCATTTAATGGAGGTGTGTGCCCATCTCCTCTCCAAATAATGAGCAAGTTTTGGAGCCGGCTATATAGTGACATTTGCCACAGACAGAAGCTATACAAATGCAAATGTAATCTGCCTGTCCTCCTTGAGATCCTAATTGTTTGCAGCTGCACAGCAATCTTTGGGATAAAAGCAGTATTTGCTTCTATTAGAGTCTGCTCTGACTGGAGACCACTCTCTCACGAAGGCATATCATTTAACCATTTCTGGCGCGGAAGAAAACAGATCAGTGTCAACACCAGACGACTGCACACTAATCCAGGGATTAGACTGAAGGTCATCTGGCTAACATTACTAAAATAAATAGCTTAAAAGTTCAGGTTTGGTGTCACAGGATTAAAGAATGTCTCACACTGAATGAGGTGAATTTGAAATACAAACAGTGAGCCAGCGATAACATAAAAGCACCATTACGTTACAATGGTTACAATGCCAATGTCATGTTAACCTTCTCTGAAGTGCATAAGGTACATTCATTTTTAATAATTTAACAGTCCAGAGTCAATTATTCAGTTTCTGCCACATGTAAATATGTTTATTGCAAGGCATTTTTTTTAGGTTTTGACCCTACAACAAGACTATTCAATTAGCTTCATTCGAGGGCCGGATTAATTATATAAAAGTCGAGGTGGGCCGGTGCGTTTAGCTTATTTATTGAAACATTGTTTATTATTTATTGAAACATAACAGTATCAATAAATAAGCTAAATTAAACCTACAAAAAAAGTATTGTATTTACTTGGACATGTGGTACCCAACAGTATGCAGATTTATAAGACTCATTTAAAGCGGTGTACAATTTTTCTTAGCTATTGGTAAGAATTATTTTATTTATAATTATTATAGGCTTAAATGAAAATATTCTGACAGTGAGACTTAGTAACCACAGGTAACACCATGCATGGCTACACACTCATTACCTGTAGTATAAAAATGCCTAACGCAGGTAAAAACTATACACACACACCTTCACAAAGAAACTCCCATATTTTCATAACAAAAATGAAATATACAGTATATTCCTATAGCCACCTAATAAATCTAATGCACTATACTGTAAATGACTATAACATAGTATTCAATATAAATATTCCACATTCCTTCCCAAACCATGGTATATTACTACAGTAAATTCAAGGTAAATTTTTATAAGGGTGGTGATCAGGGGATTTAGAGTCTCCTAACTTCGTCCATGGCACAATGTTTCTGCTGTTTTCCTCATCAGTCTTGTTGGGAATGTTGAGGCTGTTTCATCCGATTTAAAACTAGTTACAACTCTTTTGTGTTTAGAACTATATACTAACACCACTAATCAAGCCCAAGCCTCAGTTACTATACAGAAGCATTACCCAAGTGACTAATAAACGCTAAGTAGTTACTGGAAAAATAAGGTATATGAGTGATCATGTCATACACATCAAAAGTAAACCTAGACAAATGGGTAAAAATGCACATGTAGATGCAACAAGAGAAAGAAAAAGTGAGTGAAAGCAGACTGCTGTGACGGTAGTCTGCTTGTGGTCAGGCAGGCATGAGGCTTCATGTGGGAATAAGAGAGAGATAAATGAATAGGGGACAGCGACAAGGGCAAAGCTCAAAAGAGAGCAGCATGAGACGAGTGGAGCATTTCACCACGGCCTGCTTCTCATTAACATTCCTCTACATTTAGAACAGCAGAGAAAAAGTCACCCTCTCACACACAGACACACACAATCACCCCTATCATCATCACATCTGACCTCGTTTTATACAACTTAGCCTGAACAGCTTAGCCAGTTTAAAGTAAGGGGGGGGGGGGGGGGGGGAACTAATCATAACATAATCTGAAAGCTCTACCAATTTATTCCTGGAACTGATTCATTAACAAGATGTCCATATTTCTTAATTAATCCCTCAGATATGTCAGATTCAGATGTTTACACACAAGCAAAATATCTAGAAGCAAAATCCCACAAATGAATAGCCGGGTATTACTTAAGAGCAAAAGCCCCGGTCTATTTAATGAGAGCAATCATAATACTAAACAGCAAACACACCACAAAACCGTGAGACTAATAATTCTAGTCCAGTCATTTTGGTGTCTATGGGGCTTGGCTGGAAAAGGATGAAGGTTTTATAATGTTTAATAGCTGACTATGTATTGCTGCATAGGCAATTTAAAACTTGTTCCGGAAAGTATGGGTGTTCTGTTAGTGTCTGTGAGCATCCCTTAAAACAGATGACTGCCTGTGTCCGTCGCAGAGGGTGTGCATCTTCATTAATGTCCAATCAGAATCCAATTACAGCCCCTATCGGTGCAAATTAAAGCCGTTTGCATTAAAATGCTACTGCGGGCTGAAATATTTCCAATCACTGCAACACTTGATTATCACTCTGTCAGGATCAGCCTTTGGAAAATTAAGTATGGCATGTTGGGGGTTTATAAATTCCCCCGCCCGTTTTCCCTGTGGCCTATTTACCATAAACTGTGTGAGAACACAAACTGCAGCGAGCATGGCAAAAAAATAAATAAATAAAGAGTCTGCCAGCCGGCACAAGGCCATGCCCATTAACCAGATGTCCCCTGAGTGATGTCATCCAGTGCCCTCAGCAAGGCCATAGTTCCCACGGGCAATGGAGCACTAAAATTCCCATAGTTCAGGTCAGGTCTGGAAGGGTCAGATAAGTAAGGATGTTTGCATTTCCCAGAGCAGTTCTGAGAGCATAAAAAAAAACCCTGATAAATCTGATAGATAGATATACGATAGATAGATAGATAGATAGATAGATACAGATAGATAGATACACTCATAGAAATACAGGCTGATGGTCGACCTGCTGGGCATTGCTGCCTGACGCACCTCTACCAGTGCCTTTTGTGCAGGTGTGCGCCACCTCTTTGGGCATAAAACGGGTCATCAGCTGGGGACCACCAGTCATGGATGTTTCGCTCCTTTAACCCCAGTACATCTCCTGGTGGCGGAGCGATGGCAGGGATCACTCCCTGCCACCCCCTGCTGATGCCCTAGGTGTTACTTGGCCCCCATCCCCTATGCTTCCTCCTTAGCCAGAGCCAAAAGCTGCCCCTCTCGGCCTCCTCTGCCAGTTCTTTAATGGCTTTTCGACACCCTGCTCCTGTACATCCCATTTCGCGGAGCAGGCGAACCGTTGAGGACCCAACGAAGCCCCTACATCCACTTCAACGGGAAACATGGTGGCTTTCCAGCCAGCCTCTCTGCAGTCTTCTACCAGATCTGCATACTTGGCACGCTTCCGCTCGTTGGCAGCCTCCATTCCCTCCTCCCATGGGACAGTGAGCTCCACCAACAAGATGGACTTGCATGACTCTGACCACATGATCAGGTCTGGCCGGAGCAAAGTTTCTACGATCTCCCTGGGGAATTGGAGCTGCCTCCCCAGGTCGACCCTCATGTTCCACTCACTGCCAGATGAGAGGACTCTAGATGTTGCTCTCTTGTGAGGGTGGTTGATTTTCTCTCCGGCCCTTGCAAACAGGATGGGACTTCTCGTTGGCTCAGAAGGTCTTCTATTAGCTTCCTGTCTACAGATAGATACAGATAGATAGATAGATAGATACAGATAGATAGATAGATAGATAGATAGATAGATAGATAGATAGATAGATAGATAGATAGATAGATAGATAGATAGATAGATAGATAGATAGATAGATAGATAGATAGATAGATAGATACCTAACTGAGGCATTAAACACAGTGATGGATTGGTTTTGTTGATGAAGGAGAAGCTGTCCCTTAGAGGACCATTCCCTCTTACCTAATGGATCAATCTTATCATTTGCAATGAGATTAGAGCTCCTTGTGAACGCTATATGGCCAAAACCACGTGGACACCAAAACAGCATGTGTTGTTGAACACTTAATTTCAAATAAATTGTTATTAATAGGGGGTTAACATCTTCCGGTATTCTGGGAAGACTTTTTGCTATATGTTGGGACATGGATCTGTGGGAATTTCAGTAAGCCTGTAAAAAAACAGGGTAACACTTTATTTTGATGGTCCCTTTTGAACATTCTGTTGACTATAAGTAACTTTGCAACTACATGTCAACTACCTCTCATTAGAGTATTAGGGGTTATTTACACCTGGCCCTTTCATGTGTTTTCTCAGATCGGATAGCTATCTGATTTATCAAAACGATTCCATTTACACCTGGTCACATAAATGTGTTTTTTCAAATCCGTCACGAATGCGTTTCGGAGGGCATTTACACCTGGTCTTTTCACGATCGGATAGCTATCCGATCACAGAAAACGCATGAAGTGGCCAGGTCTAAACAGCCCCTTAGTAGACTGTCTTCCAACTCTTTATTGAGATGCTCTTCCAACAGACATTCTACAGACTATAAGTAACTTTGCTACTACATGTCAACTTATTCTATCCCTAACCCTACCAGTCTACTAATACTCTACTAACACTCTAGTGAGAGTTAGTAGAGATGTAGGTGCAACATTACTTAAAAGGGTGGTTCGGAATTTTGGACATCGGGCCTCATTTACAAGTGAGCCTTAGTGTTATTTATCAGTAGAGACATTTAAAAAAAAAAAATCATCCAGTCGTCCCAGTTGCGTAGTTGGCCGGTGCTAGGCTAGCGCAAATCAATGGAACCAGTTTTAGCCTGCCATTAAAACAGTTTTACCCACTCCACAGTACACTAAAAGCACATCAGTTATAACGCCAGACTATCGATGTAAATGTCTGTTGAGAGAATAATGTTAGAAATCAAACTACTCAATGTAGTTTGACATATCAAAATATATTCCAATGATCGCATTACTTAAATACAGGAACTAGTTTCTCAGCAGCGGCGGAATTTTACTTTGCTCCGGGAGTAGTACTGTGCCGGAAGGTAAACACAACAGAATCGCACTACGGTACAGTCGGAACGCCAAGTTAGCTAGTAGTAGCCTCAATTTTGAAACATTCGATCAGAATTGAAAGAATTGGCAAAATGGTTATTCACTGTATTTTTTAAAATTGTAAAAAAAAAAAAAAAAGATGGTCAACAAAAAGTTTCCACAGATTTCCAGTAAGAGATCCAGAAAGGAACCAACTGTGGCTTCTTGCTGCTGGCTTGGATAAGGAGACACCGACAGAGACACTACTAAAGGCCCGAATTTGTAGCGATCATTTTAGATCAGACGACTTTGTACAAAGTGATCGACAAGATAAAAAGTCACTGAGTTTGAATGCAGTTCCAGCCGTCTTTGCCGATGCACCAACAGCTACAGATGAACAGGTAGGTTAATAACTTTTGTTAGGCTACTCTAACCTCTAGCTAATGAAGCTAACACATTCCTCATCTTCATCGTCTTCAAAGTCCGAAACATTGTCATGGCTCTCAAACGTGGCCATAATTATATGTCTTGTTGCTTTATTCTTGAAATAAACTCTGTTTCTGTAGTGATGACGAGTGTCAGCGGCAGGTAAATACACTTGCGTGATTGTCATGTCGACCGGCTCTCTCGGTTGCCTAGGTAACATATCACTCCGCCGCTGCTGTAGACTATGCTGATAAATACAGGGAACAAAGTATAACTATTCCAATGCGATGAAAGGGTAGTTTGATTTCTAACATTATTCTCTCAACAGACATTTACATCGATAGTCTGGCGTTATAACTGATGTGCTTCTAGTGTACTGTGGAGTGGGTAAAACTTTTAATGGCAGGCTAAAACTGGTTCCATTGATTCGCGCTAGCCTAGCACCGGCCAACTACGCAACTGGGACGACTGGATGATTTTTTTTTAAAAATGTCTCTACTGATAAATAACACTAAGGGCCAATCCCAATTCTACCCCTTACCCCTTCACTTTCCCCTTCCCCTCCGTTTTGCACGTGCACGTGAAGGGGTAGGGCTGTCCCAATTCTCTTTTGGTTGGAGGGGGAGGGCTAGGGGGAAGGGCCAGATAGCCCTTCAAACGAAGATTTTTCGGGACCACACTTCAAACGAAGGGGTATGAGAAGTGTCACTGCATACACCGGCTACAGACGCAAAATGGCTGCCCAAGCGAAAAAGGAGACTCATAAATGTAAGTATTTTCTGCTTTAATAACTATTTTAACGACAAATAATGATTTGCTTTATGTTACATTCAATATTGTGTTCATATTTACAGTCAGTTTCTTCACAGAAACGTTTGTAAAAAAAAATCGCTAAAATACTATAGTTTGCTAACGATAGTGCCGCAACATATTTTCAAGTCTGACAACTGGTGAAAATAGCGGTAACCCACGCGACTGAGATGACTGCAACTGTCGACGGCATCTTGGAAGTTGTGATAAACATCGGCGCATCTCCTGTGACGTAGGCGCTAGCGACGACTTATGACGTCTAACGGAGGCGTAGTGGTGTCCCATTTTTAGGGGAATATTTTCACCCCTACGCCTTGCCACTCTGTTTCAAGGGTCAAGGGGAAGGCGAAGGGTTAGGGGTAGGGGAAGGCGGAGGGGTAAGGGGTAGAATTGGGATTGGGCCCGATGTCCAAAATTCCGAACCACCCCTTTAAAGTGTTATAAATGTTATATTAATGAAATTATATATCATATGAGCAGGAGTGTGATATGCTATATCAGCATGGCAGTGATGTGGCCATAGAAACAGCTGTGCTGATATAGAGTCATATTGCCCTCATCAAAACAATTTCCCCAGGAACAAATTATAGATTCATGAGACCAACGATTGCACGCTAGATACACCCATAACAAATGATATCTAACCACTACAGAGATATCAAAGCCAGCAGTAAATGTCAGAAGGACTTGCTGAGATAACGCTGTTCTCGGCGGGTGTACATAAGCGTTGACTGTCCGGCAATCGCCTGGATCTCACAAATCCGAAAACGTCGGAGCAAATTTCAAATAGTTGCTATCTTTATAAATAAACCGCAGATTTGTTGTTTAAACAACTATATCCTTGCCTGAAAAACTCCTGAAGCTAGAATCTGTAACACAACAACAGTAGTATTTTAAAAATGATGGTGGGTTTTGCTGCCAGTAGAAAGACAAGCGGAGTGATACAAACAGTGCTGATACTGCTCCTGAAAGGCCTCTCAGCCAAGCAGATTCCAATCAGATCATTTTATAATACATTTATCATTTTGGTTTCACTTCATAGTGATGGTCCCTTTAACACATTCTGTTGCCTATATGTGACATTGCACCAACATGTCAACTAACTCTCATTAGAGTGTTAGTATAGTATTAGACTGGTAGGGTTAGGTTAGAGTATTAGCCTGGTAATATTAGGGTTAGAATAAAGGGTTAGGGTTAGAATAAGTTGACATGTAGTTCCAAAGGTACTTATAGTCAGTAGAATGTCTGTTGAGGAGCATCAAAATAAAGATATTACCCAAACAGTCTACTAATGCTCTAATGAGAGTTAGTTGACATGCAGTTTTAAGGGACCATTAAATTAAATTAAATGCTTCTTGGGAGTCCATTTTTCACAATAGAATACAATTGTTTTTCCTGAACAGTTGTTGGGCAGGTTACTTTGAACTACGGTGTACTATAGTAGTAGCTGTAGCTTGGAATTGTAATGTGTTTTGTACTGCATAATTTATACTGTTTTGTAAATGTAGCTGAGTAACTGAGTAACTACTTTCAATTGCTTTACACCCTTGGCATGATATGGACTGAAATGGTTGTGATGACATCGAGCCAGGGTTCCCATTCATTTCCCATTCTCTCGTGTCTCGTGTTGACGCTGGCTATAAGTTAATGCTGATTTTGTACACCAGTATCCAGCTCCTGCTGACATGCTGCATATTATTTGTTTGTAACTCGAGTTACTTAAATTGTGATGTCAGTTATATTACCATATTTAGTGTGGGTAATGTGTTATAGTCTTGGCTGCTGAATAAATAATATATTTTGTAATTCTGTAATATGCTACCCCCAACAACTGCTTCTGATGTAGCAACAAATGCAATGAGTGGTATTGTGAAATAAATTAAATGAAATAAATGAAAATGTTGCAAAAATGTATAATCAAGTTATATTTGACTAACAACATATAGCCCTGATTAAAGATTAAAACATATAGCCTCATCATTTTAATAAGGGAGTCCCTTCGCAAGGGGATCACCATATTTAAGGGTTTTGCCATCAAAAAACTGCTCAAAAATGTCATTGTATGGAGTAGCATTACATTTTTTCTTCAATGGTAAATGGACTGCATTTATATAGCGCTTTCACAGACCCAATGGCCACCAAAGTGCTTTACAATTTGCCTCACATTCACCCATTCACTCACTCACACACCGGTGTCAGCCGTGCAAGGCGCCATCCAGCTCATCGGGAGCAGCTGGGGTTAGGTGTCTTGCTCATGGACACCTCGACACTTGGTCAGGTGGAACTGGGGATTGAACCACCAACCTTCCGGTTTGTAGACAATCTACATGAACCACTGAGCCACTGCCGCACAATGGAATGGAATGGAGGACCTAGCCAAACCCATTAATTAGAAGGACATCATTGGGAAAGAGTCATCTTAAAAAAATATCAAAAGGACTGGTAGTTTCTCAGCAGGCTGGAGACCTCAAGGTGGCTGGTGAGTGTTTTGTGAGTGTGTTTTCGGGGCTCGCCACACAAGCTCTCGCCATGCACGTCTGCCATGGCCCTAGAAAGCCTCTCCCAACAGCTTCATCATCAGCAAGCCTTAATCATAATGCAAGAAAGGGGAAACAAGAACCCTGGAAAGGGTACAATCTAACTTTGATACCCAGGCTGTCATTTAATCTGGTTAGCTGTAGTTGACAACAATCATCAAAAGTCACCTTGAAACACGGCACAGAGAAGGTGAACTGTCTCCATCGCTTCTTTCATTCATCCATCAAGTGGGTTGGGGAGGGTCACAGGAAACCCCTAATCTCCAATTCTCATTTTAAAACTGAAAACAGAAGAAAAAAAAAACATTAAATGTTGGAAGAATGTGTTTTTTATTGCCTCCATCTTAGATCAATTTGGCGCTTCTAATTAAGACCACATGTCCTTGAATCCATGCGTGGGCCATTGCACACAATGCAAAATCAGAATGCCTAGACACGTTTAATAGCTAAAAACAGGCTAGTTGGTTTAATTTGTTCTTTTAATTAATTTGGTTGACTGAAATGTGCTTCATTTTGTGTTGTATTTTTTGTAGGCCATCTTCAGCCACTCTTTAAGGTTTTGTGTGCTGAGATGTTGTTGTTGAAAGAGTTTCAGATTTCTCCCCCATAGAAAAAGAGACAGAGTGTGGCTATGCTGATATTTACATTTAATCACAGTCCTAGAATTTTCGAAAGAGAACAAACAAGGCATTGACAGTCATGTGACCTGAAGATGGAGGGGGTGGAGAATAGAAAAAGGGTAAAGAGACAGAGGGGTGTAATCAGAGAAAGGGAGCCATGGGAATGTTTGTGATTGTTTATTATGTTCACTTGACAAAGACGACACACAGCTATTGTTCAAATGTGGGTTAAGACCAAGATTTCTAAATGTAACTCTTTAGCCCTGTTCGGACGGGATTAGTATTCCAAATTTAGTTTGAGTTACAATTCTTATCACCCGACGTCAGTGATTTCATGTACCGATTCGGACGGAACTAACATCTCCATGTTTATTTTAGAAGTGGGAGTGTGTGTTTTCTAGACGTGAGCTAATCTGCTGTGCTTGCATCCATCATGTATGAAGAATATGTTTTTTTTTAATTAATTACTTATTGATTTAACTTTTATTAATTATTAAAACCCTATTCAAATAAACTTCATATAAGTGTATAGAAGTGGCTGTTTACAATAAATCCACATGAGTGAGCAGAGACATCTAGACAGGTATCTTACCTGACTCTGATATTAAAATGGGCAGTCTTTACAGCTTACACGATTTGGCTCTAATTTATTTATTAATTTTATAATTAAATTTTATTGTCTGATACATTCATTTTGAAATTAAATGAAAGTATGGAAAAGACTGGTACACAAATGATAGCTCAGGTAGGTCAAAAAAACAGAAGCATTAGGATAATACAACATCAGCAATCACAGACATTAGCATTTGGACAGGATTAGATTTCTCAGGGGACTGCTGAGTTTGCCGAAAAACAGAAGGTAATTTGCCCTGGAATTTTTACTGAGGTTGTGTGAGAAAAGCACAGAAATGGAATTCAGATAGGATTAAGTACGTCTGTGAAACAACTTCCTGAAACACCTTAGCAACTACCTAGGAATCATTCACAGTCTAGCAATTTACAGCAACTACCCAAAACACCCTAGCAACCTCTCATTATCTGGAAACTTCCTAGTAACACCTGAAACACCTTAGCAACTACCTAACAAATACTCATTGCCTGTCAACATCATTGTAACCTCTCAAAACACTAATCAACTACTTATCAACCACTCACATCCGAGTAACATGTCAAGTCAAGTCACCTTTATTTATATAGTGCTTTTACAATACAGATTGTATCAAAGCAGCTTCACAGTGATAACATGAAAATAATACAACAAAGTTTGTTTCTAAAAGAAAATTGCGTCAACATCCACCTTAAGTAAGGCAGATCAATAATATTATTGAATATTAAATGTCCCCAACTAAGCAAGCCAAAAGCCAAGGCAACAGTGGCAAGGAACCAAAACTCCATCAGGAGACAGAATGGAGAAAAAAACCTTGGGAGAAACCAGACTCAGTCGGGGGGCCAGTTCTCCTCTGGCCAACGAAGGAACAGTGCATGATTCGGGCAGCATTACAAGTCATTTTGGAAGTCCAAGTAATCACGCCGGTATTGAGACAAATTGTTGAGGATCAGTGCCGTCCACCATAGAGGGTCCATATCGCCGGCGTTGATTTGTGTCTTCACGGGCTTTGTGATTGGGGCATCTGAAGTCTCAGTGAGAGGCTGGATACAAACTGGAGCTGACGAGCGCCATTTTCCTCGGGACTCGCGTCCCGAGATGACAGCAGAAGAGCAACAAGGGAAAATGATTAGCATAGCTGCTGTTCATAATGATTTCCATAACACAAGCGTAGATGATAAAAACATGAAGACAGTGACTCTTGCATCCCAGAGTCACCCTTCCGTCCCCCACTCAACTCAGCCCAGCTTACTGACCTCTACATCCCTCCTGCTGCTGAGACCTAACCACAATCTCACAATCTCTCCGCAGCCCAACCATATGTGCCAACCCGTTTGAATAAGGCTGTCGAGCCCCACTGATGCGTTAATATGCAGTTTCAATGGCAACGGTTCCGTATGGCATACCACCTACCGCAAAAACACAATATCTGCCCAACCACCCGTCATTCACGCAATATACACAGGAACGTAATGACTGTAAATACTATACAACCTATACAAATAACCTACATACTCTTCAAGTTTTATAATATTAAATGCATTTGATCTGATTCAGCAGTGGTATAAAAGGTAAACATTATGTGAATGCTTGGCTAAAGAGATGCATCTTTAATCTAGTTTTAAACTGGGACAGCGAGTCAGAGCCTCGAACAATATCAGGAAGGCTATTTCAGAGTTTTGGAGCTAAATGTGAGAACGCCCTCCCTCCTTTAGTGGACTTAGATATCCTAGGAATGACCAGAAGCCTCGAATTTAGTGATCTTAAAGAACGTGATGGATTGTAGGGCGATAGAAGGTCCATTAAATACACAGGTGCTAGACCATTAGGGCTTTATTGGCCAGTAGTAGTACTTTGTAATTGAAACGGAACTTGATTGGTAACCAGTGGAGAGATGATAAAATTGGTGTTATATGATCATATTTTCTTGACCTAGTAAGAGCTCTAGCAGCTGCATTCATTCAATAACCACTCACTACCTCTTAACCTATTTGTAACCACCCATAACACCTTAGTAACTGCTCAGCGACCTCCTAGTAACATAGGTACCACTAAATGTAACTTATTGTATGGTATTTTACTATATTTGTACTGTTGTTCTATTGTTGTTAGTTTGTATGATGTTTTATTACAGTTTTTTTTTTTCAATTGTTTAAACGCAATTTTGAAAACCGGGTACTTTTTTTCAAAATATAACCACAATTATCCAAACACCACACTCAATTTGCATAATTCCTGGATTGTTTGCAAAATGACACACTTCTGTCAAAATGACACACTTCTGTCAAAACATATACTTCAGTCAAAACATATACACATATTTGTGAAAATGCTATTAGTTTTCATTTAACCAACACAGTCCTCAATGATCAGACACTATTGCAGCCAGTTTCACACTGCTGTGATAAATAAAAATATACCAAAAGGGCCCACGTCACTCCTCTGTTCATCTCTCTGCACTGGCTACCACTCTCTGCTCGCATCAAGTTCAAGGCTTTGACACTTGCTTACAGATTGACCACAGGTTCAGCCCCCTCCTACTTCCACTCACTACTACAAGTCTACATCCCTACCAGAAGCCTACGATCGGTCAATGAGCGACGGCTCGTGGTACCATCACAGCGGGGCACAAAATCACTCTCCAGAACATTCTCATTCACGGTTCCATGCTGGTGGAATGATCTCCCCACCGTCATCCGGAATGCAGAATCCCTGACAGCATTCAAAAGGCAACTGAAAACTCATCTCTTCCGGGAGCACTTAACATTAAAAAAAAATTTAAAAAAAAAAAAAAAAAATCCTTTCCTTTAAATCCTCGCTTCCCTGGCTTATGCTACTCCGAGCAATGTCTGAACTTTGTATTTTGAACACTTCTTGCGTTGTTTTTGCCTCTTCACGATGACTCGCTTGGTTTAGTCCTCAATTGTAAGTCGCTTTGGATAAAAGCGTCTGCTAAATGACTAAATGTAAATGTAAAATAAAAAAACACATTTGTAAAAAAAACTAATTTTAGGAAATAGCATGTGCTAGATTTTTGGCCAGACATTGTTATGTAAGGGATAATTTAGATGAAAAAAAAAATAGTGACAAACCCACAACATTCTTCATGATTCGTTTGAGATATAGGCCAGGGAGAATGAACACAAATAGGCCTACTATAAACTTACCAAGCACTGCACAACACTGATGCTGCAGACTGAATATTTCAAGTATTTGTACTTACAGTATTTCTTACCATAATCAGTTACAGTAATCAACCAACAATGAAATCAATGAAACAAATACAATCTGTAGACAAATAAAAATTACTGCATGAAGTACATACACTTTGACTCTAAAAAAAACTTCTGTAAAAGCAACAAGAATACTGTAACTGTTCCGTTACAGTATCAACCAGAGATTTGGTTGATCTCTTTGTACAGCTTCCATCAGTGTCAGTCCATGGTTGATAACAATAAGTGTTGCACAGATTTCTTGAGTCCAATTTGGTCCTCGTCTTCTTTGTTCAGGTTCTATCAACTCTTCAAGTCCTTCTCTACCTCTTCATGGGCCTCCTCCTCCATCTCCTTCTCCTCTTCCTCTACCTCCTTCATCTCCTTTTTGAGCTCCCTCTCTCATTCTCACTCTTCTTCTTCTTCTAGCACCTTCCATTTTTGTTGAAGACAGGTGAACTCACCTGCTGCCTTTTATAGCACACCTGAGTGCTGTGTTTTCAAATTAGCACATGTGTGCTTCCACACCTAAATAATGTGAGTATCCAATTCGTTCATTAGTGTGGTCATTGGCAATCCGGGGCTTTGTAATGACAAGGAAGTAACCTCACAATCCTTATCTGTGTCTAAGGTGTGAAAATGTGTGTAGAGTTTTACAAATCACTGTGTGTAATGTTTTGCAAAAATGGTGAAGCAGACATTGTGTACAATGTTGTGCAAATCTGTGGAGGTGTTTTGCTCATTGGAGTAGAATTTTGCAAATTGTGTGGAAATCTTTATTTTAGTGTGTAAACAATCGTAAAAAACTGTAATATTGTAAGGCACATTGGACAATGTAAATTGTATGTAATTGTGCTATATAAATAAATTACCATTGCCAGTATACTGCATATAAGTAACCGTAAATAACCTTCAATCTTTAAATCACATAAAAACTGCCTGCATTCAAATTTCATAAGGCTTATATAACCTTCAGACTAGCCTGCAAACCATAACCTCCCTGTCATTTAAGTAACTTTCAGAGTTTGTCTTGACAAACTCTCCTATTCTAGTTTATTTGATTATTTCTCTGAATTTTTAGCAATACACAGAGGGAAAAAACAACACTGCAGGTTTATAAATACATATCCAGTATACACTCACCTAAAGGATTATTAGGAACACCTGTTCAATTTCTCATTAATGCAATTATCTAATCAACCAAACACATGGCAGTTGCTTCAATGCATTTAGGGGTGTGGTCCTGGTCAAGACAATCTCCTGAACTCCAAACTGAATGTCAGAATGGGAAAGAAAGGTGATTTAAGCAATTTTGAGCGTGGCATGGTTGTTGCTGCCAGACGGGCCGGTCTGAGTATTTCACAATCTGCTCAGTTACTGGGATTTTCACGCACAACCATTTCTAGGGTTTACAAAGAATGGTGTGAAAAGGGAAACACATCCAGTATGCGGCAGTCATGTGGGCGAAAATGCCTTGTTGATGCTAGAGGTCAGAGGAGAATGGGCCGACTGATTCGAGCTGATAGAGTAACTTTGACTGAAATAACCACTCGTTACAACCGAGGTATGTAGCAAAGCATTTGTGAAGCCACAACACGCACAACCTTGAGGCGGATGGGCTACAACAGCACAAGACCCCACCGGGTACCACTCATCTCCACTACAAATAGGAAAAAGAGGCTACAATTTGCAAGAGCTCACCAAAATTGGACAGTTGAAGACTGGAAAAATGTTGCCTGGTCTGATGAGTCTCGATTTCGAGTCAGAATTTGGCGTAAACAGAATGAGAACATGGATCCATCATGCCTTGTTACCACTGTGCAGGCTGGTGGTGGTGGTGTAATGGTGTGGGGGATGTTTTCTTGGCACACTTTAGGCCCCTTAGTGCCAATTGGGCATCGTCTAAATGCCACGGCCTACCTGAGCATTGTTTCTGACCATGTCCATCCCTTTATGTCCACCATGTACCCATCCTCTGATGGCTACTTCCAGCAGGATAATGCACCATGTCACAAAGCTCGAATCATTTCAAATTGGTTTCTTGAACATGACAATGAGTTCACTGTACTAAAATGGCCCCCACAGTCACCAGATCTCAACCCAATAGAGCATCTTTGGGATGTGATGGAACGGGAGCTTCGTGCCCTGGATGTGCATCCCACAAATCTCCATCAACTGCAAGATGCTATCCTATCAATATGGGCCAACATTTCTAAAGAATGCTTTCAGCACCTTGTTGAATCAATGCCAAGTAGAATTAAGGTAGTTCTGAAGGCGAAAGGGGGTCAACCACAGTATTAGTATGGTGTTCCTAATAATCCTTTAGGTGAGTGTATGTTCTTGACTTCAGTTTTTCCAGCAGTAATGACTGAATAGATGTTTTGAAATGATTAATTAGCCTAAAAAATATTTAAACAATTTTAATTTAATTAAAATATGGCCAAATGACTTTGCCATCAGTTTGTACATGAGTCACCAACGGTTGCAAGGAACACACAATGAAAATGAAGATCAGGTTTTATGTATTTAATAATCCACACAGAAGGAAATACAAACAAGATACGCAAATGAAACCAACCGCTATGCGTAAATGTGACTGGACAATGAGTGACACAAAGCGAGGAACTTAAATAGACCGAGATAATGAACTAAATGATCAGCAGCAGTGACGATTAATCAGAGTCCATAGAAACTAATGATTGGCGGGAAACTAAGACAAAGGAAAACACGTGACTGAAAAAAACAAACAAAAATTCCATGAAGACCAAAATAACTGAATGTTCCTAAAAACATTATTAGCCTATATATCAACTCTTGCATGGACTTGCATAATGTTTTATCATGGGTCCGATTTTTTTTTTTTTTCACTGATGCATGGCTATATAAAAAAAATAAAAAATAAAAAAAATAAAAAAAGAATACATTACTGTTTTGTGGTTTCTTTTGTTTCCCTGAAACTGAAAAAAAAACAGTGAGATTCACAAGCACAATTTTAACAAATATATTTATAGCAGTGAGGTAGAGATCAACTCCCAGTGAGTGTACTAAAACAGCACTTTACAAAGGCACTAAGTTAAAAGCCATGTAAACAGATTACAGAGTCTTAGGGGTAAATAACATTATGAGAGAGAGAAAAAAAATCACAGTTTCATGTTCATTCCTGGAACTGGTGCATTGAATATGTACTGGAAAGGTATTTCTCTCTCTCTCTCTCTCTCTCTCTCTCTCTCTCTCTCTCTCTCTCTCTCTCTCTCTCTCTCTCTCTCTCTCTCTCTCTCTCTCTCTCTCTCTCTCTCTCTCTCTCGCATGTGCTGAGTGAGTGGGCGGAGCGCTGAGTGTGAGCTGAGTGTTTGGCGTGTGTGTCAGGTACGAGTGATCTATTTTTTTTTCTATCTTTCTATCTTTTTGTATTGTTTGTTTCTTTTGGAGATTTAATTTTAGTAGGGGTAAGGAGGGGTTTAATTTTCCTAGGGCGTCAGCTCCCGGTGTTTGTACTGGGAGCATGGCTGGCCCAGGTAGCGGGAAGTTTGATTTTTTGACGCGCCGTCATGGTGTGAAAATAGACTCAGCGGTTAGTATAGAAGACTGTAGCCTGGCTGTAGGAGAAGTGATTGGGCCTGAGAACATTCTGTCTGCGTCTCGCATGAACAGCGCTATTTGTTGTGTTTGTGAAGACAATTGAATTAGCGAACCAGTTGGTAGAAATTGGAGTAGTGCTTTATGGTATTTTTACCAAAGTGCTCCCTCTTTCTACTCCTTCTAAAAAAGTGACTCTTTCTAATGTGCCGCCTTTTATTTCAAACGAAACTTTGACCAGAATGCTTTCTCGTTATGGTAAATTGGTTTCTCCCATAAAAATGATTCCAATTGGGTGCAAGTCACCACTTTTGAAGCATATTGTGTCATTTAGGCGTTATGTCTATATGGTTCTTCAAGACAACCTGGACGAATTAGATCTGTCTCTAAATTTTCGTCATGAAGACTTTATGTCATTTTCGCCACAACAAATACTATGAAATGTTTCCGTTGTGGTGAAACAGGTCATCTTATCCGCGCGTGTCCAGTCAAATTGAATACGACTAATAAAAATCCTCTACCAGTTGATGGTGAGGAAAATAATGTGGTTTGTGACGAGGAAATGCAGAATGTTGCCGCTGTATTACCTACTGATGCTGAGGTGCCTGAACAAGTAGGGCTCAAAAATCGGTAACGGTATCAGTAACAAACACTGAAAGAGCAAAAGAAGTTGTGCTGGTGGATAAGGCTACTGAAGGGGAGAGTGTAGGTGCCGCTGAGGCGGATGAGGAGGAAGTATCCGTGGTGAGCGGTCAGGCGAACGAGTCGCAGAACAGTGACGGCTCTGCTGCTGCAGTTGAGCAACTTTTAGCCGGTATAGAGGGGGATCGCTGTTCGGTGATTGATTCGGAAGATTGTGCCTTTAAAATGCCTCAAAAGAGGAGACTAAAACAACGTCATGATGTGAACAGGCGAAAAGAATAGATGATTGTAGCATGAGTCAGAGTCAGACTGATACAGAGGGTGAGAGTGATTCTTCTGAATGTAACGTTAGTATATGTAGTATAGTTTACCTCAGAGTGGATTCTCCAGCCGGTCTTACAGTGCAGAAGATATAAAGTATTTTCTTAAAGTGACAAAAAATGTGAGAAAAGTTCGTGTTGAAGAATATTTCCCCGACGTGTAACAGTTTATTGAAAAAGCAAAGGCTTTCAGGAGTGATGGAGGTTTCACTAATCAGGAAGTGTATCATCTGAAGAAAATTCTTGTAAAACTGAATATACAACCTGGACTAAATGTTAGTAAAGATAATGCGTAAATATAATCTTTCTCTGTGTGTTTTCTTTCGGCTGTATCTGCTATGGTTATTTCTCTTCACATTTATGGGAGACATTTGTGTTTCTTCTCTAAATATAAATGGGGCAAGGGATAAAAGGAAAAGTTTTCAATTATTTGAGATAATAAAACAGAAAATTGATGTCTTGTTTGCTCAAGAAACGCATACTGATGTTTTAAATTCTTCTGATTGGGCAAGATAATTTGATGGTTTATCTGTTCTAAGTCATTTGACCACAATTAGTGGTGGAGTTGCCATTTTATTCTCTAAGAACTTTATTCCATGTTCTTATCAGGTAGATGAAATTATAAAAGGTAGACTTTTAAAAGTTATAGCTTCCTATGAAAATCGTTCTTTTGTTTTTATTTGTGTGTATGTCCCAAATAATGCATTAGAAAGGATGATTTTTCTAGATACACTGTGATGTTTTATGTCATTGCAATTCTGATGATTTATTATTCTTAGGAGGGGATTTTAATTGCACTGAGCACATTTTAGATCGAAATCATGTTGAACCGCATATGCTTTCACAAAAGCGGCTCATTCAGCTATTAAAATCACATGAGATTGTTGATGTTTGGAGAAATGTTCAGGGTAATCAGAGGCAATATACATGGGCTCATGCTTATGATAACTTAATTTCTTTAGCAAGATTAGATAGGTTTTATGGTTTCAAACACCAGCTTAGTTTTTTTCCGAAGCTGTTCAATTTTTCCAGTAAGCTTTTCTGATCATAGCTTAATACAGTGTGTTGTGTCTTTGAGCTCCATTAAACCAAAAAGTGCTTATTGGCATTTTAAAGATACTTTATTATGTGACAATCATTTCAAAGATATTTTTTAATAATTTTGGAATATTATGAGAACTACATAATCTTCTTTCAAGTCCTTACAGCAGTGGTGGGACATTGCAAAAGTACAGATTAAGCAGTTGTGCCAGCAATATACTTGCAACTTCACGAGAGACATAACCTGTTCAATGAAAATTATAGAGAAAGAATTATTAGAACTTCAGGAGATTGCTGATAGTACAGTAAATTTGACCCATTTTGGAAATTTTCTTAAAAAGAAAAATTCTCTAGCTGAACTTCTAGACACAGTCACACAAGGAGCTCTGGTCAGATCACGTTTTCAGAGTGTAGAATTGATGGATGCACCCTCAAAATTTTTCTTTAATTTGGAGGAAAAAAACGGGCAGAGAAGGTTTATTCATCCCTTACGCTCAGAAGCTGGAGCCTTGTTGTCAGACCCTTCTGACATTCGAAGAAGAGCAATTCGTTTTTATGAAGAACTGTACAAAAGTGAACTCACACATGAACAAACTGATGGTAATGTTTTTCTTAATAATTTACCTCAGCTATCCGATAAAGCTAATGCTGGACTCAGCCAAGCTTTAACTCTGGAGGAGTTGGAAAGAGCTCTCCAAAGTATGGAGTGTGGCAAAGCGCCTGGAGTCGATGGACTGCCAGTGGACTTCTACAAGGCTTTCTGGCCTGAGGTGGGACCAGATCTGCTAGAGGTGCTTGGGGAAAGCTTAGCCAATGGGCGGCTACCCATAAGTTGCCGTAGAGCGGTTCTCACTCTGTTGCCTAAGAAGGGAGATCTGAATGATATTAAAAACTGGAGACCCGTGAGTTTGCTGTGCAGTGACTATAAATTGCTCTCCAAGGTTCTGGCTAATAGATTGGGTGAAGTTTTGGAACAAGTAATCCATCCTGACCAGACCTATTGTGTACCTGGTAGACGAATTTCTGATAACATTTCTTTTATTAGGGATGCATTGGATTATGGTAAGAGTCTCAACTTAGATTTTGGTCTGGTGTCAATAGATCAAGAAAAGGCCTTAGATCGAGTTGAGCATAATTATTTATGGAATGTTTTAGCTGCGTTTGGTTTTAATCCTGAATTTGTTTCTATGTTAAAGGTTTTGTACTATGAAGTTAAAAGTATATTGAAAGTTAATGGTGACTTATGCGCTCCTTTCAAAGTGTTTAGAGGTGTTCGACAAGGGTGTGCCTTGTCTGGTATGCTCTATGCTTTGTCAATAGAGCCTCTTTTAAACAAGTTAAGAACAGATTTGCATGGAGTGTATATTACAAATTGTTCAAATGTATTTAAACCCTCAGCATATGCGGATGATGTTGTTATTTTTAATTAATTGACAGAGAGATGTGGATGTGTTGCTTAAAATGTTAAAAGAGTTTAAAATGTGTTCTTCTGCTAAGGTAAACTGGTCTAAAAGCGAAGCCATACTGGTTGGGAACTGGTTAAGTGGAGAACCAAACCTCCCAGATGGTTTAACCTGGACTAAGGAAGGTTTTAAATACCTTGGAGTGTTTTTGGGAAGTGAAATGACTGTACAAAAAAACTTTGAAGGGGTTGTTGAAAAAGTAAAAGGTCGCCTCGACAAATGGAAGTATTTACTTCCCAAAATGTCTTATAGAGGGCGTACATTGATTATTAATAACCTGGTAGCATCTTCTCTCTGGCATCGCTTAATTTGTGTTGATCCTCCACTAGGTCTTTTGTTAAAAATTCAGTAAATTTTAATAGATTTTTTTTGGGACAAGCTGCACTGGGTTCCAAAAGCTGTTCTGTATTTGCCCAAGGAAGAGGGAGGGCATGGACTTATACATTTACAGAGCAGAATAGCAGCTTTCCGACTCCAATTTGCACAGAGACTTTTAACTGGACCAGTGGACTCAAGCTGGAAATCCATAGCTTTTGCAATTCTGCAGAATTTTGAAGGATTAGGCCTGGAGAAGCCTTTGTTCTGGTTGAACCCTAAAAAGATGGACTTGTCCAAGTTACCCAGTTTTTATCGTAATTTTTTTAAAGTTTGGAATTTGTTTATAGTGCAAAAACTGGATAATGAAGGTTCCTTATACTGGACGTTACAAGAACCTTTGATTCATGGTTCACGCTTGGACATATCAAGTAAAGGACCTTTCCCAGCACTTGAAGGAATTTTACTCCCTGTAATATCTCTTGGACATCTAGTACAGCTAGCGGGAACAGACTTAAAAAAATGTTGATCTGGCCGTTCGATCAACACGTGTAGTAAACTCTTTGAAAAGTGGAGGTCTGCTCTTACTACAGAAGAGTGTAAACTACTGGAGGACTATTCTGAGGGATTCATCATTCCGAACAGCAGAGATCCTTTTCCTAATCTGATGCTATCACCTGATTTAGAAGAGTGCAAAGGTGTTTTTTTGTATTCTGAAAATGTGTCACTATTGGGTTTAGAGCCGGCTTCTGGAAAAGCCTTGTATAAAAGTTGTGTCAAATCTTTGAATAAAAGTTTTTTAGACAATAACGTGGATACACCCTGGCGTACCATCCTACAGATGGGAGAGGGCATAAACCCCGAATGGAGAGCTCTGTACAAGTCACCATTAACTAAGAAAATAAGCGATTTACAGTGGAGAATATTACATGGGACAGTTGCAGTTAATGCTTTTATTTCAGTTTTAAACCCTGGTGTTAGTCATGGTTGTCCTTTTTGTTTGCAGAGAGAGACTGTGTTCCATGCGTTTATGCAATGTTTTAGACTGAAGTCTTTGTTTATTGTGCTACGGAATTTATTTGTTTGTTTTGGTGAAACTTTTTCTGTTGGAGTTTTTATTTGTGGTTTTAAATATGTCCGGAGACACAGATTTCGGTGTCAACATTTGAACTTTTTGCTAGGCCAAGCTAAAATGGCAATTTATAGTACCAGAAAACATAAAATTGAACGAGACACAAGCTATAATTTAGAGGCAGTGTTTTTCAATTCAGTGAAGTCTAGAATTTTAATTGATTATCGATACTTTAAAGCCATGAAGGATCTTGTTTCTTTTGATCAGATTTGGTGCTATAAGGGGGCTTTGTGTGAGATTATTGATGACAACCTACATTTTGCACCCTTTTTAAGATAATTTTGTCCTGTGTGTTCTGATTTTATTGTAACAATGTGTTAATTGACTGGACAATGTTTTAAATTTTGTAATAAATGGATTTTGAAATTCAATTTAATTTTCAGATTTTTCAATATGGAAAATTATTGATTCAGAGAAAAGTAGTTTTTAATGAAAATTTCATTGTGAAAGCACAGAATATTTGGTGTTGTACACTGGTCACATGGGCCTTTTCAGAGTAAATACAAGAGGATTTGCTTAATAAATTGCATAGCCTAGGTTTGGAATGAGGGCCATGCGAGAAACGGAGTTAGAAATTTTATTTACTGCAGTTTATGTGTCATGGTCTGTCTGTCACTCTGTCTCCTGGGAAGTTGATGAGCACCTATTTTATCTAGAATTGCATCATTGTACAGTTTCTGTCAGCACAGCGGAGAGTTGCTAAAAGCCCCTAAGCCACCAGGATGTCATTTTCTGCTTTTTCAATATGGAAAATTATTGATTCAGAGAAAAGTAGTTTTTAAATGAAAATTTCATTGTGAAAGCGCAGAATATTTGGTGTTCTCTCTCTCTCTCTCTCTCTCTCTCTCTCTCTCTCTCTCTCTCTCTCTCTCAAAACAGACTGCAGGTTTATGCTACATTAAAGTGAACTCCAGGATCTCGAGTCGTCCTGGACATTGTAGCCTTGAGCAGGTCAGTTAACCTGAGGTAGTTTCAGGGGAAGATTTCATTGTTGACTGGCAATGTTAAATGCATGTTTGGTTCACCCAAAATGAAAATTCTGTCATTATTTACCCTCATAACATTCCAAACCTGTATGGCTTACAAATTAATTTGTATATTCATATTCTTTCGGATGAACCCCACATTTATGCATAATGCCCCTGGATAGCATTATATTGTTTGCGCTAGTTTAGCTAAAAATCATTATGTATTCACACTATCACACATTAGTGAATTAAAGTAACAGGTTTGAAATTTGCTGGTAATTTATAAATCACTAAGTTCAAACATAGGACATAATGGTACCTGATTATTTGTATATATATTTCAAGGCATTGGTTTGGTTTTAGTTGTAATTTAATTGATTCAGATTTCACATTATTTTAAAATCCTGCGTGCCTATTCATACTCAGTTAATTAATGTTGATTTATGCACGCTTGTTTGGCTCCCTCCACACAGAAAAGGTGTGAGCAACTTCAGCTAATTGGCACTTAAAACAACTGTTACTGACACAAGAAACATTTGAAAATGAATTATCTCACACATTGCTTCATTTCCGGTTAATACCCTGTGGACTGGAGCTAATCTCATGCAAACAAAGAGTCCATTAATGCACTAAAGATTTTGGGGTGGGAGAGAGGGTACAATGTCTCAGAGCAACTCCCAGTAGTTCACTGCACAGTAGGAAAGAGGGCTGAGGGAGGGTTGAAGACTTCCAGGTCTAATTTAAAATATATTGAGGCCAGAATTTAGGGTGTTGGGTAAAACAAGTGAGTTCAAGGGACATATAAAGTGCCCACGCTGACTCTATAAAACAAGTGAAGAGACCAGTATCATCTTTCCTGTCTAAAAGGGTTGACAGTAATTACCAGTCTCCTTTAGCAAGGTAAACCTCCACTAACTGCAATAAATCGTGATGGTCTGTTTTCAAACAACTTTGATGGGTGGAGGATCTAACAGTGAACTTTTGGCAACTTCCAGCCACGAGGTTAAAAAAGTTTCCATTTACAGTGACTCAACAACATCTCATACTGTATGTGACTGAAAAATGGTTGTGTTTTAGAGTTGTGAAGTGCCCTTAGTGACTTCATCTGATACCAGTGGCTCAAATCAAGAATGTAAGTCACCTCCCAATGCGTGTGTTTGCATGCAAATTCTAAAAAACAATGCTTAACTCTTTCCCCGCCATTTATCAGATATCTCATCTTTAACGAGAAAACGCTTCCCTGCCATTGACGAGATTTTACGGCTTTCTGTGTTTTCACTGTTATACACCATTACACATCTCCTGAACGAGTACAGTATCTCCAGATCAAAACACAGGCAAAGAAGAAGCAGAAACGAGCGACCTCATTTGTAAGCAGATGCATATGAAAAATAACACGATCATCAACAATAAACAGCAAAACTGCCAAACATTACCGAATAAAATGTCGACCCAGGAAGTGGTAAGGACTGTAAAGCTTTGGAGGTGTTGATGGACTCGATCTACTCTATATGTTTTGCTCATTGTAATTCGATCCAGACATATTCTTTGACAAAAATGTGATTTCCTCAGCTTTTTGCTCAGAATGTTGCTGATTTTACCCACATTCACGTGTTGATAAAAAAAGAATGCATGAAGCTAGAATTTTCTAGCTGTTCTTTCTCTTGATACATTGCATGTTCGACATCATGACTTTGCGTAAACATACACGCCACTTTCAATTCAAGTGGCGTGTTATCTATACGCATTTTGAGCTATCCGCGTGTATGTCCACGCCGAAATCTTTTGCGTGTATGTCTACGCCATTAAACGTCCGAGTGATTCCGCGTGTATGTGTACGCCGTTAAATGTCCGAACGAAACGAAGCAAAATCTATATCTACATCTGTGGAGCGATATTTCTTTTCCTAGGATGGTAGGGGAAGACTCATAAATGCTATTAACCCCAGTGACGGGTAGGTTTAGGGACGGGGTTGGGGTAGGTCATATATCTATATATACATAATACAGTAATATAACGTTAAGTCAAAGGCGTTGATAAACACGCTGAAAAGCGATTATGCGTGTTGATAGCACGCCAAAAATAGAAATACGAATTGGCGTGTCATACATACGCCATTTCATGAGATCAGTCTGGATATTCATACAACAAAATATTCTGGGGGCCATGATTTTTTTTTTTATTAAAATGAACAAAAAATACTGGCAGTGGCTGGCAACTCTTTTTCTTTTATCAAAGTACTGGCCCCAATATACTAGCTATAGGAACATTTTTTCCTAATGGAAGTTTTGCGTTTGGTGAGCTATTACAATATTAAAACTCAAATCAATATTTTGTGTACAGTTAATTATGTCATCCGGTATCGCATACTCACTCTCTCTTGTTTCAAGTGCACTGATTTAAAATGGTACCTGTTTGTTAACTTCTAATCCATTACAGTTTCAGAACGTGCCGCTTGCTACTAATTGCTTTCTCCGCTGAAGCTTTGCGTTTAAAGAGCTAATAAAATATTTCGACTCAGATCAAGATCAATATTTCATCTCTAATCATTTACTTATGTGGCAAGTAGTCATGTAATGAGCTGGATAATGTACATCCAGCCAGTTGTAACAACTTACTTAATTGTATTAGTATTAATAGTTCCTTCAAATATTTACAAATTACATTAAGCATTTCCCAAAAGCTAAACATAACCACTTAAAATAATAATAATAATAATAATAATAATATGTATAAATAATATGAAATACAAACAAAAACCCATTAGATCACATTGTTAAAATATATAATTTAGAGGTAGGGTTAGGGGACAGAATATACAGTTAATACGTAATTGCCAAGGACTAATGTCAAAGTTCAAAGATGTTTACCAGCCAGAGCGAACTTTTTCGGAAAATGTTCGCTTTGGCAAGCTGTTTCAAACTTCTTTTTGGCCTGATTTTGTTCAAAATGACGTCACACCAGTTCGTTCTTCGATTTCAGGGTCTTAAGATCATAAACAGCTTAAGAATAAACCAATCAACATAGCCTAGATCTCTGTCCATTACCCCAATTTCCCCCAGCATGAAAACACCTTAACGGTGTTCTTTCAGCTTTTTGAAGTGCACATTGGATACACTTAGGAAAATACACTTAAGCTAATTGAAGTGCATCCAACCACAGTGAGTGAAATATATCATACACTCTGACTTATTAACATGTGTTCTCATGTGTACAGTCGTAGAAACTGCACACATGAGAGAAGCATTTGAGTCTGCTTCCCGCTGATATTTTTTATTTTTTTTGAATACTTTAGGTTTTAACATCAAACTCACAATAAGTAGAATACCCTGATGAAAAATCAAGCATGAATTCCATATTGGTCCAGGCTAGTTTATGCTAATTAGAGCTGGTACAGTGCTGGCCTAGCTGGTGGACCAACATAGTCATGCTGTTCTCAAGCAAAACTGAGCTGGTGTTGCTGGTCCACCAGCATTCCTGCTTCCCATACTGGTAACCAGCAAACCACCAACCAGCATCCCATGCTGGTCCCAGCATGCAAAGCATATATCGTCGCTGTCCGATGAAAACTTCGTATTTCCATTATGCAGATTTTTTGATTTTTCGACGGATAGAATGTCCAGGTTCATTTCCGTATACAGTATGCTTCACATTATCTAAATGACCAATGAAAAGTTGTGAAATCATGTCATCTGATTTCCACGTATATCCATTTGCTGTCAAAGCTGTCAATCACGCCGCGTATCTCCCGCCCTGTGGAGGCATCTCACCGGTCTCGTGAAGTTCGTCTCTGGAAGCTCAGCATTGGATAGCCGAATAACACTGTGAGGTAAAGTATCAGCAAACGTTTGTTTTTGACAACTGTTCTCAAGTTTATTATATATTCACAACTGTTATTTACCGGTAAATGGTCTAGATGAAGTAATTGTCCACAGGCTAACTTAGTTCTTCTGTTTTTGCCTGCCGTGTCTCGCCTTAATAAACTGAGCGTAGCCTATTCATCTGTCATCTGAAACACGACTTGGTAATTCTAATTACTGATCGGAAGAACGCGTATTGACCACCGTTACTGTAAAATATGCACGTATGTCCATTTAAACTCGATTTTGGTCAAATGTGGATTATATCATTACACTGGCAAGAATATGGTTACATTTAAAGATGCCGTACCAAGTATGACAACGCTACGTTCAACTGCTGTGAAATTACAGTGTTTTTTTTCACTTCCTGAAAAGTAACCGTTTTGGACATACATGAGTTTCATCAGGCAGCGACGATATGCTGGTCACCAACAATACAGGATTTTTCAGCCGAGTAATCTAAGTGCAAAGCATGGATGCTTATAAATTGACGTCACCCCCAGGAATTAACCTGATTTTTTTAAAAGGCTTTTAAACATGGTTTTCTTTTGTTGCCAGGCTATTGGTTTGCATGTAAATCGAAACAAACGTTACATTTTAAAAAATTAATGATCTGTGAATCTAATTTCAAATCAAACTATCAAGAAAATGTTCCAATTAATCTCTCACATAACAACTGAACCTCAGAAACAGCGGCAGTGACACTTTGACAGACGAGTGTGGTCTTCGACAGATTACCACTGCACTTTTGATTTCTCTGAGATATGATCATCATAGGAACATGAACCAGAGCAGAGGAGCAAAGGGTCATATGTGGTTCATGAAAGATCTATTGTTGGCAGGCTTTTTAAAAGTCTGCTATATATTAATTAAACACATGAAATTAAATACGGCATGGGCTGAGAGGACCTCTTCCGATAACCTTGAGACACTCTAAACACAACGTCTGAAGCACAATCCCAGCTAATTAATAATGAGATATAAAGAGTGATGTAATGTTTAAGGACCAAATCAAATTTGTGTAGTAGGTTAACTCACTTAGGAACACATTACCTCTCCAGCCCAAGATGGATGCGTTTGAGAGAGGAGGCTGGAGATGTGCTTTGGTTAGAGAGAGGCCTAACCTAATTTAGAAAGAACTCTTTTTCCAGCACGCATCATCCCTGATGGATGAAATGGACCGCCGTGCCCGTTACCCAGCCCCTTGGATTGAAGGTTCCCGGAATATTCTTGCGATTGTTCCCGCTGATTGTAACACTTCTATCCCGGCAGGTCTTTAAAAAGAAACTCTATCTGCCTAGCTGAGGCTTTCTTCCTGATCTTCAAGGCTTTTAACTACAATGTATGTGTTTGTGTGGACCATGGGACATGCAGAGGGATTTCGCTAAAAGGTGAAACAGATTACACCAGCTGGGAGAGTGTATTGATGAAGCCGGATGGTTTATCAATGGATTTTGAGATTGTTCACATGATTATTTCATCATAAGCATCACCCATTCAGTCTCTCAGCATTTCCATTGAATAAGTGTTGAAAAACATTGTAGATGTTAAGTTCAGAATAGTAAGTAACGTGTCTTGTCCCTGGCACCAAAACGACAGGTATATGTTACCTACGTAATCTGTTTTTATCTTTGTGCTCTGTTGGGAAACATGCTACCACTGTCTGCCATCTGTTAAACTGCATGTTATACTAAAGTCACAGGAAGATAGATATTTTGTAAAAAAATAAATTAAAAAAGGTTGTTGATGTGATATTTTGGGGATCAAGGAAAGATGGAAGGAGAGCAGTAAGTTACCAGAAATGTGCACAACCAATAAATTCCCATAAAATGGCATGTACAACAGTCCCAGCTGGAGTTTTCTGGGGTCACCCGGTCTGAGGAATTTCAATCGTCAGCCGTAGACATATGGAAAATGTATGAATAAGACAGCCTGACACAACCCTCCATATATAGGCCTTCTACTGTTTTCCTTCAGCACATGACAGACCATGACACTCAACAGCTTTCTATCTAAAGCCACATTAACAGTGTTATTCTTTGTTTTTACTAGGGACCTGCCCAAAGCTAAATACCTTATTCATTAAGGACCAAATGATGAGGTCAAAATAAATAAATACTTGTTAGTAGGGATGTCAATTTTCACAAATTACCATGATCAATTGTCGTTTAAATTAACGATCAATTAATCGTTAGCCTTAATACTGCAATATGCGTCTGCTGCAGTGGCATATGGCCAACAGCATGACAGGGTATGCAAATGCTGCTCAAAAGGCTACCTCACCAAATGAATGAGAAGTGTTTTAATCTAAATAAAGGGCTAGTAGGATTGTAAAATGTTTTGATGTGATTGATCATTAATTAAATTACTTAGAAAATATAACGACTTCAACAACGTGTCACCAACGCCGTCTCAGATGCGTGCTTGTCAGAATGTATACGCTCTTCCTGGAACAACGCGCTGAAAACGTGATAGTTTAAATATTATTGAACTATTATAAAATAATGTTATGTGACAGTCCTAATTATAGTTATTATTAGCCGTGCATTGCTGCTTGAGGTGCGTGCTTAATGAACACTGGTAAACTGGAGCACTTTGCTAGCGCTTTACTTAACTCAAAGAAATGCATCCTATATGAGATTAATCAGATTCAAAATAAACATAATATTGCAAATTATATTTGCACAAAATGATGCGAATGCACAAGTGAACTTGAAAGCCATAAAGAATGACTCATGTTGTGGAGGCGCTCTTCCTGGAGCAACGCGATGAAACACAGCAACTAAACCAAAATTACTCACAATGTTTTATTACAATATTGTTCTCTTTATAATGTTATGTAATATGATATGACAGTCCCAATCATAGTCATTATTAGTCGTGCATTGCCGTTTTAGCTGCGCACGCTGAAGATGATCGCTGCACGCTTTACTACAGCGCCCGTTAATTCTTTACCAAATGCATCCTATATAAGATTATTCAGATATACTAGGCCTACACAAAATAAACACAATATTAAAACTCACATTTGCATAAAACAAAAGGCTGTGAAATTGCAAATGCACATGCAAACTTATAGTCAAGATGAAGGTGTAAAATGGTCCCAAACATAACTCCAGCGCACTCGCTTTACATGTTTCGCTGTTGAGCAGAAAGCACGCGCATGAAGTTTTATCGATTAAATATATTATCGACAATTAATCGATCGTCGATTAATCGTTAACATCCCTACTTGTTAGACATTCATAAATAAATATATATATATATATATATATATATATATATATATATATATATATATATATATATATATATATATATTTATGAATGTCTAACAAGTAGGGATGTTAACGATTAATCGACGATCGATTAATCTATATATATATAAATATATATATATATATATATGAGTTGTAAAATACATATTTGCTATATGCAAAGTATAAATGGAATATAGTTACATATCTATAATGCCCTACAAAGGCTAAGAGCAGTATCTTTAATAAAAAAAAATAAAAAAAAATTGCACAAATAAAAAGTGCAGGATCTGCTCTACAATCTGTTAAAATTTCATATGCCTACCTAATAAATTTCTTATATAAAACGAGACGAGACACGAGATTAGGTTCACGAGAACGAGACGAGACGAGATTTTTGCACAATTTATCAGAAATCTTCAATGACAAACTTATGACTGGAAAAATAGTATGCAGGTGCATTTTGCAATGTTTAACTAATAATCTTCTAATGCATGTAATTTCAGGTCTACTTTGTATGAATGATCAAATGCATTAAAAGAAAACAATATACAAGCACTGTAAAAGTGTTTTATTGACTGTCTTTTCTCCTGTATGATTTCACATAAGTCTCTTCAGACCTTACTGTACATTACGCGCTTTCAGAACTTTGATTAAGGCTGTGTGTAACCTCCTAACTGAACTCATTGAAGTCTTAAGTGCAAACAATATGTGCAAGTGCAACCATAATCAAAGTTAGCACACAGACTCTTTATAATTGTTTTGAAATTGCTGTTTTATTTTGCACCGGCAGTTATAGGGTTAATGCGGTGAGTTCGGAAAAGGCCGGGTAGAGAGAAACGAGGCTGGTGGCTGGTGTGTTCTACAAGATAAGACATTTATCAGACGTTAGTCTATGCAACGAATCCTCCGCCATTGTCACGCGATCAGTGAACTGTGATTCGTGCTGCACTGATTGCAACGGCAACTCGTGCTGGATGAGCAGAGCAGACTTTAACATTAGTTTATGATTTTCATTTTTTTATGAAAACAGCTAAACGATAGTTTAGGCGAATATGAGTGTAGCGGTGGAATATTCTATGGTAATCTCACCCTCACGCTCAGTCATAGCGATATCGTCACACCCCTAATAAATTTACATTTTTAGTTGCAGTATTGTATAGAAAAGTAGAGTGAAACCAAGGCAGAATGCAGTATCTGCCCGTATTGCAGTCTGCCTTGGTTTCACTATGATACTGCAGTTTGCCTTTGTGTGGCATGAGTCAGGTTTTATAGCATACTGTATGCTATAAAACAATTTTGTATGCTATAAAACCTCTAAGGAACTGTCAAAATGGCTTCACTTTTACGTGAAAAAATGCTGCTGAAACTTGCCTTAAACAACAAGGAACCAAAAACTGGTAAGTTTTAAACCCCTTTTTTTGTCAATTTTGTCTGTTTAGCTCTTTCTAGCTAGCATTAGCTTTTTTACAACATAATAGGATAGATACCCCCAATTCTCTCTCTCTCTCACACACACAGACACACACACACACACACACAAACACACACTCACACTATGAACTTAAATCAAAACTTGATCACTATGATCGATGCAAAAATAGTTTCAGCCCTGGCCGACAATAAAAGGTATATCGTATCGTATGTAATTTTTTTGAATAATTTTTTTTTACAGTGACTTAAAGGGTTAGTTCACCCAAAAATGAAAATTAAGTAATTAATTACTCACTACCATGCTGTACCAACCCCGTAAGGCCTTCGTTCGTCTTCGGAACACAAATGAAGATATTTATGATTAAATCTGAGAGGTTGATCACTCCTCCATAGGCTGCCTAAGGGACTGAATCCTGACGGCCCAGAGAGTCATTAAAGAAAATGTTTAAATATTCCACGTCGCAACAGTGGCTCAACTATAAGTTTATCAAGCGACGAGAATACTTTTTGTGCGAAAAAACAAACAAAAATAACTACTTTATTCGACTATTCCTTTTCTTCCTTGTAGGCCTGAAACGAGACTTCAAGAGATTTCCACGACGCATGCGCGAGAATTGCGATCTCCTTCAACTACTTCAGTTAAGTTCTCACGCGTGCGCGTCGTGGAAATCTCTTGAAGTCTCCTTTCAGGGGATGGAAAGTCACAACTTAGCAGATAGAATGAAGATGGAGAAAACGGTCAATAAAAAGAAAACGGGGGTTTACATAATATTCCACATAATTTTAATAGTTTGGTTATAATTAACATATACTGTACTTTTGACAACTATAAGCAGCTGCTGCAGCTGTGTGCAAAGGTTTGGGTGATTTATGATTTATGCTTTATGATATAAGCAAGTGATTATGTTCACTTGCTACACTTACTGCTATATGTTATTGTATGGCCATGTAAGTATACGCAGTAATGCTGTAACGATCACCAGCTGGAGTGCCCTCGAGAGCCACCAGAGAGCGCTCCACAAGAGACTATGATCTCTTCCTCACAAACTACATTTCCCATACTCACTGCCTGGACTCATCATCACTGATCACATTCACCTGTACCTCATTATCACTGATTGTATTCACCTGTGTCTTGTCATCCTGCTAGTCTCAGTCTATTTATACCATGTTCATTCATTCACTCACCGCGAAGTCTTGTTTAAGTGTTACACTGCATTTCTGAGCATTATCCTCCCAAGTTTGATTCCTGTGTTTGACCTGTGGATTGTTTATCGTTGCTGACCCTTCTCTGCCTGCCCTGACCCTGGACTGTTTCACTGGACTCTGATTCTCTCTGCCTGCCTCGACCCTTTGCTTGTATCTGGTTTGTCTCTGCCTTGTCTCCGTTGCCCTGTTTGCTGTTGTTGATCCCTGCCTGTTTGACTATTCTATAATAAAGCTGCATTTGGATCTTCACCTCCAAGTCTCGGAGCAGTTTCGTAACAAATGCAAAGGCAAAGCGCAGTATAGCCTATAAAACTATCAAATTTTGCCTGACTGTCAAAAAATGAAAGGTTTAATATTCACCTATCTAATTGTACCCTTTGTTGTTAAATTTAATTGGATGCTTATATTTTGGTGTTAGAAAAACACAAAAAGATGTTTTTCTCAGTTTGGCGTTTTTGCTGATACTGCTCTTAGGGCAGTATAATCAAAAGTGACAGTAGAGGTATTTATAATGTTACATAAGATTTCTAATGAAAATTTAATTATGTTCTTTTAAACTTTCTATTCACCAAAGAATCCTGAAAAAAAGTATAACGGTTTCCACAAAAATATTAAGCAGCACAACTGATTTCAACATTGATGAATAAGAAATGTTTATTTACCACCAAATCAGCATTTTAAAATGATTTATGATGGATCACGTGACACTGAAGACTGGAGCAATGATGCTGAAAATTCAGCTTTTCCAATTATTCCAATTATTTCCAATAATTACATCCACAAATTTTGAACAGTAGTGTGTGTGTATACAAATTATCGTTTTCATCCCTTGCAATTACCGCTTGCTTTCTCTTTTTTTCTAGCAACACAGCAAATATCAATCACTCTGCAACGGTGTAAGCTAATTATGTGAGTATTAGACTAACCCTAACAAATGATTAGTCGGAAAATAGAAATTTATCAGGTCCAGCTCCATTAATCTCTCATTCTTGATATATTATGTGCTCCCTAATGACAACAGCTGACTTATGATAATGATGGTCAGATTTAAAATCCAGTTTAAAGAACATTCCCTCTCTTTATCGCTGTCTCTCTCTCTTTCTTCAATTCTAAATGATTTTTCTGTTATCAAGCAGCAGGTCCATCTTTTATTAAGCTACCCAGGAAATGACATTTCAGAAACTGGCCTTCTCTGTGAATGAAATCTAATTAGCACAGATTTACATATTTCTAAGTGCAGTGCAGCTTTAATCAATAAACCCACCTGGATGCAGGGCTATTACAAGACTCCCCAGGGTTATACACAATCTGACCGAAACTATGACACAAACATGTGTCCAGTGATATAATACATTTTCTCAAACCTATACAGTTTAATTACAGTTCTGTGATAAGTGAGGAAACTGACTGTTACACCACATCCGCATGAATATATACATGGATGATGTTATTACAACTCCAGACCCTCTAGAATGTACACTTTTCACACTTCTTACATTTACTCAACTTACTGTTAACAAGGCAATTATTTAAAAATGTTCTCTCCGTACCATATTATGCAAATTGTTGCGTACAAGCACGAATTACCTATCACAAAGTCCTCAAACTGTCGCTACGAAATATCCAGGGTTCAGAGCTCATCAGTGGAAAAAAGGATTTTTTTTCTCCTCACATCACAATCCCCCAGACTATGAAGAGATGGGATTATTCTCCGAGTCTGCAGCGAGACCATTTGTGACCTACTTGAGGAGGGGAGGCAGGAAGCAGCTCCCCGCATTAAACCAAAGCGAGGCTTATCTCCATGTGAGGTGCAACAAACCCACGTTGAGGCGACACACACCCGTTCCATGTCCTTAATAACACAGTCAACTTTTAAATTATATTTTGGACTGGATTGCGGACAATTTATTTAGCTAATCAGAGCTGTGTTGAAAAAATCGATTCACCAATTCTGAATCGATTTTCATATAAATTTCTAAAGATCGATCCGTAACTCAGAGGATCGATTTAATAATAGGCTTACATTTTCCCTGTGAACTTTAACTTGCTGCGACTGGGAGATCCCTATGCGCATTGAAAGGCTTTCACACAGCGCACACTTTGAGTGAGTCAATAAACCGTTCATTCAACGAACACGTTCAGAAAAGCTGATTCATTAAAAGAGATAATGAAACAAGGTGTTAATTATTTTTAACTTTGAGTTCCACTTTTCAAGGCTCAGCTAAGCAGCAATGCGTCGCATGGGTAACGCTGAAAATGCTTAATTTATTAAAGACCAATATGGCATTGATTCAATGCGCGACTCGCTGATTTTATTTCCCCGCGGCTTCCTCGCGCTGTGGGAAGCTGACCAGCGCTGCTGCTGACGCGCATTTCCGTGACGTGAACGTTAAAAGGATGATACGTCAAATATTCCGCTTTCCTTTTACACGGCAACCTTTCCACGAATATGACTTCAAAGACAGACGCAGGTAATCGCACGCGCTCTGCCGATTCATTCACTGTCTGTGGGAAGCCGTAGGCTACAAATCAACATGATAAACAGTCTTGTTATCATTATGAACTTGTTCAACATTCAATACACATGCATGAAGTTCAAAACAAGAAGGGTATAGACTTATAAAAAACCGTGAATATTGCTGCGGTTACTTGCAATCCTCTGCGGTTGACTTGTCAGTGTGTGGTACTACAAGATTGCGGATATCGCGTCAGCCCTACTACTGCTGCTGATATACTGCGTCCTCTGTCGTCTACACCAGTGCAAGTTTGTGAAAGCAGTTGTATCAACACTGTGGAAGGGGGATTTTTCTTTACAACCATCCATACTCAGTTGAATGTCTATAATAATAGTATCAATATGTTGCATACAGTCCTGTAATTCAGGTAACAGCTGAAAAAAAATGCTTTTTTCAAAAACACTGATCTAAATCTCGAAGATCGGATCGAATCGAATCGAATGATGATAATCGATTCAAGATCTTGAGAATCGGAATCGAATCGATTCTTGAAATTTGAATCGAAACCCAGCCCTACTAATCATATTTTGTAGAAAGACTTTTTTTTTTGTTATATCATTTTAATACTACACAAATTAATACTGTAAAAAAAAATTCCAGCACCAGTAGCTATCTGCAACATAAATGTGGCAAGCTTAACGTTGGTTGCGATCTGTCATAACATGCAAAAAAGAAGAAAGACGGAGTGGCTGTGGCTGTGTCCGAATTTGCATTCTCTTTTGAGTAGCTATTTTGAATTAATCAGTTCTTACTTTGCAAATGCTAAAAAAGTATGTGTAGTATGAATGCAATCCGGACGTACTACATTTGCCATGTTGTCACTGCCATTTGACCTACCAGCGTCAGTTGCATCACTTTACTGCCATTCACAAATTCTTTCCTGTGCCCTCATGGGATGGCAACGTGTCCAGAATCGCATATCGTATGCGCACTTCAGAATCTCAGACTTTTTGCCCACTCTTTTATGAGTACTGTGAATTCAGATATACCGTTTTTCACCAACCATATAGAAGGGAAGTATGCGATTTTTGGATGCAGCCAGTGTGTATCTACTACTGCCGCACAAAATCATTTCAGAGAAGATGACAGATGAAAGCACCTTAAAAACACTGTGCAATATTTTTTTGGATTCAGTAAAAAAGATAGCCCTGTCTGCAGGAACTGCTGATCAACAGTAAGATCTTGTTGTACACTTTTGAATAGTTATGGTTACAAAATGTATCTTCATCTCCCTATACTCGTATTTTGAGTCTGATTCACTGGCATTATTATTATTTTATTTATTATTATTTCCATAGATATCGCAATAATATAATTAATTATTTTGGTCACATTAATCATGCTGTGAAAATCTAATAATGTGAAAGCCCTATACTTCAGACTGTATATTATTACAAGTTTCCTTCAGTCTATAAGTTTGCCACTTGTTGGCCTTGTATGCAGCGTAAATGGTGTGTAACAAACAACAAAACACATCCAGTGTGCCATGTAACCTGCCAAACACCATTTTCAGTTTCCTCCTTATTTGAGGTCCTCTAATAAAACTGCTATACGAATTTGGGAAGAAAGCATAGATAATACAGCAGGAAATTGTCCATTTCCTGTTCATGTTAGACTGAAATAAATGTAACAGTAGTAGATCTGATCCAGCAATTTAAGTGTAACTTCAAAGAAACACAAAGACTATCATATAGGTATGTGAATTTAAAGGCAAGTGGTGATTAATTTTATATGTGAAAGTGGAACCAGATTAATGTCATGGGAGTGCAGCCACCAAGAACCAAGAAATAAGAAATGATATCATGCTGTAATTTAAGTAAAACGTGCATTTAGACCATGACTAAGACACAGAACAGTGACCCGTAAAGACTGAAACTGAGCTATTACGATCTCTAATGAATGCCATCCCATGTGCGGATCCACTCTATGAAAGAGGATAAAATGCAGTCCCCCCTCGCTGACATTTATGGTCTGTCTCCTCCAGCCAGACTTACCCAGGATTGCTAAATAAACACAGGCACACAGCTGAGGATCATGTTTCACTCTCCATTTCAGCTAATACCTTGCCTCTGTAACTGAAACTCCGGCATTGTTGTCTTTTTGAAGGCAACTGGAAATTGGCTACTTTTTTAGGATAACAGAGGATTTTCAAGTAAGACCCAAATTACGCCTCACCTTAACCAGGATCCGCCAACTGTCTGAGTTTAGTATTTCAAAGTCGGTGGAGCGGCGGTCCCACTGTTAAAACAATGCCTTGAATACACAATGTATTTCATCGTTGCAATTTTACCCCGAGGCCTGCATCTGAATAACCAGCATGCTGTCTCACTCGGGCACAGTCTGTTGGGGGCTAATTTTGGCTGGTGCCCACTACAACCATCAGACACCAGCTGTGCTGTGCAGTTATATTTTATTTCTTTCACTTAATCATAGTAATAATCCCAAACAGCATAATTTTTCTTCTAAATGATGGACAAACTATCTACAATTTACTTGCTTTAGTAAAGAAGCATCTCATCAATATCAGACCCATTATTTATGCATCCGTTTTCCCAATTTACCTTGACAGATCATGACTGCACTTTAGCAGTCTCTGTACAGGAAAAGTAATATCTCTATTTGATATTCAGATGAAATAATAACAATGTAGTCGAAAAGATAAAGTGCAGAGACTGGAATTGCTATGCTAATGAAAAATAAAATTTTATAAACATTATCAACAATTATTTTCATAAAGAAATATTAGTTAAAAAAGAATAAGGTAATTTAAAGAAGCATGTAAATGCTTTTAAGGCACACACACATATATATATATATATATATATATATATATATATATATATATATATATATATATATATATATATATATCTCTGTATATATATATATCTCTGTATATATATATATATATATATATATATATATATATATATATATATATATATATATATATATATATATATATATATATATATATATATATATATATATATATATATATATATATATATATATATATATATGATATAGATATAGATACAGATATGTGTGTGTGTGTGTGTGTGTGTGTGTGTGTGTGAGACCCTGGACCACAAAACCAGTCACATGGGTAAATTTTTTGAAATTGAGATGTATACATCATCCAAAAGCTGAATAAATAAGCTTCCAATTGATGTATGGTTTGTTAGTATAATTAGTTAGCAACTATTTTCAAATCTGGAATCCGAGGGTGCAAAAAAATCTAAACTTTGAGAAAATCGCCTTAACATTATATATATATATATATATATATATATATATATATATATATATATATATATATATATATATATATATATATATCACACAAAAGTGTTTACTTATAAACAATATTTCACATTCTACTTACTATAAGTAACTTTGTAGCTACATGTCAATTTATTCTACTAAATCAAATCCTAACACAAACAGTCTACTAATACTCTGATGAGAGTTATTGGATATGTAGTTGCAAAGTTACTAATAGTTAGCAGAATGCCTGGAGTGGACTATCAAAATAAAGTATAACCTAAAGTTGTAATACACTGAATGCTGTTACTCACACCTCATGTGTTTAAAGTACACTAATATAGGGCAAACTGACTGTATGATTATGGTGACATACATCTACTTTAATAAAATGACATTGGTTTTCACACACATCTCTAGAGACTTATTTTGAAGAGTGTAAAGAAAGAAAATCAGGTCATAATATGCTTAAATGGAATGTGCTCTACTTAGTTCATGTTGTGGAATTCCTTGTATCACATTTTGCAATTAGTTGACATTTCTGAGGTCACAGTTTAATTATATGGGTGACAGAGACAAATATTTATTTATTTGTATTTGATTTTTATTTATTTATGTATTTAGTTTCTCATGACAAGTCTTAAAGGGATAGTTCAAGAAGATATTTTGAAGAATGCTGGTAACAGATGAGCACCATTGACTTCCATGTATTTTTTTTTCTTCCATTCTGTGGAAGTCAATGGTGCTCATCAAGTGTTTGGTTGCTGACATTCTTTAAAATATCTTCTTTTGTGTTCAGCAGAAGAAAGAAATTCATACAGGTTTGGAACAACTTGAGGGTGTGTAAATAATGTTAGATTTAAGAACACACACAAAAAGGAATAACTGAAATGTGTGCTAAGCAGTAAACTCTTCCATACTTTGAACAAAAGTAAAAAATGAAAACATTTAAAAACCAGAACTTCACTAGTGCCTAATGTAGAAAATGAATCCAACAGCCTTCTTTCTCCACAGTGTATTTCACAGTTAAGAAACTCAAGTCCATGTATTTCTGATTAACCTGTAATGCTCCACACAATGACGGAATGTCTATTAAAAATAAAGAGTGTGATAAAAAATTTCTGCACATGCATTCCTTTAGCTGAAATCACACATTCATATCTAACACACTGCTCCCACTTTCATTTCATAGTCATCAGAAACAGCCTATGGGGAATGTGATTTAGTAGCATTAAAGGGAGCATTAGTCGACTGTATATATCTGCACACTGCCACATAGTTATTTTAGGTTACACTTTATTTCAATGGTCCATTTCGACACTCTACTAACTATAAGTAACTTTGCAACTACATGTCAACTAACTCTCTGTGGCGAGCAGGACGAGGCCGAGGGCCGTGAGAGAGCGCCGCGAGGCCGGTGACGTGGTTAATGATGAGCGACACCTGTGAGACGCACCGGTCTCGTGTCTCTCACGGAGGAGCGGAGGCATAAAGGAGGAGCGACGACAGTGAAGAGCGAGAGAGGAACAGGCCTGATTTTTTGTTGTGTTGTGTTTAGTTTCTTTTTTTTTTTTTTTTGTGGCCAGCAGTCGTCCGCAAGGGGCTGCTGGCTTATACTTTCATTTTGTATTTGTTTTATTTTGTTATTAACCTTGTTGAATGTTTGCCGGTTCCCGCCTCCTTCTTTCCATAACTTCTGAACCTTGTTACACTGGTGCCGAAACCTGGGAAGAAAGAGGCGGGAACCGGAGAACAGTCAACAGACTTTAATAACAAAATAAAACAAATACAAAACGAAATTAAAGGACAGCAGCCCCTCACGGATAGAGTGCGGATCGGGCCGAATTTTTTTGTCCGAGCCCGGCCCGCGTCCAACAGAGCAGTAACCGAACCCGACCCGAGCCCGACAGGCAGAAAGATATTTATGTCCGAGCCCGACCCGAGGCCGACAGTTAAAATCACATTTTTTTTCTCATACTAATGACACATGTGTGTTTGTGTGGAAAGCCTGCTTTTATTAAGCAACTGTTGGAAGACATTCGGAAATGCCACCAGGATGAGTGCATCAGCGCGCACGGAGAAACAAGCGCACTTAACGCAGGCGCTCATGCACATGTTTCGTTGTCACGGCTACATAAACAAACTTCCGCACACAGGAAGACAGATGTTATGGTAATATTTTACATGTATTTTAATCACAAAAACGAACGTTTGGATCACGTGAAAGCATCAGGCACATTGGCTACCAATATAATAAGCTGTTTGAAATTTAAAATGTTCAATGCCATATCGCGCTGATGTGACCGAGCCCGACCCGAACCCGAACATAATTTATAAATATCTGTCCGAACCCGGCCCGGCCCGTCGGGCTCGGGTCGGGTATCCATCCTCTACTCACGGACGACTGCTGTCACATATAATAAAACAAAACACAAGATCAGGCCTGTTCCTCTCTCGCTCTTCACTGTCGTCGCTCCTCCTTTATGCCTCCACTCCTCCGTGAGAGATACGAGACCGGTGCGTCGTGCAGGTGTCGCTCATCATTAACCACGCCACCGGCCTTGTGCCGCTCTCTCTCAGGTTAGGGTTAGGTGTTAGGATTTGGGTCAGTAGAAACATGCAGTTGCAAAGTTACTTATAGACAGTAGAATGTCTGTTGTGGGAGCATCAAAACAAAGTGTTAGCACATATTAAGCAGACATTCTACTAATAGTCTATTGAAAATGAGTTGACATGTAGTTTCAAAGTAGCATACAGTAGTTAGTAGAATATCTAAAGTGGACCTTCAAAATAAAGTGTTACCTGATTTTTCAATGTTCTGTTATGTCTCCCTGTGTTACTCTCTACTATTCAAATTGAAACTGTGTAGCAATGAGAACCAAATGTAATCACCATCAAAACTTCCAGGTCAATTGGCATGTGACTTGCATTAAATGTCTCATGCAGTGCTAACTGAGCATGACTGGAATGCAGAAATTTAGTTTAAAGAGCAAAAAATAAATATGTTCTGGTAGAAAAATACCTTATTTGCTTAGTTCCCTTTCGAATGGGAACTCACATTGCTGTTTCGATCTCGAGAACCCGACAGGAAGTGTTTTTTTTGCCCCAGTTTACAAACCCTTATTTTATCGTAAGGCATCTTCAGGAGTGCTTGGAGTCTTGAGACCCTACGAAGACATTTCTTTCCAAGTGGTCGCAGCTTGCACTAAGCTGGCTCCCCTTGAGGCCTCCATTCTTAGACCTCGGTCTGGGTGGTCACGTCATGTTGTATGGCTTTCTGTGAGCCTCCTTGGTGGAACCACCCTTAGGGAAGTGTTGTTAGGTTTCGTCTTGATTTAGAGAGGAATCATCCAGAGACCTCTGCTCCCAAGAGCTCCGCATAAGATAACATGAACAAGTTGTGTGGCTCTCAGTGAGCCTCCTTGGTGGTCTTTTGCGTAAAGCATAGTTGGGCTTCCTCTCACTATAAAGGGGCATCATGCTGAGTGTTGTAGGCCTTGGTTAATTGTCTTTTAATTGTCTCCCCAGAGATCTGTTCGGATAGCAACGTCGAGTTGTCAGGCATTTTTGTGAGCTTCCTTGGAAAGCAGTCCTTAGCGTAGGCCTCCTACGCTATAGGCCTCAGATCTTAGATATCCTCCCGGACGCTATATCAGGTCGTTGGCTCTCTGCAAGCCTCCTTGATGATATTTTCTTTTTAGAGTGTTGCTTGGTCTCCTCTCATTTTGAGAGTGGTTTTCCTGAGACCTCAACTTGTCAGGGGTATAGTGTCCCTTGAAGTAACAGGCAGAATATTCCTTATCCTTGGCCATATTCCTTTGAAGGTATTCGGAATAATACCTGGTCCTGAACTCTGCCTGCAGGGTTTGTAGTCTAGGTTTTTGGCACTAGGGAATAGAGTCACGACAGGACGGGGAACTGTGACTCCGATCTTAGCTCTGTGGAGTCATTGGCTTTGTGTCAGCTGTTACAGCATTTATTCTCTCAGCATGGCGGAGTGGGTATTTGTTCCCCATAATCGTCCCAGGAGGCAGTGTGAGTTCCCATTCGAAAGGGAACGTCTTGGGTTATGAATGATTCAGGTATGCCTGCCCACGTCTCGTTCAGACAAAATAAGTTGTTAACGTGTACTACATGTGCTCTTTCATACTCTGGTTGCACCGATAGTGACGTCATAGGCTGTGGCCGGCCAATGTTATTGGCCGGCCAATGTTATTGTCATGACACGTGTTTCAGACACCAGTCACACTGGAGGCGTTCCCATAAGCATCCTAGAACGCAATGTCTAATTCCCCTTCTCAGGGAACCATGGTTACATTTGTAACCCAAGACGTTCTTTACTTTTGTTTGTATATGAGGAATTTATCGTTTTCTTTTCTAATTGTGTATCAATTGTGACAAATATAAAATGCCTAAAACTGCAAAACTGCAGAGGTGAATGCAAAACAAATACATATTTTACGTTTAACAGACCAACACTGCAACATATTTAAAACTTTTGTCTTGAATAGCACATACTTTTTTTTTTGCCTAAGTGACTTCACAGTACAGAAATTGCACCCTCATGGAGCAAGCCATGGGTTAAGTGCCTTTCTCAAAGGTGAAGCCGTTCCGGGCCAGAAGTGGGATGCCGGTAATTCTCCAGTTATTGGATCACCCTTTTCTGGAATTGAACCTTCTAACCTCAGCATTAGAACCCCAAATCCTTAACCATTGGCCAGAACCAACATGTTGCACAGATTTTTTGATACAGCAGGACACAGAGGTTACAGAAAGAGTTAACCTTTACATAAATGGCGAACTAATGTCATATTTAAAGGGCTGTGCATTTAATGTAGTCCAGCTTTTCCTCTGCAGTTACCTGACTGTTTTGGGTTTAGTTCAATTCAATTCAAGATTATTTGTAGAGCGCTTTTCACAATACATATTGTTACAAAGCATCTTTACAGAAAAGTATTGTTTCAATGTTAAAACTAGTAAGTATTCTGTTATCATCCAGAAATAAGTATGTCAAAGTAATGTCCATGTGGCAGTAATATACAGCTATAAGATAATACATGTACTAGGGAGTAATAACAATTTGTGCTCACACCGTCTTGGATGTCAATCCAAAATTGGCATTATCTGAAGTCTCTGCAAGTGTATTTTGCCAGGTCATCAAGATTTTACATAATTATTTAAAATATTATATTCTAATGAAATAAAATATGTTAGAATGGATTACATTCAAACAATACCAAATATTGGCATATCTAACAACTAAAAAATAGTGCATGACATACTGAATACAAATAGGTGATAATCTGTATTTATTGCACAGCTCACTAGAATACTTGATTATGATTGGTAAATTTTGCTGATTATTTTTTCCCCATTATGACCGTTAAACTGTAACAGGCAGCATTACTGTGCTCATCTCATGCCTCTTATAACACTTTTTCTTACATAAAAAATAATAATAATTTCAACTCAAATCAATATTTGAAGTACAGTTATTTATTTATTTGGTAAGCAGCTGTGTAATGGCATCACGGCAGGCTCCTGATCACTCTGTTAGTATTTATTTTGTGATAGGGCCTAATGACCAGCCAATTGTATATTATGCCTTAGATATGTGTGTGCAATGCATATGCAGAAAACAACCCCATTCCAGTAACAATCATTTTTCTCAGTTCTTTCAAGAGCATTTACTCTAATGACACCCAGCAGTAATATTTTTACAGTAATAAAGCATAATAAATGACCTGGGATCCACATGATGAAACACAACTTTAATATTTCATTACATTAAATTCTTTAGTCTTTAATTTTTGTGATTTTTTTCGCCTGCATTCACATTCATGCCTATTAAGAATTAAAGACAGAAGAAATATGATTTTCATAACTTAATGTCTCAATTCACTAAAAATACATCACTAAAATATTTAATTCTACATAATTGTCATGAACATCAGCTCAGAAGTAACAAGCACCAAAATTATATTAAATATTATATTATTTTCTTCAAAAATATTAAGCAAAACAACACTGATATTCATATGAAATGTTCAACATTGATAATAAGAAATGTTTCTTGAGCACCAAATCAACATTAGAATGATTTCCGAACGATTATGTGACACTGAAGAATGGAGTAATGGTTGCTGGAAAAAAAAAAAAAAAAAAAAAAAAAATTAATGGTAGTGTACATATCCACAAAGGAAGCAGTATCAGGAATATATGAGAGAACCCTGAGGATTATTTATAACAAATGCAAACTACTTTACAGAACACTTAAAGGCCCCCTGAAATCAAAATTAAATTTTTTTAGCTCTTAGTATAAATATGTTAGCCATAAGGTTATGTAAGCTGGTGTGTTCCACAACAATGACAAAATTAGCATTTAGGAGATATATAAGCATTCAAAACTTACAGTGTCTCACTTCCGCTAAAATGGATCACAGATGTGTATGACATCACCGCAGACTTCAGCTTAACATCACATCTTCTGTCTAATCAAATGCTCTCTAGAATCTAAAGCGTCCCGCGACTCCCGCCCCCCTATGCTATAAATACTACCTGGCCAAAGCGACCGTGGTCCGCGGTCTGTATGTTCAGTAGTACACGAATGCTCATCAGCTACTCGTGCTCATCAGTTCTCTCAGCACAACATGTCTCAGTTCAGTAAACTGTTGGACTTACTGGAGTAACATATACTCCGGGATATTGTTTTATTTCGAGTTGAAGGGATTGTCAGGCACGTCCGAAAGTGAGTGACTTTAGAAAACTGTGGATCAGCGCTGACTCAAGACGCGAACTGTTTTGAACGATTCAGTTTGATTTGGTGAACTGGTTCGACCGGTTCACTAAAAAGAACCGGTTCAAAAGAACGATTCGTTCAACATCACTACCATTGACACGTACGTCACGGAGCAATATGGGTTGGAGATAGGTGTTCGGTTGCTCAAACGCTCGAGTTTTATTCCGTTTTCCAACCCGTTGTACGCTGGTTAAGAATGAAATGGCTAGAATTTATTCACATACTATTGAATCCAACGTATCATCAGGGCTCGGATTCGATTCCATGGTCCTGTCAAGTAGGCTACAACTTGCAAACTAAAATAAACTAAACTAAACGCTATTGGCTATTTGAAAAGGGGGAGGAGCCATTCAATATGTCCCACCTTAGCTTCCTGTTTCAGAGGAAATTACGTCAATGCATCATACAAAGCTGCGCATTCCAAGGCACTTCCGTGGGCCTTTAACATTCTCACTCAGCCGTTCTGCGATTGGTTCTCAGAAAACAAAATCCATGTTCGTGTTTCTCACTGATCTTGAGTTGGTTAACCATGGACAGTCCAAAGACGACAAGCTATCACTTAAAAAAAAAGAAATATTTATGGCTCCCAAAAATGCTTTGCAATAAACATTTGTGAATATGAAGCTTCAGGCTATATAGACTATGTCATACAATACCATGAAGTTTGTTGTACTCTGTGACAGCTGAAACATTTGCAGAGAAAGACACTAGAGCTTCCAATTTAGGAATTTGTCAAATAGAGAAGACCAGATAATCAACATTGACAGAATAATTGAAATATATAATGTGAATCAAACTAATACAGGAAAAGTGCAGTTTAAAGGTGTAGAGTTCTCGCAAATGTATAACTGGATGATATTGTAAGGTCAGTTTTGCATAAGGCCACACTGCTGTATTTTCACATGGGTGTTTATTTCCTTCACAGTGTTTTAAAACGATTCTTTCATTAACCAATGGCAAAATTACTCAGTTAGCTACTTTTGTAAACAGTTTATCTGTAATGCTTATCCTGTCCCCAAAGCAACAGATAACAAGGTTAGGTTAGTGATTCTGTTGCAAGAGACTCCAAGCCAGGAGTGTGATATTGTGTTCTTGTACAGCTCTCCAGTGTTGTGGTCTCTTTTGTGATGCAGCTAGTTGGCATGATCCAGTGTTACATAAACCTATTTAGGACTGTATCCAAGCTATTCTAAAGAATATATGTAATATTCTTCTTTAAATGTATTCTCTTGCACTCTGTTTTAAAAAACAAAAATCATTGGGTTGGGTGGTTGATTGGTTGGTAAAATGTAATTATTGTGTTAATTTATTGCAAAACATTTTTGCTGCTACTGAGGAGGGTATACGGGAAAGATTAGGGATAGGTTTGGTGGCATTGGTAGGTTTAAGGGTGGGTTAAGGTGTAAGGGAAGATTCAACAGAGTAAGACGTAATTACAGAAATTAAATACAGGTGTAATTACATGCAGGTATTTTTTTTTTTCGCCCATAAAATTCATATTTTAATTCAATTTCATTTATTTTACCAAAATGTATGTTTAGCCTACATGTGAATCCATATTCATTCAAATCATATGTGATCCTTATCAGTCTTCTACTAGAAAACAAGCTTTCTGCAACAAAGCACTCTTGGCTAAATAAAATATGCAGCTGTATTACAATTCTTTAGTAACTTTATAGCAAAGATGGAGATAAGATCAGTAGATAGATTCTCTTCTTGAATGACTGGTCTCTGGAGCATGTCCCAGCCGTAGCGTGTATATAATCTGTTCTAATAACAGCAGAAACCACATCTCCTGGCTTCTTTCATTTCAGGGAATTATTAATGGAAGATTAAGAACATTTAATTTCATTTCATGACTGTGCACAGTAATAGGTTCTAGAGAAACACAGTTACTCTCAGTTGTATTGTGAGGATATTTAAACCTCAAACTAGCAGACTCAATAGAACAGAATAATATCTGTAAGTGAGCCTTTAAATGGTACAGTAAATAAATTGCAATATCAAATTACTTTATCAATTAAATTAGTTTTATCGTCCTACTTTGCTATTTTAGTGCACTTTGACAAGTCAAATGAAATTTATAGTGCACACAAACATCAATGAACAACAAACGCTTTAATTCATTTAAGTATGACACTTCATTGTGCAAAACATCAAAACAAAATGCAACAATAATTAAAAAAAATATCTTTTTCCAGGCTTTCTAATGTGACTAATGTGCTAAAACAGGACAAAGTAATTTTATCAGGCACTCAGTTTCTGAGCAACTAGACCTTCAAGCAGCATATCCAATCCTGAGAGACGCCTGGCTCTCAGTTACTGTATTGAGCTAGCAGAAATCAGCTTCTTTTGATTGGGACCTGCTTTTAGGAGTAAAAAGTCCAAGAAAGCAGATCTCCTATTGGGATTTCATCTGCTACAAAAATGCCTATTGTCTCTCTAGCCTCTGGCAAAAGCCAAAGCTGAGGTACAAAGGCTGAGTTCTCATTGTTCCAAAGGTAGACTTATAAGACAGCAAACTCTGCCTAGAACAAAAGAGTGAAACTGCTTTGTATTTAAATGTCACAATGACAGGGGAGAAATAAAAAGAAGCTCTATATTTCATAATAAAGCCTGAATTTAAAAATGTGAAGTTCATGTGTTCATACAATCTGATAAAGGTGAAGAGGTTTGCTTTGGATTCATCCAACTCATGTCCATACAGTACCAAAGGTTTTGCAGTGAATTATGTGATTTGCGGTAGTGTATTCACCTCACAAACCTGCAAAGCTCCATTTATAGTCAGGTGCTGGCCTTAAGTCTTTAGTACAAGCATATCACAATGTATTCACAGTGCAGTCAATTATAATACGAAAATACTACACTAAAAAAAAAAAATATGTAGAGACAAGTCTCACTCAGAAATCACCAGTAAATTTCACAAAAACATGTAATTCTGAAGTAGAAATACTAAAATATATGTTCTTGTAAAACATACAATAATCTTTGTTTTATTTGCAAATTACAAAAATCATGTTTGACAGTGTACTTTGCGCATATTTTAAGATCACACACTTCATAATAACAATTCACGAGTTCACAATTCCATACAATTAAAGGGAGTAACGTTTAATGCGTATTTGGCGTGCTGTCCGGGGGGAGGGCTCCGAGCTCGGAATTCGGCCCGAACCCAGAGTACTCCCCCCCTGTATGTAAATGGTTAGGACTAGAAGAGTGGAAAAGGGGTGGTGGAGGGATGCTGCTAAACTCTCAATCAGAGTATGTGAGCGGAGTGGAGTGGGAGCGGAGCGAGGAGTGGAGCGGTGTGATTTTTAATGGAGTGTGGAGCGGATTTTTTAAAAGTCGGAGCGTCGTGGCTTTCACTCGCTCCGAGAGCGCTCCACTACCGCTCCATCACGAGTACAATTCATGCCAACGGGCTCATTATAGAACTGCATTTTTAGTAAAGATTCACACGTTAAACACATTACGCTAGCATGATACAGATGGATCACTCAAATCAGAAAATAATGTGAAGGTTATGATGACGCCGATGGACATGAGTGGCTGCGGGAGGTTATAGTTATCAAGCCTACTGAATATGATCGGGCAACACGATCTCATGAAAGTGCGTATCTATAGGACAAATTTTATGTCTCGTCCCATTTATATGCCAAAAAATAGTTTTTGCGTGCAAATGAAACACACTAAACCCCTTGGTTTGGATAATGGGTGTGAAGTGTGTTCTTGGAACTTCTTGCCATAAAGTGCGTATCGTATGCACGCGAAAACTGCTTATCATAGGCTATGCAAGCAAAAACAATTGTTGGCGTATAAATGGTACGAGAAATAAAATTTGTGCTATAGATACGCACTTTCATGAGATCGGGCTGGATCGGGTGAAAGCACATTTTAAACAGGTAACACTTATTCACACACGCAATCGCTTTCTCACTAATGCATTGCATTCAAACAAATGTAATCTTACAGTACTGTCGGTATTTGATTTCGAATGAGCAGAAATCTGTAAGAAATGTAGCGACCCTTAGATAAAATAACTGATGAAAACGTAGTTATTTTCTTCTTTCCAAACAAAATGTGCTCTGCAAAACGCAGCAATGATATTTAACTTATAATGCTGATAACCTGTAATAAGCATAGCATGTCATAGGAAAAGTTTGCACACTATCCAATAAACCACATTGCAACTATTCTCCTAATGTTGTTTTTTATTTTATTTTTATTTAATATGCCTTTATATTATGATGAGGAGAAATTTTGAGAGATTTTAAAGCATACTTAAATACTTTATTCGCAATTTCCTTGGGGAACGAAGACGGAGCGGTGTTTCTGATATCAGTGAGCGGGGAGTGGAGCGGGGAGCAGTAAATGGTGAACCCGGAGCGGAGCTGGAGCGGAGTGATTATTAAATGCTTGGAGCGCGGAGGGAAAACTGTTGCCGCTCCACTCCGCTCACATACTCTGATCTCAATGGAGTGAGGTGAGACTGCTGAATCTATAGACACCTCTTATCATTGATTGCTGAGTGCTCTCCACCCGTGTTAATTATCTGAACGTGCTCCTCCCGAACTTGTGTTTATAAAACATAATTTGTGGTATGACAGACTTTAACTCTTTCCCCACCATTGACTGAAATTTCCGGCTTTCCATGTGTTCACTGTTATACGGTAGGGGGCGCTATGACATCTTCTGAAAGAGTACTGAATCTCCTCATCAAACACATGCAAACAAGATGCAGAAACAAGCAATATCATATGTAACCATATCCAGGGCTCGATATTAACGCTTGTCCGGGACAAGTGGATTTTTTGAAGGGACAAGTAAAAGAGAATTGTACTTGCCCGACGGGACAAGTAGCCTGATTAGAACATCAATAACAAAAAGAAAAAAAATAACTAGGGAATCACTAAACTGAGATAATGATACTGATTTTATTACATTTATTGTAAGTTGCGATCGATTGTGGATAATAAATGTATTACTGACGGTAAGGTTGCGCTGTTGATCCTCGCGCAGCCTCTCGAGGAGAAATCTACACAAATGAGCGCAGCACACACAAACTCAGTTAACAGCATACTGGCTATAAAAAAATCAAAATGTGGAGTTTTTATTTTTTTAACATATGTTAAGCAACCACAATTTTTTTTCCTGAATACCATCACGATTGAAAACGTGACATTGATGTCCTACAACAGTTCAATAAACAGTTCAAATTAAGTCACTTACATTTTAGATGCAATATTGGCTGTTTTTGTTCTGTTTCAGCAGCGAAAATAGTTCCAAACAAAAATCACAGCAGAACCATCGCACATCTCACAGTAACACTCAACCTGTTTTCATTACTGAATGATTCAGCATTTTGAACGAATCGGTTGAGTCAAAGATTCAATGGCCCATTTATGAACATCTGTTTCATTCTTGAATCAATCAGCCGTTTGAACGAATTGTTTGAATGAATGAATCAATGACTCACTCATTAAGACGGTCGCCCGTTATGTTTAAAAGTAGTATCATTCTTTCCAACGTTTCTTATTTGTATATTTAAATCAATGTCATAACATTATTTTATGCAATTGTAATTTTTCAGTGTAAATTATTTAATTTGATCAGCCCTACCTAGGGTAACAGCCCTATAGTGTCTTATTATTCTAAATAATTGAATTTATTGATCAAATTTAGTAAGATTGGGGGAGGGGATGCCCTTTAAAGGTGCAGATATTACAATATGCCGATTTAAATATATCAAAGCTGATTGAACACTGATGAGAATATTGATACAGAATAAATGAACACAAAAAAATTATAAAAATCCGGACAAGCAACTTTTTTACTCGGACAAGTGAATGACAGATTTACTTGTCCAAAGGACAAGCACATGAAAAGGCTTAATGTCGAGCCCTGATATCCATATAACAAGATCATCCACATTAAACAGCATATAAATCAGAACTGCCTAATGTTACTAAATTAAATGTCGACCCAGGACAAGGTATGGGGCTGTGAAGCTTTCGGGGTGTTGATGGACTCGATCGACTCCATCTATGTTTTGATCATCGTTCTGAATCCAATATGGATGTAGTCTTTGACAAAAAAAATACATTTTCTCAGCTTTTTGCCAAAAATTTAGCTTTTTTATTAAACTTACCCACATTCAAGTGTTGATAAAAAAGAATGCATTAAAAGAATAAAAGGTTTTTTTTTTTTTTTTTTTTTTTTAAGTAGTGTGTCTGTTCTTTCTTTTGATACATGTTCAGATATTCAAACACCACAATATTCTAGGAGCCATGAAAATTTTGTGAAAATGGTCAAAAACGCTGGTGTTGGTGGCCACTTTTAAAAAAAAATGCTGGCGGGGAAAAAGTTAAATTGGATGCCACAGTAGAAAATTTCCAGTTAAGAAAACATTTATATTGAACGATAGAAGGGCAGACATACAGACAGATAGATAGCATGGCGTAGGGCCTGGGTATGCACGTGCATATTGACGGATTGGGGGGCCTGCAGCGAGGGGACAACGAACGAACGATAGATAAGATTAGGATAGATAGATAAGATTAGGATAGATAGATAGAGGTGTTTCAATAGTTTTTCCCCACCGAAGCACTTGACCTTATGTGTCATAATGATTACCAACTGCTGCTGTGTTGCTCATTTTTCCACATTAACACAGGGACAGAGGCCTGGGAGTTTAATTGCAGCCAAAGCAACAAACAACTCCATGTTGACAATCAGGTCTTATTAGATTCCCGCTTGCATTTCCCATCCCTGTCATTCAGCGGAGGCCAAGGTTGGATGAGGCCATTAATATTCACAGCATCCTAGCACATTATTGGAGCTCTAAAAGGACAGGAAGATTGCTTTATCTGACACAACTTCATGGTCAGGCTAAGAGGCAGCGTGAAAAACATGGCAGAGAACAAAAAAAAAGACCCAGAGGCCCAGAAAAGGACAAGCGAAACTATATGTAAGACAAAACCAAAAACAGAGCAAATGTCTGGGACAACGAGCATATTCAAAGGTTAAATTGGGATTTTGTGGTGATGTGCTAATTCCACAGCCCTAGAAAAATATAAGACCTAACATGTTAAAAGCCCTTTGTGATAATACTACCCATACATATGCTAGAAAAAGAAAAAAAAATAATATAACAAATGATTAGGTGTATAATTATGAAATACACAAGTATCACTAAATATAGCTGTGTATAGTGTGGTTATGTTGCATTACGCATGTTTTGACATGAACTTTTAATGAATTGGGTACAACTGCTACTGTATCTATGTTCATTTCGTAAATCATAAGTAATTTCTGTCTCAATAAATTAAAGGTAATTGCAACATTTTAAAAGTTTACAATAAGAAGAAAAAAAAACGTCACAGCTGAAAAAAAAATCACAATTGTGAGAAATAAAGTTGCATTTCCAAAAAATAGAGATAATTTGTTTTTTATTTTGTTTTTTTTTAAATCAGAGTGTGACATACAAAATCACTCTGATATAACAATCGTTACGAGTTGGAAACCCCAATTTCAAATTGCAGATGGGCTCCTGTAATTGACTGGATCAAGAATAAGGCCAGAACCACATCTGCCTTGCTGAAATAAAAGATTCCCTTGTCTCTTGTTAAAAGTGATAATATAGTTATCAACACCTGTCTAGCTATTGAGGTAATTTAATAATGCCTTAAAGGGGGTCTCACAGTCTTTTAAAACAAAGTATGTGGTTTGCATATTATATCTGAATGACTTAGACTAATTTTGTTCAAATCCTTTAGCTCAGTTTAAGTATGTTACAGTGTAGTGTTCAAAAGTAGCAAGAGAAGTGAAGTGCATTGTGGAAAGCACATTGGTTTATCCCAGACATCCAGCCAGCCTCTTCACTAAGCAGCTCTTCCAAAGCCCTTTCAAGCAACCTCAGCCTTTGTATATTGTGGTGCCTGTTTATATAAGTGTTTCTCATTTGCATTCCGACTGGGCTCTCTCTCCCAAATGTCCAGCCTATTGAGACCAGTTGTATTGTTCTGATTCTGTCTTGTGGAAACAAATACAAAGTGTTCCACTTTGTATTTGCTATACAAAGTATAGCAAAAAAAGTGGCAAAGCTGTCATGTGTGCTCTCCAATTAACCGTAATCTATTTAAGACCAAAGCACCACAAGTTCTCACAAAATCCTTAATTTGTCCTCTTTGCTTGGGTGTGAGTAGAACCATCTGATTCATTTCACTCAGTATTTACTGATTTATTTAACTGAGTAAAAGACGATAGTTAGTTGGTTAGTTAGTTAGTTAAATTGTATTTTAAATTGTACCTTTTTAACAAGATTGTACAGTATGTTTACATTAAACATTAGTGATGACAAAAAAACACAGAAGTAGTCCCCACCACTAATAGAAAATATTTTAAGGTTGTACCTGGCATTTAAATGCAAGTGATTTTTAAATATTTGTATATTGCATTACTGAGACTTCATGCACTTCTCTGTAATGATCTGATAGCAGCAAATATCTGTTTCATAAATATTACACCACATTTGATTGTTTTCACTGACGTTCAGCTCAAAACAGAATGATGATAATAATAATTATAATAATAATAATTAATATAATAATATATATATATATATTTTTTTTTTTATTTTTTTTTTTTTTATCATAAAATCTTGAAATATGTGCACATGAGTGCTCACAGATGTAAGCTTCCCTCCAGTAATAAGCATAAATATTCTGGTAAAAATCCTGCCACATCTGCTGCCCCTGCTGGCCAAACATCGATGCTGCATGGGAACTATGATGTTCTCTTATTTGTCAGATGCTGCTACAGGTTTCAAAACATCTCTTGAGTGTATTTGAATATATAGGATGTGAGGCTGAAACAAACATCTATCATGGTGAAGGGTTGCACCATCTCATGTATGTGGAGTTATAAGACTCACATACTGTATGATGAAATTAACTTCTCCGCTATCACAGAATTGCATGCCACTGACATCTATATATTGTCATATATTCAAACCTCATTGTATTCAAGTATGGCGTTTCAGTTTTCACTGCTATATTGTAAATGCTTTGCAGTTAACACAGTCATAAAGCTGCAGTATTTCAGTTCCTGTCTCGCTCTATGAGCTGAAAGATAGTCATGGGTGTGAATTGAGAGACAGGCGGCACAGACGGGCTCCCCCCACTGTCTCGATTCACACAGAGCTGAGGTTTCAAGGTGGTCCTGTCTAATCTTCTGCCGTTTCTCAACCCAGGTTAGGCACTGTACCCGCTCTCCATCACTGTCACACAGGATATGCATGAGTTAGGGAGAGTGTATCCATGCACCATTGGACTACTCCACGCTGAACTACTTCAAGAGATACCACATATTTTGCAAGCATTTGTATGGAATATGCAATCCTCTCTCGCTCCTGCCAAACACATGCAAATCATTTACAAAAAAAGATCTATTGGAAGGTGACAGTAATCATCTTTTCCTGCCACGCATTACATGGAAAGCTTAATTTAAAAAATATGTAACAACAGCCCACAAGCATCCTGCATATCTAGTAGGGCTTGGTAGAAAATATCGATTTCTCGATATTAATTGATTCTCATTTTTACGAACCGATATCGATTCTTAAATCTCAAGAATCGATTAGTCATCCTGTTTTCATATGATCATCGCGAGTAGAACATTGTATCGTGCATCCCATCCAATAAATCGAAATAATCTTTGTGCTTTATGAATATTATTATGAAATAAAGTCTCAAATTTCGAATTACGTCCATTTTCTTACGAAATTCAAAAACATAAATACCGTTTTGGCGCTGTGGCGTGAGATCGCTCTGGCTCAGCTCAAGAGAAGCAGCAGCACGGAGCGCACATGATCTCATTCTCCTCTTCCGCCTTAATAATACCAGTTACTCCGCCTTAATAATACCAGTTACAGCGCCAAATAAACATCAATGAGCATCTGAAAGTGTGTTAAAAGATAGAGTACAACTTCGAAATCCGTATCATGTAACGTGGTATCGCTCAATCAGTGTTTCATCCGTGGAAAGACGTCAGTTAAACAGCAAGTAAACAATGGCATGTAACGTCACATTTACCTCAGAAAAAACATTAAACTTAGTAACTTAGTTAGTCAGCTAGAAAAAATAACTCTAGAGAGGAGAATTTTGCTAAATATATGCACCATATTACATATTCATTATAATTTTTAATGTTTTTCAATATTTAATGCATGTTTGAATAAATCTGGCAAGTTTTTATGACAGCCACCATTTAAATGTTTATATTTCATATAACTTTCTTATTATAAAAATAAAATAAGTGTAATTTAAGTGTTTGTATAGCTTCAAATCAGTTCATTTTTACCTTCAAAATTATAGTAGGCTATGAAGCCTAGTAGGCTACAACTGACTCCCATAGTTTACAGCATTAGTTAAGAGATTTGTCTTTCTTGAAAAAATTTGCAATGTATTGTACCTGATATCCAAAATAATCAATATTGAATCGAATCGAATCGTAATCGAAATCGAATCGAATTGCAAGCTTGTGAATCGAAATCGAATCGAATTGTGAAATTTGTGTCAATACCCAGCCCTAATATCTAGGTCGATAAGAGCCAGCTTCAAACCAGGTGGTGGATGTTACCATATGCACATTTCATAAGTAATGCATTCCCTCCGTATTGTGACGTTTGTCTTTTTGCTCTTCAGCGCTTAACCTTCGCAGTGACTCTCCAATGCATATGGAGTTTTAAAATGAAGGGAGGAAAAGAATCAATGGAAACTGCATTTAAATGTCAAGACCATACGTTAATAAATGTAAGAAAAGCATTTGGAGATACACTTTACACCATCTCTCATTCTCACCAGAGATGCATATATTTGAACAAAAAAATACAGTAAAAACAGCAATATTGTGAACTATTACATTAAAACTATTATTACTGATCAAAAATAACAAGTTTCTATTTGTATTTTAAAATGTAATGTATTCCTTTGATGGCAAAGCTGAACTTTCAGCAGCCATTAATCTAGCCTTCAGTGTCACATGATCCTTCAGAAAATACAACTGTTCAGTATTAGTTTGTGTTAGCTCTGGTCAATTAAATAATATTAGCAGATACATCTTTTGATTTTAATCATGGATTGGTAAATGTAGAAATTACAATTTAAGATTAAGAAATGCTTTAGAAGTATATGTTTTCATTGTTAGTTCATGTTAAAAGGGTCATCACAGGAGAAATCAAATTTGCCTTGACGTCATTTGACATAAAAGAGGTCTTTGTACCGATAAAACATCCCGCAAGTTTCATAGCTTAACACGTCTTGTAAACAAAGAATTTATTTAATCAAGCTCCAAAATTCGCATCAAAAGCAAATAGAGCCTGTAGGATTGAAAATAATCAAAGATATTTGAAAAAGAACAAAGGCATTTGCTTTACTGTTTCAACCCCCCTCTATTTCTTACCACAATGGCATTTGCAATTCCTAATAACAAAGAGGTGTTGATAGTCCTCAAGGCCTGTAGGCCAAGGTGTGTACAATCAATGCCATCCTCTGATTGCTCTGATTTTGGGTTTCAGTCACATGTTCAAGGAAAGGATAAAGGTAGATTGAACTGTTGCTCTGGGCTTCTTCTTTTTCTCGCTCTTCTATTCTCTGGCTCTTCTTTTCGCTGTTCTTTCTTCTATTCTCTAAAGCCTCTCTCTCTTTCTCACTCTCTCTCTCAGGTAACATTATATATATATATATATATATATATATATATATATATATATATATATATATATATATATATATATATATATATATGCTGGGTACGATTAATGGTGTAAGTAAGTTTTTATCATCTCATCTATGTTGTAACTATTTTAAGTGTAACCAGAACTAGATATTGTCATTGAAGCCTTTCAATTACAAATGATGTGCTAACTAGTTTTGATTCAGTATTAACTTTGATGTGCTACCTATTGCAATACAATACAGTCACTCTATAGCAACACTCTCCCACATATTCTTATATTATAACTGCGCTTATTTTCGTCATGGGTATAAGTAGCAGTAATAGGCAAGAAATGGACAATTTTCTATCATCTTGCTGATAACGTAGTCATTCGGCAATCCTGCACCCTGAACAACTGTAGGCAAACCACCCTTACAAACCCATTATATTATATCTGAGTTGGTTCGGGCTTAAAACATGAAATGTGCAGAGATTTCAATGGGCATAAAACATGTCCCTATTCTCTTAACGAGTAATGGGTGTGTTTTGGGCGTAACGTGCAAAAAAAAACAATCAGAGTGTAATTTCCCATTCCCTTTAAAAGCCAGTTGTGTTCGAGCCATGGATCTACTCGTGCGCGAGGTTAAAGAGCGCAAACAGACTATCTACGGGACAAGCCGGATTCCACCATATCTTTATGTACACAATATTAATCTTTTAGTTTGTGTGCTGCTGCGCGTCCCTGTGTGTGTAATAAGCAGAGTGTACGCACATTTTAAATGTAAAAAAAAAATATTGCGCCATTGACTGTAGACCAGATTTTTGTTGGTCAATGGCACAGTCTCAGTTGCCTCAAAATAACAACGCGCCAGCAATGCGCCTGAACACATCTAATTTTCAGACCAGACTCAAGGAATATATTAAAATAGTTTTTAAAAAATCATGTAATGACCCCTTAAAACAGGTAACTAATCTTAACAAATGGAACCTTATTGTAAAGTGTGGCCATGTGTTTTAACGTTGTGCCGCTTAACATTTTTGTGGAAAGCATGATCATTTTTTTTTTCAGGATTCTTTGATAAATAGAAAGTTTGAAAGAATATTATTTATTTGAAACAAAAATATTCTGTAACATTATAAAGGTGTTGGTTGTCTTTTGATCAATTTAATGTGTCCTTGCTGAATAAAAGTTTCATTTTTCTCTCAAACCTTTGAATGGTAATGAAGTTGGCACAATAATGTTTTATGTACGACTGCACTGCATTATTCTGGATGACCATTGAACAGACAAAGCAGTTCATTTACAAGTCATTCAAAGCTACAGAGCGCTGACAAAGACCTCTGGACTGAAAACATTCCACTAAATATTTTTATCTCTCAAGCTTTTGATTTTCTCATCATATTATTTATTATTCAGAAATGAAAAATATTCACCTCTGGGAGAGGTTGGAATCTTAATGACCTAGCTTTATCAGTATTCCATTATAACAGTCTTTACAGAGAATGTGGCTGGGCTAAAATGACTTAAATGGAAATCATCATCTTGTGTTTAGACTGGATATCATTCTGCACAATATATTTCATAGTTTATCGTTGAAACTTTCGGCTCACCACATCTTACCTCACTTGAACTCCACCTGGTCCACATCATGGATAAATAACACTTCGTTCCACAGTAACAAATGCAACTGTTAGCCAAACTCATTTTGTACTCTCTGTTTTCCACCTGCATGATAACCCTGCGAGAGAGAGTAACACTCTTTCAGAATTTGCTCATTAAAATTTGACTCTCATGTAACATGCATTAGTTGTCAGACTGTTTTTATACTTGTTTTCAAAAAAAATTCTGTTGTTTTCATTATGCTTTACTTCTTAGTTTCCATCAATATATCAGCCAAGAGTTGCAGCTGTTTTCAGTGGTCAGCAGCAGTCTTTGTTTTCTTCTTTTTTTTTTTTTTAATCAGTCTCTCGTGAAGAGAAGGGTGACTTGAGCAGGTTATGAAGCAGTTGGACTGTGGAGTGTGAACTCTGCCTCCCAAATGAGCATGAATCTCTGTCTTCATCTCCCCTGACTAAAAGAGTGCAAACCACACTTATGAGACCATACTGGTGTGCAACTATGAGTAGAGAAAGCATAAACAAATCTTCCAGTGAGCTGTCTAGACATTAATAAGGTAAGCTCCTTAAATGAACACTATAGAGTTATTTCAGAGTATTACATAAGTTGAATAGCACATTCATAATATATGTATAAGACTACGGGGGCTCATATTTGAGAGAGAGCAAGACGCTTTACCTCATTTTATTTAATGTATCTGCTCTTATTTAGGGGGAATCTGCACTGGTTTAAGCAGTAACCCTGATATCATTATGCAGCCAATAGAAAGCTGCTATAAATTATAACATTAGCCATCTAGAGAAATACTGAATTGTCGTCTCTGTTCTGTATTCAAATACTGGAGTGGTAAAGTGTAAATTGCACACTACATTGTTTCAAGAAAATGTGAATGCTGCTTGCATGTGCAAAATGTATTCTATGTTGTTGCTAAGGAGTTATATATCTTTAAAGGTCTGATATTTTTGAAAAAAGACTTTTACGGTCACCAATGCAGCATTTATTTTAACAATACAGTCAAATCTACGGAGCCCCCCTAGTCCCACTTTGTCAAAAAAATTAATTATAACTATCTTGTGGCCTCAAGATAAGTATCTCGTGGCCTCAAGATAGTATCTCGTGGCCTCAAGATAAGTATCTCGTGGCTTCAAGATAGTAGTTTGTATCTGAGGTATCTGAGGCCACGAGATACTATCTTGAGGCCACGAGATACTCGTGGTCACTTGAGGTCACTCTGCGAGAACAGCTAGAGCGTGTAAGTTGTTTTTTCTTAATATCCAGTTCTCCTGTTGCTCTGTTTACCATTTGTCAAGTAAGTAGGGCTATTTTCGATTCTTTGCTTATTTGTAATTTGTAACTACAAGCCATCTCTCCCACACTTCTTCCAGCTCTCACACACATCATCAACTCATTCCTCCACACTGGCATTTTCCCTACAGCATTTAAGCAGGCTCGGGTAACTCCTCTGCTTAAAAAAACAACATTAAACACATCACTTCTAGAGAACTACAGACCTGTCTCTCTCCTACCATTCATTGCGAAAACACTTGAACGAGTTGCTTTTAACCCTCTGGGGACCAGAAACGCGTCGGCGCGTTTTGCAGTTTTTTTTTCACATAGCAGAAAAATAGACTTAAAATACTCTGTTGATTTTGATCGTACATATAAGTGTTATACATCATTCGATCCTGTTAAGTGTCCATTATTTGTCTGTATACTCACAATAAAAACAAAGTTTTGTGCTTTTTGTCAAATAAAGAAAAATAAACATGATGCAAGTTCTGCCTTCTCTCTGTCGGTGAAGTCCATTCTGAAACGCGTCCTAAGATTAACTATAACTCCGCAAATACTTGTCATACAGGCACGAGAGATTTTTCTTTATGAAGCTTGAATTCTCTTCTTTTCAATGAAGTAATTTATATAAAAAAAATATATATTCTTAGTTTATGTAATCTGTATGAAAAGAGAGTGCTGTCAGAATTTTTTTCCCCAGCTCATTACACTTCATTACGCGTTAATCTGACACGCCCATGGAGGACGCGCGCTATTCAAACGCAAATGTTGAGGCAAGCCATGACAACGCCCACATCAGCCGTTCCACCGTGGCGGTAAAATGTGGGGTGTATTTGCTGCCTTTTACCGCTAAGAGGCGCTACAATCATAGACTCTGATCATACACTCTGAAAAGTGTTCGTTTATTCTTTCTAATGCGTAATCTGCCGCTGCGCCATTGAAAGCTGGTAGCAGATGAATTTAACAAGTGAAACGTAGTTAAAATAATTCATAATCACAATACTGAAATCAGGCTACTGAAATGAAATTGAATAAATAATGAAAACATAAAACATTGCAATAAAACTATTTACAGACGTACAGACGGTAGCTCAGTGGTTAACACAACAACACGAGCTTCAAGGAGCTTCAATGGACCCGAGATCGAATCTCAATGTAGCATACATGATGTTAACCGATGTTGGCCAACAGCGTTTATATGTTACCTTATTGATGCTTAAACAGCTAACTGTTTATAACTGTTTGCTTATTTAAAGTCAAGAGTTTTGTTTAATTATCATTACAACATTTGCTACATTCCTGTAGAACCGCAGCCGCTGCACAAAGGACACAAACTGATGAAGGAATATTGTCAGCCGATTGCATCAGAAAATGAAAATGAAGAAGCTCGTCTTTAGTCTGCTAAATTATTGTGTAATGTAAAAGAACACTAAAATTACTTAAGTTTGAAACCAAGTTTGAACATTTCAAGGTTTAAATAAAGTGTCGGGACAGTTTTTTTTTAAACTTAAACCAGGGTTGCATCGGGTTTAGAGTTTATTTCTTTTGCGATGCAAAATAAGAAACACTAGGCTAATCTTATTCTTGCGACATTTTAAATTTGTATTGCCAAAGAAATGACAGCTATATTAAACAGTTAAAACAGTAGGCCTACAAAACGAAAATGATCCAAAGCAACATAATTAAATTAAAAACATGCGTTTTTCTTTGCCTCTTTCGCGCTGGATCTCTTTTTAACACGTTTATTTAGTCTCCCTCGCTGCGCGCGCCGGGTCTCTCTCTAAATTAAACATTTCAGGGTAAAAACACATCATACAGATGATAATACTGTCGCTGCGTTATCCGACACTCTCCATATGAAAGAGGAACATTAACACCTAGGCCTATTGTCCTGCGCACACGATACAGCACTGAACTGTCCCTCCAACCCCCCAACAGGCTATCGGAGTCTGAGGCTGACTTAACACAAATAGAAGTCGCAATTCACACTTAAATCGCTATTCTAGACAGTGTTGATAATGAAGGAATTAAATGTTTTAAGTTACATATAGCCTAGTGATATTTCTGTCATAAAAGTTTATTACTAAATATTTCATTATTTCAATAATTGATGAAATAAAACTGTTTTGGGCCAGCCTTTTCCAAGCAAAACTAAATATAATCTGAAAAAACGCATGTTAATTTGTTGTCATGAACAAAATGTTCAACTCAATATTAAATTCTACAGGGATCTTTGGATCCTTACAACCAGGCATGCAATTTGTGAATTAATTTTTTTTTATTTTTTTTTTATCATTCAAATAAATATTGAACCACGGTGCTTCGTGGTAATGCTGCTAAATTAAATAACATGTATAGAATAATTATGAACTTAAATGAAACAATATCGCAACATTTCGACAAATACAACATTTGATCTGTTTTTACATTTTAATGCAGGGCGATTTAGCCTGCTACATTTAATCAGAGCGAGATTTTCACCCTTGTCTTGCCATTTTCTCATTGGGAAGCGCTTACATAGGCTACATGTTTGAGTAGATCATCTGTACCTCTCGTTTTCATATGGATTACATTATCATATAACATTTATTAGCCTGAATATTTAGACATTTAAAGGCTTTAGACATAGCCGATTTCTTATAGTGACTGAGCTGAAGTGGCTTTCGGTTCATTTTTGTGACGTGAAGTTCCCGGAGGCAGAGACGACAGATATAAACTTTTGTCGTTAGCAAAAGTTCGAATAAAACCCGACTTTAGAAATATGCATAGGGCCACTCGGCGTGGTCTGCCAAAACACTTAATTATAAACTTCAATATTTCATTCAAAATAATCTCAAAACGCTTTGTGAAATTTTAAAATCCGTGCATGCATGAAGGCCACTTGAACTAATGAACAACTGAAACGCTGGTTTTGATTTTATTGTTTGTCGTTTAAACGTGCTTGTTGCATATCTCTATTTTATATTTGATATGGTCTATTGGTGAAGTAGCCTAGCATTGATTAGCTACTGTGGAGGGAGGGATGTGGGGATTAAAATAATTCAGCAGAAGCAGGGATGTTTAGACCAGAAGGAAATCCCCGTCCCCCCTGGCAAATCACACTTTACTTAAAACCATGTTTTTTAAAAACTCTAGGTTGTAGGGAATAAAAAAAAAAAATAATAATAATAATAGGCCTAATTTAAAAAAAAAAAATATATATAGGCTATATATAATTACTTTTTTTACAGAACTGCTTTTGAAATTACCATTGGTAGCCTATTATTATACAGATGCAAAGTCGTTCTGTTGGATACTATTGTTAGTGTAAAATGGAAATGCATGGTAATTTTATTTTATAAATATAAGCAAAAAACTGTACATATGGTGTAACAGAGTTTTAGAGCTAGACAAATCTCTCTGCATTAATAAATATAAAATTTACAGTAGACCATGTTTGATCGGGATTTGAACCCGTGTCATCTTGATGATCGAACTGTAAGTTCTACCGCTCGGCTATGAATTTTCTCACTGAGAAATGGCCAAACGTTTGTTTCTCACATGAGCGAGAAAACGTTTTGTCGTTAGCCTGTGAGTGTAGGCCTACTTTAGCCTACATGAATAAAAGTAGACCTTTTACAGTTTTAAAAGATGATATCTTATCTGTATGATCAACAATTACGCAGTGAGTTCTTTTAGCTGTTATGAGAAAAATAAATTCAAATGAACGCGCTGCCGCGTTTGTCAAACTCTAATTCAACATGCCAGAAAAAAGCCAGATTTTAGAATAATGCATAGCGCCACTCGGCATGGTGTGCCAAAATATCCTAATTATAAACTTCAATATTTCATTCAAAACCATCTCAAAACGCTTTGTGACATTTTAAAAAGCCGTGAATGTATTAAGGCCACTGGAACCAGGATCGTAACTGAAACGCGCTGCATGTTTCAATACAGGAGCAGAAGCGCTGGTTCAGATTGTATTGTTTGTTGTTTAAACGTGCATGTTGCATATTTAAAAATATTTGTTTAAAAATAAATGTTTGTTGTAGGCTTATTTGCAAATTACCATAACTTGTAGAATTTCATCCTTACTGTTAATTGACATTAGCCCCACTTACGTTTTGATAAATGTCCCTTTGCGCCACCTGGCGGTCATTTCGCGAACGACTTTGAAATGCGACTGGTTTATTTTTATTGTATTGGTCTACTTTAAAAAATAATACTTTATAAGACATTTATGGGAAAAGACTTTTTTCTTTTGAAGATGTTTCCAACTGTAACTTTGAACCAATTCTGTAGAATGGCCCATATAGCATTTGACCAGGATTTGTTTCCAGGTATGACTAAAAATGTGCTTTTGGCTTTCATTTATATTTTGATTGTTTGTATATATATATATATATATATATATATATATATATATATATATATATATATATATATATATATATGTAGGCTATATATATACAAGAAAGAATGCAATGACAATAAATATATATATTGTCCTTGCATTCTTTCTTGTGTGACACCCCTGAATGAAAGGCTCATTATTATGCAGGGTCACTGTCTGAGAACCACTTAATTATTCACGATAGGGGTTGGGCCGTTCCGCCCATCCACATATTGCCTTGGCAAAAATGTTTTTCACAATTTAAAACAATCTATTGTTTTATGTGAATGATTAGGAAGGATGCTTTTCAGATCATTTTGAAGCAAAAACTCTAGGCGACAACTTCCATTAGTCAAAAGTCTTGTGGACACATATTTAGTATGTTTTTTGTGTTCTTATTTCAAAAACTTTATTTTTTAGTTTTTTTCAATAACCACGCATAAACCATATTCTCTCAAAAATACAAACATGTACATACATGTTGCTAACACATTATGGTAGCAATGTTTGTGCTAAATAAAGTGTAATTTCACCTGTGCCATTAATATGCTTATAAGCAACTGAAAAAAGCACAAATGTCAGAGCATGTCAAAACATCTCAAGGACCCCAAAAACACCTTGGTCCCCAGAGGGTGATTTTAACCAAGTATCATCTTTCCTGTCTCTGAACAACCAGCTGGATGTCAACCAATCTGGCTTCAAGAAAGGACATTCAACTGAGACTGCATTGCTGTCAGTCACGGAAGCCCTGCGGATCGCAAAAGCTGCTTCCAAATCATCAGTTCTCATTCTACTGGACCTGTCTGCTGCTTTCGATACAGTGAATCATCAGATCCTCTTGTCCGCCCTCTCATCACTGGGCATCACTGGAACCTCCCTCAACTGGTTTGAGTCCTATCTCACAGGTAGGTCCTTCAGGGTCGCATGGAGAGGTGAGGTATCCAAAGCACATCAGCTGACCACAGGGGTTCCCCAGGGTTCTTGGACCACTCCTCTTCTCCATTTACACCACATCACTGGGACCCATCATACAGGCACATGGTTTCTCTTACCATTGCTATGCTGATGACACCCAACTCTACCTCTCATTTCAACCAGATGATCCCACAGTAGCTGTACGGATCTCAAGCTGTCTGACGGACATCTCGGCATGGATGAAGGAACATCACCTGCAGCTCAACCTGGCTAAGACTGAGCTTCTCGTCCTCCCTGCCAATGTGTCTCTACAGCACGACTTCACTATCCAGCTAGACTCTTCCTCAATCACCCCATCAAGGTCGGTCAGAAATCTTGGAGTAATCTTTGATGATCAGCTGACTTTCACTGACCACATTACAAAGACAACTCGATCATGCAGGTTTGGTATGCACAACATCAGGAAGATCAGGCCTTTCCTAACTGATCATGCAACACAACTTCTCGTCCAGGCCCTGGTCATTTATAGGCTTGATTACTGCAATGCTCTTCTGGCTGGACTTCACCATCATGTGCAACTAAACCTCTACAAATGATCCAGAATGCTGCAGCTCGTCTGGTCTTCAACGAGCCCAAAAGGGCCCACGTCACTCCTCTGTTCATCTCTCTGCACTGGCTACCACAGATTGACCACAGGTTCAGCTCCCTCCTACTTCCACTCACTACTACAAGTGTACATCCCTACCAGAAGCCTACGATCGGTCAGTGAGCGACGGCTCGTTGTACCATCACAGCGGGGCACAAAATCACTCTCCAGAACATTCTCATTCACGGTTCCATGCTGGTGGAATGATCTCCCCACCGTCATCCGGAATGCAGAACCCCTGACAGCTTTCAAAAGGCAACTGAAAACTCATCTCTTCCGGGAGCACTTAACATAAAAAAATAAATAAAAATAAAAATAAAAAAATAAAAAAAATCCTTTCCTTTAAATCCTCGCTTGCCTGGCTTATGCTACTCCCAGCAATGTCTGAACTTTGTATTTTGAGCACTTCTTGCGATGTTTTTGCCTCTTCACGATGACTCGCTTGGTTTAGTCCTCAATTGTAAGTCGCTTTGGATAAAAGCGTCTGCTAAATGACTAAATGTAAATGTAAATGTACTATCTTGAGGCCATTATTGAATATTTTTTTTTATATATTGTGGAAACTGTGAAATGTACATATTTTGTAACATTATAAAATAATAAAATAAAATAATTACTGAGCCCAAACTTTTTATATGTGATTGCTGTGTGGTTGCTAAGTGGTTTAATAGTATACTTTAGTTAGTAAAATGAGCAATAGTAATAGAAGGATCCAGTGGCGGCTCCTGCAAAATCTCTCAGGGGGGGGGCAAATGTTTGGATGATTGATAAGGATAAGGGGCACCCATGCAATGAATAAATGAACAGCTTAAGCATGTAAAGGCAACTTCACTACTTTAATATTAATGAAAAATAATGACTCTTACAATAAATCTCATTGTTTGTTTCTATACTCACTATTATTACACTGCTTACATCACATTCGCCGCCGCCTGCAAGCCATTACCAAGTGCACTACTCTCACAATTCATGAATTGCAAAATGCTGATGACTGTGCCCTCCTAGCCCGCAGCACACACTGGATGTTGTATGCGCAGTCTATCAAGCTTGTGGCCTACAAGTTAACATTCAAAAGACAGAGATCATTGTACAGACCATGGTCCCTACCCCCACACCCCCTGAATTCTATATTCATGGTTCACCAGTAAAGGTTGTTCAGCACTTCAGCTACCTTGGAAGCATTCTAACACCCACCTGCCTCATAGACAGCGAGATCCAGGCACGCATTAATCTCGCCTCCTCTGCCTTTGGCAGACTTCGAGCTCGAGTCTTTGGTAATAAAGATCTTCGTACTTTCACCAAAGCGGCCGTTTACCAGGCAGTCTGCGTTTCCACCCTGCTGTTTGGTGCAGAAGCATGGACCCCCTACCGCAGGCATATTCGGTGTCTTGAGGGTTTTCATATCAGATGTTTGCAACGTATACTAGGTGTCACATGGAAAGACAAAATCTCCCACACGGACATCCTCCAGCGCACCAACTCCAGCTGCATGGAGGCAATCCTTGCTAAGCGGCAACTGCGATGGATTGGACACGTTATCCGCATGCCCTCCCACCACCTTCCCCGGCAAGTCCTCTATGGACAGATACATGCAGCCAACAGGAGACCTGGGGGTCAGAAGCGTCGATACAAGGATCATCTTAAGGAGACCCTGAAAAGCTGTGGCATCAGCCCTGGAGTTCTGGAAACAAAAGCTGCAATCCGTCAGGCATGGAGTTCTGCATGTGATCTGGGGGCCCAACAGATCGAATTAAAGCGCGCTCAACACAGAACCGAGCTACATCAGCGCAGACTTCAACGCGCACAGGCACAACTATATCCACACCCAGACTCAGCATTCACTTGTCCTTACTGCAGTAGGACATGTGGCTCTCGGATTGGGCTTCACAGTCACCTTCAATGGCACCGCCGTCAGCAGCGGTTCCACCAACACTCCAATAATGCATCCTAGAAGTGACGTCATCTTCGAAATCGATGGACAGCATAAGAAAGAAGAGACATCACATTACTCGCTTAATACACTGCGTTCGCCATGACGTTGTTCATGTTCAACTGGCCTCCACTCGCGAGATGTCCCAACAGTCTCTCTCCCTCTCGCTCTCGTTCTCTTTTTTATTTTTATTTTTTAATCACATTTGATAAAGATATAAAAGTAGTGTTTCATTTTTTTTCTTGCTGTTCAAATTCAAAGTTGTTTTCAAATATTATTTGTCACTTAATCTTAAAGATTTTTAATAGTGTATGTTTGTTCCCACCAATCGCTGCTCAAGTTAAGGATATGTATGATGACGTAAGCACGTTAGTGCGAGCCCTCCCGGAACCCATAGAGAATGCATTGCAGTGCCTCACTTTCAAAGTTGTTGTTTTTTCTAAATGAAGTCTATGGGAACACTCTGGGCGATTCTCAGCCAGAGTGAAATTGCCCAAAAAGAGGCGGTACTCCACAGAACGTGACATGACGCTGATTGGACTATATCCAGACAGTGACGGCTAGCGTTACTCTGTGGTTGAATGAGATTGTGAATGTAATTGAAAAAGTCCCTTTCATTCACACTTTGGTGGTGCGTCGCCCAATCGCCCTAATGAAGAAACCGCCCCTGGAAGGATCTCTATATTACATGGAAATTTCTGATTTACCTAAAATAGCCTGACCAATAAAAGCATTTCAAATATTGTAGATTCTTTTTTAGAGTTTACTTAAAAATTAAAAATCAACTCCAGAGAGACCCATTCACCTCCCACTTCACCTCCCACACTCTCTATTTTTTCTTCTTCTACTTCTTTTTTTTCCCCATAAATATGTCTAGGTAGTGTACATTTTTTATTTTAATAGCTGTGTGGCACTGTGATTGCAGAAGCCGGAAGCCAGTGTTTTCTCTCCTTGAGTGCAAGTCAGTACAGAGAACTGCACTCATGACAGAGACTGTGGTGCCTCATAGAGGACATGATGTCAAGACTCATCAACCTACACGGGTGGAAGGATAGACCAGAGAAACTCAATATTGTCCAGATACACTCATAAAGCAGTAAAAGCCAGGACCATAAAAAAAAATAAAAAATAATGCTTCCACATGCAGGCTGTTGAAAACTTGCAAATCATCGCATCTGGTTCATTGTATGAGCATGTAAAGGATTGTTGTGCTTGGGAATAAAGAAAGCTCACATTTTACTATAGCTCTTTGGGATCTAAAAAGGCAATGACAGTTTTCAAAGACCAAAAACATTCAACACTTTGTCATTAGCCTGAAAAATAATCCGCTAATTTGTGAAGCGTTTCTTAGCCAAAGTCCAATGCAGGGTGACTGACCAGCTAAATTCATCTAAATGAATAAACAGATTACTTACACTTTGTTAAAAAGGAGTAATAAGTATGCCTGCACAGTAATTGCATTCCATATAATTAATTTATGGCTAAATGTTTGATGTAGCCTAGAAGAAGATTCTAGGTTTAAAAGAAGTCATATTCCAAGTTTTAAAATGTAATACAAGCTTTCAATTTACAAATTCTGCTACTATTTTCAGCAACTACTCAAATTCTGCACCAAGAGGTGGATGAAAGAGAAAATAAATATATAAATACACAGCCAAGAGAAGAGGCTCATACCATTCTGACACAGTCTCAGTATTACTTAACATCGGGATTTACCGCACAAGTCGAGATCTGCGTGCTCTGCCAGAACACAATGAAAACATAATGTGGTGAGTGAACAATCTCTGAAGAGGCAGAGGAATGTGAGTCTGGGTTAAAGATAAATATGTGAATAAATAAATCGACACTTTATAGGATCAATGTGGGGTTTTTGGTCACTTCATAGTAACCATAATGACTGGCGTCAGAAGACCTGCTGGAAAACATCCTAAACTGTGAAACTGAACAACAACAAGCATAACTGGCTTTATTTCTTCACATTTGTATTTCTTCCAGTCCGCAGTCTAGATTGCAATCGAATTTCAACACTCCTGTTTCCTATGGAACAAACAACACATGTGAACTGTGAAAAGTGAAATGCACTCAGGCAGGAATATTTGTAAGTCTAACTGAAGAAGGAAAGTGGTAAATCCAACCAAAGCCATGCAAGACTTTGTATTGACACAGGAGTACTAAGAAGAGTTACAGAGCGGAATTCCCTTAGAAGATTATTCTGGATAAGCCTGTGTGCTTTGGACTGTGAGTTTGGCAGAATGTAGCTAGGCAGTGAAAGAAATATATTGAAAAAGACTTTTTTACCAGATTGTCTTTTTTCCCCTTCTCACTGATCTGCAGTCTGAAGCTGCCAGTGGGCATAGGCCTAGGTTTTGTATATTCAGCACCTGATTTGCTGGGGTAAGAGGAGTGGATAGGGACAGAGAAACGTACAGGGCTGCTGAATGGATCTGGCACTCCGTTTCGTTTGTGGGAGTGAGCTGTCAAGACACAACCGTCCTCAGGGGGGACCCACAAAGAACAGGCACTTTTTCTTCTTTCATTTTTCTCCCTCCATCTATCTCTCTCTCTAGATGAAGGGACAACTGGAAAAATGCTAAAACTGGATTTTCTGTCACTCCACAGGGTTTATAGGTTGAGAGTGGCTTCCTGCCATCTTAAAAAAACAACCGCTGTTCTCTATATTAACATATTAAAAATGTAATTTATTCCTGTGATGCAAAGCTGAATTTTCAGCATCTCCAGTATTCAGTGTACATCCTTTAGAAATCAAAATGCAATAAAAAAATATTAGGGGTTTAACAATATATGGTGTCACAATATATCGCAATACAAAAATGCATCAATATGTATCGTGGATAGTGACAATATGTATCGTGTATAATTTACCCAAAATTAAAATTATTAAATTAAAATTCAAGTTTACAGAGTTTTAGTGTCAGTACTACATTAAACTGCTATACACTCACCTAAAGGATTATTAGGAACACCTGTTCAATTTCTCATTGATGGAATTATCTAATCAACCAATCACATACCAGTTGCTTCAATGCATTTAGGGGTGTGGTCCTGGTCAAGACAATCTCCTGAACTCCAAACTGAATGTCAGAATGGGAAAGAAAGGTGATTTAAGCAATTTTGAGCGTGGCATGGCTGTTGGTGCCAGACGGGCCGGTCTTAGTATTTCACAATCTGCTCAGTTACTGGGATTTTCATGCACAACCATTTCTATGGTTTACAAAGAATGGTGTGAAAAGGGAAAAACATCCAGTATGCGGCAGTCCTGTGGCCGAAACTGCCTTGTTGATGCTAGAGGTCAGAGGAGAATGGGCCGACTGATTCAAGCTGATAGAAGAGCAACTTTGACTGAAATAACCACTCGTTACAACCGAGGTATGCAGCAAAGCATTTGTGAAGCCACAACACGCACAACCTTGAGGCGGATGGGCTACAACAGCAGAAGACCCCACCGGGTACCACTCATCTCCACTACAAATAGGAAAAAGAGGCTACAATTTCCAAGAGCTCACCAAAATTGGACAGTTGAAGACTGGAAAAATGTTGCCTGGTCTGATGAGTCTCGATTTCTGTTGAGACATTCAGATGGTAGAGTCAGAATTTGGCGTAAACAGAATGAGAACATGGATCCATCATGCCTTGTTACCACTGTGCAGGCTGGTGGTGGTGGTGTAATGGTGTGGGGGATGTTTTCTTGGAACACTTTAGGCCCCTTAGTGCCAATTGGGCATCGTTTAAATGCCACGGCCTACCTGAGCATTGTTTCTGACCATGTCCATCCCTTTATGGCCACCATGTACCCATCCTCTGATAACTACTTCCAGCAGGATAATGCACCATGTCACAAAGCTCGAAACAATTCAAATTGTTTTCTTGAACATGACAATGAGTTCACTGTACTAAAATGGCCCCCACAGTCACCAGATCTCAACCCAATAGAGCATCTTTGGAATGTCGTGGAACGGGAGCTTCGTGCCTTTGGATGTGCATCCCACAAATCTCCATCAACTGCAAGATGCTATCCTATCAATATGGGCCAACATTTCTAAAGAATGCTTTCAGCACCTTGTTGAATCAATGCACGTAGAATTAAGGCAGTTCTGAAGGCGAAAGGGGGTCAAACACAGTATTAGTATAGTGTTCCTAATAATCCTTTAGGTGAGTGTATATAATGTTGAATATAAAGTATAATAATGCAATGGGGGAATATTTGTGGGTCCTGATAATGCCAAATGTCTTATGTTACCAGTAAAAAGTGGCTTACATTATTTTAAATATACCTAGTCAGTGACAGAGTGCAAGCATATTCGTCTAAAATAATTGTGTATTTTCAGCTTCAGAATCATGAATATTTTTATTCTGGTGTCACCATTTCATTTCCACCCACAATGTAATACCAAATTACCACATAATTACCACATGTTAACCTTTTATCAAATGTCTTGGAGTATCGCAATAATATCGTATCGTGAGTTCAGTATGGTGATATATGGAATCGTGACATGAGGGTATCGTTACACATCCTAAAAAAATATAGCTGCAAGCAGAAATTATCTGGGCCACGCACAAAGATCACAATATGTCATGTCAACATGGCTGGGATTATTAGACCTACTACAACAATGAGCAATTAAAGACATTATTTTAGGCAAAATGGCAGAAAATTCATAAACAATCACTAGTTGTTTAATTTAACGGTTTATTACTTTTGACCAATAGGTGGCGTTGTTACGTAACTGTGGTGTGGCGTTGTTACGTAACTGTGGTGTGACCAGAGTAAGATGACAATGGTACCTGCAAAGTTTGGTGTCAATGTCAAAGCACTGCAGGGATACAGCCTAAAGAGACATTTTGGCACCATGCCTCAAATTTGTTGCAGCGCTATACGAAAAAGGTTTCTTCTATCGACACGAAATCCCAAACTTTTTGTCTGCACGGTCTGAAGATGATACGATTCGATTTTGGTGAAAATCGGACAACTAGGAGGACCACAAGGTGGCACTGCACTGAAACGTTTTGAGTAGTGTCAGGGCATGGTGCTGAAGACACATACCGAATTTAGTAATGCTACGCCAATGCGTTTGTAAAATATAGCATTTTATGACAAAATTCTAAATTCCCAATGCCCAAAATGGGCAGAATTTAAAATGCCGTCATAGGGTTCAATTGAATCGTCGTGACCCAAAGAATCAGATGAAAAAAAATATTTTGTTTCTAGCTCTTTCGGCTCAAAAGTTATTAGTGTAAACATGAGTAAAAATTGGGACAGTTGGTGGTGCTAGAGGGATCGAGTTAGAGACTCCAAATTTGCTATGGTGACAGGTCAGACTCTCCTCTATCTGTGTGCCAAATTTCCAAACTTTTCCACAAGCGGTTCCATGGCCTGCCATAGACTTCCAGAGCGGAATAATAATAATAATAATATTAGTAGGAACACCAACGATTACAATAGGTGCCTACACACCTTCGGTGCTTGGCACCTAATAATTTGATGTGACTAATTGAAGATATGTCTAGTAACACACATTTTCCCCAATAATGAGGTTTCATATTTGAATGTATTTTGCTGACCCTTTGGATGATAAAAATTTACCACATGCTACACGTCATTCATTTAGTTGTAGCGAATAACAGTAATGTGTGAACTAAGTCAAGCATAATCACTCTGCCAAAGCACCATAAATCACAAGACGGCTTCAGCATTTCACCATTATTTACTATTTTCCAGTCTTCTGTTTCAGCATTGATGGCATCAGAACCAATGACTAGAAACTCCAGCTCAACATCTGCTGATTCTGGCCCAGCCCTCCAGCCTCACGTGAGGCCTATCTGTCACCTCAGTGTTCCCATGCTGTTCCGCTTGCCTACTGGAGCATCTGGTCCTATCTCCGTAGGGAAGCAAGCATGAGGCCATGCCGCCTCCCGAGCTCTGTCACGGCCACTGCCACAGTATCAATTTATATCATATTAACTTTTCCCATGCAGCACCAGGTGCTCAATTAGGAGACAGGCCCAGGGCCAAAAGCAAGCCAAAGCCATTCAATAAATCACTCTCCATTAGGGGCCTGGTGGCCCCTTCTAGTGCTGTTCTGTGCCATGTCTTCCTGGTGCTGAAGGGGCACTCTGAATAGAGCTCACACAAGATGAAGAAAAGATATATGATCTTAGCTATCGTGGAAATGCCCTTACCTGCCTGATAATAACCATTCATGTATTTAACCCTCTGAAAAAGTGATGGATAAAAAATGACAAAATTACAAAAGTATATTATCCCATTTTACTGTGCATGATTATACACTACCAAGCAGAAATATGGGGGTTAGTGTGATTTTTTAATGTGTATATGCTTATGCTGACAAAGCATGCATTTATTTAATAAAAATACAGTAAAAAAAGTAATACTGTGAAATATTACTACATTTGAAAATAACTGTTTTAAACCCTAGCCCTATATTAATATACTTTAAACTTAAATTTATTCCTTTGATGGCAAAGCTGAATTTTCAGCATCTTTACTCTATTCTTCAGTGTCACATGATCCTTCAGAAATCATTCATATGCTGATTTGGTGCTCCAGAATTCTTATAATTATCAATGTTGAAAACAGTTGTGCTGCATAATATTGTTCATATTGTTCAATATGAGGTTTTTAAAGGATTATTAGATGAATAGAAAGTTCAATATATCAACCTTTGTTTGAAATAGAAATATTTTGTAACATTACAAAAGATGTGTAAAAGTCACTTTTGATCAATTTAATGCATTTTTGTTTGACCTCAATCTTTTGAATGATAGTGTACAGCAGTGGCCAAAAGTGACGTCCGGAAGGATTTTTGTTTTTAATGACCCTATACGTTTGATTAAACCGTCAAAATGAGGGAAATATAATATTTTTTAACATTTTTAAATATGGGGCAAGAACAAAACACTAAAATTAGTTAGGATATACAATTATCTGAATAGATTTATAAAATCCCTTTAAATAATTTTCAACTAGGCTTTGCAGCCTAAAAAAAAAGATGACAAAAAATGACCTTTTAAAGCCCTGAGTGCAAAAATGGCAAGATTTACTCATGACGCTACTGTTTGCACAGGGTCATGGTACAGGACCAATAAATTTAGAGAAATGTGGGAGTAAACTATTCATTTCGACTGAAACATTAATAAAACACTTCTACTGGGCTGTATAACGCAAAAGGTTACAGAAAGAGTATGTTTATTCATGAATGACCCACATTTGCTCCCATAAAAGGCATCAAAAGTCTCATTGTCCCCTCTGACATGGGTATGGCTTTTTATAGGCTCACACTGACAGCCCCAGACACGCTCTTTCCAGTCTAACTTCCTAGACCATTAGTAATTGAAACCAGCGCTCCTATAAGACATCAAGTTGAGCTTTATATGTTATCATTTCACTGCTCTCACCAGAAAGCTGGATTTCATTGGTAATTGTACCTGACAATACAAGATTGTTCATTTGAAACTCCTCACAATTTACCTAATGGAAGTCAGCTGCTGCAGTTTCCTGTCGAAAGCGATCTCAATGTTGTTCCACCCGGACCTCTTCCAAGTAAAACAGACTGACCTGTCAGTTTGGGAGAGATGGAAAGAGAAGAATTCAGGCAGGCAGGGGAGGATGAAGGGAAGGGAGGGCTGCTCCAGTTCTGAACAACTCGGAACATTTTTCGACTGTTATTCTACACTTTTAACTCCACTGCAGACTAAATACTCTGGAATGTGGGTGACATATTTTGGCATCTCAGACCAACAGCACAGCTTCAGATTACAGGCATAAATGGCCATGAAATGGGTTGAGAGCAGGGGTAAAATTAAACTATACAATGTGTCTAAATTGAAGAACATGTGATGTCTTGGCTTAAGTGGAAAAGGCCAAAATAACCCAGTGATATCTGAGGGAGGAAGTGAATCTTCTCCCATGGATTCAAGTGACTTTTAATTGCTGAGTTGCATTTTACAGCTTGATATTCAATCTGCTTTCAAGGCACTGTATTGATATTCTTCTGGTTAGGGGTTTGTTTTAAACCTTTAAGTCAAGGGTATTCAATTAAAGTTAAAGAGGTCCGGTCTCTATATTTCCTTCCCAGCAGAGGTCCAGACAGTACCTTTTAGGAACAGTTATACATTCCCATTGGGGCAGCTATACTTTGTAAAATACTAAACCATAGGCGGAAATCGCGGGGGGGTCGGGGGGGTCAGGACCTTATTCTTAAAATAATTGTTTAAGAAATAAAATACAAATGCAAACGGGGCAACGACAAAAAAAAGTTTAGTCCCCACTCCCTTGCCTCACAGTGCTTTGGTCCACTGCCTCCGCCCCTTTTACACACATTCCGGTGGCGGGAGAGATGAACTAAGTATTTGAGTAGTTGTGGAACTCCAGTAAATATATATATATATATATATATATATATATATATATTTCTCTTAAATATAGATGATGCTGAGTCATTAATAAATCATGTAAAAAAACAAATATATGATTGTGTACTAATGTACTTTTGTCACTGATGTAGTCTGCTATGTTAGCGATTATAACGTTTAACGTTACCCTTGTTTAATACAGTCTGCGTTTACCTAGCTTGTTTATAAATTATATCCCCCCACACACACCCACAACGCTACGTGATGTAACGTTAGTCGTGTAGATTAGACTAGTCCGGGTGCGCATTTAGATTTTAACGCTTTCACTGTGATTTAGTCGGTTTATATAATTTAATATAGTTAATCTAATATAATATCACACGAAGAGTGCGGTTTTTCTCCAGATATCAGCATGATAACAAATGTGATTTTGATTTAATACAAGTTTAATAAACAAGAAGTTAATATTAAGTGATGTACATTTTAGACACCATATTACCAACGAAAATAGTTGAAAATTAAGCCACAACACTGAGAAACACACGAGGTGTTTCCTTACTGAATGAATCAGCTTTTTGAACAATCAGTTGAATGAATCTCAATGACTCACTCATTAACAGTGACTTACTGCCTCCTATTGGCGGTTTTAATTTCACATTTAAAGGGATAGTTCACTTTGAAATTAATTTTTGATATGTTTTAGCTTACCTCCAGTGCATCCAAGATGTAGGTGTCTTTGTTTCCACAGTATCTTCAATTTTGATCATTTTAGGTAAAACCGTTGTTGTCTGTCAGTCATACAATGGAGGTGAAGGGGGTCCAACTCAAAGAGCAGTCAAAATTAAACATTATTTAATGACTCGTAAATGTAAGTACACATTGATGCCCTAAGACACGAAACGAGTGGTTTTTGTGAGAAAACGAACAGTATTTATATCTTTTTTAGCTCGTGTAAGCATATCCATGTCCAAATGATCTGAGAGCAGGGCGCTTCGGTCTGCGCATGCGTACGGCGTTAGCCGGAATGCCCCGGAAGGGCTCCCTCGCGCGTGTTTACGTCACTCATTGTTTATGCAGAGATTTCGGAAGTTTTACCTTACACTGTGAAGATCTAAACATATTTAGATATACAGGATCGCAATGGAAGACGATTTCTATATACCAACAGACAACGTTGATTTTTTTTCACAACCTTATTTATTTGAACACAACCGGGGCATTCCGGCGAACGCTGTACGCATGCGCAGACCGAAGCGCCCTGCTCTCAGATCAGTTGGACATGGATATGCTTACACGAGCTAAAAAAGATATAAATACTGTTCGTTTTCTCACAAAAACCACTCGTTTCGTGTCTTAGGGCATCAATGTGTACTTACATTTACGAGTCATTAAATAATGTTTAATTTTGACTGCTCTTTGAGTTGGACCCCCTTCACCTCCATTGTATGACTGACAGACAACAACGGTTTTACCTAAAATTATCAAAATTGAAGATACTGTGGAAACAAAGACACCTACATCTTGGATGCACTAGAGGTAAGCTAAAACATATCAAAAATTTATTTCAAAGTGAACTATCCCTTTAAAGTATCTTTTCATGTTTTTAATCATTTCAAATATTTTTAATAATTAAAATAAAACATTTATTTTTAAAACGTCATAATATTATTTATGTCTGTGTAAAAACATCTAAATGCTACTTTAACCCTCATTTATCTTTGGGGTCTATCATGACCCCAATCGACTTTTCCGTAAATAAAACATGATTACCGTCATCTCAGTTGCATAAAATTGTGTCACTTTTTCTACATTATCTATCTATACACACAATATACACTATACACTGGGCTTGATTCATTTGTTCTAAAGGTATGTAAAAAAAATTCAATTGTATTTTGGTGGCTTGATAAATGAAAAAGCTGACTAAATTGACCAAAAAAATCTTCAAAACCATATTTTTTTTTGTAAATAAGTTGTTTTGTGTAAACAACTTATTTACAAAAAATGCATGGTTTTGAAGAATTTTTTGGTCAATTTAGTCAGCTTTTTCATTAAACCAGAAAGAAACTTTAAGAAGGATCATGGAACGGTCTCCATGCTACACTAATAATAAGGCTTTGCTCGGTGTACACGTATCCTTGCAAGTACAACTTTGCCTGTATTATTGGTGTCCCCTTCAAAAATTGCTCTTGAGAATTGTTCTGTTCATTGTCCCCCCCAACATTTTGATCAAATTTTCGCCCCTGTACTAAACACTCAAAATAGTAATCAAAGATGAGAATTTGAATTCCCCGAGAGCCAAAGTAGTGATGTTCTGAATTTTTACAAATATTTACCAAAAAAAGTAAATATATCTCCCAACTGGATATAGCCTAAAGAGGGAAAATGTATTTTTTTACATTTAGACCCCAATGGCACATAGAAGGCCTTGGGACTGATAAAACACAGGCGGTGCAGGTTTACCTCTTAAGAAAAGTATGGACCATTTTTATATTTTGCTCAAAATAATAAACTACTAAACGAAACAACTTAGGCCTACATAATCTAATAATCAAAACTCTCATCATGAGCACAAAACGTTAAAGTTAACTATGGTAATTCTAATTCCAAAGTTCCATCTTCCCCTGGCCATCTCTAGATAATTTCCAAATTATAACATTGTTTATTATGAAATGCTGGTTGCTGAATAATAATGCTAAATGGAGAAGAAGAAAAAAACAAACATCTAAAGGCACCACAAAATAATTGTCACAAACCTGGTTTAGTTAAACTGTCCCAGTCATCTCTATGACAGATACAAATAATTGTATTTGCTGAATTCTCATTTTCTGCAGTGTTTTAGCAAAGGTATTTTGTTGCTCACCGTGTTTACTGTTGTTAAAATATCCGCGTCGTCTGTGACGCTCTGTTTTGGGAGAGAGCAGGAGAGAGGCAACGCGCACAGAACGATTTGAATGAAGCGTGTTTGGCTCTAGCTTAAAATATTAGAGAATGTAGCGCCGAAAGATCATTACCATAAACAACCCTGAGCACTTGTGGTGTGAACCGCTCCGTTAATTGTTTTGAAGAGTTGCTCACTTTAAACTGTAGAAACGGTAAAATGGCGCAATTATGTCCCGCGGTCCGGTTCAGGACCCAGGCATTATTAGCCGCTTTTCCACCGTCTGGCCGAACGGTTCCAGTTGTGTTTCCTCTTGACTTGAGCCTGATAAGGCACGATTACAAACGGTTCTCGGACAGGAATTCTAGGCAAGGTCCAACCGCTCTGAACTGTGTTGATAAAATCCGTGAAATGACGTCAACTCAGGATTGGTCACTTGTCTGTTGCCTGGCTACCAGTTTCTCTCTTGCGCGCTATTTGAGAGACGTAAACACAAATTAATTATAGGCCTAGAATTAAAATAAATATCTGACTATCCGTCATAAAGAGGTCGCTATCGTCTGTTAAGGGCTGCGTTAACAAGGCAACGACAGACTATTTTGTATTACATTCCATAGAGCGGCCGTTATCAGCCCCACAGTGGAAAATGAAACCGTGGTAGGCTACCAGCTGGTCCGGATCGGCACGGAATGGAACGGTTACGTAATGAGAACCGTTCGGCCCGATGGTGGAAAAGCAGCTATTAGTGCACCATTTGACGTATACCTTTTAAAGTGAGCAGCGCGTCAAAACAACACTTTCCACCATTTGAATACCACTTTTATTAGACATCTGTTAATTCAATCCAAACTGTTTTTTTGGTTTTTTTTTTTGAAGATGCCTTTTAAATAATAGTGTGGAGATAATTTCAGCCTTGGGTGTGCTATTTCTTGATTTGGCTAAATTAAAACTACATTTAATTTTTTTTTTTTTAACTAGCCTATTCAATCCATAACATGAATCTAACATACTGTTAAAGAAGCTAAATACAATTCCGGACATCAATTTACTATGATATCACTATTTAAAATACAACTGACCCGACCTGACCGTAAACTATTTTCTAATATGTCTCTGGTGGGTCTGTGAGTTTAGATGCAATTTGTTTTTTCTGTATTTTTAGATCATTTCTATCATTTATCTAAAAATACAGTAAACACTATTACCATGTCACCTAATGATAACATTTTATAACACTTTAGTTCATGAGCTGTATTAGTAATTATCAAATTCATGTCTAAAGGTTGTTCTGTGAAGCTTGCAGTAACCAAGGAGGCAGAGCTCAGCAAAGGATCGACTCATGGCCTTTCTGGCTTTCTCTCACTCTTTATCTCTATCAGACACAAAAACACACAAAAGGTAGTCCATTTCTAATTGTGATGCCTTGACCTTTCTGTTAATAGTCAGAAGCATGATAAATAAACAGAATACCATGCCAGATGCCAAACTAAGCAACATTACACATGATAAAATGGCTTACTTTGCATGTCCCAGCGTAATTTACATATTGATTACATTTAAATTCCCCAAATTTTAGGTTTTTGAGAGATAAAAAAAAAAAACTTACAGTTGGACCCATGAAACCCTTAGACAAGAAGATGCTGTCAGAGAGTGAGGAACGTAACGTCACCAGCATGCACCTTTCCTGTGTCACAACCGGAAATGTAAATGAGACAAGACACTCTCCACGTGACCCTGCCTCTGCCCCGAGTCTCTCTCCCCCGTATCTCAGAATGTCCTCTGCAACGGAACACTGATTTTATATACAATCACACACACACAGCTGTCAGGCCTAGATTAATTTATGCTGATTATCTGAGGGGCAAAAGGTAGATCACGAATACATTCTTAAATGGAGATTAGTTGCTTAAGAGTGGCTTCTCTAACTGTCGTGTTTCTCTCTAGACGTATCAGAGTAATTAGAACGATACACACAATTGAATATTGTACAGAGGATACAAGGCTGTTTTTTTTTTTTTCCTTAACACCATAATCTCCCCACAATCATTTTTTTTTCTACAGTGGCATCTTTATTGTCTACACTTATGACATGTTATGCTACCTGTGTCCTTCAGGTACTTAAAGAGATTGTTCACTCAAAATGACAATTCTGGCATCATTTACTCACCCCCATGACATTCCAAACCTGTATTCAATTCACATTTATTTATACGTTATACATTTCAAAGTAGCGGGTGACTGTGTGTGTTTCAGAAATGTAGGCATGTAGAAATCACAATGAGCTCAATGATGTAGGGGAGAGCGGGGCACAACCTAACACATTTTGGTTTTGGCTCAATTATTTAAAAAATAATTAAGTTAGATTCATCTTTTTTTTTACACAAGCAACATACACATCTCTGCTACAAATGAACACTTAAAGTTTTTTTCTAGGAGCTTCCATTTTCGTACAGTTGCACTGAAAGTGACAGAAGTTCAAATGTTACAACCTACCCCATATGCGGGGTTAATTGTAACAGACAGAGGGGTTAGTTGTAACACTTGTGCATAACACACATAATTCAGTACTATTTTAACTGTATAGTTTGATATTGTTTGTGCATCTGTATAGATAGATATCCATACATCCATCCTTCATCCAATCATCATTCTATTATGGATCAATATCATGGATAGAGACATGGAAGAAAAGGGCAGAGAAAAGGGCAGCACAGTTTTGCAAGCAATACATAAATAAATAAATAAAATCATCAAATATTGTAATTGCAATTGAATTACATTTATGTGTGGCAGCTGCATGTAAAATTATTATTATTGATAATAATAACAGTAATAATAATAAAAACTTAATAAAAAATTTTAATAAAAAAATTAAAGGGTTTATTGGATTAAAACCAGGCTATATTTAAAAAAAAAAAGAAACAAGTGATCAATGCATAGTAAACTAAATAAAAAAAAATTCCAACATTGTTTGTGAAAGTCCAACAAAGTTAAATATATAAATAAATACTCAAACCTGAAAAGTTGTGTGGCTCCCTGTTTTCATTTGATTATCATTGTACACTTGGCGGCTTAGTTGTAACACTGTGCTACAACTAACCCCGCTGTGTAAAACATTTTTTAAGCCTAGCAAACTGTTGCTAGGATTTGCTGACATGTTTCAAAACGGTGCTATGTTTTAGCCAACAAGACAGTTATTAAGGCAATATAAAGTTAGATTTGGTGACGTACACACCCAACTCAGAAACCGAAAAAAACCTATGATGAAAAAATTTACTTGCATGGTGTCAAAACACTCTTTGTTCAGTATCTTCATGAAATCTTATCAAAACTTTCCGCAAATTCGCGGGAGACCGTCTTCTGTCAGCGAGAGAAAAAGAGCGGAAACTCAACCGGCTTGATCCCGACTAACTATGTAAAAGGTCCGTGTTACATTTAACCCCGCGTTAGGTTGTGCCCCGCGCTCCCCTAATGAATACATGTTTAACAAAATAATTAGGATATATAGAAAATGTTGCGTAGGTGCATGTTGATTCAGAGCTTGCGTCAACTGTAGACCACTCAGGAGTTGAAGTCATCTCTTCACAGGTTTTGGGGAATCTGAAGTCTACATAAGAGGCTGGATGCAAACTGTAGCTGACCAACTCTCTAGTTGCCTCGGGATGGGCATCCCGAGATAAAACAGAAAAGAAAATGGACAATAACTAGCGTAGCTGCTGTTCATAACATTAAGCAAACATAGTCATATGCATTTGATCTTAAATAACTGGAGTACAGGGTTATGAGATGCATTATGTGAATGCTTGGCTAAAGAGATGTACTGTATCTATAAATTATCTAGATTTAAACTGGGAGAGTCAAATGTGAAAACTCTCTCCCTCCTTTAGTGGACTTAAACATCCTAGGTACTACCAGAAGCCCAGAGGTTTGTGACCTTAAAGAGCGTGATGGATTATGGGGCGATAAAAGATTGGTTAAATACACTGAGCTAAACCGTTTAGGGCCTTATAGGTCATGCTTTTGTAATTGATACGGAACTTAATAGACTTAATGACTTTCTTTCTTCTGTTGAGCATGTAAAATGGTAAAATATATTCTGGTGAATGTTTAAACTGTCTTTGTCAATAGAATGAAATTTAATGGGGTCTTCTTTTGTATTCAGAACAACAAAAGTCATACAAGAAACAGCATAAACGTGAGTAAATGATGACAGAAACTATCCCTTTAAGGATGAGAGGAGTTTGAATTGATGGCCTGGCACAGCGTCTACCCAAACGTTCTTCTGAATATGGCTCTGTTGTAAATATTAAATAGTACAAAAACCAACCCAGCAAGCCATCTGCAATATGGACGAATAAGATCACAGTAGCACTCAATGCTAAAACCATACAAACAATATGGCCACAGTTTCTATGTGAAACACTACAAAGAGCATGATTAATGCAGCTACTAATCCAAAGATACAGTACAATCAAATATTTCATATTCATGATTCCTGGGATTTGGATACAGTCAAACGGAAACATGCTCAAATCCTTTTGGCAGAATGTTCAATACCCAAACAGCTTGAGCACCAAAAATTAATAGACAATTATATGGAGAAAAAAAAAGTTTATACTGCCTTTCTTGCCTGCTGCTTTATGTTTTACTGTAGGGAATTGGGGGATAGAGACATCGTATGGCCATGCCTGACTGAAGATGTCCCTATTGCTGTTGTTTTTTCTTGCTGTTGTTCCTGTAGGAGCTGCTCACCTCTGCCACAATAAGTCGACCTAAGATCAGCCTTCGCCGTATGGTCATTACCAAGGGATCAATCTCAGGGGTCATCCCGACCTTTGGACATTATGGAGGCTAGAGACAGTGCAAAAGGCACATACCACCAGTCACTGCCCTGCAGACCACCAGTGCATGAGTAAAAATAGACACTGACCACAGACAACAACACTATGTGCAATAGATCAGTTTACGCTACTGGAAAAATACAGGGTTATGTCAGACTATGATGGATTCATGAAAATCTTAGGAAAGAAGTTAAGAAATGTTGTAAGTTAAATTCTTAGAGGTTTGTAAGAATGTTACTGTGTGCAACTCATAAACGGTTCTTAAGAAGTTCTTGACTCGCTGATCAATTCAATGAAAAACACCTCAAAGGCAATCTTTTTGTACTGCCTGCAGATTACATAAAATAATAAAAAATGTGCATACTATTTTTTTGTCACGAATGGCTTGATGGAAATTCGACACTCTGAGATACGTTTTTAATGTGGTGTGTATTTTAAATAGTTATTTTTAAAGAGCCAGTCTGATGGAGCAGTCTGTTACACTCATTTGTGCTCCGTCAATAAATCCTGTGTGTGTGTGTGTGTGTGTGTGTGTGTGTGCGTGCGTGTGTGCGTGCGTGCGTGCGCGTGTGTGTGTGCGTGTGTGTGCGTGTGTGTGTGGTACTAGAGTAAACACGCCCTGTGTATCGGCGCTTCCATATGTGCTGAATGATGTAGAAAATTAGGCTGTAATACACAATCAAAAATTATTTGATTTTACTTTTGTAAAGTTGTTACTGTCTTTCGAATTCATCAAAAAGTCACATCACACAGAAATATGACAATCAATCGATCAATGTTGCCACTTCAGACTGCTCAGAGTACACGTTTACTCATATGTACAGTTATTATATGCATAAGCTAGTGTTACGTTGTAATGCATAATATTTCAAACAACCCAATAAACATCTTACCTTTTGTGGATTTAAGGCAAGTTGGAGGTTTTCCTAACTTCAAGAGTTCTTATAATGATTTTTAAGAACTTTCTTTCCAGGAACACAAATTCTTATTATAGTTTTGTCTTTAGAAATGTTCTTGGGAATACAAAATATTCTTAACTTTATTCTTAAGTTACACAAGTTTTGTGAATCCGACCCCAGATTGATAAATAATATTACCTGCAAGTTACTTATATTAACAGGTGGCATCTAAAAAAAGCACAACCTGGGTAATTTCCTGTCTGAGGTGAATTAATAATGTTTCCTCATTAGGCACCATTGAGGGGTGGATTGGATGAATTCCATCTCCGGAGTGGTTGAATTAATTAGATGTCACCCTAAAGAAGTAAATAAGACGTACCGTCACCATAATGACTATAGAGAACTGAAGAATCGAGATGATGAATTAATTGAAAATCAATCTCTTGATGAAAGGTCCCTTTTTTACTATCCATAACAAGCCAGGAACCGCATCAATAATAGAGGAGATTAGATGTCCCTGAGACATATTTGAGATCCCTCTGTGTCTGGACCTGGGTGACTGCTGTGTTGTCACAAGGGAAAATGACAAAACACAGCTTGAGCTGTCCAATGTCAAACCCATTGCAGAGTCTTAATACTCAGCTCGCTAAATAGACACTTGTGGGCAGGATATACAAAATGTGTAGAAAATGTACTTTCACAGACACTGAATAGACTGGGAGATTGTTGAGTTTAACCGTGTACGATACAAGGTTGCCAACAGAATGTAAAAAGTACTGCAGTGTTCGTACTGTATATACTGGCAGAATATCATAGAAATGTAAAATGCAAAGTATCAATGCACTTAAAGAACATTAAAAGATTTAGTCCTAATCAAAGGAAGTGCAGACACCCACATCCAGTCGAGCACTTGAAGAAATACAGCTTGATACTTTCTGACGGTATAAAGAAAGAAAAGTCCTTCGTCATTGTACCTGCTCAAAGCAAGCACTAATCTATTCCAGGTACTCATTTCTGATTATTATGTTTAATCACGGGCAAAGTGTCATATACAAGGAATACAACTTATGTTGCGGATCTGAGGTGTTATTGAACGATATAATAATTACTCAACAAACAAGACCACTTTTTGAATCTGTCTTAAACTTAGGGTGTTAAACACAAATCACCTGTCATGTTGAAGATCGTGTCTGGGTGGAATGACCTTGTTTGGACAGGGGTTGACTTCCATCCGGGTGGCTACATGTCAGAACAGTTAGTCTGAGCCAAAAATTCAAGCTGCTCCAAAATAGATACACATCACTATCAAGGTCACTGTGTGGTTTTAAATACATTAGTACATCTAGCGTTTCCTGCACATGCCGGAAAAAGAATGAATGATTATAACTGCTGTCCTCAATTCTCATACCTCCCTAATGATTTATCTAAATCGGGGGGGATGTGGGAAAAAAGTTTTACATACATACATACTGTGAATTGTGATAATAGATAAAGTGCATCAAAGATGTAAAGAGTGGACAACGGGGTCAAACCTGATATTCGTTTCAATACAAAGATCAGCAGAAACCTGTGGAGGGAAATAAATCAGATTGAATTTGGGAGCTGGAAAAGCAGCACGAGGGAAGAATAGAGGAAAAAAGGGCATTAAAGAGCTGCTTTTTGAGGAAGAGCATATTGACATGAGGCTGTGGGATAAGAGTCTGCAATCATCAGGATAAACAATAACATTGAAGAGGCTCCACTTAGGGTTGATTAGACTGATTCTACCTCTCATCAACCCCTGACAACCTTTGAAGGAGAAGTCCGTGGCATGACCCCTTTATCTTCATGTAGAAGTTGAAGGCAGTCCCACCTCACCACACACTCAAGCAGAGAGAGCTGCCATTTGTTCAAGTACAGTCCTACATTAAGCCCCCCAGAGGGCTGCCTCTTTTAAGCACTCCCACGCTACAGAAGAATGTGCACCATTTTAATAACTCGCTTGGTAACTCTGAAGTATAGCATGTATTAAAGTCTTATATAATAATTAGATGTATAAATGTTTATATACCTTTAATAACATTAAAAAAAAGATGCAGTTGTGCCATTAGTTTGAAAATAACACACACACACACACACACACACAAAACCTAACCTGTCTAATATAATGTTAACATTTTTTTTAATAAAAATGTATTAAATCATTATATCATAAATAAAAGAATTATTCATGAATGAATAAAACAAGTTTAATTAACTGTTTTTTTTTTGTATTAACCAACCAGCCATCACTAATCTTTATTTTTAAATATATAAAATGTTATAATGCAGAACTGTGGCAGATAGGTTAAAGGCACTAGACTAGACAGCACCTTCTAATATCCAAATGTCTGCAGATTTATGTAAGCACATAATATTAAACCTTGACTGAACCTTTGGTGGACAGAAGGCAATAACAGGTAAGATTTAATGTTGTAAATCAAATGTTTTATGAGTGTTCAACATCACCGCAGGTTCATGGAAAAAGACTGGCTCATAGAAGAAGAAGAGGGGGGAAAAAAGGCAGAGGCTCTGAAACAAAGCCAAATCCTGCCAGCACAATACCATCAAAGCCGAAAGTGAGAGGGAATGGTGAGTTTCCAGCATGTGTCTGGCATGAGCTACTGTCCCGACAGGTTATCTTCTCTGAGGCAGAGATAATCAAGAAAGCAGAACTGTCTGTGGGAAGGAAGTGATTCTAATCCTAATAACCCAGACCTCTGCATGGGGAAATCTATGCCGATCTGTCACTCAGCACAGCTCTCTGGTCTTATTGACAGCTAACATGTCTCCCGGCAAATAAATTCAGCAGGGCCATGGCAAGTGGTGACATTTCTGGGTTAGCACATTCTCTTGAAATTATTAAAGACACAAAAGTTGGAATAGGGCGCTTAGAGTGTGCCCTCATTGTGTTCATCACAAGCATGTGCTATATATGCCATGCAAATCGCAGCTATTTTTCTCTGTGCAATATATCCGTTGACCAAGTCAAGTCAAGTCATCTTCATTTATATAGCGCTTTTAACAATGGATTGTTTCAAAGCAGCTTTACAGAGATAAAAATATAATTTAAGGTAACAGATTGTTTTGGCATTATAGCGGTTCTTGAATAATGTTATTTCCAGCTAAAGTTAACTTTGATTGATTCACCTCCGTCGAAATGATCAGACTTTTAAACGTGAACCTGTGATTAACGCTGACGGCGTTCACATGTTCATTCAGAATTGATTCTATAGTTATGTGCTTTTTAAAATATGTGCGCAGGTTTAGAATTCATACAACGCAGCCTAAACAAACTACTTTTCTTGCCTATAAATTTTGATACAGAATTTTGTTTTATTTTATCACTTCGGGGTACGCGAGCCGGAATTCACAACGCTTTATCTGTAGAGTGGGAAAGGGATCCTCCATAGGGAGAGGATAGTGGATACTTCAGCACTGCATTGTCATCGGGTCCAGGCGGATCTCCTTCGTCAGATCTGGACACGGCCTGGATCCGGCAGGCTGCGGGAAAACCTCGGGATAAACAAAGACACTAATATTAGCGTAGATGCCATTCTTCTTATGATGTAGCGAGTACATCAAGATTTAAGGGAAGTGTTCCCAGTTCCGGCTGACCTAATCTATGCAGCCTAACATTGAATTTATAGAAGTCTATAGTGCGTTATGTGTATGCTAGGTCAAAGAGATGTGTTTTTAGTCTAGCTTTGAACTGACAGAGTGTGTCTGCTTCCCGGACAATGGTAGGAAGACTGTTCCAAAGTTTTGGTGCTAGAGAGGAAAAGGATCTACCGCCTGCAGTCGATTTAGATATTCTAGGTATTATCAACTGGCCGGAATTTTGAGATCGCAATAGACGTGAAGGACTATAATACGTTAAGAGCTCGCTCAAGTACTGCGGAGCTAAACCATTTAGTGCTTTGTAGGTAATCAACAATATTTTAAAATTTATACGATGTTTAATAGGGAGCCAATGCAGTGTTGACAGAACCGGGCTAATATGGTCATATTTCCTGGTTCTGGTAAGAACTCGAGCTGCGGCGTTTTGAACTAGCTGTAGTTTATTTATTAAGCGTGCAGGGCAACCACCCAGTAGAGCATTACAATAATCTAGCCTTGAGGTCATGAACGCATGGACTAATTGTTCCGCATTTCCCAATGAGAGCATATGGCGTATTTTAGATATATTTTTAAGATGGAAAAATGCAGTTTTACAGATACTAGACACGTGGCTTTCAAAAGAAAGGTTGGTATCAAAGAGCACACCCAGGTTCCTAACTGACGACGAAGACTTGACAGAGCAGCCATCAAGTGTTAGACAGTATTCTGGGTTATTACGTGTGGAAGTTTTTTGTCCAATAATTAGAATCTCTGTCTTTTCAGAATTTAGTAGTAGGAAATTACTAGTCATCCAATTTTTTATATCAGCTATGCATTCCGTTAATTTTGTGAATTGGTAAGTTTCGTTGGGTTTTGAAGAAATATACAGCTGAGTATCATCGGCATAACAGTGAAAGCTAACTCCATGTTTCCTAATGATATCTCCTAATGGTAGCATGTACAGAGTGAACAGCAGCGGTCCTAGTACTGAGCCTTGTGGTACGCCATACTGAACTTGTGATCGATAAGACATCTCTTCATTTACTGCTACAAACTGATAACGGTCAGATAAGTATGATTTAAACCATGCTAGTGCAATTCCACTAATGCCCACATAGTTTTCTAGTCTATTTAAAAGAATTTTGTGGTCAATTGTGTCAAATGCAGCACTAAGATCGAGTAACACTAATAGAGAGATACAACCACGATCGGATGATAAGAGCAAATCATTTGTGACTCTAATGAGAGCGGTCTCAGTACTATGGTACGGTCTAAATCCGGACTGAAAATCCTCGCAGATATCATTTCTTTCTAGAAAGGAACAAAGTTGTGAAGATACTGCTTTTTCTAATATCTTTGACAGAAAAGGCAGATTCGAGATCGGCCTGTAATTGACTAATTCTGTAGGATCAAGTTGTGTTTTTTTAACAAGCGGTTTTATCATAGCCAGTTTAAAGGTTTTTGGTACGTATCCTAGAGACAAAGATGAATTAATGATATTAAGAAGAGGATATATGACCTCTGGAAACATCTCTTTCAGTAGCTTAGTCGGTATAGGATCTAACATACAAGTTGTCGATTTAGATGAATTAACGAGTTTGCAGAATTCTTCCTCTCCTATAGCAACAAATGAATCAAATTTTTCCTCAGGGAGACTACAATGCACTTCCTGATGCGATACTGTGGTAGACGGTTGCATAGTTATAATTTTGTCCCTGATATTATCAATCTTATAAGTGAAGAAGTTCATAAAGTCATCACTGCTGTGTTGCTTGGACACTTCTGAGCTTGAAGCTTTCTTTTTCGTTAGTTTAGCCACTGTTTCAAATAAATACCTTGGATTATGTTTATTTTCTTCTAATAGGTTTGAAAAATAAGCAGATCTAGCAGCTTTTAAAGCCTCTCTGTAAGCAATCAAGCTCTCTTTCCACGAAATCCAAAATACCTCTAGTTTAGTTTTCTTCCAGTTGCGCTCCATTTTTCTGGCTGCTCTCTTAAGGGCCCGGGTGTGCTCGCTGTACCACGGCGTTGGGCTATTTTCTTTAATCTTCTTTAAGCGCAACGGAGCAACTGCGTCTAAAGTGCTGGAAAAGAGAGAGTTAAACGTTTCTGTTGCAATATCAAGTTCTTCTAAGCTATCCGGGATGCTGAGATGATGAAACTGATTAGGAAGATTATTGATAAAGCAATCTTTAGTGGCAGAAGTTATAGGTCTAACGTATTTATAACACGGAGTCGGCTTTGCAGCCTTGGCTAAATGTAATTTACATGAGACTAGATAATGATCTGAGATATCATCGCTCTGCTGCAGAATTTCAACGGCATCAACATCTATTCCATGTGATAATATTAGATCTAGAGTATGATTACGACGATGAGTAGGTCCTGACACGTGTTGTCTAACTCCAATTGAGTTTACAATGTCTTTAAATGCCAATCCCAATGCATCTTTTTCATTATCTACATGTATATTAAAATCACCAACAATTAGTACTTTATCTGCAGCCAATACTAATTCTGATAGAAAGTCCGCAAATTCTTTGATAAAATCTTTATGGTGCCCTGGTGGCCTGTATACAGTAGCCAGCATAATTCTCAAATGTGATTTATCGTTTACACTATATATTTTTACATTAAGCACCAATACTTCAAAAGAAGTATATTTAAAGCTAGATTTCTTAGTGGTTTTGAAAATATTACTATAAATTACAGCAACACCTCCCCCTTTGCCTTTCAGACGAGGTTCATGTTTATAACTGTAATCTTGTGGGGTTGACTCATTCAAAATAATGTAATCGTTTGGTTTTAGCCAGGTTTCTGTCAAACACAGCATATCAAGATTATAATCTGAAATCATATCATTAACACATGAGAGATTTTGAAGTAAGATTTTGAATATTCAGCAACCCAAGCTTTATCATTTGCTCATCTGTATTATATCTGTTTTTTATTTGTTGAACATCAATTAAATTTTTAACCTGACGTTTTTTGGATTTCCAAATTTGGGGAACAGACACAGTCTCTATATGATGACATCTAGGTGAAAGAGACTCTATGTGATGGGATTTATCTGACCTTGGTGACGTGAGGCCACTAGCAGACGGTCGGTTTAGCCAGTCTGTCTGCTTCCTGACCTGAGCCCCAGATTGTCATGTTTTATCTCTAAAACATGAGATAAAACATGACCAGTCAGTTGAGACGTCATATATAATAATGTGTTTCCGAATTCAGTACTCATTGTTTGCTAGTAGGATTTCACTGTCCCTCTAGAAAGTGATTTAAATATTTTGATATTAACTGCACGTAATAAAAAAAGCCGTTGTCAGACAATTCTCTTTTGTGTTCTCTAAAATTAAGCACAATATCGAAGGATATGGAGGAAAATAAAAACATCATAAATGTAGGGGAGAAAAATTGTTGAAACGTCAATCTGCGTTCAAGAAACTGCACAAACATAATCTCTGGATTGACAGACCATGCAGACTGAAAAGTGCACAGAGGCTTTGGGAGGTGCTAGATCAACAATGTTGTCTCCCCGGGAGTGCTTGTGGATTGTGGTAGTCTGTTTAAATTCCTGACAACATGACAGTCCATGATCATAGTCCTATGGTGAGCATCCCAGGGACCGATGAACGCTAAAGATTAATTATACGATTAGCTCTATCTCCACACATTTGTATGGGGCCTTCAAGATTCAGCAGAAGAAATGCACTGCAACACTGTCTAATCTAACTCGCTGTGCAATAAAGCCGTCGGATTGTGAGCAGAAAAGTTATTTCTTTGACCACAGGAAAGCCAGTGGCTCTTTATTCCTGACAAAAAGAGACCTGTTATGCTGTTTCTGATGGGGAATGAGTGGAAACAGGAGCTGGCAGAACATTTGGGGTCCATCTTCCAGTGGTATCTATGTGTTGCCGATATAGTGGGTGACCAATATGGGTTTGCAAATGAGTCAACGGCAGTATCTTAGAAACCAGAGAGGCCGTTGGCTGATAGAAAACCCCAAAGAAAACATAAAATTTAGTTTAAAAAAATACATGCAGTTGTTAACTAAAACTACTTTTTATTATTATTAATTGAAATAAAGCTGAAATAAAACAAAATAAATAACATAAATAAAGAAATATTAAACTTAATGAAAACCTTAATGAAAATAATGATGTCACTTTGGTAAATAACTGAAATAAAGTTTAAATTAAGGAACTAAAATGAATACAACTGAATAATAATAATAAACAAAGCTAAATAGAAATATTTGTAAAAAAAATCTAAATAATGACAAAAGCACATAAAACTACTTAAACTTGAAAAGTAAAATGAAATCTGAAAATACATTTGTTATTGTATTTATTAATCTTTAACAAATCGGTCTACACAGGCCGATCGGTTTATGACATCAAAGTACAGCGAGAGCGGACGGCTTTGTATTTCACTTTGATGTCATACACCGATCAGTCTGTGCAGCGTCGCTTTAAAGGGGAAATTAAGCAGTCAGTCAAGTTTACATGATTTACAAGATGGATTTCCACTATAATCAAAAATTATATAAGAAACATGACAAATGTTAACATATAAAAGAAACACCGTTATATCTTTCGCGGCAAGGGCGCCGCCATTGTGCAGTATTATAACCGGTGACGTCACGGGGTTGGTTTGCTCTGTGGTGAGTTCAGTAAAATACAGTGAAAGATGCATGTAAGCTAGTCGAACCAGCGAACAACTAACGTTAGGTACAGTCATTGTTAGCTAACAATGACTGTACCTAACGTTACTTGTTCGCTGGTAGTTGAAATCCATCTTGTAAATCATGTAAACTTGACTGACTGCTTCATTTCCCCTTTAAGTCGAACACACCTATTATATCAATTGACCACTAGTTGCAGAGGTCCAGATGTAGCAGTGCACAACAACTCACTATAATATTATCTCCGGTAAGGTCAAAACTCTAGAATCCAATAGCAATTGGAAAATGGATGGGCCCAAAAGATCAGTTACTAATATTGCAGGTGCTGAGAAAGATTCAATATATTGAAAAGGTTGTGTGAGTTCTAAATGTGACCTGGGTAACACTTTAGAATACTGTATCTTACTTACTGCATATCTAATAAGGAATTATTAAAGAACTAGTAGGTAATTCTTCATTAACTACTTATTCACTGCTGTTAACTACTAAGGAAGATGTGTTAACTAATCAGTATGTAATAGACTTTTATGATTGTGTTAAGTAACAGTTAGTTAATCAATAACTAATGAATTCTTTCATACCTCCTGAAGAACTACCATTAATTATCTATTAATTAAGGTTCAAGAAAAATAACTATGAAGTAACTAATGAACAGTCATACACAGTCACTACAACAATCCAGGTGTTTTTTAGCATTGTAGTGGTGGAAGAAGTACACAAATCAAGTGATTGAGCAAAAGTACAGATAGCCTACCCCAATAAAATACTACTCCAGTAAAATTATAATTAGGCCATTTTCAAAACTACCTTAGTAAAAGTTCAAAAATAATTAATTTTTAAGTACTTTAAAACGTATAAGAACTAAGTATAATAATATACTTTTTACTAACTTATTTTGCACCATTCAAGTTCCGGAAATATTGCGGTGGTCTACAGTTTACTGTGATTTGGTGATGCAAGAGCGCGGGCATTTGCATCCTCGTCTGGAGAGTTCTCAGCGCCGCCGATTTGGCATTGCGGTCTGAAGTTAAAGCAGTTTTCCCGCCGAACACGAGCCCAGCTCCCGCAAGAGATCCAGCACCAATGCCGTGGAAACGAGACCAGTTGATTACTTGAATTACTTTTAAAGGTTTAACTTTTGATTTTAAAATGTTTGTTAAACGCGTTTAAATGTAGCCAGCATACATGTTAAAACAAAATATCATCTGAAATAAAGGAAGATATCATGTAGCTTAAACAAGTCATTGTAGTGTATTTTACAAAGGTTTAGATGATTACGTTAATAGTGTTTTTTTTACAGTAAGTTGTATTTGAGTCAGAAGTATGTGGTAATTATTTATTAATTACTAATGGGTTCCCTGTATTTTCACTTTAGAATACTGTTCCAGGTTCTAAGTAATTCTTGAAGAATTATATAGTAATTCTTTATTAATTACTAATAAGTTCCCTATATTTTCACTTTAGAATACTGTTTCAGGTTATAAGTAGCCTAATTCCTGGATAATTATGTATTACTTACTAATGGGTTCCCTGTATTTTCACTTTAGAATACTGTTCCAGGTTATAAATAATTCCTGAATAATTATCTAATAATTCTTTATTAATTACCAATAAGTTCCCTATATTTTCAGTTCCCCTCAGTTGTTGCTAAAATACATGAAATTACTGAATGGCATTCTATGCTGAGGAAAACAGACACACACAGTACTGTATATAAAATATAAAAACGAATCTGAGGTTAGTTTTGTATGACTGTTCATTAGTTACTTCTTAGTTATTTTTCTTGAACCTTAATTAGTAGATAATTAGTAGTAGTTATTCAAGAGGTATGACAGAATTCATTAGTTATTGATTAACTAACTGTAACTTAACACAATCATAAAATTATATTACATACTGATTAGTTAACACATCTTCCTTAGTAGTTAACAGCAGTGAAGTAGTAGTTGATGAAGAATTACCTACCAGTTCTTCAATAATTCCTTATTAGTTATGCAGTAAGTAAGATACAGTATTCTAAAGTGTTACCGTGACCTGCACTCATGAACCCAAATATATGATTCAGCTGAGACCCATTACTCACCAAATGAAGCTTCCAATATAATGCTTTAATGATCTATGGTAGGCTCAGTACAAACATTGCTTTACATTGTTTTTTCAAAAATGTCCCAGCCCATGATTACTACAAGAATGTGTCTGTGTTGCAACAATCTTTGTGTCACATAATTAAAAACAGCGTCTGGTGACGATTGCCCATTTAATGAATTAGAGGGCATTCTCTGAAAGAGTTTTTGGCTGTGTTGATCACTATCCACATCTCCAGTGCAAGTAAATCATTTTACTCAAGCAATGAAGCATAAAGCATATAATGACTCTGTGTAGATAGTTGCAGATTTGAAACGTGATCCAAAAACAAGCTTGAGGGTGTAAAAGCATCCCAGACTAATGAATCACTTATTCAGAAATGAACACAACCTTACAAGCTAGTCTGACTAAACTCTACTGCGTAGACCAGGGGTGCCCAATCCTGCTCCTGGCGATCGACTGTCCTGCACAGTTCATCTCCAACCCTAACTCCGGCTCTTTGTAGTAAATGCCGGTCCATCTGAAAGCAGGTGAAAGCGATTTACTACTAATCAAGGAACCGGCTTTACTGACGAGATGCGCAACAATGTCGTGCGATATATCGCCCAGCCCTACTTTAGGATCACTTGAAAAATATATTCAGGTGTGTTTGATTAGGGTTGGAGGTGAACTGTGCAGGACAGTCGATCACCAGGAGCAGGATTGGGCACCCCTGGCGTAGACATTTGTCACGGTGTGGGTTTGTCTTGTCATGTTTAGTGGTTCCCTGTCTGTCAATTAGTCTTCACAGGTGTTTCTCATTGACCACGCCCCCTTGTTATCCTGTTTAGATCGTTTGCCCCTGTATTTAAGCCCTGTGTTTCAGTCCAGTCTTTGTGAGTTCTTGTGTTGTTGTGGGTTGTTCTATTCCCGAGTCTTGTTCCCTTGCCTGAGTCTTTGTATTGTTTGAGTGTATTTGAATAAACGTGCTGCATTTGGATCCTGCTTCCTCCTTGCTTCAACCTCACCTCGTGACAGAAGAGCTCCCCACAATGGATCCAGCAGCAGTCAGCAACCAGGCACTAAGAAGATTTCTTGCCTCAATGTTTCAAGATGGCCAGCCGATCGAGAGGTATGTGAGGGACTTTTTGAACTGCTGCCATCTGGGCACTTTTGAAGACACTGAGCTCATGGACCTGTTCTGGAGCGGGCTGGATGCGGATATCACCAGGCTGATGCCGGATGACTGTACTGGCTGGACCCTAGAGGGATATATTGACCTGGCCCTTTACTTAGGTGGTTCGGCATTTACTGTGGGCTTGGCTGATAAAACACCCTGCCAGCTCACAGTACCCCCTGAGTCGGTTTACACCTCGCCCGTCCAGCCAGAGCCCTCACCGTTGGTCTAGTCCAGTCCAGAGCCTTCGTCACTGGTCCCGTCCAGCACAGCCAAGCCTTCACCGCTGGTTCCGTCCAGCCTAGCCGAGCCTGAGTTTCTCTACGTCACTCCCATTATAAAGCCAACCACCAGATCGGTCTATGGCCATACAGGACCGATCTCCAGCGTGGACGAACCTCCGTTAATGTCTGCACGTGCTACCAGAAAGACCGTCATGTCCAGCACAGAGCCTTCACTGCTGGTTCCGGTGGTCCCGAGTCCAGTGGTCCCGAGTCCGGAGGTCCCCGCGCAGGCTGCTGTCAGCCCTGAGAACGTCTCAGAGCTGCCCACCATCAGTCCTGCCATGGCCCAGAGGGCTGTCTTCTTCCTTTATGCAGTGGCGGTACTGCATGCGTGGAGGAGTCACGTCACGCCTGCCGAGCCAGAGCTTTACGTCAGCCACGCTGAGCCAGAGCTTCACGCCGAGCCCGCGCTTCACGCCGAGCCCGCGCTTCACGTCGGCCACGCCGAGCCCGCGCTTCACGTCGGCCACGCCGAGCCCGCGCTTCACGTCGGCCACGCCGAGCCCTGCTCGCCTGCACAGCCGGCTCCGCCCTGCTCGCCTGCACAGCCGGCTCCGCCCTGCTCGCCTGCACAGCCGGCTCCGCCCTGCTCGCCGGCTCCGCCCTGCTCGCCTGCACAGCCGGCTCCGCCCACGCTCCACGAAGGGACCATTGCATGCCCTGGTCCCATTCCCCTGAACGGACCTGGCCCTCCATCCCTCCCCCAAGACCACCTCCGCTTCACCACCCTCCTGAACTTTTGTGTTCTTTTTCTTTGAGCGTCTGGAATCCGGTCTTAAAGGGGGGGAGGGCTCTGTCACGATTAGCCATGCACTTCCTGGGTTAACTTGGACTACATTTCCCATTATGCACCTCCCTGGACTGATTACACCAAACACCATACACATGCACTGCGCTGATTACTCACACCTGCACCTCATTCACACACACTCATATAAGCCTCATTCACACACATTCAGTGCGAAGTCTTGATCTGCCCCGGGCATCATTTCTAAGCGTTATCTTCCCGAGTTTGATTCCTGTGTTTGACCTGTGGATTGTTTATCGTTGCTGACCCTTCTCTGCCTGCCCTGACCCTGGACTGTTTACTGGACTCTGATTCTCTCTGCCTGCCTTGACCCATTGCTTGTAATCTGGTTTGTCTCTGCCTTGTCTCCGTTGCCCTGTTTGCTGTTGTTGATCCCTGCCTGTTTGACTACTCTAATAAATGCTGCGAATTGATCCCCTTGTGTCTGCTGCATCGTTACAGTCTGATACACAATGATGAAGTGACGTTTCACTCATAGTTACCACAGGCAGAAAATAAAAGAATAGGAAGTATCATCAGCAAAACTTGAAATAGCTCAGTGATTTACTGCAGAGCAAATACTGAACACAATCAAATATTAGTATCTCTGTCACTGAATGGTGGATCTGGCGAAGAAGCTGTCAGCGATCAAAATATTGATTTTGAAAATGATCGTTTTGAGATTGTGAACATGAGCCAGATGCTGAATGTACTGGGAAATGAGCTCTGAGGACAGTGATGATGGTATAAAACGTCTGCTCAAACTGAACCGTTCCAAGCTCCAAAAGTTAACACAATATGCTTTATTTTATTCTTCTGTAATTGTTACTCTAATATCAGGAGAGTTGTGTATTACCACGACAGAGACAGATCAATCCGTGTTAAATATAGATCCAGGTCACTAAAGACCAGAATATGCAATAATGATTAGTGAAACATTTATGCATTTAAGGGTTAACCAAGATGAGTAAGGTACAGTATTGTTAGTTCATGATACCTAATACTAATTGAATATTATAGTGAGTAAGAAATACAATTTGGCTCCCAACTCCCATTCAAGATTTCTCTGTTAGCTTTCAGTTTGAATGTAATTTCAATTTAAGCCACATGTGTTAGGAAATCACAATCTTCCTATGATGTATGGACATGATTGTAGCTCTCCATTTTATTCTCTTCTTCCTTACTCTATCACCTCTGGCTCACATGCAATACACTGCAGCAGATGAAGTTAGCCATTTTACAGTTGTTCCCAACAGTCTGCACATGCTGGTCCTTTGGCTATGAGCTCTCACATGTCCCTGCTGGAACACAAGACAACGGTTGAGTCCAAAACTCTTCAGCAGAAACCTGCTTCTGGCTAGGTGTCTGGCAACCCTGCTGTTGACAAGCTTCTCCCTAAACACTAACCCTCCCCTCTCAAGAACCAGTGAATTTTAACAGGTCTAAAAAAACAACAACTATTGAATAGAATTGGCATAAAATTATAAGTAAAAATAAAGGCTGTCGGGTTATTTTAAAAACAGGAAACAGGTGCTTTGTGATGAATCAGAAATGCTTCTCATGTGCCAAGTCTTTGATGATTGGATAGCATAGGACCTCAGGCACACAACAAATTCCAAAACATTTTTTTTTAACTGTGACATGCCCTTTGAATGCAAATTGGTATCATTTTTGTAAGAAGCAAATTTCAAAGTGACACTGGCCATGTCTTTTTGATCAATAAATTACATGTAATCGCCAAAACAAATCAATGCATGGACTTACTATGATGTTCCTCTTTCCTTGTACAATATTTGTCAAAAAGGAACAAGATAATTAAAGTACATTTGACATCATAAAAAAAAAGAAGTTAGATCAGCAGTAATCCAATTGATAGCAATTTTACTGTGTAATTTTTACCAGAATAATTTGTAAAATTAGTGCCAGAATAATTTCATAGTGAATATATTGTATTTGGATGTTATTTTAAGACAAGTTTTGCTATAAATATAGACATGCATTGACTGCGGCATGAATGTTTTATGTACTGGGTGCCCGCGTCCTGCACTTAGAAAAGTTGAATTCATTTACTGCGAGAATGAGGAATCCGCACTACAGCACAGGTTGGTGACTGCTTAATTTCAAAACTAAAATTAATATTTTTTTATTGTTTTCTGCCCTTAAAGGCTTGGCATCCATAATCAAGTCATCAATCAGGCAGTGTCTTGGATCCCCCATTTTTGCTCCCTCAAAGCCACTGTATGTCATTCTCAATGGGTTTGTTCAATCAGGAGGCCTGACAGCTGAAAGAAAGAGAAACACTTCTTACAAAAAGAACCCCTACTCAACTGCCAGCCATTTAAGGAAAATATGAGCTGTAAATTTGGAGCTGTAAATTCAGCTGAGAAGCTGTCAGCATTTCAAATGCGCCCACGTCCCAGAGATCACGGTGAAGAAAGGGATACATTATGTAAAATGTGATCAAGGTCTATCAGGAAAATTTATAACTTATACAGACATTTGCTTCTCTCAAAGTGAACTTTGTGTCGGTTTGGTCAGAAAGCAGACCTTAGGTTAACATGATGCCCATTTATGTATTTAGCCTATATGTAATCCAGTAAAACTTCCTTTCCTGATGTTGAGCTAATGGAAGAGGGTTATTACGGGGCAATGCAGACTCAGCACTTTGGATAGAAACTTAATTCCCTCATATAATTAGGAAAAAGGAAACTTGAAGGTCTGCGAGAATCCATTTCGGTAAATGTCAATGTTCCTGTTAATCAGTCAATGCATTGATTTTTGTTTAGCCTAGTTAGATGATGCTGTCATATTGACATTACAGAAAAAATTACTTTGGCATTAACGAAAATCCGGCAGCTTTAACCGTCTTGTTGGACAGATGCCTTACTTTTCATAGGAACCTGCATTTAGCTCACCTACCCTAAAAGTAATTAATGACCGTGAGTCTTTTTAAGCCGGAACAGTATCCATGGAAGCAGGAAGATCATATCTGGAGACTCAGAAGACAGGTTGTAAATCCTAAGTAAGTCTTCAGCTCTGGCCAGTTCCTGAGAGGCTCCACACGACATTGCAGAGTACCTTGTGTGGCTAGACTAGATGGGGTGGTCGATCGATGGTAACAGGATGCAGGTCTCTCTGCTTTCAAACAGTGGGCTGGTTTTGTGGTCAGGTTCAATTGGGTAATCAATCGCCAATTTTGCTGGCCCTCATATAAGATGATCCAGAGAGTAATCAACACACTGAGTGATGAGGTGGCAGACCGCGACAACTGAAATTTTCCCCATGTTCTTTTTCGGTATACAGTACTGTCATATTGCTTGAGCAAACATCATAAAATATATGCACAATGATGCAATGAAAAATGTAGCAGCTGTCATAATGTTGTAAGGTTATATTTCAATAACTTTAGATGTGCCAGACAGAAAACTGCCATGTTAACCTGCTCAAATTACAACTAAAATTCATCATGAGATCAAAATTGACCCCATATTTTCTTAATGCATATTAGTCATTGTTCTTCTTGTACTGTAATTCACTTCTCTATAAGCCAAATGCATTCAGATCTGCCTCCAGTTTGGTCACCAACGCTCACTACTGATATCTTGTCCTATATATTTTTTTTCTTGTTTGATAAGACATACATACATTTTCTCCCACCACTACTACTACTACAAAACACACACTACAACCACACTGAGTTTCTTTATGATCATTTACTTATTTTAGCACATTTAGGCATTAAGTAGTACATTATGGTTTATCTCAAGTGGAACATAAGTGTTTTTATTTATTTTTTTCTATTCTGTTCTATTCTAAACATTGATTTCTACTTTTTAAAATATATATTTTTTATTTGATTCTTGTATGGAAATATTAATGTAATACTTTGCAGTTTAAGCAGGGAAAAGATTAAAGGTAGCTAGAAGGCTATTATTTGGGATCTGCATTGAATTGATGTGCTTTATCTCTCTCACAGAAATGCACATTTATCTTAATTTCTGGTTAATTTTTTTATTTATACTACAGTGACAGACAAACAACTATCAATGAAATTATAGCTAAACTTACAGAGACACAAGCATCTTTTGTGTCCTTTGAGATTGTTTCTTGACTGAGATCAAACCATTAAATAATCAAGCAAAGAAAATAGGGAAAGGGTTCTGTTAGGAGATTGAGGTAATTGTTGCACTCAATAAATGTAACATCACTAATAGCTTAATGCACAACATCAGGTACTCTCCCAAAATTACAGACAATTTCAGTATAACGGCTGACAAGTAAATGATCAAAATTAGGAGAGTTAAAATAATGTTTAGTGAAGCTTTATTCAAGCATCAACTGCAACAACATCAACAAAACAGCAAAGACTAAAAGACTGATTTTGGGATTTAATAATCAATATCGAGGTCTTTAAGATTTGAACGATTTGGGGATTTCCAAAGTCAGCTCACTTCTCTCTGACATTTTCTCCACAGCATGTGTGTGTGGCACAAGTTGTTTAAGTGGAGAAGAGACGTGGAGGTGATATTCTTCATCCAGTTGCAGTTTTCTCAATATCGTATATAAGCGAATGTACATGTATGATATCTTACCATGATATAGTAAGAATAGAATATCGTTGCAACGTAAACAGTGTGATGCTTCGATGCCCAGGGGCCTCCACCACCCTAAGTCCTGCCCTGGATGCTTCGATGCGTTCAATGCAAATCGGCATATTTACATAAACAGCGTTTTTTTATTTGTGTCGATTCAGACCCACTTTACTTAATGTTAAAGTATTCAAAATTAAAACAGGATTCAATGGAAGTTATCAAAAGTGACCCAGGGAGATATACAGAATGTTTAGAATATTTTGATGGATTATTTGAAGCATATGATTGGGTTGGGCTTATTTTAGTACTGTTAAATGCGTCTCATTTTATTGAACAGCTGAAAGACTTGCTGTAATTGTCTTTAGGAATTTAAGTAATCCAATTGGTGTGCTACAGAGGGTGAGGAACGGCAGGGTGTCAGAATACTGAGAAGAGGTGGGAATGACATCTGAAGTATGTACACGAGGCCAGATCATCCCACCACAAAATCTGTTCAATAGAACACAGGCTCCATTTCACAGGTCTAGATGTACTATCTATTCCAAATAATAGCACCTATTTCCAGCCAAATGTAAGTGTGAAAATATGTGAGAAGGTTTGGGAAGAGGTCAGGTGAAACTGCAAAACCCCCAAAACTTTGTTGCACAGCCATTTCCCATCCCTGTGTCCTTGAAAGGTGTGAGACAGACAAAGGCATCTTTTTCAGTTTACAGGACTCTACTGTAGCATGTGGTGTTTGCTGGAGCATAATATCATTTAGAGGGAAAGCATTAATTCTTTAATGTATTTTTCTCTTCACATTACCAGAAATTTATTCCTTATCATTACGTCTGTTATCATCCAAAATTTCTATTTGACAATCTAATGATCCAGTTGAGGGGAGATTTATTTTCGGCTAGTAGCTCTGGGAATTTCACCGTTTTATCTTCACCATTCCAACAATTTCTTCTTGACTACATTCCTCAATTTCCTTAGATTATTTACAAGGCTTTTCATATTCTCTCTCTTTGTCGTTATTTCCAGTCTATAATTCCCGAAGGCCGATGATCTAAGATTCCGTCTCAGGCAGCTTATTTAAACAGAATCGGTGTCTACACTACCAACTGATAGTTTAATTCTGCAGAATACTGTTGAGGTTTAAGGAACAGCAGAATACAATGCGAAAATTCAGAACGTAAAATCAACAACAATTACAATGAATCATATCGCAATTTATTATTATTATTAGTAATATTATAAAAAATTATTCATAATGATTCAACCAATAAACCATATTATACTAAAACAACTGAAGCTTTCTTCAACTGTACAAATCAGCAAGGACATGGGTTTCAGGATCAAATTATGAATATTTTGGTGATGCAAAGTGCTATTTGTCCTTGAGACTTTTCTGTTCTTCCTAGTAAAATAAGTTTCTAAGCATAAATGTGCACCTTGATTAAGTTAAATGGCATCTCAGCATTGAGTAGTTTAGTGTGATATAAATAAATGGCCACAGAGGTGGGACTAATGTTTGTTTTTTTTTTGTTTTTTTTTTTGACATGTGAATGAAATTAATTCATAGTCCTTTTACAGCACTTCCATGATTCAAGCACACACTCACAGTGGCAAGTCACGTGAGGTGTTTTGTCTTATTGTAAACTACAGATTTGCCTTCAATCATGCCTTCCCGTTTTCCGCAAGCTGCTCTCGAATACTCCAATTGATGGGCCTTCGTTCAACACGGAAAACTGCCAGGACAGCAGACATCACGGCATCCTCCCTCTCCCCCCGTTAAACTTGTGAAGCAACATTAATTTTTAATGGAGAATTGATCTGTGTAAATCAGAGGCAGATAGGGGCCCCTTTTCTCAGATAATCTGATAAAGAAAGCTTGCCGTTTTCAACAGTAGCCTGCTGGAAAGGGGTGAGCCCGGTTCTCTGCAGCTCCCTGCGCCGTAATCGAACTAGCGAGAGGCAGATCAGAGATTCAGTGGGTGTATAGCGAGAGAGAGGGGTAGGGGTAGGTGGAGTGGGTAATCGACAAATCTATCCTCATGCTTAGCTTGGCTGGCTCTCTCATTTGGTTCAAAGTGGGTGCAGATGGATTTTAGATGGAATGGCCTTTGCAAGCGGTAGCCTGTGACACACGTCAACAGCATGGCAGCTCAGGGCTTTTGGAAAACTCTAGACTTGTGCCAAAATCATCATACTTATCATGATTAACAATCCCTAGTTGTTTGAATACTGAAAAGAACTAATGCAAAAGTTACTCAGACATTTGGTTGAATGCATTACATGCCTATAAATACTGATTACAGCTGCATTGTCCCCTTATTGCCATTTGCACTGCAGTTCTGTCCAACTTGGCTCATTTGAACCTGTGTGGGCTGCACACCTAATTGCTCTCTGGTTTGACAAGTGTAATTGTCCTTAAGCACCTTACATGTATTACACTGTCATTTCACAGTGAATCAGTGGAAAATCGACGACTTTACATCACCTTACATGCTCACTTCTGAACCCGCTGAAATTTCTCTAGACCTGGGGCCTCATTGTTAAAACTTTATGTAGATTTCATCCTTAAAAGTGTGTGTACAGTCTCCTTGTCTTGTTTTAGGATACATATTATCAAAATTTATCACAAAAGCAAAATTGTATAGTTATTCTCATTATTTTCCACTGGCCAAATAGTATTTTTAATTGTTTTAAACAAATCTTATTTATGTAATTTGTATTCTATAAGGGGGAAAAAATGTTTTAGGTTGTTTATACAGTATATTTTAATGGAAACTACACTGATAAAAATTCCCTGTAAATTTTACAGTAAAATACTGGCAGCAGGGTTGCCAGCCAGTTACTGTATTTTTTAAAGTTGTGTTTCTGTTATTTAATTTACAGATGTTTACTGTATTCTCTGTATTACAGTAAATAACTGTATTTTTTAATTGTTGTATTTTTTTACAGTAAGTTACATGAATCTTTGTATTCGCTATATCTAGAGGAAGTATGTAAAATGCAGTATATACAATATATTCTTGTATATTGTGTGTGTGTGTATGTGTGCTTGTTCTTTTTATAAGTACTTTGCACTAGTCCTGGCATTCATTGTGGACAGCAAAGAAAGAATTTCATTGTACAGGGAAAACTTGTTTTTCCTCACTGTGCATATGACAATAAATGTTTTGACTTGACTTTGATATTTTCCTGATTTTTGAATATTAATGACTGGTAGCTGAATTTTAAATGTTAATTATTTATCAACTGCATAAGCTTTAAACAATTGTTTTTAAATACATTAAGTGTTGTATAACCCGCAACTTAATTCCCCTATTACTTCACAAAACAAACAAATTATTCAACATCCTAATCTTGAAAAACAGGTCAACATTTATTTCATTTATAACTTTAAAATATGAATGAAAAAAGGCATAAAACAGTGTATTTTGTATTATTTTGATTTCATTTTTATTTACAAACTTTTTTTTAAAATGGACATGAAATTAAATATTTTTTTAATTACTTGAAACAAATTAGCCGTCATGGCCCTTCACACAAAGAAGAAATACGGAAATGACATTTAAAACCACAAGTTGACCAAAATGATCATAATAAAATGATTCTGAAAAACACAGACACAAATTAATTTTCACCACTACATTACCAGACAAACATGTCCAAACAACAAGGCCCCAAGTGTGTCCAAAAAACTTATGATCAAAAATGGAGAATAATTCAGCTCCAGATGCGGTTCCATCACAGGATGCAAAGAACTAGAGATATTGAAAAGGACAATACATTATATATATTACAAAACATAATGATACAGTCAGAGACAGACAGAGGGATGACAGCTACAGTTAGAGTCAGATAAAGAACATTAAAAGGTTACAATTAAAGGAAAAATAGATATTTGTGTGTGTATACTTACATTTCAGAAATTCCACTGTTAACACACCACTTTGCAGGGAAGAGTCGCACCATGTGGGTTCACTGCAACCTGTTTCTTCTGTACTTTTGCCCTGTCGTTTTAGATGGCAATTTTCTTCTTTGTTCCTCTCTTACAAAGCACCTAACGGGTCAGGAAACAGACAATATGTAATTAGGATTGGTTTTAAGTTTTGATGCTTATAATCATGTTTTTGAAATCTGTTAGAGCAGTGTTTCTCAACTCCAGTCATGAGGACCTCTCAGGAAGACCTCCCCAACCCTAACCCTATGTCCACTAATTAAAACACCTGATTTAACTAATTAAGTCAAAAGATAATGTATCTAAAAGCAAGTTCTGATATTGAATACATGTGTAAAATGTATTGAGGTTATTAAGAATTAAATCATTACCTTTAAATGAGCTCCAAGGTGCAGGCTGCCTCCTCCTGATTTATGTAATATGCAGTGAACAGTATAGCAAGGCCAGACAGGAAGCTGGGCTGAATGCTCTCCTCACACACAACTTGGCCTTCAAGTGTCCACTTGTCAAAGTGTCTCCTAAAACAATACCACATGTGACAATAGTTTATTTTTTACTATACCATTTTTATTTTTCAGCTTTTTAAATTTAAACTATATTTTAGTATTCAGAGTGCAGGAACTCTTTCTTTTAAATAAAATTAACAAAGGAATTATGAAAACAATAAGCAAATTACACACAGAGAGTAGGCTATAGCTAAAATATATAGGATATAGGCTAGCCTATATTCGTACTTGGGATTTTTACACCGGCATATTAAACATGAGACACAGCAAAATTCAGATTCTGACGCAAGGTTTTAGCAACGGCGTTTTCATTTCGGCGCCCATTTTAAAGGAACACTTCACCCATTTGTATTAAGCTTTGTATCTTTAGAAAGCCAGCCATATTTTTGAATGGTCATGGTATATTCCCTTATTTTCCCCTGAGATGGGAGAAATAAGGATTTAAGTGTTCCACTTCCTGCTTTTTATGATGTAAAAATCGTCATTTTGCGTCATAAAAAGCAGGAAGTCCCATTTCTTTGTATAGGGTTGAGACTACAAACACAAGCTCATCATTTATTCAGGGTGTGGAACCCACTCACGCTACAGACCTATTACAGATCAGTGGGTGGGACTTCACTTGCAGATACAGAAAGCAATATCAGCCATCTTGTTTGAAAGCTAAGCTAACAAGCGCTGTGGAGATAGGAAGTTACGACAATGACGGAAGAAACTAAACATATGGAAGAAGAGGATTTTGAAATTCTGCTGCTCGAATCCGATGTTCGTGGCTATCTTTACGAGCCGCAATGTAGTGAAGAGCAGCTGAGGCTGCTGGAGGAACAGGAGGCGGCTGCCTGTCGCGGACGAGGAGCCCGGACTGGCTCGAGCTGGGCGGACTGCTGGTGCCTGTGCTCTCGCTGTGTGCTACGGACACAGATAGAGTCCGTCTGCTGCAGAGAATTTCAACGATGGCAATTTCTCCTGGACGAAATCTCTGAATCAGACGAGCACACAGACGTTTGTGTTGTGATCGTGATGTGAACCATCCTAGGGTCGCACCGCATATGTTCTGACTGAACATCCAGGTATCATGCAATAATTCACCATATAGAAAGATATACAAACGAGGAGTAATTCACTAATGAGTTTGCCAATGTAACGGGGTTCGTTGTTGTGGGAAGAAGGAGGCGGGAACCGGCGAACATTTAAAAATTTTAATAGTAAAATAAACAAAATACAAAAGTATAAGCCAGCAGCCACACACCACAGAAACAAAACACAACATAAAATCATCAGGCCTGTTCCTAATCCTCTCTCGATCTGCCCTGTCGTCGCTCCTCGTTTTATACGTCCGCTCCTCCGTGAGAGATGCGAGAGAGACCGGTGCGTCTCACAGGTGTCGTTCATTATCACTCCCGCCACCGGCCTCGCGCCGTCCTCTCACGTCACTCGCCCTCGTCCTGCTCGCCACAGCCAACTAACTAGAAATTTTGTGTGAAATGAATTTCTAACTCTGGTGGCAGCTAACGTTAGCCTTGTAGACGAAAGAGTGATTTCTCTGATGTTTGGTTTGCGCTGTTCTGGATTAGTGGGAGTGGCTTGCGGAGCTGTGCAATGTGGTGCATTGTGGGAGTTGTTGTCTTACATTCAAATGCGCCCGTAAAGTTCTTTTCTCGGTCAAGAGGGCACCAAATTAAAAAAATCTTTTACATTTCGACTACATATATGACCCACTTTCAATAAAGATTAATGTTGAAATGGGTGAAGTGTTCCTTTAACAGATGACTTGATTTTGATTTGATTTACACCATAAAATAATCAGATCAACACGAAGCTCGTGTGAATACCGACTGTTGTCATTAAAGCATGTAATTCTTCTTAACATAGGAGTCCATAGATCCCGAGGAATGTGTGAAATACTACCGCGTCCGCGATGCTGAAGCCCCGCGCAAGTCTCCCTCGCGCCCTGTACGGAGGATGCGTGATCCTCGGTTACCAATACGAACCGCGAATATAACCTTCATAGTCTACGAGTAACACAACATAAAAAAATAAGAAACTGAAATAATAAGTCACTTACCACAGGTGTTGAGAATCACTCCTCTTGCCGCTACCCGAAAGTCGACGACACGACCGTTGAAGATCACAATGCCTCTGTAGATTTGAAATTTACAGCAATATTCTGTATTTTGAATCAAACCGCCACGCGACCCCAGAATGCATTGCAGTTTACAGCAATATGCTGTATTATTAGAAAACAGCCAGCTGCTGTAAAATATTGCTGTAATTTTTACAGCAATTCATTACAGTGTATGGAAGCTTATTTCTGCCACGGAATAAAAAAATTTAAAATTTAATTGCAACTTTTTATTTTACAATTCTGACCTTTTTAAAAACAGAGCACTCTGTTTTAGGTGTGCCTTATTCAAGACATGAAAGTAAAGCTCACTGCTATGAACAGTTTTGCATATTAAAATAATTTTCAACATCCCCTCCAACACGTGTGGAATTGTTTTGAAAAGTTTTCTCGTTGCATAGTTTAAACATTTTGTGCATTACGCTTTCTAAGCCTTAGTTTCTGCAAATAAACAGTTATAATTGACAAAGTATGACTTGCTGTTTTGTGTTATTGAATGATACCATTGTTTGTCACACTGTTTTTCTTATAGGCTATTCATTCATCCTTTTCGATAAAGTGAAAAATGTATGTTTCGTTTTATTAAAACAAGACACTGCGAATGACAATGTAGTCACGTCTTAACGATGACAAAACAGAAGATGTTGCTCACTGAAGCTTTATTAAGGATTATCGAATGGATTTGATCAAAACATTATTTCTGATAACCCAACGCATCAACTCCATAAATGCCGAAGCAACGGAAAGAACAGCATCACAACTATCCCAACTATTCAGTTTGACTGCTTCACTACATGAAGTTTTATGTAAACAAAGTTCGGGAGGAGCATGTTCAGGTAATCATCCAATCAGCACAAGCAGAAGCCAGTATAAATAAAGCCTTCCCTTACCTCCTGTCTCATGACTAATTTCTCAGCACATGACTCCGCCTCCGTGCAGTCATGTCCGAATTAGAGCTCTTCCCCTCCGATGATGAATCTTTCATCACGGAGTCATCTCCACCGCAAAGTGCAGTTCCAGCGACCCTTCCTTCTCCAGCAGCCAACGACAACATCGAGCCTCCATCCTCAACCAGGGGACGTCAGCCCTTCAGATCCTCTCCGCATACTCCAAGACGCCGAAGACTCCCCTCACCACCGCCAGCGAGGAACTCATCATCTTCATCATCATCTTCCTCCGCGCCTTCCCACCTTCCAGCTCCCCCTAACATCCCTCCCATAGGGAAGTGGACAGTTAAGGGGCTAAGACAGGCCCTAATTAATTCTGATGCAAAATTCTCCCGCAGGATGAAAAAAGCTGAATTATTTCATTTATATGTCACCTTACAATCTTCTCACCTTTCTGTTTCAGCTCCAATTCCTTCGGCTCGAACGAGAAAGGCTCGCCGGGCCCCAACCGCTCGTCCCTCAGTACCTCCTTCCTCTCTAGCAGCGCTGGGCTCCGCCCCCGCGCCACGGCGTCACAGACCTTCCGCTAGCCTGGGCCGCGCCCCGGAACCAGTCACGGATGGGCGCCAATCTCCTCCAGGTCAACTCCCCTCCTCAGCCCCTCCCATTGTGGTACCTCACACTCTAGATCCCGGCAGTTCCACTTTCTTACACGATCCCCAAATGTTTTTCTTCCCTTCTACTTCTTTCAGTTTTCCTCCTTCCCAAGTGTCAGGTGCTCACCCTAACGTGAGGTTGCCTCCGTTAGCCGGTCAATCGCCGGCGCATTTCTTTCCCCTTCCATTTCCACACTATGCTCTTCCTATTCCTCCTCCTCCACCTAACCCGGGGGCCGATCTCCGCGTGAGGATGCCTCCGCAAACGGCCACAGCCCCGATTTCCCATCCTTTTAACCCTCTCTAAGTGCGTTCTCCTTTCTCTCTCTTCTCAGCCACTCCTCAACCAGCCCCTCCGAATGCAGTAGCAACTGAACCTCCTCCAGTGACGAACAACATCAGAGCGCAAATCCTAGCAGATGCAGATGTTGATTTGGGCTCTCTCCTGTCATTGTTTCCCCCAGCTGAGTCCCATCGCCAAGTAGACTGCGGCGATATTTCAGTTACTCTAAAAAATAACTCACAGGTTACATCGCGTTCATTGTCACTAGCCGAATTCTGTGTTGCCTTCAGCCGCTATACAGAAGTCATATGCTCGTCTTTTCCCCATATACGGCGCAAGCTGAACGACTATCTGTCTATAATAGCGGAGCTCGCGTTGTCTTACGGGGGTAGTCATTTTTATACGTACCACAAGCTGTTTTCCGCAAAATGCGCCGTCCGCGTTTCCCAATGGAATCAGTGTCCATATTGGGGAGCGTTGGACACTGATCTCCATAATCGAGTCTTCCTCGGGTGCAGAAATATCTCCTGCGCAATCTGCAGATCCACAATCCATGCCACCACGGCATGCCCTCAAATCAATCCATCGATCCCTCCGTGCCCTGAGCAGAATGCCATTAAATCCACAAGTTACGTTCCGCGTCACGCAAGAGAAGATTTTTCAATCAGAGCACCATACTCGGCACCCGATAAACAAGTTTGTAGGAACTTCAATGAAGGGAGATGCCCAAGACAACGCTGTCGTTTTCTCCACGTCTGCGATTAGTGTGGCGGCGCACACGCCCGCGTGATATGCCCGGTCAAAAAATCTGTCAATAAAAACGTAAAAAACTATCTCTCGACTCCTGTGAATGTTTTCCGTCTAGCCGAAGAATTATCACACCACCCAGATGCCAACTTCACAAATTATTTACTGACAGGTCTCATTCAAGGCTTTAAACCCGGTGTAGAAAGCCATCTCACGCAGAATGTTATCTGCGCTAACCTTCAGTCCGCCGTAGCAGAGCCTGAAGCAGTAAATAAGCTAATTAAAAAAGAAATTGAATCCGGTTTCATGATGGGTCCATTCGAGCCCCCCCCCCGTTCGACTAATTTCGCATCAGTGGCTTGGCGTGGCTACCAGGAAATTCTCGGGAAAAAAGCGGTTGATAATCGACCTTTCAGCCCCCCATAATTCTCCATATCCGAGTATCAATAGTCTCATCCCTCTCGAAGAGTATTCTCTCAACTATCATGATATTGAACAAGCCATAAGCATGATTAAAATAGCTGGACGAGGCACATGGCTTGCAAAAGTAGATATCTCCTCTGCTTTTAAAGTAATGCCAATCCACCCCGATTCATGGCACTTATTCGGTGTAAACTGAACTGAGCTCCCTCGATCGGCTTCGGCTGCTATTACCAAGGACGCTGGTTCGCGTCTCCCTGGCCCCCTCAGCTCCTGGACACACCTCAGTCTTCAGCCTCCTCTGCCCTTTTCGAGCTCTACCCAATCGTCGTCGCAGCTTCCCTATGGGGGAAAGAATGGTCAACCAAAAGCATCCAAATCCATTGCGTCAACGAAGCAACCGTACACTGTATCAACAAAGGTCGTTCTCGCTCACCTGCGCTTATGCCACTCCTCAGACGCCTCATATGGATCTCCACATGCGACCAGTTTTTAATAACTGCAAATCACGTCCCAGGGGCTCAAAATCAAATCGCTGACTCTCTCTCCCGTTTCTCATTTCAGAAATTCAGGATGCTGGCACCAGAAGCAGACCCCACTCCAACTCCAGTACCTCCTTATTTTCAGCTGATCTTCCCATAAACCATCCGCTAAAATCCCTCCTGGACACGTCCATCGAATCCATCCTCCAAGCCGTTTCTCCCAGAACCCTGCAAACTTATTACACCGCATGGAAATCGTTCAAATCATTCCACCTCTCTCACAACCTGTCGTTTCCCGAATTTTCTCTTTTAACCTGTTAAGCTTCACCAGAGCGCTGGCGCACTGAAGCGTTTTTTTTTTTAAATAGTTCAAAGTTACTATCAGATTTAATGTTATTACCTTGACAAACTATACATCATTAAAAAGATATAAGACTCAAGTTTCAGTATTTGACCACTATTGTATTCTGAGAAACTTATAGTGACAGTTATGTCTTAATTTGTGTCAGGAGTTATGTAATTAAAAAACGAGTCGTTACCTTTAATATGAATAATTTTCATTATCACTAATTAATTCCACATTTACAATAAACTGCCAGGTGTCAGCTTTCAAATGAGATCTTACTTGTGCTTTTAGTACAAAGGGTTCATGAACTGTATCTGTTTCAGTTTGGGTATGCCATTTCTGGGGATTTTTCAAAAGTGGGGTTGAAGCTTAACAGGTTAACAGTTACTTCATTCATATCTCATCTTAGTATTAAAGGACTCCAAGCCGGATCCATTAAAAGCTATCTAAGCGGCATTCAATTCTTCCATAAATTAATCCTCGGTAAAACGACACCCGCAATAAATAACTCCCAAACGTCCCTTCTAGTTAAGGGAATCCAAAGATCCCGCCCCACGCGCCCAGATACCAGACAGCCAATCACAATCGATATACTCACCAGATGCATCTCATCACTCCGTCTTGGATACCACTCCATCAACACCGCATATACATTAGAAGCTATGTTCATCCTAGCATTCTTCGGTGTCCTCCGCTGTTCCGAACTGACCATCACTTCCTTATTCGACCCCAATATCCATCCCACTATTTCAGACCTTCAGATCGTAGATAATGAAACCATATCATTTTTCATTAAACAAAGCAAAACGGACAGAGACAAAAGAGGTCACTTCGTTTATATTTTCAATCTACAAACTCCCATCCAACCGTACCATGCGCTTTTCAATTACCTGCAGTACAAACTTTCCTCGTCCAAATCCCCACTCGACCCTCTTTTCACTAACGACTCCAATCATCCAGCTACGAGATTCTGGTTCCAAAAGTATCTTAAAGCAGTCCTCATCAAATCCGGCGTCACAGCAGAGCATTTCTCTAGCCACTCATTCCGCATGGGAGCAGCTACCACAGCCGCTCAAAAAGGTCTCTCCCAACAACAAATCAAAACCCTCGGTCGCTGGTCATCGAATGCCTTCAAAACCTATATTAGGTCTAGCCGTTTTTTCATCAGAAATGCTCACCAAGCCCTAACTAATTAATTAAATCATAATTATCACCTGCTGCGCCTCATTTCAGTTACATCCGTTTACACCCTTCCGATTACATCTGGGCTCGCCGCTTGCACGCTCGCTTAATATTCATAGGGTTCGTTTTTAATCATATGCAGACTCCCCCGTTCGCACGCAGCGATGACTCACCCGTTTGAAGGCCGGGTTCCGTCCCCCTTCCAAAACGCTGGTTGAACCCTCCCGTTCGAATTGCAGTGAGAGTCTGCCCGTCTTAGTCGTCGCCGGACGACCGCGCTCGTGTCGCCAGGTGGGCTCCCCATTCGTCGGGACGTGAGGGGTCTTTCCCGTGCCCCAGCCCCCCTTCGAAGCGCCGGTCGAGCCCTCCCAAACGAGTCCAGCAGGCGCCCTCCGTCCAACCTGGCGAGGCTTACCAGTCCGATGCCGTGAGCATATAAGTTCCCGTCGGACGCAGCGAGAGTAATCATCCAATCAGCACAAGCAGAAGCCAGTATAAATAAAGCCTTCCCTTACCTCCTGTCTCATGACTAATTTCTCAGCACCCCACCTCCACCCCTTCACGCCACATTCGGCTGGGTCCGCGCATAGATACCTATGATCTCTAAGGTTATGGGGGGAGTACTCTGGGGTCGGGCCGAATTCTGAGCTCGGAGCCCTCCCCCCGGACAGCAAGCCAAATACGAATTATAATATTACATCAGATTTCATTAACATGTAAACTCGTGAAAGTATAAATATTCAGTACATATCAAACGATATGTATCAAAGCAACAGTGACACATGGTTACTCACGCTTGTGTGTTGGGAAATTAGCCTACTGTCAGATCCAATGAAGTTTGCACTGCGTCATCTTTTATTTTCAGTCTCTCTGCAAAGCTTGTGTCTTGTTTTAAAAACAAATCTACAGTAAAATGAACCGAACAAATGAACAGTGTCTTACTGATGTGATCTGACTGGAACTTCATTAACCCTTTCACACGTAAGTTTAAAATATTCTAACTGACCCCCCAGCGTGAGTTTTTCAAGGCGACCGTTATTTAGAACTTGTCACTTTAATGTTTCCATGGTGACGCGTCATTGCTTGTCACGTGACACAGCACAACCACAACACAGCGCTGAATGAATGAGGATCTGCTTTTATGTCATTTTTCCTTTTTTATTAAAATTATTCCCAAATGTATTAGCTATAGCATGAAACACTGATATTCCGATTGTCAAATATGTGCAAGTGGATGGGTTTTGTTGTTTAAACATCTTTATAACGATCGCGTTAGTTGAGCTGTATTCACAATGGGCGGCGCAATTTTAGTTTGTTGTACAGTTCAGAGAATCGGATAGGTTGGATTTACAACACGTCAATTCCTCCACTTCTCACGAAATACATGAAAGTAAGTGGCCGGTGAACTGGGAGAAGACCAGGGTCAAATGTAAAGCTACTTACACAATGTGTATCTGATATGAATAAAACGTGTCGTCTTATTTTATTATAATGGAAAGGATTATTATTGCCGCTTCCATAGACATCAGTGTGTATTTTACAAACTCAAAATCATTGTTTTGCTAGTACTTATGTTTATTTAAATGTCTGAAACCTAAAATAAACATAATGTGGTTGAAAACACTCAATAGTTGTGATATATGACAGCACTGAGTGCGTCCGTCTCTGGCTCAGCGCCAGCCAACGCGCTAAAGCTCGTTTGAATTTAGCAGTTGATCACGTGATGCACTGACCGTTCTAATCACACCAGTGTGATCGTACGCTCCAGGGACCAGCCAAGACTGATCACACCGGTGTGATCGTACGCGTGAAAGGGTTAAAAATAAAGTTCATCCATCCTTTCTTTCTGTTGGGATCACAAGGATGGCAATGCAAAGACAACTTTGCACTTCAAAACGTCTTTTAATCCTCAGAGGCATCTCAAAATGTTGTTGCTGGAGTAATCCGGTGTTTGTGTATCTCATATTTATTACTAGGCCTTATTATATCATGACATGCAGAAATCGGTGGGTGGGGCTAAAGAGTCAATTATGTACAGTAGTAGGCACTGATCTTCTTCTGCAGAGGCAGTCTTTCATCACACTATGATGTAATAATGTGACACAATCCGAAACAAGTCATTCAAGAAGTTTTGAGTTCTGAAACTTAAAGGATATTTGTACAGCCCAATGACCTCTTATATATCAAAAGATCAAGGAAAACTGTAAAACATTAAAACATAGCATGCCGCAGGAAAAGTGTTCAAAAGCAGCTCAAATGTTTATCTAAATTAATATAATTTCTGTTCAATTTATGGATAGTGACTAATTTGTGTGCTTAACTCCATTAATGAGAGTGGAATATTTAATCTAAATTTGTACCGCAAAACTTCAAATAATAGCCCGGGCTTTTATTTTCCCAAATCGCCGAACTGCACCGGCTTGTATTTGAGACAGGCGTCTATATGAGACAGGCCTTTAATTTAGTGTTGAGATGTTGTTCATTGAGAGATAACGATCCAAATAGCATAGGCTGATAGACAGAAAGCATGACAGTCGGAGGTTACCACATTATATTACATTTTATTTATAATTCGAATGTGTTTAACAAATCAGTTAATGTAAGAATTAGCCTACTATATTACCGTAATGCTAAAGGGCTAGAAGCGCAGTGACGGCAACTTCAACGGCTCAGGAACTTGTTCAAAATCCTGCCACACCACAGAGCGCCATTTACATACATTAAATTTACATTTATTTGTCTCAAATCGTCGTTATGTATACTGACTTCACCCTGTGCTGCAATATACGTTTAGTTTCACATTAATTTACAGAAATCAGCTGTTTGAATGAAAATGGCTGATGTTATCAGATTTTCAGGTGATATTCTGAATTCATTCAGTCAACGGACGCTCTGAGATAAAGTGAATTCAGACTACAGACTAAGCAACGATTGTAATTAATTGTACAGTACAATCATAACATAGTACATACATGATCTTAATTCCATAATGTCTTTAAACATAATATTTCTGGCCATAAACTGACAAAGGGTAATCGGCAACGATCGACGCGCGTTCAAGGGTGATGGAAGTCGGCGTACTAGGTAGGACGTAGCGTAGGAACCGTCGTGACGTAGAATGAACGCGCCAGCGCAGCCAGAGAGCAGAGCAAAACAAAACACAAAAGCGCGTGAACGCGCATCGATCGTTGCCGGAAGTCAGATATTTTCATTTATAAAGTTTTAAATATGTATAGTTTTTCGACAAAACCGCACGGATTACCCTCAGAAGGCCTTCGTTTATCCCCCTGGAGCCGGATGGATTACTTTTGTGAAGGATGTATGCACATTTTGGGACTTGAAGGAGGTGGACCCCATTGCTTCACATTATATCCACTGGAGGGTCTAAGACATTTTCTAAAATAACTGAAAATGTGTTCATCTGAAACAAGATTGACATATGCATCTCGAACGGCTTGAGGGTGAGTAATGCATGGGTTAAATATCATTTTTGGCCGAACTATCCCTTTAAGTATGTCCAGCTATAGCTGCAAGTCATGCAGTTTCTCAACCTCTTCTTAAAGGGATAGTTCACTTTGAAATAAATTTTTGGTATGTTTTAGCTTACCTCAAGGGCATCCAAGATGCAGGTGTCTTTGTTTCCGCATTAGTTTCAATTTTGATATTTTTAGGTCAAACCGTTCTTGTCTGTCAGTCATATAATGCAGGTCTATGGTCACTTCCTCAAAGAGCATGCACAGAGAAGTCCAGATTAAACATGATTTAATGACTCGTAAATGTAAGGTTTGCCCTTGAGGTAAGCTAAAACATACCAAAAATTAATTTCAAAGTGAACTATCCCTTTAAATGCGTTCACCATAAATGGTTTTAATAGTGTAATTGATCAATAACTTTTTTTTTTTTGACCAGAACATTGTTTGGATTGTCTTTTGATTTGCAGTTATTCTGAAGTTGCATATTACCTATAGATTTATATACTGTAATAACTACATATTATATAGTTATAATATCATTAGTAATTTGAAAATTACGTTTTGCAATAATGTATCAATATAGATATTACAGTACAATACCGTATAATTAATTACAACAGAAGCAGACAAAAATGACAAAATACAGTAAAAATACAGTACAATACTGTTTTGTAGTTTACAGTACTGTTCGTGTGTACTGTAAATTGAATTACAGTACAGTTACTGTAAATCGAAATACAGTACCTTGCTGGCAACCTTGCTGCCAGTACTGTACTGTAAAAATACAAGAAAATTGTTAACAGTGTAGGTTTGTCTCGAGAAATAACAAATGAGATTTAACAAGGCTTAACAATTAATGTTTCTGCTGTTACTAGCTGCCGATACTACAGCTTACTACATGTAATCAAATGTATATTTCCTGCAAGCATATAAACTGAGATCTACAATTTACCGTTTTTTAGGTCGAGTTCGCACGCCACTGCGCAATACACACACATTGCCGCGGGATGGCGGGTGTTCATTTCATAAACTGTGGACAATGTAGCTTATTTAATGTAAAAATTAATGTATATGTACAAAAAACGGGTAATGTCATACTTTGTAGTGCTATCGTGGCGCAATAATCTGTTTGGTTGTAAAATACATTACCTGAATGAAATGAAATAGAATGTAGCTATAGTCCTGTGGAATTTCACTGACAGCTTATGAAGATGTTTAACTAATAAAGATTTTCGTCGCTGGTAAAAACCATGATGCATTTGCAGATTTGCTTTCACTTGACTGTACTGTAGGTCCACGGCCACTTCATCCAACGCTCTTGATGTTCTTAAATCCGAGTCGAGTGGAAGAATGGAAAGTGCTTCAGATGATTCACTGCGTGCAGGAAACTGAACAGAACATTCAAACTGATTCGCGAACCGATTTTAGACAGATCTGCCAACTTATTTGATGAAGTCTTTGGACATAACCGACTCAAAAGAGTGATTCATTGGTGAATTGAGCATCGCTCATGCCCAGAAGCAGCACGCTTGGAATGAACTACGCATTTAACAACATTGCATTGAAATAAAGTAACGAGAGGAACGTCGCCCAACGTAACGAAGTAGAAGTACAGTTTTTTTCTTCTTCTACCTATCATGTAATTTATCTCATGATGAAAAAAGTAGAGACGATTGTAGACGAAAATGAAAAGGGATAATATCTTAGTTTTTATTTTATGCAAAACATTTTAGTCTCGTCTTTTTTCGTCAACAATAATGCATGTTAATTTAGTCTTAGTCAGCGTTTTTGGACATTGGTGCAGTCTCGTCATCGTCTCGTCTTAGTCATGGAAAACAAGGTAGTTGACGAACATATTTAGTCTCGCCTCTTTCTGACGAAATTAACACTAGAGGCGACGCAGCGCCGCGCTTCTTGTCCAACGCTATCTCACGACCAATTCGTACGAATTCGTACGAGCGATTAAAAAGTGGCTAATTCGTACGAATTCGTACGACCTCACTCGTACGAATTAGTACGATTTGTCTTAAGCCACGTGATGGGTAGGTTTAGGGGCGGGGTCAGGGGTAGGTCATTCGTACGAATTCATACCAATTGGCCAACTCGTCAAATATGTACGTTTTAGCCCAAATCGTACTAATTCGTACGAGTGAGGTCGTATGAATTCGTACGAATTAGCCACCTCGTAGAATTCGTACGAATTCCCGTGAGATCGGGTTGTCTTGTCCTGTGTGCGACCCCCTTTAGATTATTGGCAGCATAAAAAAACTAAATGATCTGACAGCCATGGGCTGAACAATACAAGTTACCGGTAATATCCATCAAGCCTATGAACTTGTTGCCCGAAACACATCAACAAGAAAGAATGAAGGCTACTCTGTAAAACAACTGCAATCATGTGATACAAAATGACCCTATTCAGAACTATCATCATCATCGCGATCCTCAACTACAAGTTCATGGCGAATTCCTCCTCGTCGCTCTCCTCCAGTTCTCTCTCTCCGGCCTCTGCTATAACTCTGCATGCCTTTCTTGCGCTAAGCTCCTGCCCAGATGCGCAGGGCTCTCTTGCATGCGCAATCTGCACTATAGAACTGGCTTATGATTTATTTTAGAAGATTAAATACAACCCGAAACTAAAAAACAGACCAGGCCTCTATTTGAGACCGGCCTTTATTTATCCAAACCTGTCGCCAAACCAGGCATGTAAAAGAGACGGCATCTATTTGAGACTCGGCTATTATTTGAAGTTCTCTTACGAGAGGTTCTCTCGTATTGCGTAAGTTTAGCTTACGCTACGGGAAAGATTCATCTTCTCGAGATATTGAAGCCAAAAAATTATCCTTAATTTTGTATTCATTGTCAACGCAGTGCAGCAGCTAGCAGACCTAGAGCAGGCCATCTCGCGTGCTTATTGGCTGCCCTGCATGCATCTGCTGCAGCCTACCAGTGAGCCTCGCGTGACGTCACGCCCAATTGGAGGCGCTCGCGCCTTCATAGCGTCATAGCCCGCTAGGATGGGCGTGGCTTAGCGTATATAAGAAGGGGCTCGTAGGCTGAATCCCTGATTTTTCGACTCTTCAGCGAGCTCTCCGCATCGCTGAATCAGAGAGAAGCCACCGCTGCCGTCGAACAGCGAACAGCCAGCTCAGGACAGCGCTGAGGAAGCCGGCCGTCTTCGCCACCTTCAGCCGCCGTGCAAGCTACGCTATCCGGCGACGTATCCTTTTTACATTGCTTCCACAGGAATTTCTAAAAGAGCGCGAGTGTCTTTCTAAAGATGCCTCGCACTTCCTGTGGCTCGTGCAGAGCCCCGCTCAGCGTTGGAGACCGCCACGTGATCTGCGCTCTCTGCCTGGGCCTGGAACATGCAGAGCTCGCCCTCGCGTCCGGCGGCTGCGAGCTCTGCGAAGCGCTTCCGCTGTCGACCCTACGGGCTCGACTCGAGGCTTTCAATCCGGATGCAGCCGCTCCGCCCCCCGGGGGACCGCGCAGGAAGAAGCGCCGTTCCCTGAGGCAGCCGGAGCCCGTGGCCACAGCGACGCGCTCGCCGGAGGATCTCCCTCGAGCCTCGCTTTCGCCCTCCCCGCCTCCCCTCCCCGACTCGCAGCTGCCGCTCACGAGCCTCACTGCCGTCGCATCGGAGGGGGAGGCAGAGGAACACGCCACGAGAGATTGCTGCTCTATCCTGGCATCAGACAGCGAGGAATGGTCGCTTCATTCCGGCTCCTCGTCGATCCAGGAATCCAGCCGTTCCCGCGCTGGAGCTGACGCGGAACTTATGCGCCTGCTGACGCAGGCCGTCGACCGCCTCGGGCTCGAGTGGTCGCTACCGAAGGAACCCGCGCCGAACAGGATCGACGGCTGTTTCCTTCAGAGTCGCCGCCGTGCAGCTTCAGCGAGCAGGCCCGCTCCATTCCTGCCGGAACTTCACGCGGAGCTGACGAAGTCCTGGAATGCACCATTCTCCTCGAGACTTCAGTCCCAGGCCTCCGCGTCGCTCTCCCAGGTGGACGGCGCCGCCGAGAAGGGATACACGGCTATTCCCCCCGTGGAAGAGACGGTCGCAGCGCACCTTTGCCCGCCCTCCGCGAGATGGCGGTCTCGGTCAGCCCTCCCGTCTAAAGCCTGCAGAGCCACGTCCGCCTTGGTCGGCCGCGCATATGCCGCCTCCGGCCAGGCCGCGTCTGCTCTCCACTCCATGGCTGTGTTGCAGATCTTGCAGGCCGACCTCCTCCGTGAATGGGACGAGAAGGGCCGGGATCCGGCTGCGGTTACAGATCTGAGAAGTGCGACGGATCTCTCTCTCCGTGCCACCAAGACCGCAGCTCAGGCTATCGGACGAGCCATGGCCGCGTTAACCGTGACAGAGAGGCATCTCTGGTTGACGCTCGCGGATATGAGGGAAGCTGAGCGGGCCACCTTTCTGAACGCGCCGCTCTCCCCCACTGGTCTCTTCGGCCCAGCGGTTAACGGGATCGTTGACCGTTTCTCGGAGGTACAAAAGACCACGCAGGCCATGAATCTCTTCCTGCCGCGACGCTCGAGCTCCGCTACAGGCCGCTCTCGCGAGAAACAAAGCCAGCCTCCTGTACGAGCTAACACCCAGCGTCCAGCACAACCGCAGCCTTCGCAGCGACGTCAGGGCGGCCGCCCTAGGTCGCGCTCGGACAGCCGTCACAGACCACCGACCCCCAGGGGGCCTCGGCAGAAGATTACGTTGAAGTCTGAGCATGCGAAATCCTCCTAACAAAGAGAGAAAAAAGACGCGCATGTCCCGCCACGGCCGGACCGCCGTCAAAGCTCATTTCCCTGTCAGTCCCCTTCAGTCAGGCTACTGCAGTGGTTCATTTAGCAGCCAACGAGCCGGTTTGTTCACCCTCTCGCCTGCACACAAACGCCGTTTTTACGGCGACCCAGAGAAATCTCAAAAAGAGCATTATGTCTGGTCCGGCTCCCGCCGTCAGTGTTTTAAGTGTAGTGAAAGTGCCCACGCCCCAGTGTTCACCCCTACACACAAGCACATCAAATATCGTGTCACCCACAGAGCACACTCTCATAAAGCGCAGAAAAGCCGCTCGAGTGTTGAATGTAAGAAATGTGTCCACAGTGTTGTGCCCACTATCTGCCCGCTCTGTTGCACGGTCAAAACAGCAGGTTATGATTGTAAGTCCCGTGCCCGCCAGAGAGCGTTCACGCTTGCTATCACAAACCCCCCCCCGGGCGCCGCCCGCAAGTTTAAGTGTTATCATGAAACACAGGGCGATTATAAAACGCTCCCCATCTATTTTGATCGGGGCGTCACATGCATGTGTAAGTCTCGTGCCCGCGCAAACGCGCTCACGCTTACAGAACGCTTTTCTGCCCAAAGCGCCGCTCGCGCTTCAGAAAGTGAGGAAAAAGGGTTCCCCATCCCTTATGATTGGGACATCTCACACAAAGCAGCCGGTTTCGGCTTTCAGCGAGCAGCCGTTGCCCAGAACAGAGAGCGCGCGCGCCGCGCTCTCAGCTCCGGTTCAGTTTCACATGCCCGCGAATGGCGGCGATCTGAACCCGGAGGCCATTCGCCCCCTAGCGGCTCACATAGCTGCGTGGGAATCTATCCCGGGGGTTTCAGAATGGGTGCTGAGCACAGTAAAGCAGGGCTATACACTTCAATTCATTCGCCGTCCCCCGCGCTTTCAAGCCCGGACCGCGACGATAGTGAATGCGGAAGTAGCACACCTACTTCACGCAGAAATAGCAAAGCTGCTGTGCAAAGGGGCTATAGAAAAGGTGCCGCCTTCTCTGAGCGAGTCAGGCTTTTACAGCCGTTATTTTCTCGTGCCCAAGAAGGACGGAGCCTTCAGACCGATCCTAGATCTGAGACATTTGAACAAGGTGCTTGCGAAAAGACCGTTCAAAATGCTGACGACCAGGAAAATCCTCGCGCACGTTCGCCCGAGGGACTGGTTTATTTCTCTAGATCTGAAGGATGCCTATTTCCAGATACAGATAATACCCCGTCACAGGCGATTTTTGAGATTCGCCTTCGACGGTCAGGCATATCAATACACCGTCCTGCCGTTCGGCCTGTCTCTGGCACCCCGTACATTTACGAAGTGCATGGACGCAGCGCTCGCCCCCCTGAGAAGTCAGGGGCTGCGGATAATGAACTATCTGGACGATTGGCTGATTTTGGCACAGTCAGAGGCGGAGCTGCTGTCTCACAGAACAGTGCTTCTCAGTCACCTGGAAAGTTTGGGTCTCACGGTCAACTGGACCAAGAGCTCATTACTACCCAGCCAGTCAATCTCCTTTTTAGGAATAGAACTGGACTCGGTGACCATGTCGGCCCGTCTATCGGCGCAGCGCGCGCTCCGGGTTCGCCACTTAGCCGCGGGTTTCCAGAAGGGCAGCGTTCTCCCTTTGAAAACTTTTCAGAGGATGTTGGGCTGTATGGCTTCAGCTGCAGCGGTGCTTCAGCTGGGCCTAATGCGCATGCGCCCGCTCCAGCGCTGGCTGAATGCTCGCGTGCCCCGCCGAGCTTGGGTTTCTGGCGGTCAGAAAATCAGAGTGACTCAGACCTGCATAGCGGCTCTGCAGCCCTGGTTAGTGACCGACTGGTACCAGATGGGAGTGACGATGGGAACCGTCTCTTACCGGAAAGTCGTTTCGACAGACGCGTCCAACTGGGGTTGGGGCGCGCTGTTCGAGGGCAGACCGGTCTTCGGCCAGTGGTCAGACCAAGAGAGGGGGTTTCACATAAACTGTCTGGAGATGATAGCGGTCGAGAATGCGCTGAAGTGCTTTCTCCCGTTCATACAGGACCAACATGTTCTCGTCCGCTCGGACAACATGTCTGTGGTATCCTATGTAAACCGTCAGGGCGGTGTCAGATCCAGAAATCTCTGCAATCTGGCGGAGCGCCTCCTTATTTGGTCCCAGTTGCACCTGCGCTCGCTGAGGGCAGCGCATGTGCCGGGCCATTTGAACGACGGTCCAGACAAACTGTCCAGGGGCAACGTTCCCCCAGGGGAATGGTCCCTGCACCCCCAAACGGTCCAGAAACTGTGGCGCCTGTTCGGCAGGGCGGAAGTCGACCTATTTGCGTCAAAAGACAACGCTCAATGCCCGACGTTCTTCTCGAAGGACGAGGACGCGCTGGCCCAAGTCTGGCCCAGCCTCCGGCTATATGCTTTCCCTCCGGTCTCTCTGTTACCACAGGTAATCAAGAGAATCAGGGAAACGCGCCACTCGGTGCTCCTCATAGCCCCGCGTTGGGAGAATCAGATTTGGTTCCCGGAGCTGGCACGGCTGTCACACACAGCTCCGTGGCCGATTCCGGTGCGGGCAGATCTCCTCTCTCAGGCTCGCGGCACGATCTGGCATCCCCATCCAGAGCGCTGGTCTCTGCACGCATGGGTGATCAACGGGTACTCGTTGCCCTGCCAGAAGGAGTAATGAACACGATCACGCAGTCTAGAGCCCCTTCCACGAGAAGGCTCTACGCGTCTAAATGGTCGGTGTTCTCGGAATGGTGCACTGACAGAGGTCTGGACCCGCGGACATGCGGGGTGGCGCAACTGCTCTCCTTCCTACAAGAGCTGTTGGAAAAGGGGAGGTCCCCATCCACGCTCAAAGTATATGTGGCGGCCGTGGCAGCGTTCGCAGAGTCGACGCACGGCCAGTCATTGGGAAGACATGAGCTGGTCATCCGCTTCCTTAGGGGAGCTAGGAGGTTGAACCCGCCGCGCCCCCCGTCGGTTCCCATGTGGGATCTATCTCTGGTCCTAGAGGCCCTGAAAGCCTTCCCTTTTGAACCACTGGATTCCGTGGAGTTGAAATATCTATCACTGAAAACCGTCTTTCTGACCGCACTGTCGTCAGTAAAGCGGGTGGGGGACCTACATGCGCTGTCTGTCAGCGCGTCGTGTCTTGAGTTCGGGCCGAATGACTCGAAAGTCATCCTCAGACCTAGACATGGCTATGTTCCGAAAGTGATGGGCACTCCGTTCAGAGCGCAAGTTATCTCGCTGTCAGCGCTCCCAGCATCTGACAGCGAAAGTGATGGGAGCCGCCTCTGCCCTGTCAGAGCGTTGAGGTCTTACATTACGCGCTCCGCCTCATTCAGGCGTTCGGATCAGCTGTTTGTTTCGTTCGGTGGGCGCGCCAAAGGTCTCGCCTCCTCGAAACAGAGTCTGTCCAGATGGATAGTGGACGCTATAGCAGCCGCTTATGCGTCAAAAGGTCTGCAATGCCCGCTGGGCGTCAGGGCTCATTCCACGAGAGGCGTGGCCTCTTCGTGGGCATGGTCCAGTGGAATTTCTATCCATGACATATGTGTGGCGGCGGGCTGGAGCTCCCCGTCTACCTTTATCAGGTTTTATAACCTGGAAGTTCCTGCCTTGCAGGCTAAACTGTTGTCGGTTTAATAGAGAGGTGTATTCTGCCCAGGCTTCCTGCTCAGATCACTCTTACACGACCCAAGCTCTCCTGGCTGAGCTGCACTAAGTAGGGTATGTGCCATGTGCTTATACAGACCGGCGCGCTGCTCTGTATTCCCTATGTGTGCTTATGTACAAGTGATGGCCCGCTTGGCTGGCCACCTTATTCTCCACCTTATATGGGTTCCCTGAAAGTTCGGGGCTTCATGGTGGATGCTGGGCGCGCACGGCGTTGACAAAGTGTTCCCGTAGCGTAAGCTAAACTTACGCAATACGAGAGAACCTCTCGTAAGAGAACGATACTCGGTTACTGACGTAACCTCGGTTCTCTCTAGAGAGGGAACGAGTATTGCGTAACCGGCCGTGCTCGCGCCACGAGCGACTTCGCTTCAGTGGTCGAAAAACCAGGGATTCAGCCTACGAGCCCCTTCTTATATACGCTAAGCCACGCCCATCCTAGCGGGCTATGACGCTATGAAGGCGCGAGCGCCTCCAATTGGGCGTGACGTCACGCGAGGCTCACTGGTAGGCTGCAGCAGATGCATGCAGGGCAGCCAATAAGCACGCGAGATGGCCTGCTCTAGGTCTGCTAGCTGCTGCACTGCGTTGACAATGAATACAAAATTAAGGATAATTTTTTGGCTTCAATATCTCGAGAAGATGAATCTTTCCCGTAGCGTAAGCTAAACTTACGCAATACTCGTTCCCTCTCTAGAGAGAACCGAGGTTACGTCAGTAACCGAGTATCGTTTTACGGTATATCAAAATGAAAACAATAGTTTAAAAATAATAGTGTTTACTTCATTACTACACTCATTCCAGAAAAAAAAAAAAAAGCATATATTTAAGACAAGTTTATTTTATTAATCATGTGCCTACTCACATTTCAATACCTTTTTTTGTGCGTATATGCAACATTTATACATCAGGCCTCTGTTGATTCATGGACCTGATGACAACCTCATTCCCACAGCAGCACAGCTGTTTCTTATTCATTCGCATCTCCTTGTTGATCTATATTTATCTCCATTCTCACATCTTTCTAAAATGTTGACTGTCACAGTAACATAAACAAACTACATTTTACCAAATATGCTTTCACTTTTCTTCCCATGCACATGTTCAATCAAATACACAAAGTTCACTGCAAAGCCTTTTGCACTGCCAGCCGGGGCATCTTAAACTATCAGTTTAGCATGTGGTAGAGGGAGAGAACAAAGGGCAAATTTGAGAAAGGTCAATGAGGACAGGGTCTCTGAGATGTGCGTCAGCGAGGGCTCAGATAATAGACCTAATGAAGATGTAATGCACATGGGCATTATGGGTCATGGCGTGCCCTGCATTAAAACGATGTGCGGCAATAACACTGCAAGTCGGCCAATCATCTCTGTGTATTGACATGCTACGCTGTAAGGACAGCTCTCCCCTTTGAATATTGAATCACACTCTGTTTTCTGTCTCTCTAAGAAAAAGGTTATTGCATGAGTGGTATGTCTAAAATGTAATACACAATAGCCCTGCCATTTATATTATAGGGCTTGCAACAAAAATAAAAACTAATATTAATAAATAGCTGTAGATAGATAGCTAGATAGATAGAAGAACCCAGACGAAGAGGACGCAATTCTCTTATCGTGCCAACCGCCTTGCGACAAAACGAAGAAGCCTGTTCCTGTCACGGCAGTGACAGGCGCATGTATCCCTGGCTGTAATGGCACAGGACACAACTGCCAGATTGCACCCGGTGGAGATATCTGCAGAGCAATGCAGGAATCATGCGAGACAGCACATCTGACAAGTGCCATGACACCTGCCAGTCAGGCTGCTGTGTGACATGACCCAGAGCCGTCCATCTGTGCCACCTGCGAAAACATACAACATGCAGCAACATGACAGTGTTGATACAAGTCTTGACAGTTATGACACTATTTTCCATAGCAACATTCATTTTCAAAATTAAACTTTTTGTTTCCCACAGTTTGCTGTAAATGGCATATGTTATAACAAGCTTCATAGATCTAAAGCTACAAAGTAATTGAAAGAAAATGCTTGAACATCTGAACAACATTAAATTCCACTCTTCACCTAAAGGGTAAATCTTATATTGCTGTAAAAGCAATCTTGTTCATATTTCTTACCTGCTGATCTTCATCCATGTTGTCAGCCCCTGTAAAGTTTAACATTAACAGAATTTATATTTCATCATCATATAATAGCGCTACAGCATATGTTAAAATTAAACCGATAATAGTTTTCATGTTATGGTCAATAACCTATTATTACCTATATCATTGTGCTATTAATAAATAAATGGCTTCATGGATTTTCAAATTATATCCTATTTTTTTCTAAATACATTCAAAACAAAACGATAAAACTAGAATGATGTGGTGCCTAAATGTACTTTTATCATTTAAACCAATTGATTTTAATGTACAGTTAGAGAAATGGATGAGATCTTGAGTCCATTTCTCTTGATCTTGACAACTTGAGATCTCGAAATATTACATTTTAAAATGAATACACAGAAAAAAAAAGTTGCAACAGCAAATACTATAGTGGAAAGAATGTAGAACAAATGCTCTTTTGAGTATGACTAACACTGATGAATATATTGAGTATAAGGTAAGGATCTAATTAACAGTCCCAAACTAGTTTTTCATAACACAATAAAGTCAGTAAGTCGGTGTGAGCCACCACAGTCATCAAAAATATAGAAAATAGCACAATTAGAAAATAATGTGGTATTTTGGAATCTATGGAAACTACAGTTACCATGGTAAATACACAATACTAACATGTCATGAACTGTTAATAAAACGAACACTGATCCCGATGAATAGAATGAACATCATACCTGCATGCAGGGGTGGATTAAGATCTACACAGGCCCCTAGGCTCAGGGATTTTTGTGCACAGTTCTGACCCCCGCCAAAATATTATAGGTCTAGGTCCAATAGGTCCCCAGTATAGGTAGGTTTAGGATTAGGTGTGGGGGTGGGGATGGGGTTAGGATTTGGTAACCAGGTAGCGCCCTCAACGAGGGGGGTGATAATTTGGGAGGGAGTTAAAATTCAGCACAACTCAGTTTGTGGTGTGCGTTTACTGAAACTGAAACTAATGTAGGGAAGGATGTAACACTCCGTCATGCGTGCTGTGAGCTCATCAATTGCCTGTCATTTTTAAAACCCCATCCAGTAACACTAGTAATTACTATTATTGTATAAAAAGATTAATCAGAAAATATTTGTTAAAACTGCTCAACCCTAGACTACATCTTATGGGGCCTATGAATTAATCCGCCCCTGCCTGCATGCAAAGCCACCCCAGCTAACACACAGTAACGTATAGGCAACGTAACTCCAACGTTGCATGCTCGTAATTGAATAAGCTCTCTTTATATAGTGAAGTGAAACAGTGCGCATTTGCGTGCGCAATTGAAGAGTGTGTGGCGCGCGCACAGTTCTGTCAGGACCACTTTCTTCAAGGATGATTAACAATTAGCATACAGTTTGGATTAGCGGTATGATTCCATTCTGAGCAAGAACTCCCTGCCCATCCAAGGGCAGTGATAAACAGAACAGAACCAACATAAATGTATTGCAGATATCAATTACGTACTTAATAACAATAATTTAATGTGACAGCATAAATCAAGATAAATGACAGTCTGATTTGAAGAGAAATAATCGCAACTGACTCTGGATGAGAGGAGGAGCTAGGGATGGAGGAGGGTAATTAGCTCTTGAGCAACATGATAATGCTGCTGATTATACTGAATGGAACCCAGGGTACTCTCCCTGTATTCCTGGCTGTGGTATGAACCAGCCAGCTGGACTCGGGGTGGTGGAGGGATGCTGAAAACTGTCGAGGAATGTAGGTGAGTCGACTGTGTATATATACATATATATGTAAATATGCCAGTATTAATCTTCAGAAGGCCTCCTCTAATAATGCTTGGATAGATGAGTTAATTGCTGATTGGAAGGACGTGTTAATTGGATAGATCATTTGAACGTGTTCCTCCCGAACTTTGTTAATGAAACATTATTTTGTTATTGTTTCTTTGACTACACACTCCAAACGGTCTTGTGACCCACCAGTTGAGAAACCATGCTCTACATAACTGTCAGATACTGAACATGTATTTAGAGACTTGTACAATTAAAAACTTAATTCCCAAGTATTATCATGCTAAATGTTCAAATAAATTATTTTAGCACCATCATTAAAGACGACCTGACCTCTGAACTAAGTAAAAAATTAAGGACTCATTCTCTATTACCCTGCAACCAAACATAAACCACATCTTCCCTCTTCAACTTGCTTTGGAGATAATAAATCTTCAGAGATTTAAAAATGCCTTGAGAATATTTATTGTCTGGAGTATATAGTGATCCCCCCCCCCGACCCCCATTTTACCACACTGAAAGGTCATTCTCTAGCCAGGGACAGACTTCCCATAGGAACTGCGGCTGGCTAGCGGAGGTGCCGACGAGAGACTGTGCGGTAATAAACTATATAGTGGTGACAGCTCTGTTTTATGAGGTTCTTATCACATCCCTGTGGCTTTTACCCTCTCTGGATCACAGCCTGTGTTGTCCTCAACTCTGGTTGTGGCCATGATTGTGTTTTCATTTCTTCTGTAAAGCTCTATTCTCATGCTGGCTCTATCATGTAAGGCTACTTCATTGTGGCATCCGGTGAGCAGGGTTGAGACGTGATGCTTAGTGGAGGTAAAATAAAACATTAAACTCTCCAGGGCAGCTTGTGGAGTGACTTCAAGCTCTATTCTTATGCCTTGACGTCCATTATATATAGTCGGAAGTGCGTGCCAAATGCTAAATGAGATTATTTCGCTCACTATCTCTATCAACAGAAGTGCACAATCTAAGTTATGTTTATTTATATGCACATTTTTTTAAGGGTCAGCCAGGTACCAGGAATGTAAGTGCGGCAAATGGCTAGAAATGCTGAGAGAGAACAGAAAGCCATGCTGGATGTCTGCAGCACGAATAAAGAAAGTCAAATTTACTTACTATTTTTTTCTCATTTCGTTTTATTTATTACATGTTGCTGAGCTGAGAGGTGATGAAAGAATAGTAGGCTTCTTTCTAGGCATTTACAAACAAACCCTCACAGCAGAATTACACATACGGGACGTGTTTGCTTACGTGAGTGAGGAAAGTAGACATCCGTTGTGTTCATATCTTTTTTCAAAGTGGCCAGGCGACAGCAAATGAGTGCAGAAATCTACTCTGTTTTCCACAGATGTAATTGTAGGGTGATGGCACCCCTCTCGCAGCAGAGCTGGAAATGAGTCTGGAGCGCGCGTGACAGCTGTGGAGGTCACAGAGCCTTTGGATGAAAGCTGTCTGTCTGTTCTTTACACATACCTTTTCATCACATTGCTGCCTCGCTTCCACCAGTAATAAGCACAAATAAACACCCTTCAGTTGTGTGCATTAGGATGCTGGCTTTCCGCACATCATCTCAAGTGTCTTGCAAACGAAGTGCTGAAATTAGGTAGCTGATCAGTACCATTAGATCTGATAGATCATGTCCTTCAACACAAGAGCTCTTGAACGTTTGACCAAACCTGTAAAAGTCTGTCACTAGGGCTGTCAAGAAAGAAAAAAAAAGAAAGAAAGAAAGAAAGAAAGAAAGAAAGAAAGAAAGAAAGAAAGAAAGAAAGAAAGAAAGAAAGAAAGAAAGAAAGAAAGAAAGAAAGAAATCACACTCAAAATATGAGAGTAGGGTGACGGAGAGAGAGTTTGTAACAATGACAGCACAAAAGCGTACAAAAAAAAACGGAGAACTTTGAGAGTTATCTCCTCAAACATGATTTTATGTGGCAGTAGTAGCTACACAGTGAGTCTTTTTTTCTGTTGTTTGGAGGTTGTATTTGGACACTTGACTATGTTTTGAAATAAACGGCTAGTTTACCTAATCCATTGCATGGCATGAACACATTAATACACTTAGAATACGTAACTATGGCGAAAGCGTTTCATATTTCCTTGTGTGTCTGCAGCATGTTTTGTGCATGAGCCGCATATGCACCTCAAAACTACGCACTCTAATAATGACCTTGCTTAATCGACCATCGACACGTTTTATCAATTAAATTATTATCGACAATTAATCGATCGTCGATTAATGGTCAGCATCCCTCATACTAGCATATGAGTTAACAGTAACAGCATTTCACTTTTAAAGTATCATCAATACCAGTATATTGCAAAACCACTACTAGTCACACTTTGGACCTTAAATAATCAACTGATTTCAGCGCCTGTATCCATCAAAGCAGAATACATCATGCAACAGCAGAGACTATGAAAATATATACATGCATCCATGTGGAATGTTCTGGAATGGCTCATTTCAGAGTGATTCGGCTACCTACGTGTGCTATGCATTAATTCACAGTGGCTCAGGAGACACCATTAGATTTATAGTGCCATTTATTTTCTGTCGAGACAGACATGTAGTGCGCTATGGCACAAGGAACACAATTTACCATAATATTCTTCCATAATGGTTCATTCAAGCTCATGTAAGTGAGTGTGAAAGTCACAATAGCAGAGAATATATCACGGCATATATGACCATGTATTAAAGACGGGTGCAAAATTACAGAAAGCATCCATAGCTGATGGAGAACTGAGCCCTTTGTCCATCTGGACGAAATGGTGCTAGACATCGGATTAGTTAGCTTGCACTCTTAACGAGCATATATAAAGAGTAATTCAAAGTCCTCATGGAAATAATCTCTATATCATCAAGATAACAACGTCTGTGTAAGGCAATTTGCTAATGATTTTGAATCGACCCCCAAATGTAATGTACAAAGATTCACCCAGCATACACAATCAATGTATGGCCCTATTTGGACCCTGCTCTGGGAGACATCTGACTGTGCTGCTACTGATTAGATCCTCCTAGATTGTGCCTCATTGTGCTGTGCTGGTATGGGGCATTCAGCCAGACCTGAGAGAGAGGGGGAAAAAAATAAAATTCCTTGACTGAAACGAGGGAGTCAACCGTCCATCACGACCAGAACAATTAGCTGCCAAATGTGTCTGTGGGGAAGAGTGCAATCAGACTAGTGTCAGTGATTTACAGTCTGCATTCTCATTCTATCAGTGCCGGACACGTATTGTTTCATACAAAACAATAATTTATCATACATTGCTGTGCCTCCAAATAATAACATATTGTTCAATCTTGCAATTCCACGCATATTGCATATAAGGCAGTTTCACTTTTAAAAAAAAGCCTCTAAAGTCTTAGAGGATTGGTGCTATCGAATGAGGAAACAAATCTATCATCTAGGAATTCACAATATATTGATTCAATATCAGTTATTGGTTAATGTTGTTATTTAATTGCACATGCTTATTCCCCCCGTTTTTACATTTAGATTACCTTTGCCATCATATAGCACTTACATAAAAAGGAACTAGTTAATAAAAAAAATTAAAGTTCCGTGATAATTTACTCACCCTTATGTCATTCCAACGCAACAACAAAAAAAGTGTTTTTGTTTTGTTTTTCAGGGGCCACCAAAAAGGTCTGCTTACCATCATTCTCCAAAACATCTTTTTGAAGAATGATGGAATCAGCAGAAGTCATTCAGAAGGTTTGAAATGAGTGAGTAAATTTAATTTAAATGAAGACAATTTTCATTTTTGAGCGAACTATCCCTTTAAAAGATCAATCTGTAAAAACACTAATAATTTAATAACATTGTTAAATATTTAGCAAATTACAAAAATAATGTCCAATTTTTACATTGCAAATTATAATGCTGTGATGCATAAATGACTGATTTTAGTTTAGAGATTAATTTATATGTCGACAAAATAGCATCACATTTTAATAAAGGCCATTTACCAGTTATTAATAAGGTAATTATCAGAGCATCCCTGCTCTAACATCAGTTCATTTTCTTTTTTGCCAGAAGTTCTGCTGACAGCAAAGTTGTTGTTTATGACAACTTCCATTGTCTATTATGACAACAGAAAATAATGAAACAAAGAAAAATGAATTGATCAGTCTAGGCAGACCATTTGCTAAGTTGTCTAACATGATGCTAAATATGTCTGTCTGTGTTTAGGGAGGAATAGATCATTTCTTGAATTTTATTTTTAGTCTGTTTTTTTATGAAATACCCTCAAGTCTTCCAATTAAACTGGATCGGTTTTCAAGAATAACATTCCGCCCCAATGAAAAAATTCGGAAGACACCCCATGTGGTTTATCATGCTGTTGTCTAAAGCTTAGGATGTTTTAGGAGGGACACATTGCCAGGTTTGTAGCAGAGATATTAGCATTTAAATGCAGTGTTTGAAGTATCTGTGCTGGCACCTGGCCTCACTACGTACTGAGTCAATCAATCTTTGTTTGTTATCATGCCCTTCACGACAAATTGCCTGAGAGCTCCTCTAAGTTGAAATCTGAAGAAAACAAAATGAGAGAGTGGTGCTCCATCAGAAAACAAAAAAGTACAACTCCAAAAACAACCCCCACTGCTCAACTCACCTTGCAAAAAAACAACATAAAAAAAAAAAAAAACTTTTGTACGCAGTGCCTTTAGCACAATTCATTCAGATTCTAAAGAATTATACAGTTTCAGTTGCAGTGTATTCATTAATTCAAAAGATCTCATGCTGATTTGTTTGACAGAAAAACATGAATAATACATTCATTTTGAGTAAATGCATTTTGATATCTTGTGTCACCATTCACAGTTGTAAACTCTGAATTTTGTCAGGAGTATAAAAGCTTTGAAGTGTTTTATATGTTTAAGTTTTGTACTGCAACTTTTTTTCACACTCTCAAACTATTTACATGCATTGCTTTCCTGTCTCACATGATGTCAACCCCCCCCCCCCCCCCCCCCCCCCGCCCCAAATATAACTAATTTGTGAATGGTTACAATGTAAAAGTACATTTTGCGATAACGTTTTAACTGCATCACACTAACAAATCTGCAACAAGCAGCTCTGGAGAGGCCATGACGCTTAATGAAGGCTGCAAAATACTTCAAGCACAAAGACCGAATGCGTGAGAAGTCATTGTGAACAAATTCTGACCAAAACTAAACTGTTTTGAAGTTTGTTCCAGGGGTTTGAAACAGCTTGCCAGCAAAAGACTTCAGGGAAAAATTGCAATGGCTGTTTAACACCTTCAAAATACCATTGTCGTAATTGGCATGTGCTCTGAGGCTCCTTTTTGTTTGACATAGACATTTTTTAGCTCAATCTTTGTCGAGGTAAAAAAAAAAACCCACATGAATACACTGGAGTGCTGAATTGGAATATTTGCTGTACAGCCCACCATTGCTCAGGAGTTCCAAACTTCGATTTACTTTTGAGCAAAGAACAAAGAACAACTTTTGAGTATATTAAAGCCTTAAGAAAACAGACAAGCAGCTGGTCGCCATTTATAACCACATTTTAATCAGTGTTTGTGAGTGGGTAGAAGTCTGGCTGTCAGATGGCAGCAATGCTTATGATAATCTCAACATGGCAACACACCCGGAGATAACCGTGTCTCCGTCTCACATGTCACATCATCATCTAAGCCCCAAACATCTGTAATATGACCAGCCATTTGCATGTGTCAGTCATAGTAATAATCAGCTATAAATCCAGACGCCTGTCAATACACGGATAGCCATCTGCAGATTCACACTCTTCCTTTAGTTGAAACCAACACCTTAGAGAAAAAATTCAAGCGGAATTCACAGCAATTTAGCTGCGTGTCTGTGAGAGATAGATTGAACACATTCGTCCATCAAGGTATCAAAAGCATCTGGCAGGTAGTTGTGTGTTATACATACGAGCAAAATATATAACAACAAACTATGGGCGTACAACATAATGTCCTATGCAAAGTAAACAAAAGCTGACGACACAAAACTAGTCTGCAACAAACAGCATTAAGCCAGAATACAATGGTGTTAACACACAGCACTAGAACTGATGACAATCCATCTAATATCAGAGTATTGGAGCTAGGAATATGCTTTCAACAAGAAACACTTGTTGAAAGTGTCATAGAAAATATTTGAAGGCACTTTTGAGACTGAAGATCTCAAAATATCTTTCGAGACTGCTATTATGTAAAAGACTGTTTTATAAAAATCTAGAAACTCTCACCCAATAAATGCCTGTTTTGCATAAACATTTCAAAGGTAACGGTCACTATCGCTCTATTACCATTGCAGGGGAAGTCATGCAAAGAACACTCAAGACCCTTTTTCAGCATGGTATCAACTTACCTCAAGTGCCTGAGCATTTGAAGTGCTTGTCTTAGGAACAAATGTCACGTGCCATGAATAACTATGAGACATGAATAATGGTGTCATGCACTAGAGTGAAAAAGATGTTTTATTCATGGAGTGGGTCAGTCTCTCATCATGACAACAGCTATGTTGAGATCATATGATCAACCATGTTCTCCATTTTGAATTTAAAAATAAGTTTGTCGGTTTAACATGTTAATTTTAACTTGTCCTTTGACTGGGATCTGTGCCAGTAGTCGCAGCACTAGAAACCCAAGAGGAAGTGAGTTGCACTAAAACAAATGCAAACTTCGATGCACCTAACGTCCAACAGTGCTGATAGAGCGACAGTGACCATTATCTTTCAAATGTTTAAACCATGTACAAGTTGAGAGTTTTTTATATTTTTGTAAACCAGGAATTGTATATGTATTATAATCAAAAATGTAAATATTAAACCAGGCATCCACAACAAGATTAATAAACTTCAAGCATCCACACCAATATGTGTATATTAAAATACCCCAACAATAAAGCAAAAGATGCATTTTAAACATGCCTTTTTAATTATTGAATTCAAATGAAAAATACACTTTATGAGCCAGAGAAACAAGCGTGCAGCATTTTTACAATATTGTGTTTGAACTTCCATTTTTGAGGTAGCTCTGTATATTTCTATGGCATCGCTGTCAAAGAATAATTTGCTAGTTAAGTGGATTTACATACTGTAGAGTTGACGAAAGTTATCATGAGCATTGTAATGTTTGAAGCGGATGTCATAACAAAGGTGGGTAGACCGGGAAGATTTTAAAATGAGCGGCTCATTCATAAATCCATAAGATCTAACCTTCATGCTGTGGAAAAACCAACCGGAAGACAGAACACAACGAGTGCAGCGCTGTAAAAAGGGCGGGGCTACATAAGGTCAAGGTTGTAAAAGTTCAATAGTAATAGTTGAAACATGAATGGCTAAATTAAACTAAAGTAAAACACAATTTCGGATTCATATAACATTTAGATAAGCATAAGCTCTCGTCATGTCACAATCTATCAGACATATCCACAAAACGTTCACACACATACTCCATGTGGCCCAAGACATGCTGGAATGGAACAATACTGGGATTTCCATGTCCCAGAACATGATATGTGTCTCACAGAGTAATTAATTAGTGCTAATTCTAGAGATTTTAACGTGAGATGAGAAGACTGTTCATTAAAATGTTATTTTTGTTTTATAGCCGTCTTCAAAGGGACTACTCACATTTTAAGCTCCATCAAAATAATTAACAACAAGGCCCTATGGATTAGCACACAACAGTCTTTTCACAGTGACACAGTGGGGAAGACACAGATAAATTCTTCATTTACTTCTTGCTGGGAGTAGACGTCCACTTCTTCATCACAATCCTTGCAAATGTTAACTTCAAAGAAATTATAGCACATCCTGTGATTTTATGACATGTACATCCAAAATATTGGATAAGCCATTTTGACTAGCATTTACATACTGATTTTTCCATTATACTTTTGAATATTTCGGTTTAAATACTTAAAGCTTAAACTAAGTGTAAACTCTATATGTTTTACCCAATTAATAGAGCTTCATCTTTAAAGCTGTCACAATGTCACAAGTACATCAATAAAATGAAGTGCTCTACAATTAGACTTTGTCATTTTAATTTCCTCTTAATTCTTTTTTGATAGTTGCCTTGTTTAAACAGTACAATCTGGCTCGGAAAGATAATGGCCAGTGCCCTATCTAAGGAGAGAGTCCAATAATGACAGATTATTCTGATAAGCTTAGTCTTTGCCTATGAAGTGACCGAAGGCCAAATAAATGAATCTGAATCAAATTTGAACTTTCTAAAGCCAGTGCAGTCCTTCATTTTCTTTGCCTGTCACTTGGTCAGAGGCCAGAGCAAGTAATTTCCCTTCACTGTGACTGTGTTGATTTCGATAATGCAGAGTTCAATGGTGAGGATTGTCTGCTGGCCTTGAGCCAGTTTGAGAGAGTTTCAAGCCACTTGACTGAACTGTCACCTGTCCTATTAGGCCAGCACTATATCTTTCATTTTACTGTATGATCATGTAGGCTACATGATTTTTATGAATTTCTTCTGTGACATTTGTTTGTGACTTCTGCTTGTGATTTTTTTTTTTAAGCTTCAGACATATGCAACATGTGCTTACAGTCTGATTAAGTTGAGCTAGGTGCGGTTGTCAAATTTCCAATGATTGACTTGTGATAGTCTTGGTAGGATGAGTGATGATGGGTTAAAAATTACAAACCGATCAGTAATGTTTTGCCATTTAAGCCAGAAAAAATGCTTATAAATAATGGTATTTTTTTAGATTGAAGGAACCCTTAAGTTGTGATGAAACAAAAGTAGCCACAGATATTTTCTTCCAATTTGTGATGTATATCTGAACTGATTATTAAAAAAGAAAAATGTAGGGCAGGCCGGGACTTGGTTCTACTCATCGTTCCCTGATTGGATTTTGAGATGTGGGCGTTGCACTCCAAAATGGAGGCAAATTAATGTGAGCTTGCAGGGATGGGGTTTAAGCGGACTAAATGGTCTTGGATACATAACCAAACAGAGGTCTGTTGCTGGACCGGATAATCGAGTGATCATCCAAACTGCTGGTCCTCTGTAGATTCGCAGGGATGCTGGACAAGACATGGAGGGAACATGCAAACTCCACGCAGGTCTCCTGGCTCAGCTGAAACTCAAACTGGCTCCTGTTGTGGATAGCACTATGGCGACAGTTCTTTTGAGACACTGTGACATGGATCGAGTGACATTTTGATTAAAAATACAGTGTATGGATGAATTGTTCCCAAAAAGATGAATAACACCCATTTAGTAAATTGGGTGAATTTTCATTTTATGCAGACTTTCAAATTTGATGAAAAACATTTTGCAAAACATGTGTGGATAATGTATAATAATAAATATAAAATGAATAATTGTAAAAATTATGCATTCAAAAGAGTTCAACACGACATTTTACAACAATAAATGTAACAAAATATACAGTAGGATTTTCATGCCCTATGGACCTGTCAATCAGTTCATTCATTTTGGATATCAGTGACCACAAAACTCTCCGTTATCATGGGTTGTGGAATCCCTCCATCCCCGTCACTCTGTTTTCTTAATAACTGCATGGAAGTCGATAATCTCCCAATCAAATACAAAAACCCCCTCCTCATCTCTCTAATTATCGCCAAGAAAGTAATTTTGCAAAACTGGAAGTCCAAGAACTGTATACATATCAAACACTGGACTAACCTTCTAATAGAATACATCACATTAGAAAAAATAACATACACTAACAAGAATATTATATCTACATTTCTTGATATCTGGAAACCATTCCTAACTTATCTTCATATAAATCAATAACTTGGAACCGGACCAACGCATTCTCCCAACTACACGTTCACAAACAAGTAATGAATAATCTCTGAGTATTACTGTACAAGTAATATAATTATTCAATATAGATGTCCTATATATATATATATATATATATATATATATATATATATATATATATATATATATATATATATATATATATATGTGTGTATATACATGTATCTATTTGTATGTATGTGTGTGTATGTATATTTGTATATATGTGTAGATGTATGCATGTGTGTGTATATGTATGTGTGTGTGTATGTATGTATACATGTATATGTTCGATAAGTTGTACTTTTATTTTATTTCTGCATACTATTGCTATTTTTATTTTTATTAAAGATGGTGGTAGTAGGGATGATGATATTGACATTATTATTATTATTATTATTATTATTATTATTATAATTATAGAATGTCTTCCCTTCATCTCTCTTTCTATATAAATGACAATTCAGAAAATATTACGTATAAATATGTATAAAATTTTGTTCAAACCATAAATGGTCTGGGTCGGGCGTCTGTTCTAGGTGCTGGTGGTGGGTCCAACTGGCATATCCTGTTGGCATAATCATTACAGACTTAGTGATTGGACTGATTGGCCCCTCCCTTTCACTGCCTCTGGCCAGATCCCTCCCTCATGTTAAAGAATTATATTGATTTGATACCTGGGTTGGATGTGGTGTCTCTGGCTGGGGAGCTAACCAGTGTATACCTTGCTCAAAGCCTTGAAAAAAAAAAAAAAAAAAAGGGGGGGGGGCAAGAGGGCCAACCACCCATAACATTTGGTTATGTCAGGTCACAAACAAACTAAGGGAGCTTGGTTTGGAGGTGCCTGTTATGGTGCCCCGGCACCCTTTTTAGAGAAAACCTTAATGGAGCCTTAAAACATAACTACGGGGGTTGGGTGTCGCTGGCGGCGGTGAGGGGGAATCGGATTATTGAACAGAGGAGAGGTGTCGGTGTTTGTGTGGGTAGGGGGTTGGGGATGTCTGTTGGTTGTGCTCACTGGCAGCTGTGGATCAGCCCCCTGACCTAGAGTTTAGAGCAGGTACGGTGACATTTTTTTTTTGACTGACCTGAATGTAGACTGACTATTAGTACTATTGTTACTATTATTATAGATTTCTAGAGCTAATGCTCCTATTATTGTCATGAATTATCATTATAAATATTATCATTGATACTATCACCACTAATATTAATATATTGCTGTTGTTGTTGTGATTGTTGGGATAATTAATACTTCACTAAAACTATACTGATACTACCGGACTGTCCCTATCCATACTTGCATCACAGAAAGGATCTCATGTCCCTACATACACCACTTTATCGATGACTGTACTGGGCTGTTTTGTATTTCGTTGTTTTTGTTTTGTTTTTGTCCTTTTTCTCTCTTATGTATTGTATATGTGTCTCACTACCTTGTATGTATTACTCCTTTGTTAATTTGCAAAAAAAAAAAAAATACAGTAGGATACATATACAATATAAAATATATACTATATTATATAGAAAAATATTGGCAATATTGGGTAAGTAGAAATCAGTACAACTGGCATTGGCCAAGCATCAAAAATATGATACTGATTAGCTAGTATGTATCGACTTTGAAAAGTTTTTTTTTTTTTTTCTACAGTTGAAACCCTTCTTGTAAATGTCAGCTGTACAGTTATTTTTTAAAAACAATATCACAGGTATAAATTAACCAATAATTAATTCATAATAGTCTTAAACTATCCTCTGGCAGTAGGATTTGCACATTAACCCACTACACTAACTGACTGATTTGCTCTGGGAGTAGTTCAAGATGAGTCTTACACCAGACTCACAAATGACTTTTGGGCAATATAATATTTTCAAGATGCTACAACCTTTAACATTGACCCCGCTGTTGAGGTCAGCATGTCCCTAGTTCAAACCATACTGAGAAGTCCAGAGCCTAAGCTCAGTCCCACCTGTGAGCATAGGTCTGTTTCACCCTGCCTATTATGGGGAGGCCATTGTAATGTCATTTATCCAACTTACCACAGCGTCAGAGCCTGGCGCCCTCACTGCAGACTAGAGTCTCCATCATTGGGTAAACAGTGTTCCACATGAGTGTGGTCTCATCAATAAATTCTTAATGAAATTTTCAGACTGTTGCTGCCTCTGCAGCAGGACCTCCCTATAATGAACTGTGTGAAACCCGAAGGAATAGTTGGAGATGGAACGAGAGAGACGCAATCAGTGAAAAAGTGAGAGATAAATAGAATGGAAAGACATGAGAAAAGTGAAGTGAGTGGTAAACAATGCGCATGATCTGTAAAGCGTGTTTTGACTGCAGAGGAGCTCAATGGTATGCTCGCCACAAATTTGGATGAATGAAATGATCAGTGTTGATACAACAGCAAATGTGTCACAGGTGTAATACGAAGTCCTGTGGTGAAAACTGCCCATAATATGACTTGATCTCAGGGAAGATCATGCACAGGGAAAGTGCAATGCAAACCATATGAATTTATAAAACATAGTGAGCTTAGTTCCACCCGCATGGATGCAGAGAAGTTTGTCATCACAAAAGTGTTCAGCCTCAGTCTATTTCACTAACCATCTGATGCATAACAACACAAAACTGTAATCCAATTGAGTTACATTCCTTTTTAGGTAACAGATTAATAGAATGAACGCTTCTGGGGATAAACTGGATTTGCCTAAATTTACCACGTTTTTTTTTTTTTATTTTTTTTTTAGAGGAACTTAGCAGTTTTCACCCCAAAGAAACCAATAATAAACTTGTAATGCTGCATCTTAGCAAGTCGTGTTGCCTACACAATCGGACACAATATTGCACAAAATATGAGTCAGCTATCTTATTACACACCGCTTTTTAGCATAATAACAACTGTGGGAGGATGTGTGCTGCTGTGCACTTGTTTAATTAGTTCTTTAAATATCATGCTAACAATCATGGTGACGGTCATACAAATAGCACACAATGACAATGTTGGTGCTTTGTTCTAGTTAATAATACACTTCTATTAAAAGGACTTTCACAGTTGCAAATAATTGGCTTTAGCTTTATGAATCAAGCTCACTGATTATAGCCGTACTGTTTAATCCCTATATAAATTGAAAGAATAGCTGAGCTCCACATCACCATGACGTTTTATGTTATGCATCTCTATAGGTGAGAAATTACTATACGTTGGATCATGCACATTTCGCAACAGTATTGTCCAGTCAGTGGCACTAAAAGTGTTTATTTTTTTTTCCGGAACAGATGAACGTGAATATGGCAACTATAAATTACATTGGTGTTTGTACTTATCACCACAGTTTTGAAATGAATTGAAATGTTGCCGTTGGCTTGCTCAGTTGGGGATATTCAAATTAATTAACCAATCATACCATTGATCAGCTCTACCAAACTTGGATGTCTTTTTTTTTCCAGTAATAAACAAACATTAAGTTGTTTTGATTGATACTGTGAAGCAGCTTTGATACAATCTGTATTGTGAAGCGCTATATAAATATATTTGACTTGACTTGACTTGACTTGAAATGTCCTGTGAGTGGAGCTAAAAGATTAATGCTCCATCACGTTTTAAAATAACGTACACCTACACTAAACCCTATACCTACCCGATAGTGTTAACAAAAGCAAATGCAACATAAAAACACAATCGTAAACATTGCATTTTAGCTTGTCTTTGGACTCTTTTATCATGACTCGTCTTTCACAGGATTCGTACCCGAGCTCTCCACATCACAAGTACAATTTTGTACCAGCTGAGCTGCCGAGCAAACATTGTAGGTCAGTAAAACCGAACATATGGAGCAGGTTAAGTGATACAAACTCCAAAAAGTATTTGTTTACAAATCATGCACTGTGGTGAAAAGTGTTTTGAGGTCATAACATAATCGTGCAAGGAGCCGCGGGAAAACAAGTCTTTATTAATCCATATTCTGCTCCTGTAATCATAATTGTGTGTGAAAACGGTTAAAAGTGCTTGCTGTTTTACTGCCTTTAGTGTTAATTTCTGTTAGAAACTGCAGTGATATGTACGTATTGGTACGTCTTTTGCGTTTTGCAAAAATGTTGCCACAGCTATGTTTTTCCAATGAACCTGTGTTGAAGATAATATAACAAAATAATATATTATTTCAAAAAATGTTAATCTTATCAAAATCTTGGAATGAAACTGATCCACATGTCTGTAAACCTGAACTAAAGTAATCAGCAACCTTCAATACACACATTCAAGAGAAAGATAACCTTTGAACAAATGCAATATAGTCAACACTTAACTGATCGATGTTACGGATTTGCACCCACGATCATAAAACTGCTGTTTTTAGACTTCCGTGGTACTAATACTAAATAAAAAAAAATAAATAAATAAAGTTGCATCTCTAATCTGGAGCCTTTGTTTCATCATTGCAAATCCAACCTAGCCCTGATTCATTGTTCCCAGAAGACCAAGTTAGAGATGAATTCAGGAAGCAAATAAAGTACCTTAAACCATTTGCCCCTCACCAAAGACATCATCAGGTCTGTTTCCAAACCTCTGCAGTCTGAGTTTGAATCATTAAGCTGACTTCCCTTGCAGGTCACAGCCCTTTGGCTCTCACCCCGCAGCCATGAATCAAAATCCGTCACACTCTCAGCCATGATCTCTCAGGCATGCATTTCAATATTTTGCCATAAATTGGAATATTAATAATTTACTGGCTGCGGAGAGAATTGCTAATTAGAAGCTTCATATGCTTGTCTGGCCAATGTGCAAAATAAACATCTTTTTGTTCTCTTTAATAGATGAGCCTGTAATAGCTTGGGGTGTCGAAAAAAGACAAAAGACAAAAGAAAAGAAGGAAAAAAAACAGATATGTTCTTATCTTTGTTTCATTTTCGGCATGAATAAGCAGTAAGAACATCAGTTCGGCCTCATTTTTAGCAAGTGTAGTGTACCTTACATAATCTTACACTTACACTGTGCTGTAAATCTGTAATGAAGTACTCTGTGGTCAGAAATGAAATGCCCACAGAAAACTCTAGACAACCATCTTGTAGTGCTGGATACAACATAACCGCATCATACGTCAAACAATTAGGCTCATTGCTACTTAGCCTTAGCTTTAGCATGTTTACTGCTCTGATTTCTGTAGTGGTCTGACAAAAAGGGGAAGAGAAAAGAGTCATCCATTGATTGAAAGCGGCTGGTAATTACCTTGTCTGACCTAACCAATCAATGTATTGATCATCAAAACACTCCAGTTCTGTGGATTTCCCCATGTCCTGTGGCACAGTAAGCAGATTCCCATTGGGCAAAGGTCATTTGAAGAGCGATCAAATTCTTAACACAGTGATTCACAGCTCATTATTGACTAAGCCTTCAGAAATGAACAGGTGAAGGATTTGTGAATGCGTTCCTCACTGTGATTAATTGACAACGTTGTCTCATAAAGACCAGGCAGGAATGTATCCAACACTGACATCCATCTAGTGGGGATTGATGAGCACACTTTAACACAAGGTTAGCCGTGACAGTTAATTACATTAGATCCCTCATTAGCTGTTATTGTCAACAAGCCAGAATAGAAGACACAATTCACAAAGAAATGAGCTTGCGGGATACAAGATGAGCAAATGGTGCTCTAAGATAGATTCCTGTAAAGCTGAGTTCACACAGCACAATTTTGGCCACAATTTCGTCATCTGAGACCTTTTCAAGGAATGGAAACACATTTCTTTTCCGTAGGTCAAATGCTTTGGTCAAGTGGGGATTTATTATTACACTTTCTATTGTTTTTATTATATTTTGCATTTATTATATCATTTTTATTTATATATTTATGGATATTATTTGATATATTATTTAACAAAAACATTTTGCATTAAGCAAACCATGAAAGATGAGTGATTAACTTTACATTTGTTCTCTATAAGCTCTTTCGAACAAAGCGCATTCATATTAGCCACTATAGGGGCTTTCGCACTGGGTGATTCTAGGAACATAGTTCTAGGAACTAGCCACCAGGGTGGTCCGTTCCCCGAGAACTACAGTAATAGTTCCCATAAGAACGTTTTCCTGGTTGCCTTCGCACCTCCCTTTAAGTGAAGTAAGCCGCGCTTGTTGTTGTGACTTTTATTTTGACGGCGTGGCGGACCTTCATTATGATGGTGCTGCACACTAAAAACTCCTGGGTTATTTCTTCAACTCATTTTCTGGGTTTTTGTGTTGGGTTAAAATGATGGGTTATTCTTTCAGAGAGTAACCATTTTCTGGGTTATGGGGCTAATATTTTGACCCAATTCATGGGTTTTTTGGGTTTCTGGGTTATTTTGCTTAAGAGTAACCGATGTTCTGGGTTTTGGGGTTGGCTCTCTCTCTCTCTCTCTCTCTCTCTCTCTCTCTCTCTCTCTCTCTCTTTCACTCTCTTTAATGTGTTTTTTGTTGGAGGGGTGTATTTTATGGAGTTATTATATTATCATGTCAACATAGTTTATAATATGAACAATCACACTTGTGTTTTGTGTACATTATGATAAAACAGTGTCACCATTTGGAGGATAAATAAAGTGACACACCCTCTAAACATGGATATATTAACTAATAAATAGAATAAATAAGTTCATATATTACCACGGCTATCGCGACAACATCTAACTAGTTTAAAGTCCGTGTAAAGTCAAAATAAATATGTGTTTTGAGTTTGTCAGACTAAAGAAGAAAGGGTAACACTTTAGAATACGGTTCCTTCATTAATGAATAACTACACAAGAACCAATGAGTAACAAAATATTAACAATCTAGTAACTATTATTAACTAACAAGAAACTCTGATTAACGAACTTTTAAGTAATAGCGCACAGATGAAAGTGGCAGTTCACTATTAACTAATCAATAACTACTATTTGTTTAATGCTTCCCAGAGAACTACTGAAAAACGTTTATTAACAATCTAGTAACTACTATTAATTAAAAAGAAACACTGATTAACAAATTAGTAAGTAATAGCGCACAGATGAAAGTGGTACTTTACTATTAACTAATCAATAACTACTAGTTTTTTTTACTGCTTCTCAGAGAACTACTGAAAAAGTTTCATAATTCATGCAAAACTAATCAATAACCAATACAGGACAAATGACTAGCACTACATTAACATTTTAACTGCTACTGTAAACGAATACACAAGGTTGTTTACATTATCAATATGTAATAGCATAGCTGTTACGGGTGCGTGGTGGTAGGAAGGATGAGAAGACGAGGATACCAGGAAAACAGGATTTAATAAACAAAAACTCAGGAACCATACAACACACTCAACATTAACGTACCATATACAAACGAGAACCGACCAGGAGTGAGGGAGAACACAGGGTTTACATACACAGAACAGATTAGGGAAACAAGGCACAGCTGGGGCAAACGAACTAGACACAGGTGAATAAACTAAACACTAACGAGGAGCGGGAAACTGGAAACAGGACTGAACCAAATACACAAAGAACGGGGGAAACACAGGACATACATGTAACATTAGCTCCCCTTCCTGCAAGGCGCGTCCTCGCGCCGAGTAACCTCAATAAGGGTGGGGGGGTGGGCGCCCTGGAGGCTGACGAGGGAGTGGCCCACCCGAAGCAGGAAGCCTCCAGGGCGGAGCAGGACATGCAGGAGGCCAGGGCGGAGCAGGACGTGCAGGAGGCCAGGGCGGAGTCTTTCCCTCGGGTGGCCAGGGTGGAGACTTTCCCTCGGGTGGCCAGGGTGGAGAGGCCACTTCAGGTGGCCAGGGTGGAGAGGCCACTTCAGGTGGCCAGGGTGGAGAGGCCACTTCAGGTGGCCAGGGTGGAGAGGCCACTTCAGGTGGCCAGGGTGGAGCAAGCTGGTCAGGGGGCCATGGCGGAGACGCCCCTTCAGGTGACCAGGGTGGAGACGCCTCTTCCGGTGGCCAGGGCGGAGCAAGCTGGTCAGGGGGCCATGGCGGAGACGCACCATCAGGTGGCCTATATCCCCCCCCCAAAACTTTCTTGGGGGGAATCACAGGCTCTGGGACAGGCTCTGGGTGGGCAGACGGGACGTGGAAAGTCTCTGGCTGGGCTAGCGGTGAAGGACCGGCTATGCTGGATGGAACCAGCGGCGAAGGCTCAGAAGGGCTGGACGGGACCAGCGGAGAAGGCTCAGAAGGGCTGGACGGGACCAGCGGAGAAGGCTCAGAAGGGCTGGACGGGACCAGCGGAGAAGGCTCTGAAGGGCTGGACGGGACCAGCGGAGAAGGCCCTGAAGGGCTGGACGGGACCAGCGGAGAAGGCCCTGAAGGGCTGGACGGGACCAGCGGAGAAGGCCCTGAAGGGCTGGACGGGACCAGCGGAGAAGGCCCTGAAGGGCAGGCGACGGGCTCAGGCTCTGGCGGGCAGGCGACGGGCTCAGGCTCTGGCGGGCAGGCGACGGGCTCAGGCTCTGGCGGGCAGGCGACGGGCTCAGGCTCTGGCGGGCAGGCGACGGGCTCAGGCTCTGGCGGGCAGGCGACGGGCTCAGGCTCTGGGACGTGGAAAGTCTCTGGCTGGGCTAGCGGTGAAGGCTCTGAAGGGCTGGACGGGGCGTGCAGGGAAGCTCGGGCTGGACGGGGCGTGCAGGGAAGCTCAGGCTCGGCAGGCGTGCAGGGAAGCTCAGGCTCGGCAGGCGTGCAGGGAAGCTCAGGCTCGGCAGGCGTGCAGGGAAGCTCAGGCTCGGCAGGCGTGCAGGGAAGCTCAGGCTCGGCAGGCGTGCAGGGAAGCTCAGGCTCGGCAGGCGTGCAGGGAAGCTCTGTGTCCCAGTCTATAAGCCAGTCTTCCTCTTTTAGCTCCACCAAAATTCCAACTGGCACGGTGGGCATGACGTGATGCATAGGCTCGGGACTGGGCGGGACCAGTGGCGCAGAGGGCTTGGTGCTGGACGGAACCAGCAGCGAAGAGGGCCTGGTGCTGGACGGAACCAGCGGTGAAGAGGGCCTAGTGCTGGACGGAACCAGCGGCGAAGAGGGCCTGGTGCTGGACGGAACCAGCGGCGAAGAGGGCCTGGTGCTGGACGGAACCAGCGGTGAAGAGGGCCTGGTGCTGGACGGAACCAGCGGCGAAGGCTTGGCTGGACTGGACACCACCAACCCAGGATTGAAGAGAGGCCAGAGTGGAGAGTGGTGTCGGGACTCCTCTCGACAACCGCCTCTACTACGGCCTCCACGGGTCCCACAGAACACAGCTTGGCGGGATCCCACAAAGACTTGTTTCCAGTTCTCCATCTTCCCTCTTTTCTTTTCTTTATGGTCGGTTCTTCTGTTACGGGTGCGTGGTGGTAGGAAGGATGAGAAGACGAGGATACCAGGAAAACAGGATTTAATAAACAAAAACTCAGGAACCATACAACACACTCAACATTAACGTACCATATACAAACGAGAACCGACCAGGAGTGAGGGAGAACACAGGGTTTACATACACAGAACAGATTAGGGAAACAAGGCACAGCTGGGGCAAACGAACTAGACACAGGTGAATAAACTAAACACTAACGAGGAGCGGGAAACTGGAAACAGGACTGAACCAAATACACAAAGAACGGGGGAAACACAGGACATACATGTAACAATAGCAGACTTATGCTTTGGGAAAGCTGTTAATAATTGGCCTATGCTGTCTATTTATCAACTGAATAATTGTAAAGAAATTGATTTTTTAATGCAGTTGTCAGGACCTTACTTGTCCTGTGGGGGAAAAAAAATGTTTTTATGTATGTCTCCTAGCTCATATATATATATATATATATATATATATATATATATATATATATATATATATATCGTCGCTGCGATGAAAACCGTGTATGTCCATTTTGCCGATTTTTTTATTTTTCGATGGATAGAATGTCCAGGTTCATTTCCGTATACAGTATGCTTCACATTATCTAAATGACCAATGAAAAGTTGTGAAATCATGTCATCTGATTTCCACGTATATCCATTTGCTGTCAAAGCTGTCAATCACGCCGCGTATCTCCCGCCCTCTGGAGGCATCTCGCCGGTCTCGGGAAGTTCGTCTCTGGAAGCTCAGCATTAGATAGCCGAATAGCTAACACTGTGAGGTAAAGTATCAGCAAACGTTTGTTTTTGACAACTGTTCTCAAGTTTATTATATATTCACAACTGTTATTTACCGGTAAATGGTCTAGATGAAGTAATTGTCCACAGGCTTACTTAGTTCTTCACAGATTAGCTTGCTTGCTAGTATGTAAATAAACTTGGTCTCATTGATAAGATTTATACTTTTTTTTTTTTGTCAAACTGATCAAATTATAGCGGAGCAGAGGGATGATTTATAACGACAACTTTTGATGAATTTATGAGAAATCTACAGACGCAAACAGACAAAGTGTAGTAAAAGAAAGACCTAAATGTGTATTTCAGACTTTTTTTCACCACAAGTCTGAAAGAAGACATGTTATTGAAGACAAATATCCCAAAATCTCAAAATTGACTGGTGAAAAAAAAACGATGTTTTTGCCTGCCGTGTCTCGCCTTAATAAACTGAGCGTAGCCTATTCATCTGTTATCTGAAACGCGACTTGGTCATTCTAATTAATGATCGGAAGAACGCGTATCGACCACCGTTACTGTAAAATATGCACGTATGTCCATTTAAACTCGATTTTGGTCAAATGTGGATTATATCATTACACTGTGCAAGATATGCACACACACACACACACACACATATATGTGTGTGTGTGTGTGTGTGTGTGTGTGTGTGTGTGCGTATCTTGTGAGTGATTAGAAGATTCTACACTTTATTGGCTTTTCATTAGTAAAAGAATCATGGTAACAAACTAGTCATGACTCAAGTGTTACTACATACTTCTATGGGAATTACGAATTATTTGGATCCGTATTCTAAAGTGAAGATCATAGGAACTAATTAGTAATGACTAAAGTGTTACTTACTACATACTTCTAAAGAAATTTTCTAAAAGTATACTATTTAAAAGTTCACCAAAACGATTAAACGCTTGAAATGACTTTTGTGTTTGGTTGCACAAATCATGACTAGATCATGTAGTAACACTTGAGTCATTACTAGTTAGTTCCCATGATCTTCACTCTAGAATACGGATCCAAATAATTCGTAATTCCCATAGAAGTATGAAGTACCACTTTCATCTGTGCGCTATTACTTACTAATTCTAATAATTAATCAGAGTTTCTTTTTAGTTAATAGTAGTTACTAGATTGTTAATAAACTTTTTCAGTAGTTCTCTGGGAAGCATTAAACAACTAGTAGTTATTGATTAGTTAGTAGTGAAGTACCACTTTCATCTGTGCGCTATTACTTACTAGTTCGTTAATCAGAGTTTCTTGTTAGTTCATAATAGTTACTAGATTGTTAATATTGTGTTACTCATTGGTTCTATTTATTCATTAACGAAGGAACCGTATTCTAAAAGTGTTACCGAATAAAGTGTTATTAACCACCCAGACAAATTTGAATGATTAAAAATAACGATAAGTTCATGAAATTAGGTGTCAAAATGGTTGAAATGCTTTTTACACATTGTTGAGAAATACATTTATGACCTATTTAATGTGTTTAGAAGGAAATTACTGAATAAGTGTTTTGTGTTCAGGTTCTCTGTCGATGCTTGCAAAAGTATTAGGTTGAGTATTTGAAATTCAATGTGTCTGATATTTTCAGATTATCATACTTCTGGAAATATTTAAAATGACCCTCTTGGATAAGGAAAGTTCTATGTTTTTGGGCTCCATTTTGCCAAAAGTTGAATCTGGCTCTACCTCTCTTGTCGGATATAAAAAATGTTATAATGTATAATATCCACCATGGTGCCACAGGCCGTCTACAGGGTTAGGAAGAAGACTATCCGGCACTCCACTGAAGAGTCCTAGACAGCGTTCATACACCAAATGCCTGTAAATGGACCAGTTTCTCAGCACCACTCTGAGAGAGAATATTCTTAATTCTAACTATACTGTACAGGTGAAAGAAGGCAATCCAAGTGACATGTTTCATGTGAAAGCTAAAGGGTGAATCCTGTTTTTTTTTTTAAAAACAACTCTAAGGTTCCTCACAGTTGTATTTCAGTTTGGGGCGATGCCATCCAAGGTAGCAATCTGACTAGAAAGTGAAGTTAAAGATGTTAAGTTTTATTACTCAGTGGTTCTCAACTCACATTTTCTTGTACACATTCATGACCCACTCAAAATGAACACACCAATTAAGAATCACAGCTCAGTTGGCTTCCTTGTACAGTTAGTATCAGCATTATAACACAAACTGGTAGTCTATTATCCTGCTTATAATTCACCTTCTACACAATATTCACTTTCTTTTATCTATATTTCTGTCTCTGTCTGTTTTAGGTTGGAACAAATATGGTGGAATACCTCTAGCAATCGAAGCCATTCCCCTCTGTACTGGCGCTGGGAGATCCCCAGCAATGTGCCTCTCAGGCATTTGTGATATTAGCTGGTCAGGCACTCCCTCAGAGCACACTGCTTGGGGCAGTTGACGTGTGCTTCAAGGAATTTTGTGTTCTTGATATCAACTACCCCAAGCAGTGTGATCCCGCATGGGAGTTTCTGCAGCAAGTTGTGTATCAGATTGAGGGATCTGAATCAAAACCAGTCAAATTTCTTAAGACGGCCTTGCTTAATTGCAGAACTGTTTAATTGTGTTAAGCTGCAGTAAATGACACAACCAATGTTTGAAGACTTTAAAGGTGCCCTAGAATGTGTTGAAATAATATTTTAATTTTGTCTCTTATATCTACATAGAGGTTATGTGGCTTATTTAAGGGCATTTAAAATGTCCAGATATGGGTTTACAGGTCCATTTTCAACTCTAGAAATTGGCCCTAGAATGAAATGTATTTAACAGTCAGGTATTTAACCCATAAGTTGGGTCAAAAATAATAACTCAATTTTCTGGGTTGAAATAACCCAGAAATTAGTTGGTCCTTTTTTATATTTTTGGATTATTTGACCCAGGACTTTTGTGTGATAGGGCGCTGTACGTGAGCTGTATCGTTCAGTTTCGTTCCGACAAACGGGGCACTACATTTTCTTTGGCTCAATATGTTCAACGTTAAAAAAAGGTATCCAAGCAAAAAGTTCTCCACACATTATCTTGCAGTTAATGAGAAAAGTGTAATTTATTGGCGCACTATATTGACTGCGTATTGAGACATATATGAGAACGTTAGAGGCTAATCACATAGTGGTCGCATTCACTGCATTCGTTAGTTTGCGATCTGTAACAATCCTGTCTAATACGTAATAAAATAGAAGTGTGATTCATAGAAAGAAGACAGTAATGAAAAGTTATTAGCGTATGCCGTGTGGTTGATGTCCAGTGTTGCTAGCTGAGCAGAAATAATCATGTTTCGCTTGGTCCCCTCAAAGTTGTGTTGGATTTTCTCCTGAGCGTAAAGGTTAAGAGGCCCATCTATCACTGTTTTCCATGTTCGTAGAGTTAGTTTGTGGAGTAAATATATAGGCTATAATCTGTGTACACGAATGTCACTGGTAGTTCCTATAGTGCTGGTTTAGATCCTACTCAGAAGTAGGAGCTAAATTAGTTCCTGCAAAAGGAGTTCCTAGAACTAAAATCCTAGTAAAACTAAAGTTCCTAGTTCCTGCGGTGCGAACACGCCAAAATCCGTAAACTTCCGCCAAAAGTTCTAGGAACTATGAAAAGGTTCCTCCGGTGCGAAAGCCCCTAATGTTTCACATAAACACACACCCATTCCCATTCCAAGTTTCCCACATACAACTTACTGTAAAACTTGGTCATTCATTTGTTGACACAAATTTCACTCAATACAATGATGAGGAGTCTTTGATCGCTTATTGTGTCATTTTGCAGATGGCTTATTAATTTCCAATGAATCTTAAGCCAACTTTCCACTAGTCAAGTCAAGTCAAGTCAAGTCAAATATATTTATATAGCGCTTTTCACAATACAGATTGTATCAAAGCAGCTTCACAGTATCAATCAAAACAACTTAATGTTTGTTTATTACTGGAAAAAAAGACATCCAAGTTTGGTAGAGCTGATCAATGGTATGATTGGTTAATTAATTTGAATATCCCCAACTGAGCAAGCCAAAGGCAACAGTGGCAAGGAACCGAAAAACTCCATCCAGTGACCTAAAGGTGTCCTAACACACCATCAGATGACCATATGGAGAAAAAAAAACCTTGGGAGAACCCAGGCTCAGTCGGGGGCCAGTTCTCCTCTGGCGTTTATGAACTAGAGGCCGAATTTACAGTAACTGTAAGATAAAAAATGTATATGAATGCCTGGCTAAATAGATGCGTCTTCAGTCTAGTTTTAAACTGTGAGAGCGAGTCTGAGCAACGAACAGTATCAGGAAGGCTATTCCAGAGCTTCGGAGCTAAATGTGAAAATGCTCTGCCTCCTTTGGTGGATCTGGATATCCTAGGAATGACCAGAAGCCTTGAATTTAATGATCTTAAAGAGCGCGATGGATTGTAGGGCGATAGAAGATCCGTTAAATAGACTGGAGCTAAACCATTTAGAGTTCCCTTTCGAGGGAACTCTCGATGCGTCACTTGACGCCTTGGGAACGCCCCCAGCGTGAATGCGTCTGAGCATCAATGTCAACTAGTCCAATGGAAAAAATGAGCGTCACGGGCGGGTGACGTCATGACCAGGAAGGGATAAAGGCTCACCCGGTGAAACGCGGCATTAGCTTCTGTGTCTCAGCAAGCGATCTGTGTCATTTTGTCTCTGTCTATTTACTGTTGTCTGTTGCGGAAAAGGATGGAAACTAAACAAGTGTACAAACAGTGTGCTTCTCCCTGCCCGCGTTATTTAACGGGTGGGGACACACACGAGCTTTGTGTCGTTTGTTTGGGAGTGGAGCATGCGGTCTCAGCCTTCGAGGGGGCTGAGTGCCAGCATTGTGAGATGTTACCGCTTCGCATGCTCCGCTCTCGCCTGTCACTCTTTGATAAAGAGAGTGGGCAGGCTCGCGATCCGCAGGGATCAGGACCCGCGTCTGCTGAGGCAGCGCGGAGATTGCATTCCTGGGGATCGCAAAAGGATCTTTCGGAGGGGGTGGAGACGGGTCCGAGGGCTCTTTCTCCGTCCTTACCCGAGAGATCCAGCGCTCTCCCCCCGGTGTCGGAAGCACGCTCTGCGGTTTCTTCCGCCCGGGGAGAGAGCCCTCCATTACTTCATTGCTCTTCCTCCGAGGAGGTTGATGCGATGAGTTTGGAGAGTGAAAGCACACACATGGGGGAAAGAGATTCACAATTTATTTCCCCAGCATATGATGAGCTGGTGGATGTTATGTCGCGGGCTGTAGAGAAATTAAATATTGAATGGCCATCTGAGAAGAAGGGCGCTCGTCCTAAAAGCAAATTAGATGAGCGCTTTTTATCTTCCACCACATTATCTCCACCACGAGGGCTTCCATTTTTTCCCGATTTGCACAATGAAATATCTAAATCGTGGAATAAACCTTACTCATCTCGTCTTTTCAGCCCTCAAGTTAACACTTATTCGAGAATAAGGGGGCTGAAAGAGTATGGTTATGAGGCGATGCCCCAGGCGGAAGAGAATTTAGCCAGTTATCTTTCCCCTGGTCCCGCATCGTCTCTGAAAGCCTCGGCTTTGCCCACTAGACCGCTTAAAGCCACTTCGGTGTTAGTGGGCAAAGCTTATACGGCAGCAGGTCAAGCTGGAGCATGTCTGCATACTATGGCGGTGCTCCAGGCTTATCAAGCTGACCTGCTGGGGGATCTGGATAGTAGTGAGGGAGTCAGTCATGACGATATTCGTGAACTTCGTCGGGCTACCGATCTTTCTCTCAGGGCTACTAAGGAGACCGCCAGAGCAATTGGGCGGTCTATGGCAGCCTTGGTAGCTACTGAGAGACATTTATGGTTAAATCTGTCTGAAATTAAAGAAAAAGATCGAGCTTTTTTATTAGATGCTCCGCTTGAACCTTCTGGTCTCTTCGGCGACGCAGTCCACGCGGTCGTCGAGAGATTTCAGGAGTCAAAGAAACAAGCGGACGTTTTTAAAAAGTTTCTCCCTCGCCGGGTCCAGCCCCCTGGGGCTGCTGGGCGTGAGCAGCCCCAGCCTTCGAGCTCATCATATCGTGTGCATCAGAAAGAGAGTGTTGCGTCTCGTGCACCTCCACGTAGAGACTGGAGACAGACGCAACCCTCTCAACCGAAGTCTTCTAAGTCGAAGCCGGATCTGAGGACCGTTCTTCAGGCGAAGAAGGCTTCGGTTCAAAAGAAAAAAAAAAAGGTCCTGATGTTCACGCATCAGGCCTGTGAGGACAGCCCCGACCGAAGTGGAGCGGTGTACACCTCATTATACGGTGCCCGTTCCGTTTCGGGGTCCTCACGAGACCGTTCTGCCAACCCTGCCACCCCCGGTGCTTCAGGGCGCAGCGGTCTCCAGCGAGTCGCTGATGCTATGCTGCGGCACAGCATTGGTTTCGCGCCCTCTGAGGGGGGCCTTAGAGCGGCCAGTTCAGGTAGTTCCTGCCATTATGTTTCAGGCTCCGGAATTAGCCGTCTCAATAACACCAGAGACCAGCCTCGAGAGGCTGGTTCCCTTAGTAAATTTTCTGGCAGCGTGGAAGCTTCTGCCGAATATTTCTCGTTGGGTCCTGCAGATTGTAGAGAAAGGATACAGAATCCAGTTTGGTTCTCGTCCTCCTCGTTACAACGGGGTGCTGCCCACAGTGGTGCATCCCGAGCAGGCTCTGGTAATGGAGCAAGAGGTAAAGGCCCTGTTAGCAAAGGAAGCTATAGAACAGGTGTACTCACCCGACAGAGAGTCGGGTTTTTACAGCCGTTATTTCATTGTTCCAAAAAAGGATGGAGGGTTGCGTCCCATTTTAGATCTTCGTCTGTTAAATCGTTCAGTACAGAAACTCAAGTTCAAGATGCTGACACTCAAGCAGATCGTGACTCAAATCAGATCCGAGGACTGGTTTGTCACGATAGATCTGAAGGACGCTTACTTCCATGTCTCCATCCTCCCTCAGCACAGGAAGTTCCTAAGGTTTTCTTTCGGGGGCAAAGAATACCAATATCGGGTTCTTCCTTTCGGTCTAGCTTTATCACCCCGCACGTTCACGAAATGCGTGGATGCAGCTCTAGCCCCTCTCAGGCTTCAGGGCATACGTATTCTGAACTACATCGACGACTGGCTGATTCTAGCGGAATCAGAGCAGTTGGCGGTTCGGCACCGAGATGTCGTTCTCGCTCATATGCAGATGTTGGGGTTGAGGCTCAATGCCAAGAAAAGTGTGCTTTCTCCAGTACAGAGAACCACTTTCCTTGGTGTGGTATGGGATTCAGTGACGATGCGGGCTACTCTATCGCCCGTTCGTGTAGCTGCTATCCTGACAGCCACCAAAGAGCTAAAGCTAGGCCAGTCACGCACTGTGAAACAGTTCGAGAGACTGTTGGGTCTTCTGGCAGCAGCGTCCAACGTGATTCCTTTTGGCCTGCTGTACATGAGACCTCTGCAGTGGTGGCTCAGGACCAGAGGGTTCTCCCCGAGGGGAAACCCACTTCGTGTGATCAAGATCACGCAGCGATGCCTTCGTGCCTTGGTTATATGGAGAAAACACTGGTTCTTAACCCAGGGTCCGGTGTTGGGAGCTCTCTGCCATCGAGTTACGATCTCGACAGATGCTTCCCTCACCGGCTGGGGAGCGGTAATGGAAGGCCGCTCGGTTCAGGGTCGGTGGATGAGTCATCATCTTTCTTGGCACATAAATTGCCTGGAGATGATGGCCGTCTTCAATGCGTTGAAGCAATTCCTCCCAGACCTGAGGGGCCATCATGTGCTCGTCCGTACAGACAACACATCGGTGGTCTCTTATCTGAACCGTCAGGGGGGTCTGCGGTCGCGTCCGCTTTGCAAGCTGGCGCACCAGATCCTCCTGTGGTCTCTGGGGAAGGTACTCTCCCTGAGGGCAGTGTATATTCCTGGGGACCAGAATATTGGAGCAGACATCCTGTCGAGGCAGGAGCTGAGGCCAGGGGACTGGAGACTCCACCCCGAGGCGGTGGAGAAAATTTGGGAGGTTTACGGCCAAGCAGAGGTGGATCTGTTTGCGTCTCAGCATACGACGCACTGTCCACTTTGGTTCTCCCTTACTCACCCAGCCCCCTGGGGCTGGATGCCATGGTGCAGACGTGGCCGAGGCTACGTCTGTACGCATTTCCCCCTGTTGCTCTGCTCCCAGGAGTTCTGGAACGAGTCCGCCAGTACGGAATAAGCCTACTGCTAGTAGCACCACGCTGGCCGAGTCGGATCTGGTTTGCGGACCTGATCCATCTCTTAGACGGTCCTCCCTTGGAGATCCCAATCAGGAGAGACCTTCTGTCTCAGGCCGGGGGCACAATATTTCACCCTCGACCAGAAATTTGGAACCTGTGGGTTTGGCCTCTGAGGGGGCCCAACTCATAGAGAGTGGTCTCTCAGCTGAGGCTGCTGAGACCATTCTAATCTCCAGAGCTCCAGCTACTAGGAAACTATATGCGCTTAAATGGAGAGTTTTTTCTGTATGGTGTCACCGACATCAGTGGGATCCAGTTAACTGTTCTGTGAACACAGTACTCGAGTTCCTGCAGGAGCGCTTTACGTCAGGTCTATGTCCTTCCACGCTCAAGGTCTACGTGGCGGCCATTGCGGCTTACCACGCCCTGGTGGGGGGTACATCGTTGGGTCGAGACCCCCTGATTACACGTTTCCTTCGTGGCACATTGAGGCTGAGGCCTGCAACTCGCACTAGGGTGCCAGCTTGGGATTTGGCAATAGTACTAGAAGGCCTGTCTAGGGCTCCATTCGAGCCCTTAGATTCGGTTTCAGAGAAATTTCTTACCCTCAAGACTATCTTTCTGCTAGCTATTTCTTCCCTTAAGAGAGTTGGAGACCTTCAGGCCCTTTCGGTTTCCCCCACCTGCCTTGAGTTTGCACCGGGGATGGTCAAGGCATTCTTATATCCGAAACAGGGATACGTCCCTAAGGTGCCGACCTTGATTCCGAGGCCTATTGTGCTGCAGGCTTTCTGTCCTCCTCCTTTTACATCGGCGGACCAGGAAAGGCTGAACCTCTTGTGTCCAGTGCGAGCACTGGATACTTATGTTCATCGGACATCGTCAATGAGGAAGTCCGACCAGTTATTTATTTGCTTTGGATCACCTAAGAAGGGTCTTCCTGCTTCTAAACAGACAGTTAGTAAGTGGATAGTTGAGGCTATTTCACTTGCATACGAGTACTCTGACCTGCCGTGTCCTTTGGCGGTCAGAGCTCATTCTACGAGGGGTATGGCGGCCTCTAAAGCCTTACTATTTGGAGTTTCTCTTCAAGACGTTTGTGATGCGGCAGGCTGGTCCTCACCGCTCACATTCGTTAGGTTTTACAGCTTAGACCTGGATGCTGCCCCAGGTTCTCAGGTGCTTAGTGCTTAGTTTCAACAGACTGACACTCAGGTACTTGGAATTCTGGCGTTTTGGGTATTCTCGTTCCCAAGGCGTCAAGTGACGCATCGAGAGTTCCCTCGAAAGGGAACGTCTCAGGTTACGACTGTAACCGTAGTTCCCTGAGAAAGGGAACGAGACGATGCGTCACCCTGCCATACTTCCTGCTTCCCCGTGATCGGCTTGCTTCGACTTTTTGAAGCTAATGCCGCGTTTCACCGGGTGAGCCTTTATCCCTTCCTGGTCATGACGTCACCCGCCCGTGACGCTCATTTTTTCCATTGGACTAGTTGACATTGATGCTCAGACGCATTCACGCTGGGGGCGTTCCCAAGGCGTCAAGTGACGCATCGTCTCGTTCCCTTTCTCAGGGAACTACGGTTACAGTCGTAACCTGAGACGTTTTATAAGTCAAAAGCAATACCTTGTAATTAATACGGAACTTTATAGGTAACCAATGAAGTGATGATAAAATCGGTGTTATATGATCATATTTTCTTGATCTAGTAAGAACTCTAGCGGCTGCATTTTGGACTAACTGTAGCTTGTTTATTGAAGATGCAGGACAACCAGCTAATAAAGCATTACAGTAATCTAGTCTCGAGGTCATGAATGCATGAACTAACTTTTCTGCATCAGAGACTGATAGCATATTACGTAGCTTAGCAATGTTTCTAAGGTGGAAAAAGGCTGTTTTTGTAACATATGAAATATGCTTTTCAAAAGACAGGTTGCAGTCTAATGTAACACCCAGGTCTTTTACTGTAGCGGATAAAGTAACAGGGCATCCTACTATGTTAAAGTCGTGCTGTGAAAGGTTTTGTGGACGGTTTTTACAACCGATAAGTATTACCTCTGTCTTGTCTGGATTTAATAAAAGAAAATTACGCGTCATCCAATCTTTTATATCTTTAACACAATCTGTCAATTTGGATAATTTAGCGTATTCATCTGGCCGTGATGAAATATATATTTGAGTGTCATCAGCATAACAATGGAAACTAATTCCATGTTTCCTTAGAATATTACCAAGTGGCAGCATATATATTGAGAATAATAAAGGGCCTAACACAGATCCCTGCGGCACTCCATAGTTTCCCGAAGTTATGATCGATTTTTCTCCATTCAAGTAGACGAAATGGTAGCGGTCATATAAGTATGACCTGAACCAGCTTAATGCTTGTCCTTGAACACCAATGTAATTTTGTAGTCGATCTAAGAGTATTGTGTGATCTATAGTGTCGAACGCAGCACTAAGATCAAGTAAAACTAGTACTGAGATACAGCCTTGGTCCGAAGCTAAAAGTAAATCATTTGTGATTCTAACAAGATAGTAGTCACTACCCATGACATTAGCATACGATTTTTACATTTTGCACCTAGTGGAAGTTGCATGGAACCTTCAAATAGGTTGTGAAGCTGACGTAACCCGCCACTTCACTTTTAAACACACAATCGCCAACTTCCCTAAGCACTTGAATTCAGGGGATCCCAGCTGCCATTTTGAAGCGTCTTCCACTTCAAGTAGACAATGGAAGTTTATATGAACAGCCCCTCGACCCCTTGATTTTGACAGAGGAAGTGAGTCTACTCATGTACACATTAGGCTGCTCCATATACCACAAAGCAACACAATTGTGATGTCACAGCAAATATCTCTTAATTTACCCCCACCCCACACAACTCGAGTGTATGATATTTGAATTATTTAAGATTTAAACGCATAATACTTGGTGTTAACTTAAGTTGACTGTTTGTTAAACAATTTGTTTGTTTTTCGTTTGTGTAGGCATACCTATATAGTCATAAGAATGGTGAATTAATGTTTTTTTTTTTTTTATAAATCAGAATCCATACTGAATTCCAAGTGATCTAGGGCTTGGGACATTCCAATTCAACCCATTGCAAGGGTTCCACCAGTAGGCACTCATTAAACGTATGCAATGAATTGCATCAGTCTTTGAGATAGAAGGAATTTAGCAAGCTAAGGGCATAAAAAAGCAAAGTGGCATGCAGCCTTATTCAGTATTGTAAAATGTTTTAGGGCTAAATTATGAGAGTAATTTATTAGTAATTTATTAAGAGTAATTATGTTATGTACTAATTATAAAACTATTTATTATTTATAAGCAGCCATTTTACAGAAATAGTTTTAAAGAATTAAATTTTAGTGCAATATTTGTAATTCTCATAATATGAGGCGCATAGTTTTGATTAAGATTTTTAACATTCAGGGGTGCGTTTCCCAAATGCATTGTGAGCCAACTACGGACGCAAGTTCAGTCGAATTGTACTGATAACATTTGTAATAAATGATGGACAGTGTCAAAGTTCTAAGTCACATCCGTGCACTGACACACTTCCTACGAGCTGTTGACAAGACGATTAGGACCAAAAACTTGGCAACGATGTTTTTATCAATCTGATTAAAGGCTGTTGATGTCACACAGTGCGCATGGCTTTTACCCAAGATCTTATTGGGATCAAAACTTACAGTCTGACAAGCAACAATCATAAGACCAAAATCATCATACAGTGTGTGCCGGGAGGAGATCTGAAAAACTTTTATATGACAAGGCTGCTGTAAAGCGAAATTAATAACTAATTATCACAAGAGATTTTGCACACGGAAGTCTTATTTAATGAATGTCATGTATTAATGCCTCCACGTGTTACGGCCTTCACGTGTCTCTTTCAAGGATATTACAGTCACAATCACTCCATGCTGATTGATTCTTCATTTTTGAAGTGGCTTGAGAAATATACGCTATTTCTATCTAAGAGTGTGAGTGTGACATGTCCTTCTAGAGCCTGTTGATGTGAAAAGGTGTTTTTCAAGAGTTGTTTGCAGTGAATAAATATAGATCTCATGCATTTTGATTCTGACCCGCTCATTGGAGCATGGGCTGGTGAGCCGGTCAGCTGTGCAGAAACGCATAAGCTATTGAAAGGCTATCAAATAGTGTCAATCGGGCTCTTTTTGAATTCTGCCCAAACTCTCACACACACAGCGTTATGTATAATTGTCCAGCCTAGTGGACTTATGCATCAGATGAAAGAATTGCATCATTGATAATAAAAGTCAAATTCTTAAAATAAATGTAGTGCTAAGAACTCACTTGGTGGAATATCTAGTATTTAATGTCATCATGACATCCTTTTTTGTTTGTAAAAAAATAAGGGCACTGTGATTCACATGGCTGTCAATTTACAGCTTCCTGTTGCTTTCTATGATGTTTATAAAAAGTAAAAAGAAATGCCACTACCAAGAATTTGATAAATATCAGAAAGATCTCAACTAAAAAGAGAGTGAGGCAAGAGAGCGATAAAGGGCAGACAAGACGTTTTCTCTTAAATCACAGACTACTTACTGGCAATGAGAATGTACAAGCAGCAGTTTTAATCAAGACAATGACTTTATTTGTGTAGACAGATGGTAATATACATTATAGGCTGTGTCCATTCAGGTTTATTACAATAATGTGTTAATTCAATAAAATTGACAGAGCAACGAGTAACGAATTGTGGCAGTCTTGTGTGGACAGAGACGTACACCAGATGAGAAGTGCCAAGCAAAATGCATGTATGCTACTAATTTCAAAACATTCAGTAATTCTCATGCTATGGACAACAACTATAGGTTGTTTTTGCGCTAAAAAAATGTGACATGAGTTCACAGGTAGCTTAATGGAAAAAAAAGTTGCGTATGTGCAAACTAAAAAAAAATAAAAACAATGAGAAGATACACTACATCTATTGCTCCATGAAGAACCTTTCACAACCATGGAACTTTTCTAATGCACAAAAGGTTCTTTAGATTCAGAAAGGTTTTTTAGGAAACCTCCCTTTTGGAACCGTTGTTTTTTTAAATTGTATATTGGGATCCAGTTGTGCCACAGGAAATGTCTGAGTGACCAAGCTATTGTAGCCTACAAGGTTCTAACATATGACAACCCACGTAAGTAACAATGTGAACTTGCCCTCACACAGACTGCTAAACAGTAATGTTAGGCTGGTATAGGCACGAAGACAGTGAGTCAGCTCTCTAGGTGATTCCCAAAAACATAACTGAGTGTAGGGTTATGCAACTATAGTAATACTGAAAACCAGTCTGCAAAACTCAGAATGTCATTAGGTTTTCGATTCAACCAAAACTGAAAATTCTGTCATCATTTACTCTCCTCATGTCATTTCAAATCCTTGTGACTTTTCTTTATTCAGCAGAACACAAAAGAAGATATTTTAAATAATGTCACATGCAGTGATTTTTGTCACTGGGGTCCAGTGCTGTTTTGACACTGGACTAACTTTCACTACATGTTTGAAAACAGTTGAAAAGTTCTTCAAACTGTCTTCTTTTGGGTTCCACAGAAGAAAGTCATATTGGAATGAAGGGTGAGTGAATGATGACAGATTTTTTTTTTTTTTTTACATTCAAGTGATCAAGTGATTCAAGTACAGTACACATTGCTTATTATATAGTACACAACTTCCAGAAATTAATAAAAAAAAATGTACAGTTGTCGCGTGTGTGTGTGCGTGTGTGTGTGTGTGTGTGTGTGTGTGTGTGTGTGTGTGTGTGTGTGCGTGCGTGTGTGTGTCTGTGTGTGTGTGGTCCTGGTATCCCCTACATTATGGCGATTAAATGTCCCCACAAGTATAGTAATACCAGTAAATGTTGACGTTGTGGGAACATTTCTTTTTGGTCCCAATGAGGAAACAAGTTTATAAATCATACATAAGGATCTTTTTTGAAAATCTAAAATAGCAGAAAGTTTTCTGTGATGGGTAGGGTTTACAAAGTGTCTATTTAGACTAAGTGCAAACAGCCCACCTTATTGGCAGAGGCTATTTACACTATATCCACCTACTGACGTCTGGTTAGGACATGTATGCAAAATAACGGAAGACAAGATTGTCACCAGTAGCAATAGTTTAGGGGGTAACGGTGCATGACAAATGTTTTGGCGCAAATCGACCTGAGTTCGAATCCACCTTTTCATTAAAAGTTTAGAAAATATTTGAAAAGTGGAAATAAAGTGTCTAAAGTGTTTAATAATAAAGTATTTTTCAGTTAGGGTTTGGAGTAGGTGTAGGGAGGGCTTTATTGTCCCAATAAGGTGGCGTCCATTTAATAATTTTAATAAACATAATCATTTACACTCTATGCCATTATTGCATACCGTTCAATGTACAACGACACTGAGGGGCAAATAGTATTTGTCACAATTCATAAGTATAAATAGCATCTAACTACTATTTACACTTATTGCAAATAAAGAACTGCTATTGTTGCATGTAAATAGAATCTATTGCTATTGCACTTAGTGCAAATAGTCACTGCCATGGGTTTAAGGGGAAGGGTTAGTGTAAAGGGATAGAATGTACAGTTTTTACAGTATGAAGACCATTGCGTCTATGGAATGTCCCCATAAATTATGAAAACCCAACGTGTATTTGTGTGTGTGTGTGTGTGTGTGTGTGTGTGTCTGTGTAGTTTAAATTAAAACTAGTTTGTCAAAGAAAAAACTAAATAAACAGAATCTATGATCATCTACAAAAATTGATTGAACAATGCTCGACAAACAATCCTGAAGTGCAGAGCTCAAGTCTTCTCTTCGCCTTTCACTAAAAAGACCAATTTAAAAGCCTCTACATAAATCCTTCTTACATCTAGATGTGTTTGCATTGCCATGTTTACATGTCGAGGCTGAAAAGCAATAAAGGACAAACAGTAGTAGGGGAACGTTGTGTTTAATTTGACTCTGTGTTTGTGTGGGCATATGTCCACTGTGATAATACAGCCTTCTGCCACTGTGAGGGATCAGCAAAACCCTTTCACAGCAAATGAGCCAGGGAGTTGCTGACCAGAGGTTTTAACAGATTACAACTGTCACTGGCTGCCTTTCCCATTTATTCTGGCCCTCCACGATGGGAATATGGAATGTCTGTGCAGCGTTATACTTTATTCATCCAACTGTTGTGGCAGAACACGGGAACACGGGAACACAAACAATTTACTCAAGTTATGACAGCACCTGAATAGAATTTCCACATCTCCAGGCAGAGATAACACAGTTCGACTTATTGAATTCTGCCATACCACAAACATGCATCTAGATTTCTGCCATGTCTAAAAGTTCAGTCTTTATCCTGTCTTCACCCAGAATAAATCAATTTAACTTTGTGTAAAAGGCTCAATTTCAGTGGGTTTTCTAAGATAGAAGCAGCTATAGAAGTACCAAAGCAACAAGTCATCTATGTTTTATAAGATAGAAGCAAAAGGAATGATATTGTGCGTTTTACTCCTGAAACCGAGGAGCTTTTTACTCCTGATCTGTACTTACAGTAACCCTCTGGTGCAAGGAGCCCACAAAACACAGACCCTTGAAAGCTATTTTTGACCATTCAGTGCATTACTTTTTATATTATCTATCATATAATATAACAGTTCTTATAATATGCCAATGTGGTTTAGCAGAAATTCAACATGGCCGATGAAAAGTGAAATCACCTACACTGTTAGACTTTTCTGTCATTTCTACAGTTATTTACTTGAAATCAACCAGTATTATACTGCTATTTCTCTTTACAGTAAATAACTGTGATTCTCATTGCATCATGGGAATTTTCCGTGGCGTCAAACACCACGACTTACTGTATTTTTTAAATTTGCAGTTTGCTACTGTATTTAACGTAACGGTCTCTCTGACTGGCACCATTCCATCGTGCTTTTTATTTCCTAATTTGTTGCCTTACACCGCGTATCTACGTTATAACAGACAGAGGCTTTCTATATTGGACACATTGAAGCGACCGGACCATTAATTACTAGTGCAAAATGCAAACCGGGTTGTCCTTTGTCAGAAATAGCGCGAGCGCTTGGACTCGGAGTACCGTGTATAGCCTACGTCAGAAAAATAACAGCGAGCGCATCACACTGTCTGGGATTTGTCGTGTCGCGCCCTGGTCGCGCCGGAGCATCCAGTGTAGACTTATATCACTGGGTTCTGACAGTCTTTTGTTGGACCCCACCGTTCGTGTCTGGCCTGGGGAAGAGACGGAATTCACCGACAGAGAGACCAGAAAGCAAGTTAAAAAAAACATTCTGTGTGTGTTGACAGGTTTGTGCACCCTAGTTTAACATTATAGGCCTACTCGTCATGGCAGTAACGAACTTTACCATGGTAAACTGCGCTAACGTTTCATTTGACAGACTTTGTTAGGTTATTGAATTGAATTGTTAGATTATTGAATTGTTAAAATACGCCAAGGAGCAACGCTTAGTTTACATTAAATTAACTAATGTGAAATTATGTCTTGATAGCCAATGTTGGCCTACTGTTGAGAAAATAACCTTGTAAGTTATGTTGGCTAAAAAGTTTTATGGCCAGCGGCCACCTTTCTAGTTTTAGCATTAATTCGCAAACTATAACTTTATATATGTATTTTATTAATGGAATTTGATATTTACTGCAATTTTGTATGTGTTTAAAAAGGAAACTGCAACAAAGCGCCAATTCGCGCCATGCAGTGACGTCTAGATTCCGTTCCTGAGGTAAGCCTAAACTGTAATTGAAATCATGTTTTTATATATGTTGACATAAGTTTGCTAAAATGATTAGCATTATGTGATAAGTGCTTTGGAGCCACCTGTCTAGGTAGCATAGGGCCTACAATATCTTATAAAATCTCTATAAAATTGGTTAACTTCATATCAAATAGGCTAAGTGTTGTTCAGTCAAGTTCTGAACAGGAACCAATCTTTGGAGAAGTTCGTTTATTCACAAAGGTGGACAAAAACATCGTGTTGGCTTTTTAAAGATTATTTTGATGATGACTTTTAATCCTATGCTGTGGAAAAGATAGAGGAGTAGACAGTCAGACATTGATAATAACAAGAAATCTTTCTTGAGCATCTAAGAGACTTCTTTCAAAAACATTAGGATACTTAATAAATACTTATTTTGGCCACCAGTGTACATGAATCCAACAAATCTTTGGAAATAATTATTTTGAAGGTGGGGTTATGTGTCATTTATTGTGAAAAGAACTGTGTTTTACCCTGTGTTGGACATTTCCTTTTTGACTGCTTAATGTATTTATATTCTGCAGTTTTACGAATGTAATGGGTGCTATTGCATTATAATAATTGTATAAGCTAAACAACCAATGCCTCTACAATCATTTTGTCAAATGCTAACATTTTGTTTAGGATTTTATGTACTTTTTTTAAACTATGTGTGCAATGATGGGCAGCACATAGGGTGTAAATTTGACATGTTTACACATCTTTGAGCTAACCTTTCTGACATATTTACTTTGTCAAAATGTTTTGTTAAAATTGACACAAAACCCTAAACTCACCCATTAATGTGTAAAAATGTAACACATTCTTTCCAGCATTGGCAGACTGTTTATTTTGTGATGTATATGAAATGTTTTAAATAAAAATAAAAAATGGTATTTTGTAATAATTTTGTCTAATTGATTTGAATGTCAGTGGTACTTATGTAGGATAAACATTTATTCTATATCAAAATCATGAAATCTAATTTATATTTAGTACAAATAAAAATAATTACAGTAGTGTACTGATTAGCTTGATTTTTACAGTAATACACTGTATTACACAAATACAGTACCATGTAGTTACTGTAAAACTGATATACGGTTATGTACTGTAAATCTTAATTACAGTAACTTACTGGCAACAGTGTTGCCAGTAAGTTACTATAAAAAAAACTTGAAAAGTCTAACAGTCTGATATCTCTTGATCTACCATCTTTTATAAATATTGTGAAATATTATTAAAATCTAAAATAACTTTTATCATATTTTTTAAATGCAATTTATTCATGCAAAGCTTAATTTTTATGATCCGTCAGAAATCATAATATTTTGACTTACTGCTTGCTATATAAATATTTCTTATTATAATCAATGCTGAAAAGAGTTGTGGTGCTTAATTATATTACGTGGAAACAGTGATACGTTCATGATTCTTTGATGAATAGAACATTCAAAAGAGTAGCATTTATTTGAAATATAATCATTATATGTCTTTACTGTCACTTTTCATCATTTATTTAGTATCTGTCATGAGCTGGGTTTGTTCTCTCTCTCTCTCTCTCTCTCTCTCTCTCTCTCTCTCTCTCTCTCTCTCTCTCTCTCTCTGGCTCTGCCTGTCTTTTTTCCCACCTGTTCATCTTTTCAATTAGCGTTCACGCTGCTCTGTGACACCTGTTCTCACTTTAGTCTCATTACTTTCTCTCTCTAGCGTTTGTTCCCTTGGTTCTTTGTCGGAGTATTACGTGTGTACGTGAGTCGTGCCTGTGCTGTATGTTATCTCAGCCTGATCTCACGGCAATTCGTACGAATTTTATGAGGTGGCTAATTCGTACGAATTCATACAACCTCACTCGTATAAATTCGTACGATTTTTGCTAATTCGTACATATTTTACGAGTTACCAAATTCGTATGAATTCGTACGAATGACCTACCCCTGACCCCACCCCTAAACCTACCCATCACGTGGGTTTAAACAAATCGTACGAATTCGTACGAGTGAGGTCGTACGAATTCGTATGAATTAGCCACCTTTTAATCACTCGTACGAATTCGTACGAATTGGTCGTGAGATAGCGATTTACCGTGTATTATCTTGTCTAGTCAAGACAAGTGTGTGCTGTCTCTACCCTGTCACTCTGCTGCTTGTGGCCTTCTACCAGTCTTCTCTATCACCAACAGGAGTCTTCCGTTTCTGCTGACCTACTGTAAAGTACACTGACTTTGAGTTTATTCCAGTTCTGTGCCGCTGCACGACAGACTGCCTATGTTAATTCTTCATTAAAGACTATTGCCAGAATTTGTCTTTGCACGTGGATCCTCAGTTTCTTCTGACAGTATCTTTGCTGAATAAAAGTTAATTTCTTAAAAAAAAAAAAAAAAACTGACTCCAAACTATATATATATTAGTGCTGGGCAACGATTAAAATTTTTTATGATTTTCTTGCGATTAATCGCGATTAATCGCATTGTTACGCGCAAAATTGAATAATGAATTCTAAAGTACTGTATTGCGCACTTTTGATTTAAATGTACTGCTACAAAAGTGCTATAACATGTGGTTTGCAAAAACTTTAAACAAATAAGGTGCTTTTATACCAGCAGTATTCCCTTTACACAGTATCAATAAAATATTTCTTGTAAATCTCAACTTAAACATTAATGTAATCAAATCAAATATTTAAACAAAGCTATTTGCCACTGCCAGGGCATTACTTTTTAGCTAGCTTGTTAAAACGAGTCCTGATTTCTTTTTTTTCTGAACAGGTATCTTGTATCAGGGAGCAGCAGAAACAGTCTAAAAGGGTCATGATCACTACTACAGATATAAGTCGACCAACGTTACTTCTCTGATAGCAGCTTAGGTTTGGTCATGGCATGCCATGGTTTCCCACGTAAGATTACATTAAACAGAGGTAAAGCCCAATTTATACTTCTGCGTCGAACTCACGCCGTAGCTGTGTAGCGCGCGTACCCGTGCATCTCTCCAAAAATGTAACGTCAATTCTACCCGTACCGCAAGCGCTGTGATTGCTAGAACCGCTCCCCGGGTTTCACACTCCCTCTGCATGTGTAATTGCGCGTCAACGCGGACAACGACGCAGATATATAATGAAAACCAACGCGTAGTCTATAGCGTAGAGGCTCCGGCGTTGGTCCGACGCAGAATTATAAATCAGCCTAGAGTGGGTGAAGTGGTCGAGCACAGGTGCAGCGACAAGCGGGTGCGTTTCTGTGAAACAGTTGCGGTCATGCTCGCCTCACGCACACGCACACGCCCGCGCGTTGCCGAAGTTGAATTGTCTAACTCTTTGTAGGCCTACACGACGCGCAGCACAAATCATTGGAAGAGAGACTGATCCTCGGCTCGCTGTTTGTGAGTTTCCAGAATCTAAATAGTTATCAGGACATCAACAGGAGGGAATTCACATGGCAGAGCATCCCCGCTAAACTAAACGCAGGCCTATCAGGTAAAGTTCTGTATAATTTTAAGTAAAAAAGACTACAGCTGCGTAGCGTACAGAAGCCGTTGCCATGGTTACTATCCATAGAGCGCCTGTCATTCACTCGCAGAGCGCTGTCTCCCTTTCTGTTCACCTGAGAGAACCTGCCAAAGCCCCTCTACTGCTTGTTTGGGTGGTTTATTTGCTGGCTGACCAACATCCCACCCCTCCTGTGATCATGGTTTGACTGTAGGCCTATGTGTATTCAGAGCCAGTGAGCAACGGACTTTCAAAATAATAATAATAAAAAAAACTGCGTTAACGCGCGATAAAAAAATTGTCTGCATTAATTAATAAATGCGTTAACGCGATAATAACGCGTTAACTTGCCCAGCACTAATATATATATATATATATGTGCGGTATATATATATAGGTCACCGTGATTTTGCCACGTAAGACATGTTCCTGGATCAACATAATTTTTGATCCTGAATCAACATTCCTGTCCCAAAATGTAGCCTAGTCCAATCCCTACCCCTTAACCTAACCCTACCCATAACTTTTCCTTAAAATCAGAGTGTAATGATAGGTGAAAAACACTGATGTTTAAGTACTTCACCCTGGTTCTAAGCCTAAACTTGACACAAACTGTAAACGTGTCCCTCAAATCTGATTGGTTGATTGGAAAGTTGTTCCAGGATCAACAAAGATGTTGATCCAGGAACATGTGGTACTTGGTGAAATCACGTTCACCATATATATCTATCTATATCTATATCTATATATATATATATATACGTATATATATATATATATATATATATATATATATATATATATATATATATATATATATATATATATATATATATATATATATATATATATACACACACAAATGAATAGGGGAGAGCGGGGCACAACCTAACACATTTTGGTTTTGGCTAAATTATTTAAAAAATAATTAAGTTAGATTCATCTTTTTTTTACACAAGCAACATACACATCTCTGCTACATATGAACACTTAAAGTTTTTTTCTAGGAGCTTCCATTTTCGTACAGTTGCACTGAAAGTGACAGAAGTGCAAATGTTACAACCTACCCCATATGTGGGGTTAATTGTAACAGACAGAGGGGTTAGTTGTAACACTTGTGTGTAACACACATAATTCAGTACTATTTTATCTGTATAGTTTGATATTGTTTGTGCATATGTATAGATAGATATCCATACATCCATCCTTCATCCAATCATCCTTCTATGGATCAATATCATGGATAGAGACAAAAGGGATGCACAGTTTTGCAAGCAATACATAAATAAATAAATAAAATCATCAAATATTGTAATTGCAATTGAATTACATTTATGTGTGGCAGCTGCATGTAAAATTATTATTATTGATAATAATAACAGTAATAATAATAAAAACTTAATAAAAAATGTTAATAAAAAAATTAAAGGGTTTATTGCATTAAAACCAGGCTATATATTTTTTTAAAAACAAGTGATTAATGCATAGTAAACTAAATAAAAAAAATTCCAACATTGTTTGTGAAAGTCCAACAAAGTTAAATATATAAATAAATACTCAAACCTAGAAGTTGTGTGGCTCCCTGTTTTCATTTGATTATCATTGTACACTTGGCGGCTTGTTTGTAACACTGTGCTACAACTAACCCCGCTGTGTAAAACATATTTTAAGCCTAGCTAACAGTTGCTAGGAGTTGCTGACATGTTTCAAAACGGTGCTATGTTTTAGCCAACAAGACAGTTATTAAGGCAATATAAAGTTAGATTTGGTGACGTACACACCCAACTCAGAAACCGAAAAAAACCTGTGATGAAAAAATTTACTTGTATGGTGTCAAAACACTCTTTGTCCAGCATCTTCATGAAATCTTATCAAAACTTTCCGCAAATTCGCGGGAGACCGTCTTCTGGCAGCGAGAGAAAAAGAGTGTAAACACAACCGGCTTGATCCCGACTAACTATGTAAAAGGTCCGTGTTACATTTAACCCCGCGTTAGGTTGTGCCCCGCGCTCCCCTACAGTGCAAATAATACTTAAAAAAATGGGAATAATTAAATAACAACAATTAATAATAATTAACTATTTGAGGCTTAAAAATGCATGCCTCAAATAGTTAATTTCTTGGAAAAGAAAATCAAATCGGACATTTGTCAAAGTTCAGCTTGTCTTTACTCTTCACAAAAGGTTTACAAAATGGCAGTTATTGATAAAGTATCAGTTCAGTGGCTTCAGATCAAAGTGGGGCTATCCGCTTCTCAGTGTTCAAAGTGCTGGGCGTGCTGACGGGGAATGAAGCTACAACATGATCTTAGATCTTTACCAAAGGGTGGAGCACGCACCAGCCCTCAAATCAATTTAATGATGCTTAACCATCCACATCCACAAAAAGAGCTCCCTCTCCCCTCTCACAAAAAGCAGATTGAAATCACACCAGACACTGAGCTCACTGACAGATTAGAGAATCCAACATAGCAGGAAATATCTTTTATTTTAAGCAGAAGAGATGAGAAAAGAGAATTATGTGCTAGTCCAGCAATGATCCTCCATCTGTTGGGAAGGGGGGAAAAGTGCATGACCGCAATCCATTAGATAATATTTGTTTAGAATAGTTGTCCATATTGTTCGCATGATTGTAGGATTTAATTAATATTTGTTTTGGAGAAAATGACAGGAACTGAAATGTGTTTAACACATGTAGCCATGCATAAAAGATATACTGCCTGTTTGTTTTAAAGCGCTCTCCAGCAGCATATGTCTTCATTATTTGTAGGCCCATTTGCTTATGTTAAATTATTCCTGTAACCTACTGATCCAAAATATTTGCTATTCCCTCTTCTATAACTCACTTCTTTATCAACAGAACAAGCACTAGCTTCCAGCCACTGTGTTTTACATTATGCTAGGCCTAATGCAAGGTAAATAACCATCCTTCTATTGTCTGCATCCCTTCTGGGAGAAGCCCCCTGATCCAGGCCTGATTTCCATTTATACTACATGTTACTCCAGGGTAGATTTTTTTTTGTTTTTTGTTTTTTTTTGCATTACTTGGGAAGGTTGCAATGCCAGAGAAAAAAAAAAAACATTGAATACATTCATTCTGCAGTGACAATGCGTGTTTCTCAACAACCGAAACGAATTCAGAAAAATATGTGAATCTGTGGGCATAACTATGTGAGAGCATGTGGGTATGTTTTTGTGGCTAAATGTATTTGTGTGTTTATGCATATACACATCATATAGCGGCTGTCACTGCTACAAGTGGGCACAGGGAATATAATGGTCTCCCGATGGGAGAGGATCAATTATTCCAACACCGCATTTTATTACATGCTGTCATGTGAGGGGGAAATGCATTCAGCTGAGGCATTTAAGAGTGATACTTCTCAGGGAGGCTTGGAAAGTGTTTTTCCAAGAGAGCTGAAGAGCAGCGAGGGGAAGACCTCACCAAGCTAGCAGGCATCAGTGACAAGAGCATTTGAAAAGTAAAGGGCTGTCAATCTCATCCCAACCTACTTCAACCAGCTAGGATGAAGCTGGGATAAAGCCGAGGTTAGGGTGGAAATGTCCGTCGGTATCAATTGCTGTCGGCAGGTGCCTATCAAGTAGGCCCAACAGATTGTGTCTAGCTCTCCAATGGCCACTACAGACTAGTGTTGTTTTTGGCGCCCTATTTTAATTTTAGTTTTAGTCTAGTCTTTGTGTCAAGCTGTCATTTTAGTTTTTATTAGTTTTAGTCACGTTCATACTCTTTTTAGTCTAGTCTAGTTTTAGTCGACGAAAGAAATAGTCTAGTTTTAGTCAATGAAAATTGTATTTTAGTCTCTTTTTAGTAATGCAATTCTATTTAACGCAGTCAATATCGTATAAGTACCTAGTGGTATAGACAAAACCAAAATATTATTTTAGCCAAACCCATTTCAAACAATCTTATCTTCTTATAGTTATCTTATTATATTATTGTTACCTTATAGACTCAAGAATACATCCGTTCCAGACACGGAAGACGCTCTGATTTGAATTTACAACATATTTATTTTACCAACCAAACATGTTAGAAGTAGCCTACACACATGATGAAATGAAAGTTTTTCCATATGTCATTTCTTCTTTTTCTCCCAAAGACGAATCCCTTTCTCTGTGTCAGACTTAACTTTGTTTGTTGTCGTTTATGCTACCGCCTGTTTCACATACTCAGTTTGCAGTGCGTATTATTCCCTGCACCCATGTTAATAGGTTAGAGCGCTCACACCGCACGCGGATGCGTCCGGCAATGCGCTCCAGGAGCGGTGTGTGCATAATAGCAGAGCAGAGATCTACACAGTAACAACGCGACATAATGGATGTAGGCTAAAAATATTGTTTTGAAATAAAAAAAATAGAGAATGTTGTGATTGTGGTACAGCCGTAGATCAGTTGCGCACTGCAAACGCAGCACATGTGAAAGCACAATAGCGCGTGCTGCTCCTGCATACACACCGCACACGCACTACACACGGAGTATGTGTGAAACAGCCGTAACTCACGCAGCTGCATCTTCTAAATAATGCCGCGAGTGGGGCTTGAGGATGTAAGGTCGCCTGCGTCTGCGCAGTGCGATCTGATGCAGCCCCTGAAGTGACACAGGAAACAGAAATGCTGCATAATAATAATCCAACTAAACGAGACGCAATAACGTTAAATAGCATTTCGTCTCGTCTCGTTTTGGTCAACGAAAATGAAGAGACATTTAGTTTTTATTTTGTAAACCACATTTAGTCTCGTTTTTATTCGTCAACGATATTGCATTATACATTTAATTATAGTCATCGTCACATGACCAGCATTTACGTTGCATCTCGTCTTAGAAATTTTGTCCGACTTGATGCAGCGCTGACTCCACGTGACTGTGACGTATGCCATCAAAGTACCGCGAGAGCGATTCGAGAGTAGCCGGAGGATTCAGCCAGCGCAGTTTCTCAAGAGTGATTCACCGCATGACAACGATCACGTGCGTGTCGTGTTTATTCTCACACCTTTAGTTCCACTAAAGTGCACAAATCAGTTTTTATAACAGTAAACAGTCTTTTCATGTAGTCGCGATGTTATATTGAGTCATGTTTATCAAAATAAAACTGATTAAAAAACGTTGACTCCACTTCATTGATATGCTTATTTTGAACTTTATTCTAGTTCAAACAGATGCTGTATGAAGCAGTAAAGTGTTGAATGAAAATGTGTCTGAAATGTCTGTGTATTTGGCAAATATTGCATTTATTTCATTTCAGCTGTTGGTAAAGTATGCAAACACCACGTGAGAGGTCACTACGGGAACCAGAAAGTGTCCGACTTCACGTCTCCGTTTGCAGCTCCTCCCCGCCTGCACGTGGCTACTCTCGCCGATCGCTTACATCCAACCGCAGCCGATGTCGAACACACCTAATGATGGTCTGCTTTTATGTAATTTTCTCTTTTTTATTAAAAATATTCACAAATGTATTAGCATGAAACACTGATATTCCGATTGTCAAATATGTGCAAGTGGATGGGTTTTTTTGTTTAAACATCTTTATAGCGATCGCGTTAGTTGAGCTGTATGCATAATGGGCGGCGCCATTTTAGTTTGTTGTACAGTTCAGAGAATCGGATCTGTTGGATTTACAACACGTCAATTCCTCCACTTCTCACGAAATACATGAAAGTAAGTGGCCGGTGAACTGGGAGAAGAATAGGGTCAAATGTAAAGCTACTTGCACAATGTGTATCTGATATGAATAAAACGTGTCATCTTATTATAATGGAAAGGATTATTATTGCCGCTTCCATAGACATCAGTGTGTATTTTACAAACTCAAAATCATTGTTTTGCTAGTAGGCTACTTATGTGTATTTAAATGTCTGAAACCTAAAATAAACATAATGTGGTTGAAAACACTCAATAGTTGTGATATATGACAGCACTGAGTGCGTCCGTCTCTGGCTCAGCGCCAGCCGAGCCAACGCTTGAAAGCTCGTTTGAATTTAGCAGTTGATCACGTGATGCACCGACCGTTCTAATCACACCGGTGTGATCGTAAGCTCCAGGGACCAGCCAAGACTGATCACACCAGTGTGATCGTATGTGTGAAAGGGTTAATGTCACGTTTCCCATTCCATGACTAATAAAATAATCGCAATGTATTCTCTGTAAAAATCCGTAATCCGCAGGGTGATGGACACGGAGATGGGTAAAAAGGTTGGCGGCTACACATTCTGCAGCGCCGCGTCGCGTGTAGGACAACTCGACGTATCGCATACCAGACGCGCACTTTCTCAGTTTATGGCCAGCAGTATTCTTATGTTTAAGGAGATTATGAAATTAAGATAATGTCTGTAGGCCTACTATGTTATGATTGTACTGTACAATTAAATACAGTAGTTGCTGAGTCTGTGATCTGAATACTTTACCTCAGAGCATCCATAACTGAATGAATTGAGATTATCACCTGAAAATCCGATAACATCAGCAATTTTCATTCAAGCAGCTGATTTCTGTAAATTAATGTAAAACTAAATGTACATTGCAGCACAGGGTGAAGTCATTTACGATAATTTGTAACAAATATAATGTAAATTTAATATAAAACTATGTAAATGGCGCTCTGTGTCGCGGCAGGATTTTGAACAAGAGCCGTTGCTGGGTGCCGCAGACAGATGCCGAATGGCACAACCGGTGTTAAAAAGAGAAAATGAAGAGAAAATGTGTTCGAATTTTAAAGACGTGGCCCTGCGCTTCTCGTCCGGTGTACCGCGTGACCCCCAAGTGCTGTTTTCTTTTGAGCCGAAGAACTCCCATTCAGGCGAGCTTACTTTTTTCAGGTGTGGACAGAGTGTTTCACTCTCTCGCTCAGACGACGTTCTCCTCAGAGTAGCAGCGCGGCGCGGGCTGCGTCTTCTTTGATGGGTGTCAGCGGGTGCAATACAGCTGAGACGTCAACCAGGTACTCGAGATGGAGTATTTACGTGTCATGTTATCATAACAGTCCTATTCATTTTAAACATCGTGGTTATTGCCAATACCGGTAGGGGAGCGCGGGGCACAACCTAACGCGGGGTTAAATGTAACACGGACCTTTTACATAGTTAGTCGGGATCAAGCCGGTTGTGTTTCCACTCTTTTTCTCGCGCTGCCAGAAGACGGTCTCCCGCGAATTTGCGGAAAGTTTTGATAAGATTTCATGAAGATGCTGGACAAAGAGTGTTTTGACATCATGCAAGTACATTTTTTCATCATAGTTTTTTTTCGGTTTCTGAGTTGGGTGTGTACGTCACCAAATCTAACTTTATATTGCCTTAATTACTGTCTTGTTGGCTAAAACATAGCACCGTTTTGAAACATGTCAGCAACTCCTAGCAACTGTTAGCTAGGCTTAAAATATGTTTTACACAGCGGGGTTAGTTGTAGCACAGTGTTACAAACAAGCCGCCAAGTGTACAATGATAATCAAATGAAAACAGGGAGCCACACAACTTCTAGGTTTGAGTATTTATTTATATATTTAACTTTGTTGGACTTTCACAAACAATGTTGGAATTTTTTATTTTTTTTTTATTTAGTTTACTATGCATTGATCACTTGTTTCTTTTTTTTTTAAATATAGCCTGGTTTTAATGCAATAAACCCTTTAATTTTTTATTAAAATTTTTTATTAAGTTTTTATTATTATTACTTTTATTATTATCAATAATAATAATTTTCCATGCAGCTGCCACACATAAATGTAATTCAATTGCAATTACAATATTTGATGATTTTATTTATTTATTTATGTATTGCTTGCAAAACTGTGCATCCCTTTTGTCTCTATCCATGATATTGATCCATAATAGAAGGATGATTGGATGAAGGATGGATGTATGGATATCTATCTATACATATGCACAAACAATATCAAACTATACAGATAAAATAGTACTGAATTATGTGTGTTACACACAAGTGTTACAACTAACCCCTCTGTCTGTTACAATTAACCCCACATATGGGGTAGGTTGTAACATTTGCACTTCTGTCACTTTCAGTGCAACTGTACGAAAATGGAAGCTCCTAGAAAAAAACTTTAAGTGTTCATATGTAGCAGAGATGTGTATGTTGCTTGTGTAAAAAAAAGATGAATCTAACTTAATTATTTTTTAAATAATTGAGCCAAAACCAAAATGTGTTAGGTTGTGCCCCGCTCTCCCCTATATCGCCACACTCTAAATTAACACGATGTCGATATTTCATGCTTTGAATATCACGATTATCGCCAACACCGGTATATTGCGACACCCCTAATATATATGTTATGACGGTGGAAGGTGAACCCAGGCGCAGACAGGATGCAGTGACACAAAGTTTATTATAGACAGAAAACAAAACCCACGAGGGGGCAAACCATGAACAGCAAAAGAAATGACAAGACTAGACCAGGACTGACTAGACCATAAACTAACTACAGAAACAGGATCAGTAATTCTCCAGACAAAACTCTCACAGGTAAGTTTAACACACAGGTAGAAATCACACTATGAGAAACAATGAACCGGCACAGGAAGGCAAACACAACGGGATTAAATAGGGGAACACTAATGACGAGGACAGGTGAAACTGCCTAGACAATAATGACAAGACAAGGGTAACAAGGGGGCGGAGTTACATAACGAGACAGCACAAGCACATGGTCCAAACAACTGGCCATGCGCTTATACACAAAACATGATTCCGTCATGATCCTGCCTTACGACCAGGGAAAATCAAGGACACTAAGGCAGAATCATGACAGAACCCCCACCTTAAGGAGCGGCTTCCAGACGCTCCTCAAGGGGACATTAAAGGGGTCATATAATGGTAAATGCACTTTTACAGGTTGATTGTACTGAAATGTGTGTTGGCAGTGCCTGTACACAACCATCATAAAATGATAAAAATCCATCCAGTTTTTTATTTATTTAATCTCCTTATGTTTTCCCCTGCCTCAAATTGAGCCGTTCGATTTTGTGACATCACTAAATCGGACGCCCCCCCACGATTGTTGATTGACAGCAGGTTTCAACACAGACCCGCCCTCGCTTGTGAGCGAGCTGTCAATCATAGTCCGCGCGGACCGGCGCGGTCATTGTTGATATGCTGGAGCACTGTCTATGAGCAGAATGGCGTCTAAGCGATTGTGGTGGTCTGTTCTTGGGTGTAATAACGAACACAGCAGTCATTTTAATGTTCCTAAATCCGAACCGCTTAAGACGCAGTGGCTGAGTTTGTTTTCGAAGGGAATATTCCCCACGAGCAACGTCAATGCTCTCATGTTTGCGCGAATCATTTCACACACCAGACTGCTTTATAAACGAGGATCAGTATAAAGCTGGTTTTGCTGCTCATGAAAAAAGGATCAGTACCAGATATTCGTGTTCCTGCTGAACCTCCAGAAGAACTGAAGTGAGTGTAACGTTTTATTAAACTTTATATTAATATTTATATTAATCTTTGCAAATCGCTAACTGCACGCTTCACAATGAATGCGTCTAAGGTTTACACCCAGGGTACATTACGGCATGTTTTCTATGTATGACGTTCTCAATATAATTCATAATCCCACGTTTATACTGAACAATGCGTTATGGTTATTGTGTTCAAACGGTGTACATGTGACGATCACAAAAGTATTGTTATTGTACTTTCATTTTGAATATGTTGTTGTGTTATTTTGGAAAAAGAAACATTCAGAAGGGTTTTATTCTAATGTGATTCATTTTAAAAGAAAAAGAGAGAAGTGTGCAATGCTACTCCTGACCGTTAGGGGCAGAGTCGAGCAATGGGTGTTAAGCTGTGCGAGTCATGAGTTTTTTTTATTACTCCAGAGAGCTTGAACGTGACACACTGTCTCCTCGTTTCTCTCCTTTGTTACAGGTGGGTAAATGTATAAAAACACTTTAAAGTTGAATGTAACCATGCTGAAATGTGTTTAGAATATAAGTGAATTGTTTTAGAGAAGTGATGTTCGTCAGAGTTTGTTTTTGAGTTTGATTTAAGCGAGAGAGAAAAGCTCAAACGATTAGCGGCCTACTGAAAACGCACATGTAACGTTTGTGAGCGCGTCAGTTAAAAATATACAGTTTTCCTTATACATATGCACATGAAGGTATTTTATAAGCTTTAAAGGTCAATATGTATTGTTTAATGTACTTTATACCATGGTCTGGGTGAATACTCGATTCTGATTGGCTGCGGGGTGTCCGTTAAAAAGTGATAGAGGACACCTAGTAAAGGAGTTCTGATGAAACTGACTGTTTACCGTTCGAAATTAATAAATAAATGCGCTGCCTACAACAGCTGTGAGTAACCATAGCAACCGGCAGGCAAAGTATCCGTTAACAATTTGCTCTATCAGAACAAACATCTAACATTAGTTAGATATTACATAGCCTGCTAATACAACAATGAGCGACTTCATTATTTCTTTTAACATTTATGGAGAATATGACAACTTTGACGACTGGGATGCTGCTGAAGAAAGAAAAAATGTAAATAAAACGGAGATTGATCTGATTAATTTATTGCCCTCTACAAGCCCAAATCGCTGGAGCGCAGAAGTAATTTTTTTTTATTTTTTTTTTATTGTTGTTTGATTAATTGTTTTATGTGTAATAAAAAAATAACTATGCCTGCCTTTGTGTTTAATGAAAAAAAATTCATTTTTGAACCTAAAGGGTTCTACAAGCTGAGCGGACTATAAATATCTCCGGTTGCTAAATAAACCGTCAGGCAAGTTATTATTTGTAAAAACAAGAGATTTAGCCTAATTAAAATATAAACTATTGTTTTAAAAATGTTTTATTTGGCAAGTGACCATGGTATAAGCGGGTTAATGCCCTTCGAGGTGTCCGTTGTAAGGTTTTAATGGACTTCGGCGGAGGAGTCCATTTAATGGACCTCCGCTGCGCGTCGGCCGGTTTACACCTCGCCGTCGTCCATTAAAACCTTACAACGGACACCTCGTCGGGCATTAACCCTTACATATATGTGTTTTGAAGATCTATTTATTATGGTTAATGTGTTAAATAAGGTTTAAATTTATATTTGAAGTATATTAATAATTCTGAGAGTGATTTGCAGCATCGTATTAATGTGATACTGGTAAAATATTGTGAATAGAAATGATTAATCATTTAAGAGAAGTAATTGAAGTATATTACTATGGTTTTTGTATTTCTTTTTTGATGAATAGTGTGAAATATAAAAATACAGAGTCAGTGAACATGAATGTGAAATTGAGAAGTTTATTTTATTGCAGATTGTGAATTGACATGAACATTGAAAGTCATTGTAATGTTAAGAAGACATTGAAAATTTGATATGTGAAGCATAATGTGACTCTGAGAAACAGAGATTTGTTTAATAAACATATTGTGAATAAATTACTCCAGAGAGCTTGAACGTGACACACTGTCTCCTCGTTTCTCTCCTGTGTTACAGGAGAATAATCTGTCCCTCACGGGTGCCGACGCCACGGTACCCGTTACAGATTTTTGGTGGCCCGTACGGGGAATGACAGTAGATGCGCAGGCTACAAGCACGACCAGAATCAGCAGTTGACATGTTCCAGGAACTGACGTCTCTTCAGGCTTGAAGTGAGAGGAAGATTGGGTGATGCGTGAATCCTGCTTTCACCAGAACGAGTGCCGGTGAGATGACGATTGTGCTGCACACGTGGAACCAGACCAGCAGAGGCGAGTGAAAGCGTGACCAGGACAAACAACCGGCGGAAGGGAAGAGAGAAAAGCAGTCATGGCGGATGGTGAGAGAAAAGGCTTGGTGTGGAGCATCAAGAAAAGTCTACTCATGCTGACGGCCGATGAACTTTTCCAACTAGCCCAGAGGGTTGGTCCGGTGCCAGGGAAGGACTCATCCACACTTCAGGTCGGCGAAGAAGAGAGTTGCTTTGAGTACATTCTAACTTTTATGAACAGTGACATGTTGGTGGAATCTGAGGATTCAGGAATGGCAGTGCTCTTAGAGCTTAATTATACTTTAAATAAAGTCATTCAGATTCGTTATGCTCAACCTAAATTAGGTGTTGGGGAAAATGTGAACGAGATAATGTCAATTCCAGTACTGAGTGAGAACAGGACAGTAGGTCAGCTAGCGACAGATACTGATAACTTGACAACCGTTAACGTGACAGCCAGTGGTTCGAATATTACTCACACAGCTGCAGTTAGCGTGAACAAACCCCCACTCACACCTACTGAAATCAAAAGCACACAGAACGCTGACACAGAGTTACAGAGAGTGCTTTCCAGTTACGCTGAGCTTAGCAATAAAGTCATGCAATACATAAACAGCCCCACATCCTCACTCACAACCACATCTCCGCCATTACAACCTACTCAACAATATGACAACACTCCCACACCAGAACAGCAGCCACATGGAAGACACGACCGAATAATTCCCCTTCGAGACCTTTCACTGCTTCGTCGTGAGTTCAAGATCCAAGGTGGACAGATCGGCGACCAGGGCTCAGATTTAAGCTACAATAGCATATGCAGACAAATCGATGAGGGTGTTAAAGAGCGATTCAGTGAGACTGAAATATTGAGAGGCGTTCTCAGAGCCATTAAACCGGGAAACTTTAAAGACATGCTAATACACAAAGACGACTTGATGATAGACGAGCTGAAAGGCTTTCTGCAATCCCATTTAGGAGGGCGAAGCAACACAGAACTTTTCCAAGAACTCATGTGCACAAAACAAAATGACGGCGAGACTCCACAACAATTCTTGTACCAAGTGATAGGCCTCAAACAAAAGATCCTGTTCGCTTCAAAATACGCTGACACAGAAGTGAAGTATAATGTGAACACAGTTCAGGACGTTTTCCTTCACGCCGTGTATCAGAGTCTCAGCCAGAAGCATAACGACATACGTCGAGAACTGAAACCATTTCTCTCAGATAGCAGCGTGTCTGACGAGACAATCTTAAAACAAATGATGAAGATAACAAACATTGAGAATGAGAGACAGAGACGTTTGGGATCAGTTGTGAAGCAGAAGCAAATAAGTGTGAATAGCACAGAGCTTGAAGCGGCAGCAGTACAGGGCAGTAGTACAAAGAAAGAGGTTCCAGACAAACAGATAAAGGCCGATGTACTCTAGCAGTTAACTGAGAAAGTAGAGGGGTTAATGAATAAAGTTGAACTACTGCAAAGACCTCAGCAGATTCAAAACCCAGAATGTTGTCATCATTGCCCAGGCAAAGTGGATCAAAGAAAACCCAGATCAAATAGCTGTGCTAATTGCCTCGAACAGAACCGCCCAGGTTGCACTCATTGTTTCTATTGTGGTGAGAATGGTCACAGAGCAGTAGGCTGTTTGAAAAAAACCAAGCGTCCGGAAAACTGGAGCCGGTTTCTGCCACGGGACGAGCAGTGACCAGGCTTCATGTTCAGTCCCACAGTGTTGAGGGTAACGTACGGAGTTCTGAGAGTCGTACAGGGCCAAGGTCAGTTAATCAGAGACTAAAAGAAAACAACGAACAAGTCAATAACCAACGTTCTCTCTCTTTACCCACTCAAACCAGTAGATGTCTGGCCAAGTTCATAGGAGCCAAAGCCCTTGCACGATGTGACCTCAATGGGTTGACAGTCAATGCCTTACTGGACACTGGAACCCAGGTGAGCATGATAGATAAAAGCTGGAAAGAGAAGTATCTACCAAACACACCCATTAGGCCGCTTAGTGAAATCTTCGATGAGAGAGAAGAGCTGGAAGTGCACGCAGTGAATGGAGAAATCCTCCCTTTTGATGGCTGGGTCCTTATTGCAGTCAGTTTCAGTGGAAATGGTGCGCTTAGCCAGTCTATCATGGTGCCATTTCTTATCTGTAGCATTCCGCTTGCACAGCCACTACTTGGATTTAATGTCCTAGAGGAAGTGATTCAGAATTGAACAAAAGAACTTGTTCCAGCACTTACCACGCTTCTAGCTGACGCAATATCGGCTCCTGCTGAGAAAGTTGAGCTGCTGATGAACTTCATTCAGACTAACAAACCCTCCATGTATCAGAGATTGATAAGAACGGGTAATTATGTGACTACAGTCCCATCCGGACAAGTAGCCTGGGTGAAGTGTCAGGTCCCATCCGCTGTAGACCAGACAGACCCTCTTCTCTTGTTTGAACCTAACAAGAACAGTGGCCATCTCACCGAGCTTGAGATTGAGGAGGGCTGGTAACACTTTATTTCGATAGTCCACTTTAGACATTATACTAACTATAAATAACTTAGCAGCTACATGTCAACTAACTGTCATTAGAGTATTAGTAGACTGTCTGCTTAATATCTGCTAACACTTTATTTTGTTGGTCCCCCAACAGACACTCTACTAACTATAAGTAACTTAGCAACTACAAGTCAACTTGTTCTTCTAACCCGAACCCTAACACCTAACCATAACCTACCAGTCTACTGACAGTCTACTACAGTCTACTAATACTCTAATGACAGTTAGTTGACATGCTGTTGAAAAGTTACTTATAGTTAGTAGAATGTCTAAAGTGACTATCGAAATAAAGTGTAACCGGAGGGCTTACTAGAACTACAGACCGCAAAGAGACTTTATGTCATAATACCCATGAGAAATAGCACGAAGCATCCTGTTACAATACCAAGGAAGACAGCCCTTGGTAGCGTCCAGACGGTGGCTAGAGTGATTGAGAACAATCCATCAGAGAGCCCCAGGCCCAGAGTAGCAGTCGTTAAAGCAGCAACAGCCCCAGTTAAGCAGAGTGTTCCAGCGTCATGGCAGCCTCGTGTGGACCTTAGCCACCTTGGTGATGAGGAACAATAGAAAGTCAAGGAAATGCTGTGGGAAGCATTTGCACAAGACAGTCATGATATTGGATGTATTCCTAGTCTACAGATGTCTATCTCACTCGAAGACGAGATTCCAGTGCAGAGAGCTTACTTTGGTGCCCAAGCCACTGTTCAAAGAGGTGAAGGAGTATGTACAAGATCTGCTCATGAGAGGTTGGATTGTGAAGTCAAAGTCCTCTTATGCTGCTCCAGTGGTCTGCGTCCGAAAGAAAGACGGTACACTCCGCCTCTGTATTGATTATCGTCTCTTGAATCAGAAGACCATCCCTGATCGACATCCCCTACCTAGGATACAAGACCTGACTGATAGCCTCGGTGGTTATTCCTGGTTCAGCATCCTCGACCAAGGAAAGGCTTATCATCAGGGCTTTATCGCCAAGGACTCTCAGCACCTCACTGCTTTCATTACCCCCTGGGGGCTATATGAATGGGTGCGTATCCCTTTTGGCCTCTCCAACGCCCCAGCAGCTTTCCAGAGGAGTATGGAGGAGATGTTGAGTTCCTTGAGAGATGATTGCTGTCTTCCGTACCTTGACGACGTGCTCTGCTATGCAAAAACCTTTGACGAGCACGTGGAAGGGGTCCGTAAAGTACTCCAAGCTCTTCAGCGACATGGAGTGAAACTGAGACCTGAAAAATGTGAGTTATTCCGACGAGAAGTAAGATATGTGGGTCGTCTTGTGTCAGCTCAGGGAGTGAGAATTGATCCCAAAGACCTGGATGCAGTGCGGTCGTTAGCCAGCAGGACACCACAGACAGTGGGAGGTGTAAGAAAGCTCACCGGGTTCCTGGGCTATTACCGTTCCTACATTCAGGACTTCTCAAGGATAGCAAAGCCCATCTATGAGCTGCTACAAGTCAAGCCAGGACAAGCCGCTGTAGCACATGGGAAAAGTAAAGGTCCACAACTACCATCCAGAACCCCTGTGGAGTGGGCCACCGAGCATCAGGAAGCCCTCAACCGACTTGTATCTCTCCTTGTTAGCCCCCCCGTGCTAGCATACCCCAACTTCGACTCACCCTTGGTATTACATACCGATGCTTCAGACCAGGGGCTCGGCGTGATTCTTTATCAACATCAGAATGGCAAGTTAAGAGTCATTGGGTATGGGTCTAGGAATTTGACTGCGGCTGAGCGAAACTACCACTTGCATAGTGGAAAGCTAGAGTTCCTCGCCTTGAAATGGGCCGTGTGTGAGAAGTTTAGGGATTATTTATTTTACGCACACCATTTCACAATATTCACCGACAACAATCCCCTGACCTACGTTATGACTACAGCCAAGCTAAATGCAGTAGGCCATCGATGGGTAGGAGAACTCTCCGATTTCAGATTTGACGTAAAGTACAGACCAGGAAAGGCTAACATCGATGCCGATACGCTGTCGCGTCTTCCTTTAAACATTAAGGCCTATGCTGAGTCCTGTACCAAAGCGTACAATTGTACTCGGCACGAGTCGACAGGCTACTCGCCTTTCTTCCTTCTTTATGGTCGTCATCCTCGCCTTCCAGTTGACTTACTGTTTGGGTTGGTTGAAGAAACAGAGCCTGACTCGCCAAAGGGATATGCGAAGAGGTGGGCAAAGCAGATGTCGGAGGCTTATCGAATTGCTAACGAGAGTAGTAAACAGGCCAGTGCCAAAGGCAAAGTGCTTTACGATAAGAAAGCAAGGGGAGTGGTACTACAGCCTGGCGATAGAGTCTTGGTCAGGAACCTTGGTGAGCGTGGTGGACCAGGAAAACTGCGGTCATATTGGGAGAAATCGATCTACGTTGTGAAAGAACAGTTCGCGGATAACCCAGTATACGTAGTCTACCCTGAGTTTGGAGACAAGAGAAAGACAAGGACATTACACCGTAATCTGTTGTTACTAGCAAATGACCTTCCGGTGGAAGCTCTTCCATGCCAAGATGCTCCTGAAAAGAGAACACAGAAAAGGAAACATCAGACTTGACGCACCAATATCTCAGAACGTGCAAGTCTACAGGAAGTATCAGGTTCAGACTCAGATTCTGGAGAAGACTCAGATGGTCCTCGTTATTGGTTGAGGGTACCAGTAGAAAAGATAAAGTAGATACCCTTGGTAGCCTCACCACAACGACCAGTAACCTCTCTGAGCCAGCCAACTCCACTACCCGCTGAAGAAGAGGAGGAATTTAGGATGCACCACTTACCTGAAACGGATTTGTTACCTGAGGGAAATGTACAAATAGAGGAACCCGGAGAAGATGAAGATCAGTTTGTTGTTGCGGGACCTGAGGAACAAGATGGATATGATGAGGATCCAGAGTTCAGTCAAGAGGAGCAGTTTCCAGTCAGTGCAGTGCCAGATAACCAGACCCAGGTCATAAGGTCAAGTCGGGAGCGACGACCTAAATAGATTTTCACATATGAGAACCTTGGTCAGCCTACACAGACAACACAGGCTACAGTTAATGTGACAAACACACACTTACAATCACCTGTTTACCCTGTACCTCAGACTACTCAACCTTTGCACCCATTTATGCCTTATTTAACCCCAACATGTCCACTTAACCCTTATTCTACCCCTTACCCCTTATTTACATACATGCCTTATTCGGTACCAGTAACACCATATCTATGGCCCGGTCGGGTTGCTTGTTAAAAGAGACTTTGAGTTAGATAAGTAGAGAAGAAAATGGTGGGACCCATTTCTTTTTGCTGGGAAGTGTGTGACGATCACAAAAGTATTGTTATTGTACTTTCATTTTGAATATGTTATTGTGTTATTTTGGAAAAAGAAACATTCAGAAGGGTTTTATTCTAATGTGATTCCTTTTAAAAGAAAAAGAGAGAAGTGTGCAATGCTACTCCTGACCGTTAGGGGCAGAGTCGAGCGATGGGTGTTAAGCTGTGCGAGTCGTGAGTTTTTTATTACTCCAGAGAGCTTGAACGTGACACACTGTCTCCTCGTTTCTCTCCTGTGTTACAGGTGGGTAAATGTATAAAAACGCTTTAAAGTTGAATTTAACCATGCTGAAATGTGTTTAGAATATAAGTGAATTGTTTTAGAGAAGTGATGTTCGTCAGAGTTTGTTTTTGAGTTTGATTTAAGCGAGAGAGAAAAGCTCGACCGATTAGCGGCCTACTGAAAACGCACATGTAACGTTTGTGAGCGCGTCAGTTAAAAATATACAGTTTTCCTTATACATATGCACATGAAGGTATTTAATAAGCTTTAAAGGTCAATATGTAGTATATTATTATGGTTTTTGTATTTTTTTTTTATGAATAGTGTGAAATATAAAAATACAGAGTCAGTGAACATGAATGTGAAATTGAGAAGTTTATTTTATTGCAGATTGTGAATTGACATGAACATTGAAAGTCATTATAATGTTAAGAAGACATTGAAAATGTGATATGTGAAGCATAATGTGACTCTGAGAAACAGAGATTTGTTTAATGAACATATTGTGAATAAATTACTCCAGAGAGCTTGAACGTGACACACTGTCTCCTCGTTTCTCTCCTGTGTTACAGGAGAATAATCTGTCCCTCACGGGTGCCGACGCCACGGTACCCGTTACACATACACAGAACAGAGAGGCGGGGTGAGCAAAGCTCATTATCATATGCACTGAAACAGCATGCTGAAAACAGAGCTGTTTTTGACCAGGTAAAATAAGTGTTTTCTTACAATACTAATGAGAATTTTTAATTAAAGTATATTACAAACTTTTAATTTTAGACCCTAAAGAATCATATTAGCTTGTTAAAAAAATGGCATTATATGACCCCTTTAAACACGGGACATGACATAATGTGACAAAGACACTAACCAACAAAACATGACAAAAACTAACAAGAAAATACAACAACAGGGTTGGGATTGAACAATAAAAATAACAAACATGGCAGAGGAATAACAGAGTTCTTGGGAAACTGTCCAGGGTGGGCAGGTAGGACGGTGGTCTTGGGTTGACGGGAAGTGGGCTTCGGACAAGGGATCCGGGTGGGTTTGGGTGGTGTAGTGTGGGAAGTGGGTGAAACAGTCCGAGGTTGAACCATGATGGGGGAGACCGGGGAAACATTCAGAGGTCGGTGACAGTGGAAACCGCTTCAGCCGGCTGAGGAGCGAAGACAAGGGGTGTGGCAGGCGGGACTCTGGAGACTCTCCGTGGGACACTTGGAAACGGCGCTCTGTGGAAACAGCGCTCTCTGTGGGAGACTTGGAAACCTCACTCTCCTCAGCTGTGGGCACAGGACCTGAGGACATGACAGGAATCTCAAGGATTTTGATTAGACAAGACAGATAGTCAGACAAAGTTTTGGCAGCAACAACAACAGGCATCTCTTGGCGAGCCGATACAGATTGCAGGACTGCATCTGCAGCTTGATCAGCCGCAGCTCTCACAGCAGCTGACTTGGGATCAGCACTTGCAGTAGCGGGCGGGCTCTGGAACAGCGCTTGCAGTAGCGGGCGGGCTCTGGAACAGACAGAGACAAAGGATTGGAGACTCCCTTCTCTTCTTTCTCCTTGGCCGCAGAGCAGATGCCATTGGACTAGTGACTGGTTGGGGAAGCTCAACAGGAGCTGTGACTGGGGCATGGAGGACAGTCTCAGACAGGGCTATTTCCGTCACAGAGGATTCTGATGCAGACTCCCATAGAGGTCCTTCTCCCTCGGTTGCCGAGGAGACTTTCGGGTACGGCTGATGCGTCGGGATTGGAAGTGGAGCCAGCTTGATTCCCCTGGGTAACCACAGCCAGGACACGACCCTCCGGGATCACTGACAGCTTGGGTGATGGTGACGACAAGGTGGAACCCCGCGACTCCCTCCATGACAAACAATCCACCATCTCACCAAACGGGCAGAAGACCAGCTTCTCCCGACCAGGGGTGGAGGAGCGTTGAGACCCGCAATGAGGTAGCGGTTGAGGAGGATATCAGGTAGGAAAAGCCTCCTCTCGTTTGCAACCTGGGCGTACTCCCTCAGGGGCCACTCTCCCTGGGGAGGAATCGGCAGCTTGCCATTACTTGCATCAGAAATAGTCTTCAGCCACCATTGTGCAAGGTCATCCGGGTTATGCTCAACAAAAGAGGACATACTGTCTGCTGGGTTCTTTGGTGGCTGGTTCATTTTGTTATGACGGTGGAAGGTGAACCCAGGTGCAGCAAGGGTGAAGTGACACAAAGTTTATTATAGACAGAAAACAGAGAAAACAAAACCCACAAGGGGGCAAAACATGAACAGCAAAAGAAATGACAAGACCAGACTAGACTAGGACTGACAAACTATACCATAAACTAACTACAGAAACAGGATCAGGATCAGGATCAGTAATTCTCCAGACAAAACTCACAAGGTACTCACAGGTAAGTTTAACACACAGGTAGAAATCACACTATAAGAAACAATGAACCAGCACAGGACAGCAAACACAAGGGGATTAAATAGGGGAACACTAATGACGAGGACAGGTGAAACTGACTAGAAAATAATGACAAGACGAGGGCAACAAGGGGGCAGAGTTACATAATGAGACAACACAAGCACATGGTCCAAACAAATGGCCATGCGCTTATACACAAAACATGATTCCGTCATGATCCTGCCTTACGACCAGGGAAAATCAAGGACACTAAGGCAGAATCATGACAGAATCATGATAATATATATATATATATATATATATATATATATATATATATATATATATATATATATATATATGCAGCTGAAATAATGCAAACAGAGGACTTTAACAAATGCAAAGACTAGTATTTAACAGTTTATCGTTTTCGTGAAGTTTCGTCTCTTGACTAAGTCTATTTAGTTTTGCATCAAATACAATTCGAGTCGATTAAGGTCTGGCAGCAGCAGCATATGTTTCCGCTTGGGCGAGCGATTCGTGGACAGCTTACCCTGAGCATTAAATCCACCATATGCCAGCAAAGCAATGAGAATGCGGGACAGTGATGACGACACATAACAACAGAGGGTAGGCGGCAAAGCTGCTGTGTCTCCACTTACCTGGAACTATCAGTGAGTGGCAGATTTGAAGAAAATTACAGTCGTTTCGTAAATAAATAAATGACAGACAATTACATACATATTACCAACATTTTATCATCTGAGCATTATCCTCAAACAAGGAAATGTATAGAGTTGATGTTAATTAGAGAGACATCTATTCATGGTTTAAGGAAATTGTGCATTTTACTTGATTGTGCCATCACATAAAAGTTTTTAAGCTAATAAATGTAAGCTTTTCAAAAAAAAAAAATGGTACAAGTTTTTCAAAGCCAACATGAATACAAAGAGTAGGCTATATATGTGGCACATGTGTTTTAAACTCGATTTTTTTTCCTTTTTGTCGTGGACAATTATGTTATTGACCCAATTACCAATCTCTCAGCACTTCTCTTTTTCAAGATTCTAAAGGGTGGTACTAGTTTATTACTTATCTTTCACTCTCTATAGTGCTCCCTCAATGGCTTACGGCTGACATGAAGCCCACATCCATACGTCAGTGGGAGGAAAATGACTAAAGCATATTCAACGCTTATAGAGGCAGGCCCACAAACTGAAAAAAAAAAATCAACAGTCATGCACTCTAAAATGCACCATGTATATCACTGACATGGTCATCTAAAATCTAATTTACGCTTAATCGTTTATGTTTTTTATCTCTTAGATTCATAATCTTCTTTAACATAATCATTGTCTGAGGGGAAAAACAGAAAAAAAGGAGTTATGCGTCAGAGAACACAAACAAGACTTTCAGGTAAACAAACCAGCCTGCCGTGCATGCAAATGATGCTGCACAGACAAAAGTGCTTGTCAGAATGTCCTTCCATTGGATATTTCTTTGAGAACAGATTACTCTTATCTCTCGTGTCACTTCAGTCACATCTTATACTTGTGATTTGTAACTCATTTAGACTGGCAGTCAGTGCCAAATTAAAACACGGCTTACGAAATTTACATTCATCAAACTAATGCAATACAGCGGTTTCATTGCACCGCAATACTGAGCATTATTTTGCATCTGTAAAACATAGCATATACTATCATTTTTGATGATGTGACAACCACTGACTCCCGAGGTCCATTCATTTTTATTATTATTATTATTATTATTTAGTTATTTTTTTCTTCTTCCTCCAAAGAATGCATTAAAACAATATGTGCTTCTTATACAAAGCACCCTCCTGAGTAGTCATTAACAGACTGCAATTAAAAATAAAAATAGCTGCATTTTCAGTTGATCCTAAGAAGCATTAGCATGGAAAAATTTTAGATTGCCAATGTGAATGGTGATGACCTACAGTGGCCGGTCCTGGCCAGTTCATGTTTGGCATAATGGAAATAAGAGCAGATAGTGTCTGCAACCATGTCATGCATATAAAACAGAGTTTTTACTATTTAATGCTGTGTAAAGTCTATTCATTAAACATGCAGAGGGAGATACGTCCATCACATCCATGTATTCTGGAATCTAAATAATTCCCCACGGTACACATGATAGAGAGCACACAACAACACTTATCACATGTTAATCCTGTTCCAAAAGCGGCCTGATATCCCCATCCATCAAAAGCCTATCTACATGCATTCATACTCATTTCCACATTCCCTATGTGTTAAACATGAGCATTACAGTCGCAGGCATTTTCTAATCTCAGAGGTTCTCAAGGATCCATCACCAGCTTCCCAGTTCCCACCTGCACGCCATCACTGTACTTCAAAAATAAATAACTTTTTGAAATCTCTCATTGAAGTCTCTAGATATGTAAAAAAAAAAAAAAAAAAAAAAAGTGTATACAATAATTGACGCAGACAACAGAAAATGTCTTGACTCTTATGTGGTTGTATTTTGAATATTGTTAAAAGAAGAAACAGCTTTGAAAGAATTGGCAAATTGTTCAAAACAAGGTGTAGAACATGAGGGCATATTCTGAGGATGCAAATGTCTATATATTATATCCATTAAATGCATGAATGTTTCACCAATGATAGGTCTTTAGCGACCCGGTGTTACATTCACCTCCTTCATCTGTGTCTTCACTACACTTCCCAGCATTCCCGGTCATCATCACCTGCACCTGCACCTCATCATCCTGATCATCATCACCGTCACCTGTGTCCCAGCCAGAGGTGTCAAGTAACGAAGTACAAATACTTCGTTACCTTAGAAATTTGGGGTATCTATACTTTACTTGAGTAATTATTTTTTAGCCTACTTTGTACTTCTAATCCTTACATTTTCACGCAATTATCTGTACTTTCTACTCCTTACATTTAGAGAGAGAGAGAGAGAGAGAGAGAGAGAGAGAGAGAGAGAGAGAGAGAGCATCCCTTTGTACTCTGTGATGTTTTTTGAAAATGCAGAGAGTTATCTGTGATAGGGTTAGTGTAGGGGGGTAGAATACACAGTTTGTACAGTATAAAAATCATTGTCTATGGAAAGTCCCCATAAAACATAAAAAAATAACATTGCTTGATCTGTTGAAATGAGAGGCCTGTTTAATCAAGTTGAAACCTTGTCATCCCAGTCTCATCAGCGGGACTGAAAGAAGTTTCGGCACTTAGGACCCTGAAAACATGTCTCAATGCAATGGCCACAAGTGACACCTGACAGTATTGTTGTTTGTCATGTCCAACAGGACAAACTTGACAGTATTGATGCAAAACATATATGCCAACAGTTCATTTCTGTTAAAGGGATAGTTCACTTATTTAAAACTCTCAAGTTGTTTAAAATCAGATTTTTTCTTCTGCTGAACACAAAAGAAGATATTTTGAAGAATGTCGATAACCAAACAGTTGATGGTAGCCATTGACTTCCATAGTATTTTTTTTTCCTACAATGGAAGTCAATGGCTACAATCAGCTGTTTGGTTATCGACATTCTTCAAAATATCATCTTTTGTGTTCAGCAGAAGAAAGAAACTGGTTTGAAACAACTTGAGAGTGAGTAGCCTAAATGATTTTCGTTTTTGGGTGAACTATATCCTTTTCATGAAAGATGCAGACGTGTTTGGCTTCTTCAAAAAGCAAGGAACAAGACAGTATTGCACTATTGCATTGCACTATGAACGGAGTAAGGTTAAGTCTCTGTTAAACTGCCTCCTTGTCTTTTATTAGTTACCTGTAACATTACAGAATTGATTAATTAACGTATTGTTAAGGTCAATATAGACTAAAAACCTTAATACATTATCCTATTAATTTCCTGATTCCTCCGCTTCTGTGAATGTCCCCAGTCCCCACCAATCTCAAAATCAAACCTACGCCTTTAAAGAGAAGTATAAACATATTCCGAGATAACATGCCTCTGAAGTTTTACTTTTTGCACCATTACAATAATTATAGGCAACTAGTCATCATATCTTCCGCTCCATGAAACACGTTAATGTTCAGTTGTACACACATATGGTTCTTTAATGTATTTGCATTTTACTAAAATGGAATTTGGACTGAAATTCATTTTCTATCGGCATATATGCGGCTGAAACAGGTAGTGCATCCCAAATTTTTCAACATTAACATTTTAATATAACGTTATAGTGATGGCCTTTAGAAAAGGGTTTTTTAAGGAGGTGGCAATGCAGTATCGGCCCCTGTGGCGCGGCCTAAGCTTTTGTCCTTAATGGCATTTTTTTCCTTGCATTACTTTTACTTTTATACTTTAAGTAGTTTTGAAACCAGTTACTTTTACACTTTTACTTGAGTAAAAAGCTTGAGTTGATACTTCAACTTTGTACAGAAGTCTTTTTAAACCCTAGTATCTATACTTGAGTAACGAATGTGAATACTTTTGACACCTCTGGTCCCAGCACCCACTTGCACTATAAAGCACTCGCCTTCACTGCAGTCAATAAGCTTTATGCACAGCTTCACTACTTCCTGAACTTCAGCCAGCCCTTTGTTTCCTGTCTGCCATTATTGGACAAACTGATTAATCCAGGTGTGCCTGATTATTGTTACTGAGGCCAGGCACACCTGGATTAATCAGTTTTTCCAATAATGGCAGACAGGAAACAAAGGGCTGGCTGAAGTTCAGGAAGTAGTGAAGCTGTGCATAAAGCCAATTGTCTGGTCTCGTCGATACATGACTCACAGACTCTCCTTCAACCAACCTGCTACTCACCAGCTTCCCGATCCTTCTGAATCCATCCATCTCCAGTGTGACTGCTTCCTACCCATCTGCAAGAGAGAAAAGGACATTATCCATTCAGCTAAGCCTGTTTCATGTTTCAAGTCATTTGATCCTTACCTGTTATCTCCGACTGAATCCCCATCTGCACAAATAAACTTTATAAAACTTACCATCCAGTCTGTTCCTTCACTGAGCCCTGACAGAAGACCAGACCCCCTAAAATGGACGATAGGGTCAGTATTGTCGTCCTGGCCAAGGAGAGCCAAAATCTCCCAGCTTTTGCCCATGGGCGTTCGTTTGAGGGAACCCGTCTGGCCAGATTCCGCGGGACCCGTGGAGGCCGCAGTAGTGGCGGTGGTCAAGAGGAGTCACGACACCACTCTCCACTCTGGCCCCTCTTCGATCCTGGGTGGGTGTCGTCCAGTCCAGCCAAGCCTTCCCTACTGGTTCCATCCAGCACCAAGCCCTCTTCGCCGCTGGTTCCATCCACCACCAAGCCCTCTTCGCCGCTGGTTCCGTCCAGCACCAAGCCCTCTTCGCCGCTGGTTCCGTCCAGCACCAAGCCCTCTTCGCCGCTGGTTCCGTCCAGCACCAAGCCCTCTTCCCCGCTGGTTCCGTCCAGCCCCAAGCCGTCTTCGCCGCTGGTTCCGTCCAGCACCAAGCCCTCTTCACCGCTGGATCCGTCCAGCACCAAGCCCTCTTCTCCGCTGGATCCGTCCAGCACCAAGCCCTCTTCTCCGCTGGATCCGTCCAGCACCAAGCCCTCTCCGCCGCTGGTTCCGTCCAGCCAATCCGAGCCCGCTGATCCTGCGCCAGAGCCCGTTGATCCTGCGCCAGAGCCCGTTGATCCTGCGCCAGAGCCCGCTGATCCTGCGCCAGAGCCCGCTGATCCTGCGTCAGAGACTATGAACATCACGCCTGCCCAACCAGAGACTCAGTATGTACCGAAGCCCATCGTTGTTTCTGTGTTTGTGTCAGTCTTTGTGGCTGTTACTACACTAGTAGCCACTGAGAGTGGGTCTCTGTCAAAGAAACCTTTGGATTTTGGAGATGAGAATTGTCAAGTCCCAGTTCGGTTACCCAAGCCTGTCAAGCTAGATCCTGTCATTCATCTGCCTGTCGTGTTAGCCCCGCCCAACCTCCCTCTCCCACCACCTCTTCAAGACATCTCAAGCTCTATGTTCTTTTTGGGTATCTGCATAGGACTTCAGTCTCTTCTCCAGTCTCCAGCCATCTGTACCACCCAGTCATCTGTTACCCTCCAGTCCATCGGTACCACATTGGACCTGTCGGGAGCCATCTTCTCTTGCACAAGATGAGCCCTTAGCTCCGTCTAAAGCCTCGGTGCGCTCCGATCTGCTTCGGCCTGTTGCCCTGGCTCCCGAACCTACGCTCCTTCCACCCTCGACCTCGGCGTAGACCATCGGCCATTTGGTCTTGCCGGACTCCCTCGGCACGTCGATTCCACCGAGGTCAGACGTCGCTTCACCTCCGCTGCGGACTTGCGAACCGTCCGCTGCGCTCTGGTTCTCCACCCCTTCTGCTGCGGTTTGCTCCGCCCTTCCTCAGGCTCCATCTCCGCCCTCGGTCGTTCCAGCTCGCCCTCAGACCTCCGGAACCCCACCTCGCTCTCAGGAGGTCGTCGCTGCAGATCCATCGCGGTCACCTGGGTCTTCATCATCTCTTCACTACCTCGGCTCATCGACTACGCGGTGGGCTTCATCCTCGTCGTCGTTGCCTCCGGTCATCTCCATGGCGGCCTTCACTGCTTCTCCATGGCTCCTCCCTCCGTCGACGCTACCGTGGGGTACCTTTTTGGCTGTTGCCTGGGCACCCTCCATCACCCATCTGCCCAAGGCCCTTCGCTGGCTCTCACCACGACCTGCACCACCCTGGACCTTCCTGTTCTGTCTCCTTCCTGTCATCCGTCCTCTGCCCGAACCTCCTCCTGCTTCTTCTGCCTACCCTTGGTCATCTCCTGGATCCGCGCCTGCGGTAGTGCCTCGTCCGCCTTCTAGACTGTTATCTCCGACTGAATGCCCATCTGCACAAATAAACTTTATAAAACTTACCATCCAGTCTGTTCCTTCTGTGAGCCCTGACACCCGGATCTATATCTGACATGGATGGAATTCTGTCTGTCGCAATTATATAAAACCCTCCTGATATTAGAGTAAAAATTATAGAAGAATAAAATAAAGCATATTTTGTTACCTTTTGGAATTTGGAAGGGTTCAGTTTGAGCAGATGTTTTACCATCATCACTGTCCTCATCAGAGCTCATTTCCCAGTACATTCAGCATCTGGCTCATATTCACAATCTCAAAACTATCATTTTTTTAACATCTTCGAAAAAAAATATTTTGATCGCTGACAGCTTCTTCACCAGATCCACCATCCAGTGACAGAGATACTAATATTTGATTGCGTTCAGTACTTGCTCTGCAGTAAATCACTGAGCTATTTCAGGTTTTGCTGATGATACTTCCTATTCTTTTGTTTTCTGCCTGTGGTAACTATGAGTGAAACGTCACTTCACCATTGTGTATCAGACATTGCCACCTTGTGAAACAAAGGTTCATTTGCATTTATTCAGTGATCAAAGACTAAATTATTGTTGTGCAGAAAAAATATACTTTTACAAACCTCAGGTCGTTAGCAGCCCTATACAATTTTTACAAAATAAATAATGGGAAAACAGGCGTTCTTGTTATATATATACTTTTTATATACTATTTAATATATATATTGTTTATAATTAATTGATTGAGGAACATTAAAAAAGGTTGATGTCTAACTTTAAAAAAAAAAAGAATGAGGAGGAGGATAGTGAATGATGTCCTGAGTCACTAAAGACATGAGGTATGCAATGAAGGAATATAGAATATTGTTCAAAAGTTTGGTCTTGTTTTTTTTTTTTGTTTTTTTTTTTAGAAATTAATACTATTTTTTAGAAGGTATGTGGTAAATTGATTAAACGTGATAGTACATTTTACATTGTTACAAAAAAATTATTAGTAAATATTGTGTTATTTTTCTCTACAATAATTTAACATTATTACTGTTTTTCTCAAATAAATGCAGCCTTGGGCATAAGAGACTTATTTCTACAACATTTTAAAAAAATCTTACTGACCCCAAAGTTTTGAACTTTACTGTAACTCTACTATTTTTACCAGATTCATCAACAGTATAGGGTTTGTAAATATGCTAAATTATTTCAGATCAGCAACGAATACAGGCAACAGGATATGATGTCATGCTGGTATTCTAATTAATTAGAAAAGGTAATAAATAAATTCAAAATGTCAAACACTCTCCACAGAACTGCAAAGTGTGCAGCAAGTTTGTTCCTTCATGTCAAACCAGGGACTAATAATATCAGAAGTTGGAGAGGACAGAATAATATCCTGACCGCATAAAGTTTTCAGAACAAAAATAACAATTTAGTCTGCCTAGACTGACGGAAAACAAGAACAGAGCGATCCCAATAAAATCAGCCAAAATGTCTCCTGAGAAAAGGGCCTTGTGCTTCCCTTCCATCACCAATCAACATATATGACCTTTAGAAAAGAGAGAAGATTTGCTTTATGCAGTCCATATCGATTCACATAAGCCTTTTCATTTATTCCCTTTAGCATATTTTATATTAATTGTTGAAAGGTCTCAGTAGAACTGCCACAACAGGAGCTTATTTGCATGCAAGAGGAGTAATGAACGGGGAGGCGAGAACATTGCTCTGCATCAAACACACAATCTGACTGATCTCATGTACTTATGTCAACACAGCTCAGCACAGACTACATCATGACAGGTCCAATTTAAATCAAAAACCTCTGTGGAACTTCTCACAAGCACAAATATTATTCTCAATGGGCTCTCAATCAAAGAAGGTGGTAAAAAAATCCTTAGCTAATGGTAGATGACATACAACCAAGGCTGTGTGATTTTGCTCTGGATGCCAGGCACAGAACCGTTTGTTTCTGCAGCTCATAATTTCTACGGTATTCATTATGCACACCAACTATTCCTTTGGTCTGAGTCACAGTTAGTTGGCATGCAATCTTGAATGCCAATGTTTTACCTACTGTAACTACTGCAGCATGCACAAATATATTAACATGACATTTATATTCACAGGCAATTGCTTATTTTACACATGCATGTTTGGAGTTGTCAGAAAAAGCATGTGCGGTCGACTGTAGTCGCTTCAGACAACTGAACTAGATACTGTGAGATGTGGGTTAAAGGCTGGAGTGGGACAAATGCCTCCGAGTCTTACATGACCTCTGTCTCATCTTCAAAAGGGGAACTGAAGTCAGTGAAATTTACACATGTAAAGGAGAGACCTCAAGGGTTTATACACTTGTCTCAGTAATGGGCTAAAAAGTACATTTGGCACTCAATCCAGATCTAATACTCTACGCTCTTCTATTGCTTTTAGGGATTCCATTGAAAATCACCAGGCATGGTGAAAAAATTGATTCCCTCCCAAACCACAGGCGTTTTATTCTCCTTCAAGCTTCAATCCATCCTGAAACTCTCCGTGGGTATTGAGAGGTGTGACATTAGCAGAGGTTTTCAGCACTTTCATTGGTCGACTCACTGAAAAATGGGCATTATTAATGATGTGTTGAAAGTGACGTAATCCTTCTCTATAGTAGTTAATTTCCTTCTCTGTTGGCCTCGAGATTTCACGTAGTGAAACTACACAAAGCTTCTAGTTTGTACGTCACACACATCACACACATGCGGGCATCGGCCAATAGTGACCCTGCATGTGACGTGCAACACAGAACCTTTGCGCAATATCACTACGTGAAATCTCACTGCCCACAGAGAAGGAAATTGGTTTTTTTTTTTTTTTTTTTTTTAGCACAAAAAGTATTCTCGTCGCTTGATAAACTTAAGATTGAGCCACTGTAGTCACTTGGACTATTTTAATGATGCATTTCATAACTTTTGGGCCGGCCAGTTTCGATCACTATGGAGGAGTGATCCAGCTCTCAGATTTAATCAAAAATATCTTAATTTGTGTTCCGAAGATGAACGAAAGTCTTACGTGGTTGGAACAACACATCAGTAATTACTGACAGAATTTTCATTTTGGTGTGAACTAACCCTATAACCCTTTGGGGTCGGTGGTCGCGCCGGCGATTCCAGATCACTTTTTTTTTTATCAGTGCAAAAGAGACTCAAAATACTCTGTTGATTTTGATCTTACAAGTGTTGTACATCATTCGATCCTGTTAAGTGTCTATTTTTTTGTGCATACTCACAATAAAAACAAAGTGTTGTGCTTTTTTCCAAATAAAGAAAAATAAACATGATACGAGTTCTGCCTTCTCTCTTTCAGTGAATTCTGAAACGAAAATTAACTGTAACTCAACGAATAGTTGTCACACAGGCACGAGTGATTTGTCTTTATAAAGCTTGAATTCTATTTTTTTAAATGAAATAATTTATATAAAAAAATAATATTCTCTGTTTATGGAATCTGTATGAAAAGAGAGAGAGATGTCAGTCGTTCTCAGTTCAGCTCATTAACTGCTAATGTGTTCACGCCCACATCAACTCGATAAAACACATCAAGTTTAATCAGCTTAATGTCATCGCAGCTAAGTCATCTTTCTACGCTGTGAGGAATAATGCTACTATCGTAATGAAGTTTACCTCAGAAGTGCCGGTTTAGTTTCACTTCGAGGAGCAAAGGATCCAGCCGAGAATTGTGAATGGTAACTTCTTTATTCCTAAGTGCTTTGTTCTAATCACGATATGGGATAGACTGTTTAAATATGAATTATGTGTCTGTGTGTGAATGAATGAACGGCACAGATTCGCACTGTTGTTTACTTCAGCTGTAGTTGCCTAAACAGCGTGTATCTGTGCCATTCATTCACACTGGCACTTACATTAGTAAACATGTTATTTTTACATTAACACATCTACTAGTTTAGCTTTTGTCACCGGGTGAGACAAAGAGGAACTTTTAAACCGGGATTTGTTGCATGGGGGAGCGACTTCCGGTGTAACACCGGGCCGGTTCCGGTGGCATGTCATGGCCGCCAGTGTTGACGAGCGCCAGCAGTGGGCACTAATCAGGCCGTTATCGGTGAGCACATGCGGGAAGAGGCATATATAAGGAGAAGTTTGAAAACATAGGGTGTCTTGTTTTTGTCTCCTTGGTGTTTGGGTTTCCACGTCGGGTTCCCTTGGCGTTTTTGTCAGCAGACAGCAGACAGCAGACAGCAGACAGCAGACAGCAGACAGCAGACAGCAGACAGCAGACAGCAGACAGCAGACAGCAGACAGCAGACAGCAGACAGCAGCAAGCAGCAACCAGCAACCGCAGTGCATACAAGTGTGGGGATGTTTACACATTGAAGATGGGTGAGTGCCCGACATGTGGAACTGAGAGAACAGAGTGATTAAGGGCAGTGCTGAAGATCCATGCTATTATCAAGGAGAGGAGTTAAGTACACTTTGTTTTTCATCCACGTATGAAAAGGTGATGTTATGAAGATTTACCAAGAACACTCTGAATACTGATTTGCACTGGCTGGCAGTGTGTGTTGTCTCTCTCGTTGTGAGTCTTAGAGACCAAGGAAGGAACTGGGCTTTATAGAATTGCTCTTGAAACCGATACCCCCGTGTAGAAAGCAATCGGTGGATTGTCTGACCTCGCAAAGATGGAGTGAAGGCCTGTTGTTCACGAGAGGTGATGTGGCATTGCAGTGTCTGAAAGTGTGAAGTGAGCACCTGTAAAGAGTTATACTATTGTTGCATGCACGACTGTGGGAGACCAAATCATTACCATCATTCTAACCTGATGTTATATTGGAGAAAGACGTTTAGCTCTGTGTGTTGTTGGGAAGATCTGCATTCTGCTATTGCTGTCCTGTGGTAAGCAAAGACTCTGTTATTAACTGTTGGATTCTGTACTCACCATTGCTGTTCTGTGAACAGAGAAATTATGTCGTCCGCCGCTGCATTCTGCTATTGCTGTCCTGTGGTAAGAGAAGACTCTGTTATTAACTGTTGGATTCTGTACTCACCATGCTGTTCTGTGAACCGAGATTCTGCCGTCTGCTGCATTCGGCTATTGCTGTCCTGTGGTAAGAGAAGACTCTGTTATTAACTGCTGGATTCTGTACTCACCATTGCTGTTCTGTGAACCGAGAGATTCTGCCGTCCGCCACTGCGCCTTCACCGTCTGTCCTGAGAAAGAGCCGAGAGTCTGCTGACTGCTGCGCCCTCACCATCTGTCCTGAGAGGAGAAAGAGCCGGTGAGTAGTGGTTGGATTTCATACTCACGATTGTGTTCCGTGTGCATAGAGAGTCTGCTGACTGCTGTCTGATCTGCTGCTGCTCTACGAGCTGAGAGAGCCTGTGAACCATTACTCCGAAGGAGAGTCTGCTGACTGCTGTGTCTGATCTGCTGCGAGAGCTCTTGTGAACCATTGCTCTGAAGGAGAGATTGCTGACCGCTGTGTTCGATCTGTTACTGTTGGAGGAGCCGAGAAAGCTTGCTACTGTTACCCACCTCTTACCCACCTCCAGAGATCTGGTCCTCCGAGCTGGTGTTTCGCCTCCGCCATCCTGCAAGGAAAGGGCGTGCATGGCTGTGCCAACGGTACGAGCCAAAAATACATTCTCTGCTTCTTCCCTTTCGCTGTCAGCCATCACAGACCCTCTCGACCTTCTGCTGGCCAGAGTTCCCCTCGTCGGAGGCCCATGCGGGACATCCTGGAGTGAAGTAAAGAACCCGGAGTCATTCTGATGCTGTTTTAAGTGCTATTAATTTATAAATAAAAAGAAGAGATTTTATATTATCTGTTGTCTCGCCTGATTGGTGTCTTTGGTGTCGGCTCCTCCGGAGTGACACTATTGGTCTCTGCTAGCTTGTCTCCGTCCGCTCTGGCAACTTCTGTGAACGGCGCTTTTTCTTGTGCGGCTCGAGCAGGGTGGTTAAATCCATCCCGTCGCACTCAGGACAGCCGCAGTCATGGCCAATATGGAAGCGCATATGTGCCAGTCTCCGCCGACGAGCGGGCCTCTACACGAGGCACAGGTGATGCGAGGCATTTGGAACAACGCGTCGGAAATTTCCTCTTAAAATTATTTTCTGTTGAAAACCAGATTTTCCCCCCAAATAAGTCTGTAAAATGGGGCGGGGGTCCTCTTATATTCAGGGTCGTCTTATATTCGGGTATATATACAGTATGTTGAAATTAAAATGTCTTTGTATAAGCAACGTATTAAACTGCAAACTAAAATGTATATGCTAAAATATCATTAAAAACGATATGTTACAGACGAAATATGAATGTTTAGACAAGATTTCGATGATTAGTTTTGGATATAAGTTTTTACTGTAAAAAAAGACTACTGCCACATCAAATAAACTTTTGTTCACCTATTTCTGCTCATGTTAAATATATAGTATGGGATGTTTTGTCAAATAATGTAGGTATCAACTAAGATGTTATTATAGTGTTTGTTCCAATATGCAAACTAATGAATCCTTAACTTTGAAATGTATGATAAAATGTATACTTTTTACAAAAAGACACTTGAAATATTGGTAAAATTGAAATTGTAACCTTTATGAAAAAATAGCAAAAAATATATTTACAAGGTAAATCTAAACAAAACAAAATCTAAACCGGTCAATATAAGCCTTCTCATTCAATTATTTTTATTGTGTTTTATTAGTGACAAATTTGGGGAGAGGATACATATTCCAAAACTTTCTGAAAGTACAGAATGAGAATTAACTGCACAATTACTAGACATGTTTACCTTGGATATTATACAATTTGATGCATACAAAATTTGCGGAAAAAGACGAAACATTGTGTTCCAAACATTTTGGAAACATTTTGTTTCCAACTCTAACTTTGAACCAATTCTGGAATATATATATATATATATATATATATAATATTTATATATATAATATATATATTTGTCCTCGCATTCTTTCTTGTGGTACCTGTCAGTGACACACCAAAAAGTGTCATACAAAATGTAAATCAATGTATATAAATCAAAATATGTGAATGATTAGGCAGGATGATTTTTAGATCATTTTGAAGCAAAAACTCTAGGCGACAACATCAATTAATCAAGTCTTGTGGACACATATTTAGTATGTGTTTTGTGGCCTTATTTCAGAAACTTTAACCCTCTGGGGTCTAAGGTGTTTTTGGGCTCCTTGAGATGTTCTGACATGCTGTGACATTTGTGTTTTTTTCAGTTGCTTATAAACATATTAAAGGGTAACGAAACCCCTGGTCAGAGCCTGACTCCACCCACTGGCAATATTTGAAAAAATGCTGGAAAAGTGGGCAGAGCCCAGCAGAGATAGAGGGGAGGAACCGAGGGTGGGGCTGAGTGGGGGGCGTGCACCTGAGACCCGCAGTGACAGCTGCTGTCAGACTCGCTAAAATGGAGTGACGCAAGTAGCTTTGCAACAGAGCGGTCATTTGAAGTCGAGAACTTTTCTCCCTCACCTTCACCTGAAGTGGAGGAGGGTGAATTGTCTGTGGACACAGGGCCAGAGCCATATCGGCATCCGATTATTCTTAGATTCAGTCATTTTGAGGTAATTTTTTCCAGGATTATTATTACTACTACTACGTGCAGTATATTTTGCTGCTATGTGAAAAAAATATCCAGCAAATCGCGCCGGTGCGTTTGTCGACACCAGAGGATTAACTTTAGCCTAATAGGAAGGAACGTAAATTGTGATTAAAAATAATATGCTCACTCACATCATGACGCCGCTGCGGTGGTGGAGTACATGCAGGAAGAGCAGCGTTTGGCGTATGGAGAAGCCCATTTCCACCTCCATTGCGTTGGAGAAGCAATCCCTTGTAAAATGCAGGTTGCACACTCGAGCGATAGGCGAGAGACTACCTAGGCTACACGAAATAATCTAAATGACTATATAAATGCTATGCTAACTAGATGCTAATATATATCTATCCTCCTGATCATTTTCAATACTCGTAATTCCAACTCCTGACTCGCTACAGTAGTTTTGACGGAACCAGATGCTTTTATACCAGGGGGTGCCAAGGGCGTGGTGAGCTCTCACCAAGGGCGTGACAGAGTAGCGTCAGAGTGTACCCTACGTAAGAGAGTACCCCTACTGCAGGAGCTTTCCATTTAACCTGAAGAGGGCAGCACTCAGACGTTTTTACACCATATATTTGAAAATTAAAACACTTTATACCCAAATGTCAAAAACTGTAATCGAAACAATGAACATCCTTTATGAAGCTCCATTCTTACAGATACTTAAATAAAAAAAGTTGTTTTAGTGTTTAGTTACCCTTTAATGGCACAGGTGAAATTACACTATATTTAGCACAAACAGGGCTACGATATGTGAGCAACATTTATGTACATGTTTGTATATTTGAGAAAATATTGTTTATGCGTGGTTATTGAAAAAAACTAAAAAATGAAAGTTTCTGAAATAAGGCTACAAAACACATAATAAATGTGTCCACAAGACTTTTGACTAATGGATGTTGTTGCCTAGTGTTTTTTCTTTAAAATGATCTGAAAAACATCCTGCCTAATCATTCACATAAAACTGTGAATTGGGTTTTATTGTGAAAAACTTTTTTTTGTTTGCCAAGGCAATATGCGAATGGGTGTGAACAGTCCAAGCCCCATCATGAATAATTAGGTGATTCTCACCTGACCCGCATAATAATGAGCCTTTCATTCAGGTGTGGAAGGACAACATACAAAATTGAAAGGACAACATACATATATATATATAATGTATGTATATATATATATGAAGAGTTCAGATGCAAAGGCCTCTAAGTGCCATTTGAAATTTTCTTCTAGAATGATCATTTTTATCAAGCTTGTATATTTAATTTCAGTAATTTCACTTAAATGGCAATGAAGATTACCTAATAATTGTCATTTAAGTGAAATTACTGAACTTAAAATGTACAAGCTTGATAAAAATGATCATTCTAGAAGAAAATTTCAAATGGCACTAGAGGCTTTTGCATCTGGACTCTTTATATATATATATATATATATATATATATATATATATATATATATATAATCAAAATATAAATGAAAGTCAAAAACCCATTTTTAATCATACCTGGAAACAAATCCTGGTCAAATAGGTTATATGGGTCATTGTATAGAATTGGTTCAAAGTTAGAGTTGGAAACTGGAGTATTGGAGTATTATAAGCTTGCATTGGATAACAGTTGATTAGTTTATTTTTTACAAAACATAGGCTACTATATATTTAACATATGAGCAGAAACTGTCTAGCTAAAGCTTATTTGATGTCTATTTTATAGTAAAAACTTTCTAATCTATTTCGTCTGTAACAGTAGGCTATGCGTCTGTGCGTTCGTTTGTTCACACAGCCAGACACCCGATTCATATTTAAACAGTCTTTTTGGTTTTACAGATACTATTCTATATTGTGATTAAAACAAATCTCAGTAGTCTTACTAATGTAGGAGCGAGAGTGAATGAACGCACAGCGCGCGCGGTTTATTTTATTTATTTTACAAAAACACAAGGTTTTGATGTTAATAAGAGTGTACACAAAAAAATAATACATTTAACAGTATTGAATGATGTGTAACACTTATATGTAAGATCAAAATCACCAAAGTATTTTGAGTTTGTTTTGCACTGATAAGAAAAAAAAGTGAGCAGATCACGCCGGCGTGATTGCCGACCCCAGAGGGTTAATTCTTACTTTTTTCAATAACCATGCATAAACATTATTCTCTCAAAAATCCAAACATGTACATACATGTTGCTCACATATTATGTTAGCCCTATTTGTGCTAAATATGTAATGACGCCTTTATTTAATTATACTCCTTTATTTTCAGAGTGTAATGACACGCCATTAATATGTTTATAAGCAACTGAAAAAAGCACAAATGTCAGGGCATGTCAAGCACCCCAAAAACACCTTAGACCCCAGAGGGTTAACCTTCACGTCACTGGCCTCGCTCCGTTACCAGGGCTCTCAGCCCTCCCCTGCTTGCCACAAAAACAAATTAGAAACATAGACAAATTGGTCTCTGTTGGCTCAGTTCAGAAACTCATTATTTCAGAAATTCTGTGTTGTGCTATTTAAATGAATTTAAAAATATTTTCACTGATCTAAGATGTGGCCCTTGTGAATTTTAATCAGCCCCGAACAAACATTTCTTGGTACAGTTCAAATATTTTAATTTAAGAGGTTACAAAAAAATTATAACTAAAAAAGTTGAAACATTACACTATATTCAAATCCTAAAATGTTTATTTTAGGGTTGTGGCCAAAGCTAACAACATAAAATGCATAGGCTACTGAACATCACAACTACAAAACAAACAGCATTCCTATTCCCTACATTCACACACATGTATCTGACTTTAAGCATCAATAGTATAAAAAATAGCAATCCTGAGTGTAGTCATAAATGCATATGACCACATTCAATTTGTTGGGTTAATGCTATAGACAAAATTAGTGAAATCATTTCATCAAATCAAATGTTTTAAAATCTGTCAGCTTTAAAAGGTAATCATCTGATCTTAAAGGTGGGGTAAGCAATATTTGAAAAAACAACCAGACACAACAACAAACGTGTAGCCAATCAGCATTAGGGGGCGTATGACTGTGGAGGAGAGAGAACGAGCAAGAGGGAGATTTGAAGAAAGACTGTAGAAAGAGACTTGAGAGACATTACAAAAGAGAAAAGCTCATAAGAATATCACTGTAAAAATGAAGGGTTATGATCAGGAAAGAGCTTTAGGACCCGCGTTAATATTAGAAAAGCGGTAACACTTTACAATACGGGTGCACTAATATGCATTAATTCATGTTTAACTAATCCACAGATAATCATGACTCATGAAGAACTAAATCATTAATTAATTATTACTGCATCAGCAACTAATAAAGAGTCTATGATTAATAGATTAAGTAATACATGAATTGCTATTAATTCAATGTGTCATTGTGTATTAATTCCTTAATAACATTAATTTACAATATTAGTTAATAAAATATGTGTTAATTACAACAATTAGTCAAAGCCATGCACATCAACTTCCAGTTGTCTGATTTAATTAATCATTAGCTAATGATTTGCAAAGGTATCATTATGTTATGACTTTACTTGTTAGGCACATGACTATTAACTAATTATTAAGTAATATGTAATTTTGGTTTTGAATTTCCCGCCTTCTACAACCAGGATTCCACTGTGCCAGATGAACCGCCGCATCCAACAGTTCATGGCACAGGAGTGTGTCAGGTTAAGCTTGAGCTTTAGGATTTAAAGGAAGAACACTGAGAATATGCAGCCAGGCTCTGCTATTTCATAACACTGTGTCTAGACTGGACAAAGAAACTAGAACCCATTATAATCAGTGATACAACACTGGATGCGACACAATGCTACACGACACAACAAAACCCTGACCGTAAACTGATGCCACTCTATTTCTGACATACTCCGAGCTCTTGCGCTACTTCTGTTATGAAGGACAAATGGACTTGCAATGGTCTGTCATGTCCAGTGTTGACAGCTGTAATGGTCTCGTCCAGTTTAAACACGGTGTAACAGTGTAAGTATTTCAGATTCTGGTGTGCTGATATTTGTGTGCGGCCCAATTTACCCTTCCTTCAAACACTCTCTGACATTACACTCACTGCATGTGCAACTGCCACACAGACCTTTAGTGGGGATGACAAAACCCATAACCATAATGACATATTACTTAACAATTAGTTAATAGTCATGTGCCTCAACAAGTAAAGTCATAACATAATGATACCTTTGCAAATCATTAGCTAATGATTAAATAAAGCAGACAACTGCAAGTTGAACTGCATCGCGTTGACTAATTGTGATAATTGGCACATTGATTTACACTATTAGTTAATAAAATATGTTATTAAGGAATTAATACATGATGACATGTTTAATTAATAGCAATTCATGTATTACTTAATCTATTAATCATATAGACTCTTTATTAGTTGCTGATGCAGTAATCATTAATTAATGGTTTAGTTCTTCATGAGTCATACATTAAAGTTATTATCTGTGCATTAGTTAAGTATGAATTAATGCATATAAGTCAAGTCAAGTCAAGTCATCTTCATTTATATAGCGCTTTTAACAATGGATTGTTTCAAAGCAGCTTTACAGAGATAAACATATAATTTAAGGTAACAGATTGTTTTGGCATTATAGCGGTTCTTGAATAATGTTATTTCCAGCTAAAGTTAACTTTGATTGATTCACCTCCTTCGAAATGATCAGACTTTAAACGCGAACCTGTGATTAACGCTGACGGCGTTCACATGCACATTCAGAATTGATTCTATAGTTATGTGCTTTTGAAAATATGTGCGCAGGTTTGTAATTCCATACAACCCAGCCTAAACAAACTACTTGTCTTGCCTATAAATTTTGATACAGAATTTTGTTTTATTTATAAGTGCACCTGTATAGTAAAGTGTTACCAGAAAAGCTTTCCAGCGCTGGAGAGAGTGAAGCGGGACTTTGAGGTTGCTTTGATTTCGCTCCATACGTGAGTAACACTGGGTTTGAGTGTCATTGTTTGTCTGGAGCTGCTGTGCTTTTGGCAACTCACAACAAACTCTTGTTTGTATTTACTCTTGTGTATGCTGGTTAATTTGTTGTGCTTCCTTGTCATTCGTTCATTATCTTCCCTTTATTTTGCGTGAAGCATTATTTTTTTAATATTTTGCGCTTCTGCTACAATAAATAGACATCCACTCTTGCAGGCTGACCAGCTAGTGAAAGTTGTGCAGGCTGATGAATGCTAGAGAATGCGTTGTTTACTGTTTGGCGTCCTTGTTAGTGCACCAGCCTCCCATGCCAGCAATCAGGGTTCGAGACCGACTCGGAGCAGGGCGGTTAGGATTGGAGGGTGAGGGCTTTGGAATAGGAGTAAGGAAGAGAGGGGTGTGTTTGTTGTATTTGTGGTTGATTTTCAAATATCAGCTACTTCTAGAAATAACATACTGCACCATTAACCCTTTCACACGTAAGTTTAAAATATTCTAACTGACCCCCCAGCGTGAGTTTTTCAAGGCGACCGTTATTTAGAACTTGTCACTTTAATGTTTCCATGGTGACGCGTCATTGCTTGTCACGTGACAGCGCAACCACAACACAGTGCTGAATGAATGATGATCTGCTTTTATGTCATTTTTCCTTTTTTATTAAAAATATTCACAAATGTATTAGCTATAGCATGAAACACTGATATTCCGATTGTCAAATATGTGCAAGTGGATGGGTTTTGTTGTTTAAACATCTTTATAATGATCGCGTTAGTTGAGCTGTATTCACAATGGGCGGCGCCATTTTAGTTTGTTGTACAGTTCAGAGAATCGGATCTGTTGGATTTACAACACGTCAATTCCTCCACTTCCCCCGAAATACATGAAAGTAAGTGGCCGGTGAACTGGGAGAAGAATAGGGTCAAATGTAAAGCTACTTACACAATGTGTATCTGATATGAATAAAACGTGTCGTCTTATTATAATGGAAAGGATTATTATTGCCGCTTCCATAGACATCAGTGTGTATTTTACAAACCCAAAATCATTGTTTTGCTAGTACTTGTGTATTTAAATGTCTGAAACCTAAAATAAACATAATGTGGTTGAAAACACTCAATAGTTGTGATATATGACAGCACTGAGTGGGTCCGTCTCTGGCTCAGCGCCAGCCGAGCCAACGCTTGAAAGCTCGTTTGAATTTAGCAGTTGATCACGTGATGCACTGACCGTTCTAATCACACTGGTGTGATCGTAAGCTCCAGGGACCAGCCAAGACTGATCACACCGGTGTGATCGTACGCGTGAAAGGGTTAAGTTAGAACCAATCTGACCTTAAATTAGAACCAATCTGAACTTAAAGTTACGGTTTAAATATATATATATATATATATTTTTTTTTTTTTTTTTTTTTTTTGATAACACTTTATTGTATTGGTCCCCTTTGAATGTTCTGTTGACCATTAATAACTATGCAACTACATGTCAACTAACTTTCATTAGAGTATTAGTAGACTCTCTGCTTAATATCTGCCAACTCTATTGTGATGCTATTTTTCCCTACAATATTTTACATGCTAACACACATGCTAACACACGACATTAAAATAATGCAATAAACATTTATTCTAGGAATGTCAATTTATACATTTTCACTGTAAATTACAGAATGTCTTTAACCTTCCAAAAACTGCATAAATTTAACAGTATTTATGAAATTATTACTGTTTTTGTCGTATACAGAACTTAACCAATTAACAGGTTTTTACTGTAGCAAAATTATTTTATTTTTGTGACATATGTACTCATGAAATAATAAACAAATTCTCATCATAAAGATCACTGGAGATGCATTAGTTCCAGGTGTAATGTCAATCTGTCTCAGCTGACCACTCGAGATCAGATCATCCGTGACAGATGTTAATACTAGGTGTAAATAGGACCCGAGGGAGCTTTGCTGAGAAACAGTATTTGCAACCAATCTTGTTGATTGCTTCTAATCAGTCGGAAAAATGGAGATGATCAGTGTGGGTTCATTTATTTGTTTGCTTGTTTATCCAATTACTTGATACAACACCTTGGTTATCCCATGGTCATTATGATGCATATGATCCATCTATCTTTTACCCCACTGACCAACTAAACTGTATGGCTTCACCATTTCCAGACCTTTATAATAAATGGTTCTGTATTTTTTTTTTTATTATTATTATTTTTTTATCTCCGAACAATATGACCAGAAGCAAAACACTTTCCCGATTGTTTATCTGCAGCAGCCAGAACACAGCATTAAAATGGGGTTTTATTTATAATAAAATATTTCCCAATTTCTCCTGTGGGGCAGCACTAAAATGAGATCTCTTTCCTCCCTTCATGTCACTTGCATGTTCTTTAATCTTCCTTTCACTTTTTTCTCTGGATTACCCACATGGCCAGCTGTGTCGAAATCACCAGGCATATGCCTTGAACATCATCAATGTCCCTTGCAGATATTACATGGCACATTGGGCTCATCAGCCGTGACATGCAAGCTAGCCAATAGACAGGCGACGAAAGAGGAAGCAGCATGCAAGGAAAGCCAGGAGTAGTTAATCCAACCCTCACTCCTTTACTTTAACACTCATATCAAATGCATCTACAAATTATTTTAGCTCATACGTTAAAACTAATACATTCTACAAAAAAGGTGTGAAAAAATCCTAAGGAGTTACGATCATTGCAGTGTTATTAAAAATTCTTTTTTTAAATGTGATTTGATATGTGATTGATGTACAGTATACGTAGATCCATGATCTTTCAGCACCACCTCTTAAACAATGTCTGACTTTCTGTAAGGATAACATTAGGGAAACCAGGGCATCAGTTAAGATGAATGCTTGGACAATGATTTTCTTTTTTTTCTTTTTTTACAAGTCAAGGCAGCATGAATAATTGATTTTGGTACCTGATCATTTATCCTTTTTAAAACTATACACTTAAGGTGTGTTTACACTTGTAGTTCAGTTATTTTGGTACAAAAAAGACAAATATATATTTAATCCTGGTTTGCTTAGCTTTTACAATGTCATTTGTAACACTGAACCTAAAGATACAAAAAAACCCCACTCCCAGTGGGCTTTTATGACATATTTTGTAACAGAACTTACCATACATCCAAAACAATGCTGTGATCTAGGCTAAATGTGTTTGTTCTGCGTACATATGATGTTATTTTTACCAGCTGAGAACTCTTATAAAATATGAAAAGGAGTAAAAAAACACCAGAAATTCCTCTGTTTTACACACAGAAGCTGATCTGCTGCAAGGAGACAGCAGATCTGACTTCTGTACCGAACTGTAATGGGCGACGTAGCTACTATGGTGAGAAAAAAAAACATTTTCTTCATTCAAGAAAATGAAGCCAAGTGCTTCTGTCCTTTCTATGGTTGCATCTTGTGACATCACATCCTGTTTAGATGTCTTTGGTCTGTGTTCGTTTGTAAGCAGACCAAGACCCACCTTTACAAGTTGTTTGGTGCGCAGTAGGGTTCAGATTGCAGCATTCACACTTATTCAAATTAATTGCACTAAAGTTTAATCGAACCAAACATGCCAAGTGGCTTAAGACAAATCAATAATGTGATCGCTGATGTGTACGTTTATGTTTTTTTTGTGTGTTTTTTTTTTTTACTTGTAGTGTATTGCTGTACTTTTCAAATAACATCATTCCTGCCCAGGGACTGCAAATTAGCTTTATAGTTAACTCTGGCATAACGACTGTGTTGTGCGTTGTTCAAACTAAATAAAACTAAAATAACATGTGCCATTTTTCAAGGTAGACTCATGAGTTCAACCGTGAAGAGGGTCAGTCGTACAGGCATAGCAATGTGTGCATGATGCTATTGATATGCTCTCGTCTCCACACGGGCTTCCCTGCTTGGAGTACACATTCTCAGCGCGCTTGCTCACACACCACAGCAGGACTGCTTGTTAAGTCTGCTTTGAATTTTACAGATATGTTTTTAAACTGCTCTGGGAGCAAGTGGCAATGCGAAAAGATAGAGGCTAATTGATGAGAATGTGTACTGGCAGTCTGCAGAGTGCACAACGGCACAAACAAGCAGGTATGACAAGTAATTTGACAGCTTCTGTGTTTTAACTCCCCTTAACTCTGCAGATATTCTCACAACAAACCACATGAAACAGCGTGCTGCTGCGAGACAGGTATCTCAAAGCCACGACTTCACATATATCCTGCATTACCCAAACGTCTTTGCTCTCTCAGCATCAAAGACTGTGACAACTGATGGGAGTAAAAAAGAGAGACCGTAGGTGGATGAAATGTCCCTGGAGTGTTTTAAGTCACCCAGTCTAAATGTATAACACGTACTAAGCATATTGATATTCTTCTAGCTCGCTTCGTCAAACTGAAAAGACAATAAAAGGGAGGAACAATGGAGTTATGGTGGGATGCTCTGATATAGATGAGTCAATGATGTATGGGATTGTTTTTAAAAGAAAACAAATCTTAAAAATCTACTTTAGAACACATCATAGAGTTTATGACTATATATCATAGAGTTCAAACTATATTTGAGTTTTGAAATCGAGAAACATTGAATTGAATTCGATTTTGAACACATTGAATTCGAGAAAACAGATCTTAATCATTATATATTAAAAAAAAGTTTACATACATTTTTTTTACAAATGCCATGAAATAATCATTCATAAATATTTCTAGGTTATCAGGGAATCACACCACATAATTATCATATTATGCCCTTTTACGAAGTCTTGATTTTGTTTTTGGGGTATATGTTTTCATGTTAGATTGTTCAAAAAACACATTATTTTTCAAATATTTTATATTATTACAGCACCTTTCTCTCCAGTCTGGCTTGAACTCGCCAATTTCGATTCCCCTCACGCCTCAATCCGTGACACGCCCCTCATTCTGAAATACAAAATGTGCTGTGATTGGTTAGCTGGCCCAGTGTGTTGTGATTGGCAGTGCTTAGCGTGTGTTAGTGAAATGCCACGCCCCTTCATAACCACAAGCTCTACTCAGATCTAAATATTAATTATGACGTTAATTTCAAACCAACTTCGAGCCCGATTCAGACCCCCTGACCATGTTAACGGATTTCACGCACAGACTTTGCAAGCAAGGATTTCACAGGACGTTTCACAGTGGTATGTGTTTTGTAATTTCATTAGACATTATAGATATGATGTTATCCACCATTTAATTGTGATATTTGTCGGAAAAGTAAAGTAATACAGTAATCGATCACAAAACAAATGGTTAATCTTCCTAAGGAGCGGTAAACCGTTTTACAAAAGTGAGAGCAACAGAAAGCAAGCTGTTCTCCAAAAAATGTACAGCGCACAGATAAACGTTTGGGTTATAATGTTCAGGAACAGTGTTTAAAATAAGGTAAACACTAAGTTGGTCAGCCTTAGGAAGGTTAAACAAATGAGTTTTGGAAATGTAAAAAAAACAAAACAATGTCTCTTTGACATAGCGACAACACTGTCTTCTCTAATGCAGCTCAACCAGGCCGCGTCCTCTTTGTTGCATATTCCTTGGGCGGGGATTGTTTAAATGAGTAGCATTGTGACTTCATAAGATTAAGGAAAATCTTGTTGTAGTCCAAAAGAGACGTTCATTGTAGTTCTTGAAAAGTGGATTCTGTTAAGTAAAACATCTCCCTTTGGAGTGGACTGAGCTTTGTAACCTTGCAGATCTTTTTTATGCTCAAACAGCAATATTGCACACTAACTAAAGTTGAAAAAAAAAAATGGAAAAGCATAATTGAACCACTTTAAAGGTCAAATTATCAGATGTTGACCATGACAGTCTGCAGGCGTCCTCTCAATGATATAATTTTGTTTTATGTTTTTTGGGGGATTTTTTTTTCATATCGTTTTATGTTTTTCTACATGTAGCTTGGACCATATACATTTGTGGGCAACAATATATATATATATAAAAATGCTAAAATATTATACCCCCCCCAAAAAAAAAAACTGAATATCTAAAGGTTATATTAACATATAAATTAAGAATATGTTCTTCATAGCAGAGGCGTATTCAAGTCATTGTAAGCATTAAATGCAATCTTAATAATCATTTTGAATAAATGTATTATTACTCGACAGGATAAAACAAATGAGTGTCACGTCATTGACCTAGGTGCTATACTTCTAGAATGGTATAAGAAAGCTCGCGGTGAATGCAGTGTTCACCTTCTCCGCCTGAACAAAGCTTAGGTCAATGGTGTCTGATAGATTGGAGACTACTTACTCATGCAAATCCGGATCGAGCACAGCTAGCCATGCCAAGCAACGCCCAACTCACTGCTCAGTCAGGGGTAACCAGACTCAGTGGGCAAATCATGCTGCGAGAACGGGAGGAGTGGTTGAAGCAGAGGATATCAACAGAGAGGGAGAGGGAGCCAAACTCACCTGGTCCTGGCAGTCTCTCTGCCAGCTGAACAGCTCGGCCTGCTCTGTGCCATCTGAGGCTAGTGAGCTAGGACGCTGGCCAGGCCATCCTGACTCTTGTGATCTGCATTGTAGGCAAAAAGTCTGGGCTCTCTCCCTATCAGTCTCCCTTGTCCACTCACACACTCACACCAGAAGCCTAACATGCTACCAGCAAACCCCCACTCCCTCGAATGAAGCAATCTGCTCGCCTATTACTGTACGTCACCAAGGATATTTTTCTCTCCCTGTCCCATCAGCGAACCGGCAGTAAATTAACACAGGGAAACAGGGCATTTCCTGTACTAGCAAGTTGTTTAATGATCTATGTGCTGCTTTCATCTATCTGATGCCATAATAAGGGCTTTAGATTGGTTATAAACATCCTTGTTTTTGGTTTTCTTCCCATCACCGGCTAATTGGCCAAGATGTAAGAGATTGCTTGAATGATTTAAGGTTAGTCCATGTTATTTCGTCTATGTCTCTCTGAACTCTGAGTTACATGGCCAGACTTCTGACTAAAAAAATTACAATACATGTATCCTTCGTATTCTTCCATAAGCACAAAAGGTTGTCCCTGGGTTCTTGACTGTGACAATTGTACAGCATAAAGAGTAAGCCGTTAGATGAACACATCCAGCACAAAAACTTGCAGATGCCTTATGAACTACTAGAGGAAATTAATATATTACCCTGATCCATGCTTGCATGAGAGCAGAATAATTTTCAATTACATCACTGTCAAAGGAGGTAATCTGAAATTAAATGCATGCATATAAATATGGCATCATTTTCTATTATATAATTAGAAGTCAGTAACCCAACCCGGTAGATGTACAATTTGCAAGGTAAACACACATCTAAAATGTACATGTTATAAGCAGAAACACACAATGCATTTGAATAGGTTATGTTGCATGTGTGGCAAAGTGGTGCGGGAGCGGCAGCTCTATTTTATATGACATTGGGCGTAACAACAATTTATACCCACGCTCAATTCAGTTTATTATTTCCGACTACGCCACTTGGGGAATTTCGCCCTAAGAATTTAATATAACATCTAAGCTAAGGCACGCACAGATCCTAACCACTGTTGGAGTCAGAGACTTAGGTGATTGAAAAGCATATATATATATATTATTAATTGTTAAAAGGCAGTTCTTTTTCTATAAAAGGTGTTGACCAGCAATCACTCTCTTCAATTTACTAGGTTCTAGAGTGGGCGGCAGGGAAACCTGGGCGTGCAAGGGCAGTCTCGAGGTATCACCTCTATGAAGAGTACTCTATTCAGTGCACACACACCAGCACAGCTCACACTCCACGACTCATGTCAGAGAAGACCACGACACACAGTGAGGACCCTACCAACTAATTGCCCTCTCGTCTGCCCCCGGGTGCCCAGGCCCTGCCAACAAACAAAAAAAACAACCAAAAAAAAAAAAAAGACATTAACGAGCAAAACAAAATAACAACAAAAATGATGAAAATTGTTATACAATTCCAGGGCGGAACCAACTCCTTGGTCCCGACCTGATCGTCACCAATCAAAAACCAAAAATAACAACAAATCACATAAATTCAGCAGTACAATTCAACCACAATATATATAAATTCACTAGTACGATAATTCGGTTCAAAACAAAACATGACTTCAAAAATACTCAGTCTTGAATAGTTAAGGAAATAAACCAAAAAAAGAAAACGACACAAACTGAAAACATATCACAGACAGAGTCATCCTTCGCTGGAAACCGTTCACTTGAAATGGTTCACTTGAATGGCTCAGTTAGGACGGTTCACTCGAGACGACTCACTCGTAACAAAACAGCACACACAAAACAGAACAGCAGTTGATGAGGCACAGCGCGAACAAAGTCGTATGGCGAAACACAGGGCCGATAATACTCATTCAGAAGGTCGGTATCGTCCTCATCGCATGCAACCAAGCACGCTGTCCCAGAATCACCATCCCCAGACTATGCGATAGATGGAGGCGAATGTCTCCGACAAGCTTATTGGCATGAAGCGCCGATAAATCGTACACTGTCTCAAATGTCCACATTCAACTCTCCAAACACGCCCATAGACCCGCCAACAGCACCGCCAGTGGATAAACAGCTTCGGCAAATTTTACAAGCAGCACGTTACGCTGAACCCAGCAGAAGCAGCGGGGCGCGTGGATGACGCACCTCAATGAACTGGTAGCCCGTGCTCTTATACGCAACAGGTGCCAGGCCATTGGTCAAACCTCAAACAGGTGGAAGGGGTGCTAACCCATCCTGCCACACATGCGTGTGCAAGAAGAACATATAAAATAAGCCTAGATTATTTGAATACTAATATATTGGGGTCAGCATTTTTCTTCAGGTTCCATTTTTTTTTTTTGAAGAAAAAGAAGAAGAAAATGACACAATATAAGACTAAATAAAAATAGATCATACTGTTAAGCTGTGAGAAAAAAACTAAAACATGGATTGGCAGTAAAAGAGTTAGAGGAATTGAAGATGTTGGAATAAACATGAAAGGTTACAGTCTGAGTTTCTTAATGATTATAGCTAATTTCGGTCATCATCAGGTAGCCTACATGTCAGAGCTTGTGCAGGCGACTGGCCTCATTTGTTCCAGTGGAGTATTGATGATGCATAATCAAGCTAAGGGTTTTTATTACTAGTGTGCATCTTTCTGTCCATGTATACATGGAACAATGTGTAATTTAATATTTGAAGGTTTAAATGGATAGCATGTCTTTTGAAGCAAAACGCACAATGCTGAGTCTAATTGTCCAATTGCATGCTGGACGTTATCCAAGTCATTATCCAAGTCTGTCAGTCTGACTTCACAAAAATTGGACTAGTATGAATCAAGACATACGAAAGCATTTACACAATATTTTACTGTTTTATTCTTTTTATTTTTTGCAAGCTGCCTTGAGGTCCAATGTAGTTTCTAACAACACCGTCCTTCAATAACAGCCTCTTTGCAAAACCTAAACTACATTGTGACATGTTCACAAAACAACCCACTCTCAAAAATGTTACACAAACTGTAAAGGTTGGATTCAAAATTATTGTAGACCTTGTTAAAAAATAAACTTCAGCCACTCATTTCTACCCCTCCAATCTTCCAGAAGGATAAAGCAGATGAATCAGCCAGGAAAAGCACAAGGTACACTTATCATGATGAACCTCTTTAGTGTACAAGAAAATCAACAATAAATTGGCCTTTAAATAAATAAATGCAGTCTAATGAGAAATGGTATGTTGTATATTACATAATTCATATAATTAAATATTATGTAACTGTAAAGACACAAATTCTCCATTTACATGCCTGGTGATACATTAGGATCTCAGTCTCATAAGAAACATCAAGCAATAGGGGTGTGTTGGGAATGGGATTTGATGAGTACAGATCAGCATATGGCCCAGCGTGTTGTTCTGGGAGCTGTTGTGAGCCCGGATGCCCAAGTAAGCAGCATTATTTGTGTCACTCAGATACAAGAATAAATTGGGCTCTTAAAATGCTTGACCCTCCTACAGATAAAACTCGACTCTGGGTGCTCAAGAGCCTCACCAGTGTGTGTCTGGACTGAAGCCAAGCCTGGCACAGCTCTTTCACCTGTATTTATTGAATGCTACAAACCAACATATCCTCTGTAGAGCAGCAATGGGCTGTACAGGGGAAAAAAATCCACAATAGACGCCACTATTACTTTACGGACAGATTAAAGCAGTATCCATAAAAAATCATTTTATGTTCTAGCAATTAAGGCACATTAAATTTCAAATAAAGTTATAATAAAATTGTATTTTTTATTATTGTTCATATGCTGAAGCCATAGCTGTTTAGTCAAGTCGGAATAACCTTTCAAATGTGAGATACTCTCCGAGGAAATATGGTTCCTATAATGAGTGTTTTGTACTTTTAATATTTTGCACTTGAAATTGTATAGATGGCAACATTTGGTTTACTAGGCAGAAATACATTAAACTACTCCCTTATTCTCTGGTGTGTTAAATTTGCTGGGCTGCAGTCAAACAACGGAACAAAGTCATTTAAAAGGCCTGTGTATCTGAATGATGAGATTTCCCTGCATTTGGAAAGTAGAAAGAAAGAAATAGTAATAAAAATGATAATATAAACAATAATCAGTGACTCTTGTCGGTTTACACATGGGCTATATCACTGTTCTGGCAAGGAAACTGAGGCAAGACAACAAAATAAGACTTTGACTCTGATCGAACGTCAATCTGACGATACCATACATCTGACTTCCCTCAATTATTTCAGAGACACAAACAAACAAACGGAATGTGAGATGATGATCAGTCCAAAACAAATGATTTTATTATTCAAACCTGTCTTTCATGAGTCAGCCAAAGCTTCCATGAGATTAACGAATCATAACTCATGCACAGTTGTGTATGACATAAGAGGATTTGCTCTCTCTGCAGAATATCATTTGAAGCTACAGTCAAAGCAGTGCTGTTATCGTCAACTAAATCTAAAACCATAAAAAAAATTAAAAAATCAGTCATTTCAATACAGCTGAAATAAAATTAAACATAAATATTAGGCTAGATGAAAAAAATAGATGAAAGCTGCAGTACTAAAATTACTAAAAACTGAAAAAGAACTAAAGCTAAATAGAAGCATATCAAAATACACCATGGGGGTGGTGATGGCGCAGTGGATAAGACACATGCCTTTGGTATGAGAGACCCGGGTTCGAATCCACTGTGAGACACCAGTGTGTCCCCGAGCAAGACACTTAACCCCTAGTTGCTCCAGAGGCGTGCGGCCTCTGACATATATAGCCATTGTAAGTCGCTTTGGATAAAAGCGTCAGCTAAATGAATAAATGTACTAAATAACACTGTTCCAAAGTACGATGTTCTGATTGATGAGAGTTTCCAATTATAAATTATTATAATATGGTAGAACTAATAGACACAGGACTTTGGTTCTCTGATATGTGCTTCAGTAATTCTGAATACATTATAAGCTTTCATCAGCTTGGAAACTCCTATTTATTAAGTATTCAAATAAGCGAAACACCAGAGGTTATACATAATGACTTGAATACTAATCACTGAGTCTAAATCATGTGTCACATCATTAATTGCGGAATATTATAATTAATCAAACTATGCTAATTATAAAAGCAGATGTGTCATGAAAAAGAACATAACTCAAATTTTGATTACATTCAAAAAGACCCCAAAATCAATTAACATACAAGTTACTTTAATAGTGCACATTATATTTGGCAGATATGATAATAAACCACAGGCTGAAACAAGGAATTCATGTCAAAGCACTCAACTAAACTACTTATTAACAGAAAAAAACCCCAAAAAAACATCACAAGATACAAGAGACGGTTTGTGTTTTACTTTTCTAAAAATTTAAATGGGTTTTTTTGCTTACATTTGGTAATTCTTGGGCGTTGGGACACTGCAGGGGAAAATTTAACAAAGAGATACACCCATCTCTTAGCTAAACCCGAGATGCCTGTGCGCTGAGGGTCATCCCGCCCACCAATACTTCATCTCCGCTTGTTTGGTCACCTCTGATTTCACTCTACTAAAGCTGGCTTGTGTTCATCCAGCCATCAAAGCCTCTGCCACCGTATCCAGCTGCGATGGGGAGAATCAGCCACTCGACCCAAACCTCCACAGACCTCTCCAAAGCTTTGCAGAGATCAGATGACCACTGCAAAACAGCTACGACAAGTGAAACCTTTCCACATTAGAAATCTCATATGTGGGAAGAGTGTGGGTGTCCTTTGAAATTCAATAAAAACACTAGTCCCTATGAAACAGAGGAGGGTTGCCCTCTTAAAAATAACCTTTTATTTAGTTGCTTACAAATCATGTCCCCAGGACTAAAGTTGAAAGACCAATTAAAATGGTTTTAGAGGGTTTTGTTAATCGACGACTACAGTGACACACATTGTTAGTGACATTTAAGATGTAGTGTGGAATGAGAGCACCTTAGCTATTACTAATTAGCACTTTACAGGAGCTCATGTCAACTGCACTTTATGGCAAGAGGCTTTATTACAGAGACGTTTACCATCTTAGGAGTTCCCTTTCGTTGTCACTCCGAGTTCCGTCGGATGACGACGAATGGGGGTTTCGCTTAGAAAGCCTATCCGCTTCGAGTAATACAAAACGAGCCAATGGCAAAGAAATGCCATGGGTCTGCAGAATTTGCATGGAGCAGCTCCGCCCCACCTCGTGGGTATAAAGGGCGGAAATTCCAGCAAAGCAGTATGTTTTCGCTTCGGAGCCAAGAGTATCTCTTCACTCCACAGCCATTTCTGACTTCACTCTACGAGACGAGCCACTCTCTCCGGTGTTGGTGTGACGGCGATCTGCAGCGAGTTCACATTGCCTGCTGATCTGTGCAGTGATCTGCCAATGAGTGTGTTTCTCCCTGCTCGCTTCAATATTGCAGAGTTTCTTCCTCCTCTCACAAAAGAGCTCGCACGCGGCACGTCTTTTTAAAGACGGCTCGCCCGTGCATTTCTGGTTGCGGTCGACTCATTTCCGATTTTGATGGGCACATTCTCTGCTCTGCGTGCTTGGGCTTCATCACGCTAGAGCAGCGTTTGTGGATGACTCACATTCTCCCCGCGGGAACGTGATCATCTCGTCATTACGGTCGAGACTCAATGATCTCGTTAGAGAGAGAGTCCCCTCATCCACACCCCGATCTAACACTCTCCACGTGAGGTGCTACTTCGGCTGGTGGCCAGGGTGACCTGAGGGTGTGTGTGTGGAACAAATCCGCCGACTGTTTGTCCGTGGACCACGCCCCCCTCTTCAGTGACGCAACCCGCGAGTGTTCAGGGGATTCCCCGGGTCTATTTTCGGATGCCCCGCGGGTCTCCCTTGACGCTCCAGAATCGGATCTGTTGTCCATCGCAGCATCACAGGGTGGGCTAGAATTTTCAGGAAGTGAAGATTTGACAGTGCTGCCACTTTCGGGTGTGCATATGGCATTTGTCAAGTCAGATCCTGAGATGACGGCCATGCTTTCCCGGGCGATTGGTTTTTGGGTGTGGCCGCTGACTCCCGTCAGTGTCCACTCCAATACCTTTTTTCCCGGATGTGCATCAGGAGATCTCGAAATCCTCGAAGACCCCCATGTCTTCCAGCGATCCCTCGTTGATCTCCTTCGCCCTTCCTTCCCTCGACGGGGCCGCTGCCCATGGGTACACTGGGGTCCCCCGGTTGAACGCTCTGTTGCGATGCTACTGTGTCCTCAGAGTGCTTCCTCTCGGCACGATCCTAAGCACCCGTCCTAAGCCTGTAGTTTTTCGTCTACACTTGTGGCGAATTCCTATAGCGCTACAGGACAGGCAGCCGCCTCACTGCATGCCATGGCCATTCTGCTGGTCTACCGGACCCAGATGCTCACGGACATGCACGAGGGCGGGACTGACCCAGGGCTCTTCAATGAGCTGCGCGCCACCACTGACCTTGCTCTCCGAGCGACGAAAGTGACCGTACGTTCCCTGGGTCAGGTGATGTACACCATTCTGTGGCTGAACCTGTCCGATGTGCAGGATGTCGGGCGGACCCATCTGCTTGACACCCCCATATCCCAGGTCGGCCTCTTCAGGCGGTGCGGTTGAGCGCTTTGCCCAACAGTTCTCAACCGCCCACGAGCAGACTGAGGCTTATTCTGCCCCGACGGCCCCGCCGTCCGAGCTGATCCCTCAGTCTGCCCACCGCCGAAGGCGCCCTCCTGCGGCTCCCACCCCGCCCGTTCACCCGGGCTGGCTCTGGAAGCCGCAGGGGGACGCCACAGCCCTCTCCAGCCCCGCCCCCTGCTATACGCCAGGTTAAGCGGCACTCTTGAGATGGGCTCCTCAGAGATGGGACTCAGTTCTTTCCAGGAGCTGGTAGCAGGGCCACTCCTTTCCCTGGTGGAGGGCCGGGGAAGAATCCTTATTCAGAAAGAACTGACTCTCCCGTTTCTGAGCACACAGAGTTCTCGGACGACACGGTGCGCCGCCCCCGGGCCGTGCACCCCTCGTCCTCCTCTGTCCCAGAGCCGGATGACAGTGCGCGCCGTCCCCGGACCGTACCGCTTTCGTCCTCCTCTGACGCCAGACCCCTGGCAGAGCAGACCCCCGTGGAACGTTCGTCCTTCCCTGGTCTGCTCTGTCAGGACGCGGTCAATGACTGTGCCCCCACACCGGGCCGCTATGCCGTCCACGTCTGGGCCAGTCATTCCGCCTCGCTGCTCCACCGGTGGGAAGTCTGTAGTTCGTTTGATCCCGCTGGTACAGTCGTTGGGAGCTTGGCAAGAGCTTCCCAACCTGTCCCGCTGGGTCGCTCGAACAGTCAGGCTCGGCTACACGATTCAGTTTGCGCGGTCTCCTCCCCGCTTCAGGGGAGTCCGCTCCACTATGGTCGGTGGCAATGCCCCTATCATGAGAGCGGAGGTTGCTACCTTGCTGGTGAAGGGTGCGATCGAGACTGTCCCTCCAGCCGAAATGAGGTCCGGCTTCTACAGCCCGTACTTCATTGTCCCCAAGAAAACTGGTGGGTTACGGCCAATCCTGGATTTGCGCGTGCTGAACCGCTCCCTTCACAGGCTGCCGTTCAAGATGCTCACCGCCAAACGCGTTTTCGATTGTGTGTGGCACCAGGATTGGTTTGCATCGATCGACCTGAAGGACGCCTACTTTCATGTCTCCATTCTCCCTCGACACAGACCGTTTCTTCGGTTTGCTTTCGAGGGGCAGGCATATCAGTGCGCAGTTCTCCCTTTCGGGCTAGCCCTGTCTCCTCGCGTCTTCACGAAGGTCGTCGAGGCAGCCCTTGTTCCCCTCCGGGAACACGGGGTGCGCATTCTGAACTATATCGACGACTGGCTGATTCTAGCTCACTCTCGAGATCAGCTCTGCGAACACAGGGACTTGGTGCTCCGCCACGTAGCCCGTCTGGGCCTTCGGGTCAACTGGGAGAAGAGCAAACTATGCCCCGTGCAGAGGATCTCTTTTCTCGGTATGGAGATCGACTCGGTCGCCATGTTCGCGCAGCTTACGAGCGAGCGTGCACAATCACTGCTGACTTGCCTGAAACAGTTCGAGGGCAAGAGTGCGGTTCCACTGAAACTTTTTCAGAGGCTCCTGGGGCATATGGCATCTGCATCCGCGGTAATGCCGCTCGGATTGCTTCAGCTGTGACATCGCGACTGAGTCCCGAGGTGGGCATGGCATCACGGCACCTTCCGAGTACCAGTTACTCCGACCTGCCGTCAGACCTTCACCCCGTGGTCGAACCTCAGTTTTCTACGGGCCGGGGTGCCTCTGGAACGAGCTTCGCGGCATGTTGTTCTAACGAGAGATGCCTCTGCCACGGGCTGGGGCGCCATGTGCAACGGACATGCTGCCGCGGGCTCCTTAACAGGACCCCACCGCTTATGGCACGTCAATTGCCTCGAGTTGCTGGCGGTACAGCTCGCCCTGCGCCGCTTCCGAGCCGTGCTCAGGGGCCAGCATGTACTAGTCCGTTCAGACAATACCGCGACTGTAGCGTAGATCAACCATCAGGGTGGTCTGCGCTCCCGCCGTATATGTCGCAACTCGCCCGCCACCTCCTCCTATGGAGTCAGAAGCATCTGAGGTCGTTTCGTGCCATTTATATCCCCGGAGCTCTGAACTGTGCAGCCGACGAGCTCTCACGGCTTCAGCCCCTCCCTGGAGAATGGCGACTCCATCCCCAGTCGGTTCAGCTGATTTGGGACCAGTTCGGGGATGCACAGATAGATCTGTTTGCCTCTCACGACTCGACCCATTGCGCCCAGTTTTATTCCCTGACCGAGGGCACGCTCGGCACGGATGCTCTGGCGCACAGCTGGCCGTGGGGCAACAAATATGCGTTTCCCCCAGTGAGCCTTCTTGCGCAGACCCTGCGCAAGGTCAGGGAGGACGAGGAGCAGGTCATTTTGGTCGTGCCTTACTGGCCCGCCAGGATCTGTATCCCCGAACTTGTACTCCTCGCGACAGCACCTCCTTGGCCGATTCCTCTGAGGAAGGACCTCCTTTTTCTCAGGGACGGGGCACCCTATGGCACCCTCGTCCCGATCTTTGGAACCTCCACGTGTGGCTCCTGGACGGGACAAGGCAGGTTTGAGTACCCTACTACCAGCGGTGGTGGCTACCATCACTTCCGCTAGAGCTTCGTCCACGAGACACCTCTATGCGTTGAAGTGGAACCTCTTCGTCAGCTGGTGTTCTTCTCACCGAGAAGACCCCCGGAGATGTTCGATCGGTGTTGTGCTTTCCTTTCTTCAAGATGGGTTGGAGCGAAGGCTGTCTCCCTCCACCCTCAAGGTCTATGTCGCCGCTATTGCCGCACAGCACGACCTTATAGAAGGTAAGTCCGTAGGGAAGCACGACCTGATCGTCAGGTTCCTGAGAGGAGCGAGGAGACTGAGTCCTCCTCGTCCTCCTCTCGTACCCTCTTGGGAGCTCGCAGTGGTGCTAACTGCCCTGCGGAGTGCTCCCTTCGAGCCTTTGCAGTCGGTTGAGCTTAACTTCCTGTCAATGAAGACAGCGCTTCTGACTGCATTGGCCTCCATTAAGAGGGTAGGGGACCTGCACGCATTCTCCGTTGACGAAGCGTGCCTGGAATTCGGGCCGGCTTACTCTCACGTGATCCTGAGACCCCGGCCTGGATATGTGCCCAAGGTTCCTACCACTCCCTTCCGGGACCAGGTGGTGAACCTGCAAGCGCTGCCCCCGGAGGAGGCAGACCCAGCCTTGGCACTGCTCTGTCCAGTACGTGCTCTCCGCATCTATGTAGACAGAACGCAGTGTTTCAGGACCTCAGACCAGCTTTTTGTCTGTTATGGTGGGAGACTGAAGGGAAAGGCTCTCTCCAAGCAAAGGTTATCTCACTGGATAGTGGACGCCATTGCTTTGGCTTACCAACAGCAAGGTCGACCGTGCCCCCTTGGTGTGACTGCCCACTCCACCCGGAGTGTGGCGTCCTCTTGGGCTCTTGCGCATGGCGCCTCGCTAACAGACATCTGCAGAGCTGCAGGCTGGGCGACACCTAACACATTCGCCAGATTCTACAATCTCCAAGTGGAGCCAGTCTCCTCCCATGTACTGTCTTTTTCAAGCTAACATGGGACCCGTTAGGTGTCTTCGCTTGCTCGCCATTCCACTCCATGGACTGGATACGTGCGATATTCTCCTCAGGTGAGCTTCCCCGAAAGCCCTGAGTTCCTCCAGCACTCCTGGTGCTGGCGCCAGTGTCTTTGCCTGCGCGTCGGCTAGGTGCCTCCTGTGTGCATGGTACCTCCTCCGAGCTACACCCACATGTGTATTTCCGCTGTAAGCCTCTGTTGAGCATGTGTCTTTCCCTTGGCAAGCCACCTTGCCACCCCTGGGGTTGAAATATTCCACCTGCGGCTGGACACCCCAGTGATTCCCCATATGCATCCCTCGGGTCATATGTGTATTCTCTAAGTCCCCCCCTCTGGGTTGGCAGTAATTGCATATTCCCTTAAAAACCTTGGGATATGCTTCCCAGTGCACCTTGGTATTCCTGTGCTAATAGGAGTCCTTCGTCCATGCTGTCTCACAACAGGGATCTCAGATTACGCAGGGCACTGGAAGACAGCCGAGAAGGTGGCGTGATTAGACTGGTATCCCCATCGTCGTCATCCGACGGAACTCGGAGTGACAACGAAAGGGAACGTCTCGGTTACGGATGTAACCCTCGTTCCCTGAGTAGGGAACGGAGACGTTCCGTCTTCTTGCCACTTTCCCTGTGCCGTGGGGATCGCCTGAGCTCAGTCTTGGCTCCTCAGCGAGGAAACATACTGCTTTGCTGGAATTTCCGCCCTTTATACCCACGAGGTGGGGCGGAGCTGCTCCATGCAAATTCTGCAGACCCATGGCATTTCTTTGCCATTGGCTCGTTTTGTATTACTCGAAGCGGATAGGCTTTCTAAGCGAAACCCCCATTCGTCGTCATCCGACGGAACGTCTCCGTTCCCTACTCAGGGAACGAGGGTTACATCCGTAACCGAGACGTTTTACATATTAAGGTTTGTCTTTCCTCGCCATTGCTGCCAGCACAGATAATGATTGGTATCCTCAAGAAATGATCTTGCTTATCAGTGAATTCCAGCTACCACTAGCTGCACTGATTTGAATGACAGAAAGATGCAATATTGTCTCAACAACCATAGTCAGTATTTTTATGGGACCTCTCAAACCGATCATTTGAAATTCTTACTACAACATGTACTAAGCTGACACAAGATGGATCAAATATAAACTAAAACGTGAATCAAATTGTTCACACCTCAGCAGCAGCACATTTGTATGTAGTACATGATCACACAGAAAAGTCAAAAGAAGTAACCATAACGTAACAATGGCACAAATGCCACCATAGCACTATCAGTCAACAGTACTTTTATATAGAACCTTAAGCCCTATTCGCACGGGATAAGTATTAGGCCTACCTGGTGACCTCTAGTCATTTGTAATAATTGCGGATGTTGTCTGTGTCCAATCCCGTGCGAATCGCCCATGTCTGTAATTTGTAAAATAAAAAATTCCCCCGCAAATGACCTACCATATTTCACTGAACACCGAGGTCCTGTGATAATATTAGTCCTGTGCGAATCGGCATCTCTGTGATTTGTAATTTTTTCAAGTTTTTTGTTTCCTGTGTGCTTTTTTATCCATCTTTCGCAAAGAATGGAGGCGCTGCGTTGGAGTGTTTTGATAGTATTTTGGGTGCTGGGTCATATTGCTATACACCATATAGGCTACAACTATTTGCAGAAAGAGAAAGCTGAAAACCATCAGAAGAGCAAAAACAAAAAGAATGATTAGATGGAGATGAATGACATGTATTGCAGTACACGGTAAGGAACATACTTCTGTTTATGATATATCATACAGCTAGACCTATAATAACGACAAGACATTTCCAAGCAATAGCCTATTGACATCATATCCGGGAGATAAGTCAGTAAATTCTAGTAAAATCACAGGCTTCGCTTATACCGTGCGAATGCACCACACGAAATTCAGATGTGGGTGGGTAATTTCAAATTTACACGAGGTCCCAGATAATAGTAATCCCGTGTGAATAGGGCTTTATACTATGGGGCCATTGAATGCTTGAATCTGGTTGACAGTGCAATTGTTTTCTTGGAAATGCACTGCTACAGGCAGCTCTTGACCGCATTACATGTCTATACGCCAAACGATTTAAGTTATTTCAAAGGTCTTTACAGCCTACAACAGCATAAGAACAATGATACTGACCAAGCAAATAAATATAGTAAACAATAGGATTCAACAGAAAAATAATTTCCATGTTTTTTGTCACAAAATTGCGTTTTAAAATGTATGGATAGCACATAGTCTAGGGGTTCGGGAGTCCAACATTTAAAAGCGACAATAAGGCTAAAGTGGGGAACCACATAAAAACGGCTCTGTTCTTGAAGCGGATAAACTTACAGTTTCGCTGTTAGAGACGCCGCTGCTGAACATTGTTGAGAGGCGTGCAATTCACTCACCAACTCTCTCTCTCAAGCAAATATTTCTTCTTTCCTAGGGACATATTCAAGATTCACAGAATTTGGTGAAGCATGGGGACATTACATTATATCTTTTTGTTATCGATTAACTTTAAGTTATCCTTTAATGACTCCATCTCCATTAAGAATAAAAAATACATGTAGGTATGCATTTTGCATTTTGTTTATGGATTTAATATTTACCATGCAAAATGTAGACGTTAACCATATATTCAAACATTTTGCTTATGTGTGTGAAATAACAACATCTTTTAGAGATAATTTATAACTTACATTTCCTGGGGTTATATGTACACTCCTCAGGAATTCAAAACAACCAATGACGTCGGCGCACCTGTTTCGAGACTGCGCACTGCTGGCAGGTCCGAGGCCTTGTTTGTTTACTTTTATTTACTGCATATTCTGCCGTCAAAAACAGTATTCATTTTTACACAACATTGATATACACACTTGAGCTTAACTGTTTTATGATAGCCTACATGTTCTAGTGTCGTGACATAATAAAATGCCAGGACAGAACAAAATAAACATTCAAACTCAAAACGGGACTGAGAAAGAAATAAAGCAGCACATACCCATTTATGCTTGACTGAATCAGCGGCGAGGAAGATGACTTGGCTTAACCAGCGGACACTGTGACAATTTAGAACTGGGCTGAACCAGCAGAGACTGAGATGTATTGGAACTGGGCTTAACCAGCAGTGACAAAGATGACATGGAACTGGACTGAACCAGCAGAAACTGAGACAACTTGGAACTGGATGGGACCAGCGGAGATGGTGGACCAGCGGAGATGATAGACCAGAAAACACCTCACACACCTGAACAGACTCATTGTGTGGGGAACCACATTGTTCCAGCACCCACTCCACATGTTCGGAGAATGACCCCAGAGGACCATCTCCGGGCACGCTCATTCAGGCTGACTTTAAAAAATACACAGACGTAGTGATTCGGGAAGTGGGTAAGGCACACAGGGGACAGTTCAGAGTAGTTCATGATATATATATATATATATATATATATATATATATATATATATACACATATATATATATATATATATATATATATATATATATATATATATATATATATATATATATATATATATATGTATATAGTAAAAACTCCTTTCAGAGATTGTTTGACCATACCACTGCCTGGAGTTTGTTTTTTGTCTGTCCTCACCTAGCGCTCCCTTTAGATAGAGTATATATAATATCAGTGGGGGAGAGGATAGAGGTTACATCTATGGACTGAACTACACAGTAATGTTTGTTTTTCGAGTCGGATCTGTATCCATCAGCAGTCAACTCCCACAGAGAGAGCTCTGGGTCCCAGGCCACCCCTTTCCCCTGCCGCCTTTGCTGTCACCTTTCTGCTTGGCTGCACACCCCTTTGGTAAATATACCTCCAGAGTCATGCTCTGGCAATATATCACACAGTCAGATAGTACATCAGCGACCCCCCTTATTAGTTTATTTGTCTTCCCTCTCTCAATGCCAGGCCTGTGTCCTCAGTGCTGGACTTCAGAACAAAAGAGACACTGGTGTTATTGATGTGTTGGACTCCAGGCGTCGCACGGGGCCTTCAGTGCCCAAAGTAAGACCGCTGTCAGAACAGAGCACTTTAAGGGCTCCTCTGGGTCCCAACATCAGGCGTGGGTGACAGGAGCCATCTTTTATTCCACACGGACAGGCCAAGTTTAGTCGTTACTGCTCCACACTGTGCCCAACTGAGCGTTATAAACAGCTTCTTCCAAAATGACTAATGAACCATAAAAGTGTATCACCTAAATGCAATAAACCTGTGTGGAATTGCTTTTCCTCTTGGTATGAGACATGTATGGTTTGTGTAAGCTCTACTTGACTACAAATTCTTGCACCTAATGCATGCCATTTGAAATTGATGAGGTAAAGTAAGTGTCAATAAATATCCATTCAAGTATAATGAAATAATTAAAATAAATATATAAAATATGACAGATAGACCACACACTACCTACTGAGTACTCAGAAACAGTTTGACATAAACAGTGTGTTTCTGTGTGATTAGCATCCTGCCATACAGTCTCTCCAAATGTGCGCAGGATGAGTTTAACCTTGCCTGAGGTGAAAAAATAATACTTTTTATTCTAAATTTTTTTTTTTTTCTATTTATGATGCACCCCTGGCATCACAGCTTCCCAACCTACACTAAATATTGCTTAGAAACAGTGTCAGCAATGATAAAACATGGTTGTGAGCAAGACAGAACTTGATGTAAGATTTTGCAGTACTTTCTTAGTAGTTACTGATCAGTTATTATCTTTCATAGCATTTGACTTATCAGTTAATTTTAGTTTATTATTGATTAGTTTCTGTAAAACGAGGCCCAAATGCTATATATATAGTTAAGACTTCTGGCATAAATTCACAGAAATGCATTTATACAAATCTTTGAAAACGTCTCAGGTTACGTATGTAACCCTGGTTCCCTGAGAGGGAACGAGACGCTGCGTTTGAGACGCAGTGGGAACGGCCTGCGTGATTACGTCGTGAAGCACATGTTAAATCAGTCCAATGGAAGCCCGCGACGTCATGGGTGACGTCATAGACCAGGAAACTATAAAGCACCCCTGAAATCAGACCGCGCCAGCTTCTGAAAAACCTGAAGCAAGTCGATCAGGGCATGCAGGAAGTATGGCAGGCAAACGCAGCGTCTCGTTCCCTCTCAGGGAACCATGGTTACATACGTAACCTGAGATGTTCCCTTTCAAGGGAACTTCGAGCTGCGTTTGAGACGCGGTGGGAACCCCATACCCACTACACCATAGTGACAAATGCCCGTTCTGTGTGAAGTCCAGTGCACACTAAGAAGCAAGCAACCTCGCCCCTGGAGTGGAGAGGTCAAGGTCATAAAACCTGACAAATGTATGTGGAGAGGACCATCCTGCCGCATTACAAATGTCAAAAAGGGAAACACCCGAAATTAAGGCCGTAGAGGCCGCCATACTCCTAGTAGAATGGGCCCGAACAGCCATAGGTGAAGGCTGTCCGGCCGCTTCATAAGCCAATGAAATAGCCTCGACTATCCATTTGCTCATAACCTGTTTAGATGCAGGGCACCCTCTCTTGAGTGACCCAAAGCAGAAAAATAGTTGTTCAGACTTACGCCACAGGGCAGCTCTGTGAACGTAGGCATCTAATGTCCGAACTGGACATAACAGGTTCAGTTGTTCCTGATCTGGGGTATTAAAAGGTGGAGGATAAAAGGCCTGCAGCACTATTGGCCCCCCAACATTAACTGGGACCTTTGGAATATAACCCGGTCTAGGGTAAAGAAATGCTTTCACCATACCAGGTGCAAATTCCAGAAATGAGGGAGCAACCGACAGGGCGTGAAGATCTCCAATTCTTTTGATAGATGTAATAGCAAGGAGAAAAAGAGTCTTTAGGGTGAGGAATTTTTATGAAACCTCTTCAATGGGCTCAAACGGAGCCAAAGCCAGACCTTCAAGTACAACGGCTAAATCCCAGGCCGGTGCTCTAGAGTGCAGTGCGGGTCTCAACCTCAACGTACCACGGAGAAAACGAGTGATAAAAGGATCTCTCCCAATAGGAGTGCCCCCCATAGGGGTGTGGTAGGCAGATATAGCCGCCACGTAAACCTTTAGGGTGGAAGGAGATAATCCAGCAAAGAAACGGTCTTGCAAGAAATCGAGAACTGAACCAACAGGGCAGTTAACAGGATCTAAAGGACGTACACCACACCAGGTGGAGAATAATTTCCATTTCAGTGCATACAGTCTTCTCGTGGAAGGGGCTCTGGAATGAAGAATGGTCTCAACGACCTCAGTCGAGAGACCGGATTCTATGAGCCGGGCCCCCTCAGAGGCCAGGCCCACAGTTTCCACAACTCCGGTTGAGGGTGAAATATCGTGCCCCCTGCCTGGGACAGCAGGTCCCTCCTGAGCGGAATCTCCATTGGAGAGACGTCCAGAAGAGACAATAGGTCCGAGAACCAAATTCGAGTCGGCCATTAACCCTCTGAGGTCGGCTATCGCGCCGGCGCGATAGTCTCACTTTTTTCTTATCAGTGCAAAAGAAACTCAAAATACTCTGTTGATTTTGATCTTACATATTAAGTGTTGTACATCATTAGATCCTGATAAGTGTCTATTTTTTTTGTGGATACTCACAATAAAAACAAAGTGTTGTGCTTTTCGCGAAATAAAGAAAAACAAACATGATGCGCGTTCTGCCTTCTCTCTGTCAGTGAAGTCCATTCTGAAACGCATCCTAAGATTAACTTTAATTCCGCGAAAACTTGTCATACAGGCATGAGTGTTTTTCCATAATGAAGCTTGAACTCTCTTCTTTTGAATGAATTAATTTATATAAAAAAACAAATATTCTCAGCTTATATAATCTGTATGAAAAGAGAGAGATGTCAGTATTTTTCTTTCCAGCTCATTATACCTAATTACGCGTTAATGTGCCACGCCCACGGAGAGCGCGCGCTATTCAAACACAAATGATCTAAGGCAAGCCGTTCAAACATGCCAACGCCCACCAGCTGGATTATAAAACACATCGTGTTTAGTAAGTATCTTGTACAGCTGTGTACACAGCGTATCCTTTCGCTGTGAGGAATAATACTATCTAACCCTGGAAAATGTACCAGAAGTGCTGGTAGTTTCATTTCGAGGAGCAACGGATCCAGCTGATGTAGTAAGTCATTTATTCTAGTGCTTTGTTCTAATCATGATATTGAATAGTGTCGGACTGTAAACCGCAAAAAGACTGTTTAAATATGAATTGCGTGTCTCTGTGTATGCTAAATGATGAGTGAACCGCATAGGCGCGCGCGCTTTGTTTACTACAGTTATACAGCGCGTGTCTGTGCCTTGTTCATTCACTCTCGCACCTACATTAGTAAACGTTATGTTTACATGAACACATACAAACTATATTGCTATAGCCTACTAAGATGAGTAAAAATACGTATAAGCAAATCTGTATAAGCAACAAGCTGCAAATTCACATGTATATACTAATATATCATACACAATATATTACAGACTAAATATGAATGTTTAGACACGATTTTGTGATTAGTTTTGGATAGATTATAAAGTTTTGACTGTAAAAAAAGACTACTGTCACATTAAATAGGTACGCTTTTGTTCACCAATTTCTGCTCATAGTTAAATATACTATAGTATGATGTTTTGTCAAAAATAAAAGTAGGTATATTGAATTATCAGCTAAGATGTTATTATAGTGTTTGTTCCAATATTCAAACTAATGAATCCTTACCTTTTTTAATACGTATGATAAAATGTATACTTTTTACAAAGAAATACACTTGAAATATTGTTAAAATTGTAATTGTTGTTGTAATTGTAACCTATTTGTAATTGGTTACAATTTCTAATTGTAAAATATGTATAGGCTATATAGATAATTTCTTTTGTCCTTGCATTCTTGGGATCCTGTGACACCTGTGTGAAAGGGCTAATTAATATGCAGCTCATTATGCGGCACATTATCCGGCCTTTGTCTTCTCAGGCGTGAACACGCCTCCACGCGTATTGTCTTTCCAAACAAAAGGTCTCTAATAAAATTCAAATCAGTGTATGTGTTTGTGTAAATGATTAGGCAGGAATGATTTTCAGATCATTTTGAAGAAAAAATTCTAGGCAACAACACTGATTAGTCAAAAGTATTGTGGACACATATTTAGTATGTGTTTTGTGGCCTTATTTCAGACACTTTAAGTTTTAGTTTTTTCAATAACCATGCATAAGCAATATTCTCTCAAAAATACAAACATGTTTCATAATTGTTGCTCAGAAATTACGGTAGCCCAGTTTGTGCTATATTGAGTGAATTTACACCTTTGCCATTAACATGTTTATAAATAACTGAAAAAAGCACAAATGTCAGAGCATGTCAGAACACCTCAAGGACCCCAAAAACCCTTAGACCTCAGAGGGTTAAGGGGCTACTAGTAGCAGATGAGCCCCTTCCCTGCGAACCCTCTCCAGAACCCCCGGAAGCATAGATATCGGGGGAAATGCGTACAGGTGTAGCCTCGGCCACACCTGCACTATCGCATCCAGTCTGAGAGGAGCGGGCTGCGTGAGGGAGAACCACATGGGACAATGAGTTGTATCTGACGATGTGAAAAGGTCTATTTGAGCTCGACCAAACTTCTCCCACAGGAGCTCCACCACCTCGGATTGCGTCAGCACTAACTTCCTCACAATCATCCATGTCCCTCTGCAGGTCAGCCTGGTATGCTTGTAATATTGCCATTGTGTGTAAGCATGCCGCGGCCTGACCTGATGCCGAATACGCTTTACCCACCAACAATGAAGTATTTTTTAATGGCTTGGTGGGTAACGTCAGGGCTTTCAGAGATGACGCTGGGGAGAGATAGCGCGGGCTCCTTCCTGGGCAGAGACACCAGATTCAGCAGGTAAGGGTTGAGAAAGGGCGGGGCCCGTCTCAAACCCCGCTACTAAATCCATATGCGATCCCCAAGATGAAAGCCTCCGCTGTGCCTCGGCAGCAGCGGGACCCACACCTCGGGGAACGCGAACCGAACCGTCCTCCTCAAAGAACGCCCGGCGAGAGCGGAGAGTTTTCATAGACAAACTCATGCAATGCACACAATCAGCTCCCTCGAGAACTGATTGGGCATGCTCCACTCCCAAACAAGCAGCACACATCTGATGTGTGTCCCCACCCGTGATATAACGAGGGCAGGGAACAACACAACGTTTGAAATCTTGCTTGCTCGCCATGATAATAGATATATATATATATATATATATATATATATATTGGCCTTGACAGACCTATATATTGGCCTTGGGCGTTCCCACGCGTCTCAAACGCAGCTCGAAGTTTGAATGTTGTTTACGTCAACAAACCATTCATAAGTCAACACCATTGCAGAGTATTTTCACTTTAAAACTGCGGTGAACCAAAGACGGTCTCAAAAATGTGGTTTGAAATTGCTGGTGTTACTGACAACGAAAACTACCTTGTAACCAATCATGTCAACATGCCGGCGGGCTTTAGCATATCATTAGGGGCTTTCGCACCGGATAAACCTTTTCATAGGTCCTAGAACTATTGGCGAAAATACCCTGATTTTGGCGTGTTCGCACCGCAGGTACTATAGGAACTATTTTAGTTCTAGGAATCCTTTTGGAGGAACTAATTTAGCTCCTACGTCAGAGTAGGATCTAAACCAGCACTATAGGAACTATCTGTGACATAAGTGTAAGCTGATTTGCCGAACGCTCGCAAAACACCAGCACCCGCAATTTTATAAAGGCTGTATGTAAACACAGATTATAGCCTATATCCAGAAACTAACTCTACGAACATGGAACACAGTGATAGATGGGCCTCTTAACCTTTACCCTGAAGAAACCTTTAAACTGGGAAGGGTCATAGCACTTGCATATTGTTGTCCTATTGTTAGTTTAACTGCTTCAATTGTTCTCATTTGTAAGTCGCTTTGGATAAAAGCGTCTGAAGAAAAAAAAGTAAAAGGTATTTCTGCTCAGCTAGCAACACTGGACATCAACCACTTGGACCACATTCCAGTTGTCTCAGACGACAGTTTATAAAACAATCCTGTGTAAAATGATCACTAAAGAGGCAGGTTTTGGCCATGATCGCATCCAGGTAGTAGCCTACGCATTTCCATGTCGAAGGCATAGCTAGCTAGCAAACTGTAGGCTGTAGTAACTAATAGTAGTGACAGTAACTCGCTATTGAGCGGGAAACTGATGTGAATGTGCTCTATTGTTAGGGGAGGGGCCAGCCTCAGTGGCCTCAGTGTGTCATCAAGTAGGGGCGTGTCCAGGAGCTCAGGGGCTCCAGTGCGCCATTGAGCCCTGTTTTAGACCCGCCCAAAAAATCTGGAAAATAGCAATGGTGAAAAACTGTTTAACGTTCTAACTCCACAATTCAGTAATTCACAGTTCACAGTCTTTGTAATATGTTTTAGCAATACATTTCTAACATTTATAATGAGTTTAGAATTTTTTTTTAGAATTGCCTTTACAGGGACTTTAAGACATGACGCACGGACCCATTATACTGTTTTAAATAGCCAATATACTTAACTTTATGTGCAACCACTTTGGGTGTGAGCACAAAATCTGCAGGAATGAGTACAATTATGCTCAATATGCGCAATCCCTCACCCTGTAACCAACAAAATTCATTCAGAGCAAATTAAACGAGCGAGTGAAGGGATGCGGGTTTGTGTATTAACCATAGACTGTAAAGGGTGTCAACTCACTGTCGGACAGATTAAAGAGGGAGAACGCGTTGCTGGTGCATCCTGTGGAAGAGTTTCAGATAGTTCAGTATCGATATGTATCGAAAAATCTATATTTTTAACAACACTTGCACTTAGTTTATACCTTTTTAAAAGACTACAATTGAAAATGTATATTAGGCCTATATAAAATTCAGCCCGCCAAAGTGGCTAGTAGGAGTGACTGTATTACACGCCACTGCTGAAATACACACGCATATGGTGGGTTGGCGGGTGTTAATGTCAAGCCCTGACCACACGGCATACGCTACTAACTTTTTTATTACTTAGACAGATCGTAAAAATTAACACGGAGAATGCGAGCACTGTTTGTTCAACACAGTCTCATGGCGTTCTCTGCGCCATCAAAATAAGTCACAACAACAAGCGCGGCTTACGTCACTTCAGAGTTCCTACTGGCGGTGCGAATGCAACCAGAAAACGTTCCTAGGGGAACCATTCGTTCTAGGGGAACCACCCTGGTGGCTAGTTCCTAGAGCTAAATTCCTAGAACTGTCCGGTGCGAAAGGCCCTATTAACAGCAAACTATCAGGGGAGTCTGGAGAGAAGAGTCTGGAGAGAGTCTGGAGAGAAGTACTGGTTATCCCAGTATACTTTTCTGTTATGATATGAAAAATCGGGTAGATTTAGCAATATAGCGGCTTTATGATATTACGATGTTATGATGAACAGAACGTCAGTGGTGAAAGGCAAATTGAGTTGTTCAAAGCATTTCTGATGATTGTTAGAAGGCAGCTGCCTGACTCTGAAATGGCGAACGGGAACATAGTTTGTGTATTAGCAATACACTATTAGCTGTTTGATAACATAGTCAAGCAAAAAGCTAATCATATTAATTGTTGTTATGCGTCTGACGTTGTAAAGAGCAATATCATTGTGCTGCGTTTACATAAGTAAGTTGGCCTTGTGAATCTCTGAGCTGGCGTGAGAGAGTGGAGGCGGGGCTAATTAGTATATTCATGTCTCCGCGTATACTAAATGAAGCAAGGGTGTATTACATTCAAGCTATTCAAGGCATGAAAACGTTTAAATATGTCATTTTGGTGATCAAAGATGCATACGTTTGAACCTGATTGAACTCTGGGATAAGATTATTGACTACAGGGTCAATAAGTGCTTGAGGGAAAAAATATAAAATAGTGCATCAGTAGATTATATTATAATTAAGGATCTAATGAACATTAACAAAATAATCATTAATGGGGTCTGTAAGGGTTTTTTTTTTTTCTTAAAAAAATTAATACTTAATCAGCAAGGACACATTGATCAAATTTGACACTAAACATTTTCCTTTTTATTTCAAATAAATGCTGTTCTTTTAAGCTTTATATTCATCAAAGAATCCTGAAATTAACTGATTAAATGATTATTTAATTGTAATTATATTTTACAATATTACTGTTTTTACTGTATTAATCAAAAAAAATGCAGCCTTGGTGAGAATAAGAGACTTAATTAAAAAACATTAAAAAAAAAATCTTGCTGACCCCAAACTTTCGAACGGAGGTTATGTATTTTAAGAACTTACCTTATTCCATATTTTTAAGCAAAGTAACAGTAGAATATATCATATAAATTGCTTACAGAGCAAATGTTTCACTTGCTTGGCGATCAATCATTTTAAAGCTGTTTTTGATGAGAAGAGTAATCACAAAAATCACCATCAAGACTTTTGGTGCCCACAGAGGTTCCAGCTGAATAAACACAGACTGTGTATCTGGCCCTGTCCCACTTTGTGCTTTCTGCCTGGCACTGTTATTGGAAGAAAGAACTTAACGTGCCTGCTGTGATGCCCAACTGGTTAGTCTAAATGTTCAGTTAGTCCCTGTCCTCAAAACTAATGTTGTTCCAATCATGCTTTAATATCCAGGATTTGTTTACATAGTTGGAGTTTAAAAAGCCCCGTATGTACGATTGTGAGTAATAGTCATCTCATGTCACTATACGCAGCCCACACTTTGTGTAAATAGCATGTTGCTTCTGTTTTCATTTGGGGGAAAATATCAACAGATAACTATTTGCATGTATTTTAAATTGTTCATTAAGCCTTTTCACTTCGGTGTGAAGAGCATGTTGCCATTTACACCTCTCATTTATTTATTTAAATTTGCATGTTTGTTCATTTAAAGGAAAGGAAAATTCTGTCATAATTTACTCACCCTCATGTTGTTTCCAATTCTCTTTTCCATGGCATGCAATTACAAGGAAGCACCAATGCAAGTTATTATCCAGCATATGCTCCATAACTTTGTGTGAAAAAAAAAAAAAACAGACTGAAATTTAGGTTCTGATATCTGAAAAATCTGATATCTGAAAAGTTCAGGCCGGTATACACCAAGCCGATTGTAACACGGAGTGTTTCAGAAACAAGGAAGAGGAGGATCCAAGTGCAGTAGCAGTTTATTAACAAAATAACAACAACAAAAAAAAACAACAACATCCAAACAACAGGGAACAGGCAAAAACCAGAGTAAATCCAAACAAGGGGTAAACCAGAACTAAAAATAACTCACACAATACATGCAGTAAGGACAACACCAGACCAAGAACATGATAAACCATGGGGTAATATATATATATATATACACACACACACGACAAGGGGAACACAAGACAGGGATCATGACACCGATGGTCAGCCGTCGGGCAGCTTTTTAGCATCGGCCGGCTTAGTTTTTTTCGATCTGTTCTGCACTGTTGGCTCTAGTTGGACACCGTCGAGGTTTTTTCGTTAACATGCTGAATCGGCATCGGGCCGTCGGTGAGAGAGAGAACTCTGATTGACTGTTCAGCTTAGCGAACAAGTCGGTGCTCGAGAAAAAAAGCAAAAGTAATGAAAGCGACCAACGAAGTTACAGTACAGACAGAGAGCTGGTGTAATTTTACGTTATCTTACCTGAACATTCAAATGCACAAATATTTCCATAATAGCATGTCCATTGTTTACGGTTCATATATCTGTAGTCTTAGTTTCGGTGTCTCTTTTTGAATGACGAAAATGTACTATTGATACCTGCTGATGTAGACAGATATTTACTTGCACGCAGGCGCAAAACGTACAGCTAGTTGACAGTCGCCTTTAGTCTTTTTGGTGTGTTCAAGTGCAGCTTTTTTGCCAAGACGCAGCCGTCGAGAGGCAACAACACAGTCAACTTTCGTCCCCGCTACTTCTTTGAGGTCGACTTGGGTTGTCCCGGGCCTTAGAGAAGTAATGATATCGGTAACACTTTACAATAACAGTACATGAATAATCATGTAATAATACCTGAATTAATAATTACTTTACTATGAACTAATGATGACTTAAGACATGTACTAATGAAGAACTAACCTTAACTACGGAATGAGTCATATGAATTACTGCATGAATATACCATCTTAACTACACGTTAGTACCTGCTTGTTAATTAATGTATTAATTAACACTTTGGGGTAAACTAAATCAAACATGCTCTAGATTAGAAGAAAGATGTATTAAAAGGGCACAATGTAAAATTGTTCATAAATTTGCCACCAGCAACTGTCACAAACATCATTGAATGACACTAGATGTCTTGCAATATTTACATTTAACCTTACTCATTGAGCACACAATGCAACGCATTCATCATTAAAACAATTTAATCTCATTACGTTTTAAGTTATTCCACTGCTGCCTTCAAGAGTGAAATACCTACACTAATATATCCATTAAACAGATGCAATTTTCAAAATTAAAATCAGTGTTAGCACATGATGATGGTTATTTATGTGGTTATTTTGAGGATTGGTTTACTGTCTTTATATCAAAATACAGTCGGATGTTAGTCTTGTTTTCTTGCCCCCTCAAAATGTGATCACTTTCCTCCTACCGTTCAGTTCCTTCTCCATCCAAATTCAGGCACAGCACAGCACCTCTGCTCTTCCACTTCTTTACAAACCACCGAAAAGCACCAAGTTTTATCTGATTTAGAAGAGCTGAATATGTATAGAACATGTGTAATTGATAACTTTTTAAATATGTACTCTTGAATAGTCTCGCGTAGCCAGACCTTCAGACTGACGGCTGAAGGTCTGGAATTCATTGCAGCTTTCTTTGGTCAAGGCCCGCCCATAAGGCCGTTTGACCAACATGTAAAACAACCAATTACAGTTCGTTTCGTTCAGCGTCACGTTTCGGTGCGTGGAAATGTCCCCACAACAACAGACCTGCGTGCAACAAGTCAGTCAGCATAGAAAATCAAAGAAAGAGAAGAAAACTTCAAGAGTCTTTCCCGTGAACCTCGGATACTTTTGAGAATTCTACGTTTAGCTGATCTTGATAAATGCTCATTGTCACTCATGTAAACACAACAGTTTTTCTTCCGCAATCACACGTCTGCGCTTTGTTTCCCGGCGGACCGAAAATAAACGCGACACTCGCGCCCCCCCCGGAAATCCGATAAAATTCAACCAATCAGATGACGACTTCGACATTCCTGAAGTGTTTCCAGTTAAGTGTACCATATGCCTCAGACGTTTAGCCAACGTTCCGTGGGCGTGACGTCTGAGGCTGAGACTAACTCTTGAAGGGCCAAGACAAGAAATGACATAATGATACATTAACAAGTCATGAATTCATGTTACTTTATAAGTAATTAATGATGAGTTAGTGATGATGTGCCCCCTCAAGTAAAGTCATGACATAATGATGCATTAACAAGCCATTAGTTGATGTTAGTGTATGGTTAGTTAATAATGAATTAATGATGATGTGCCTCCTCAAGTAAAGTCATGACACAATGATGTACTTACAAATCATGAACTAAAATATGAATAAATATATACAATAAGAGTGCCATCCTTATTCCTTTAAAACTATGGTACAAAAAAAAAGAAAGATACAAATTGTGTTACAAGTTCTTTCATTTTTATTTATACAATTAAACATATATGGACTTAAAAGAAAGTCTAAACATACCTGAAAGACACACATAAGACACGATCACATGTACAATAGGCTATAAACTAATGCTAATTGAAGCACACATTTAAACAACAAAAAATAGTTAATTAACCCTAACCTCCTGAAACCTCCCAAATACAACATACATACAAACATGTCTTTAATTATTAATTCTGTTTACCAAAGAAGTCAACATTTATGAGATTAAAATGCCAGCATTACCATAAGAACACAACCTATTGCTGCGTCCCAATTCGCATACTATCCGTCCTAAATAGTATTCGAAAATAGAATTAGTACGTCCCAAATCGTAGTATGTTGAAATGAGTGTTCCAAAGAGACCCGGATGGTCTACTATATCCGGTCAGAATCCGAAGTGCAGATCGTTGCGCACTCTAACGGCTGATATTGCCCACAACCCATCGCGCGCTGGACGAGGATTCGGTTAGAACTACAAACACGACTGAAAAGTGTTCAAAAACTACAGACATGGAGGACGCGCGAGTCCGGCGGTTATGTAGAGAGGTTTAGATAAAGGGGTTTGAGTGATTAATGATCAGTATCTAACCTCACGAAAATGTATTTATTCAATGTTGTCCACATTATATTGCATCTGCAGCATTGTGGACTTTGGCAAAGATACGTTTAGCCATTAACTTTTAAATGCATTATTATATTCAAATTCCAAACACATGAGTTGAGTCTCGGCATGAAAGCCCCATGGACTGGCAGATGAACGTGCGACAACAATTCTCTCCGAAATGGTAAGAAGTTATATTAGATTGAATGGAGGAATTTAACTGTGACGAGATGATTGACAGGGCAGTTTACGGTGACAGGATGTACGCGACAGAGCTGTCCGTTAAAGATGGCGAAGTAGTATGTCCCAAAGCTTGCCTACTCTTTTGCTACACACTCAAAAGTATGTACTTTTTCTTCACAAAAAGAGTACATACTTTTAGGGCGTAGTATAAGTAGGCGAATTGGGACGCAGCAAATGTGCCGGAGCACCGAGTGCGCCACTAATGAGTGTCCCACCAGAAACAAACCCTACATACTGTAGTTCCGGGAAGAAAAGTAGCTATTACTAAACATAGGCCTAAATAAACTATAAAAATCAGAAAACGGGTTAGATCAAATTAAATTTACTAGTGCTAGTTATTAGTCTATTTTCCACATTTGATTAGACGGATCTGTGTAATTAATGGCTAAAAAATCATGTGCCATTCCAATTATTTGTCACAATGTTTGCCACAGATAGCAGATTATGATATTACAGTTTAAATTATGGCAGTGTTAAATTATATGTTTAATTCAAATTTAGATTACTTCTTATTTATTCTTACAGAGAGTGATTGATTTAGTTTACCCCTAAACGTTAATTAATGCATTAACTATCAAACATGTACTAACATGTTTAAGGCTGCTGTTATTCATGCATGAATCAGTATGACTCCTGTTGTAGTTAAGGATTGCTCTTCATTCATTCATGATTAGTTCATATATTCACTAATCATGAGTTAATGTTGAAGTAACTATTAATTCAGGTATTAGTACATGATTATTCATGTACTATTATTGTAAAGTGTTACCATGATATCTGTGATGTTTTGTGAATGTTCTGTGATTCAGAATGATTTGGTCCTTGACAGCCTGCTGACTCGATTCATTTGCAGCGTTTAACATAAAATTGTGGGATGTTCATCTACCAAAGCTATTGTGTGACTTCAAAAGGCTTGCAAGTCACAAGTCATATATACCACTATTGTAATACGCATGTTGTCGCTGCCCGATGAAACTCACGTATGTCCAAAACGGTTACTTTTCAGGAAGTGAAAAAAACACCGTAATTTCACAGCAGTTGAACGTAGCGTTGTCATACTTGGTACGGCATCTTTAAATGTAACCATATTCTTGCCAGTGTAATGATATAATCCACATTTGACCAAAATCGAGTTTAAATGGACATACGTGCATATTTTACAGTAACGGTGGTCGATACGTGTTCTTCCGATCATTAATTAGAATGGCCAAGTCGTGTTTTAGATGACAGAGGAATAGGCTTCGCTCAGTTTATTAAGGCGAGACAGGCAGGCAAAAACATAGTTTTTTTTTTTTTCACCAGTCAATTTTGAGATTTTGGGATATTTGTCTTCAATAACATGTCTTCTTTCAGACTTGTGGTGAAAAAAAGTCTGAAATACACAATTAGGTCTTTATTTTACTACACTTTTTCTGTTTGCGTCTGTAGATTTCTCATAAATTCATCAAAAGTTGTCGTTATAAATCATCCCTCTGCTCCGCTATAATTTGATCAGTTTGACTCAAAAAAAAGTATAAATCTTATCAATGAGACCAAGTTTATTTACATACTAGCAAGCAAGCTAATCTGTGAAGAACTAAGTTAGCCTGTGGACAATTACAATCTAGACCATTTACCGGTAAATAACAGTTGTGAATATATAATAAACTTGAGAACAGTTGTCAAAAACGAATCGGTTACCTAACGTAACCTCGGTTCTCTCTAGAAGAGGGAACGAGTATTGTGTAAGCTAGCTTACGCTACGGGAAAGATTCATCTTTGCTGAGAGTTTGAAGCCAAAAAATTATTTCATAATTTGTATCCATTGACAACGCAGTTCCTCTGCGGCAGACCTAGAGCAGGCTAGCTAGCAGCTCATTGGTTCGCTCAGAGAGAACTGCTTAAGCCTATGGGAGAGCGGGACTGAACCCGCTGCCAATGAGAAGCGCCCGCGCGCTCATTGCATCATGGCCCGCCAGAATGGGCGTGGCTATGGTGTATATAACAGTCTCTCCCAGGCTTATATGTTGATTTATTTCAGCGTGAAGCGAAACGCTAGTAGCGCAAGCACGGCCGGGAACGCAATACTCGTTCCCTCTTCTAGAGAGAACCGAGGTTACGTTAGGTAACCGATTCGTTCTCTTACGAGAGGTTCTCTCGTATTGCGTAAGCTAGATTACACTACGGGAACACCTGGTCAACGCCGTGCGCGCTATGAATCCACTCATGAATCCCAGGGTGATACCGGGGGATTTTTAACGTGGAGTGAATGTAATATGAGGCCGGCAGAGCGGGCACATGAAGTGTATACATAAGCATCTAAGGAGAGCACAAGGGGCGAACCGGTTGTGTGAGGGACTCCCAGTAATGCAGCTTCTTAGGGAGCTGGTCTTTAGACAGCTAGTAATTTTGCCTGCAAGGCGGGAACTTCCAAGTTGTAAAATCTGACAAAAGTGGACGGGGAGGCCCATCCCGCGGCCACACAAATGTCATGAATGGAAATTCCACAGGACCATGCCCACGATGAGGCCATGCCTCTAGTGGAGTGCGCCCTGATGCCCAGAGGGCAGGGCAGGCATTTAGATGCGTAAGGAGAGGCGATAGCGTCCACTATCCATCTAGACAGTGTCTGTTTAGAGGCAGCCAGACCTCTGGTGCGCCCCCAAACGACACGAAAAGCTGCTCAGCGCGTCTGAACGCGGCAGCGCGCGTAGTGTACAACCTCAGAGCCCGCACCGGGCAGAGGAGATTGGCGTCGCGCTCACTATCGGATGAAGGCAGAGCCGATAGGGAAATAATCTGAGCCCTGAACGGGGTACCAATCGCCTTCGGGACATAGCCATGCCTAGGTTTGAGAATGACAACAGAATCATTCGGTCCAAACTCAAGACACACGGCGCTGGATGAGAGCGCGTGAAGATCCCCCACGCGTTTTACTGAGGACAGAGCCGTCAGAAAAACGGTTTTGAGCGAGAGGTATTTTAGGTCCACAGACTCGAGCGGTTCGAACGGGGGTGCTTTCATAGCTTCGAGGACTATAGAAAGATCCCAGATAGGAACCGAAGGGGGCCGCGGCGGGTTCATCCTCTTAGCTCCTCTGAGGAAGCGGATTACTAACTCGTCTTTGCCCAGGGACTGAGCGCGTCGGGGTTCAGAGAACGCCGCGACGGCTGCCACGTAAACCTTGTAACGCCCAGCGCTGTGGATGGGGGTGCCAGATCGTGCCGCGAGCTTGAGAGAGGAGATCTGCTCTGACTGGGATGGGCCACGGGGCTGTCTGTGACAGCTGAGTGAGCTCCGGAACCCAATTCTGACTCTCCCAACGCGGAGCTATGAGGAGCACCGAGTGGCGTGTGTCCCTGATCCTCTGAATTACCTGCGGTAACAGAGCGATCGGAGGGAATGCATAGAGCGGGCGGTGAGGCCATTCCTGGGCTAGCGCGTCCTCGCTCCTTGAAAAAAATATTGGGCAGTGAGCGTTCTCTTCTGACGCGAAGAGGTCCACCTCTGCTCTGCCGAATAGTCGCCACAGTATTTGGACCGTTTGTGTGTTCAGGGACCATTCTCCTGTAGAGATGAGGTTCCTGGACAGTATGTCTGGACCGTCGTTCAGATGGCCCGGCACATGCGTCGCTCTGAGCGAGAGCAGTCGGCTCTGAGACCAAACTAAAATGCGGTGTGTCAGTAGAAAGAGATTCCTGGATCTGACACCGCCCTGACGGTTGAGATAGGAGACCACAGCCATGTTGTCCGAACGGATCAGGACGTGGTGTCCCCGAATGAGCGGGAGGAAGCGCGAGAGCGCGTTCTCGACCGCAAGCATTTCCAGACAGTTTATGTGTAAGGGGCCTTCCTGAGTCGACCAATGGCCGAAGGCCGGTGAGCCCTCGCAGACTGCACCCCAACCCGTGTTGGATGCATCTGTCGAGATGACTTTTCGGCGGGAAAAGGTCCCCATCGTGACGCCCTGCCGAAACCATTCTGCTACTGTCCATGGGTGCAGCGCCGTGAGACATGTCTGCGTAACCCTGATCAGCTGGCGGCCCGTGTTCCACGCGCGGTGGGGTACACGGCTGTTTAACCAAAGCTGAAGCGGGCGCATGTGCAGAAGGCCCAGCTGAAGCACACCGGAGGCTGAGGCCATGTAACCCAGCATCCTCTGAAAAGTTTTTAGAGGTGTGCGGGTGCCCATCTGAAACGAGGCGGCTAGTTGCTGAACACTGTGCGCGCGCTGTGTGGACAGGCGAGCCGTCATCGTGACCGAGTTCAAATCTATTCCTAGAAAGGAAATCGATTGACTGGGTTGAAGGGAGCTCTTTGTCCAGTTGACAGAGAGGCCCAGCGATTTTAGATGGTCGAGGAGAACTGCGCGGTGCGACAGAAGCTCCGTCTGTGATTGGGCCAAAATCAGCCAGTCGTCCAGATAATTCAATATGCGCAGCCCCTGGCTCCGCAGGGGGGCGAGCGCCGTATCCATGCACTTCGTGAATGTACGGGGCGCCAGGGATAATCCGAACGGGAGAACGGCGTATTGATAAACATGACCCTCGAAGGCGAAACGTAAGAATGGCCTGTGACGGGGATTTATCTGGATCTGAAAATAGGCGTCTTTCAGGTCTAGAGAGATGAACCAGTCCCCCTGGTGCACTTGCGCGAGGAGTTTCCTGGTAGTGAGCATCTTGAACGGTCTCTTCATGAGTACTTTGTTCAAAAACTTGAGATCTAAAATCGGTCTGAGGCCGCCGTCTTTCTTGGGAACCAGAAAATAACGGCCGTAAAACCCCGACTCGGTCATAGATGGCGGGACTCTCTCTATGGCGCCCTTTTGCAACAGCGTCGCAATTTCTGAGCGGAGCGTGCCGGCGGCCAGCGGGCTGACAGTGGATTCGAGCCGAGCGCGCGCACGAGGCGGGCGGCGGCGAAACTGTAGCAGATAGCCGTTCTTTATAATGCTTAGCACCCACGGGGAAATGCCTGGAATGGCTTCCCACGCTTTGGAGCATGCGGCTAGTGGCCGAATGGCTATATCGCCCTGATTGCTGTACATAGCGGGCTGGACACAGTGTGTGGGCGCGCTTTGAATGTGTGTGGCAACGGGACTTGCACTCAGAGAGGAGTCTATGGGCCGTGAAACAGAGCGAGCAGAGAGGGGACACGCGCATGAACTCGTGGGCGTGTTTATGTTCTCTGATATTAGAGCGGGCTGTGCCCGTTTCATGTGATGGGGCTCTGAGAGAGACACGGGATATGTTATGCTTGTGTGTATGGGTGAACACATGATTGTGGGCACATTTTCTACACAACCGGCATATTTTCTCTTTTTGAGATTTCTCTGGGTAGCCGTAAAAACGGCTTTTTGACGCTCGCAAACGGGCAGGGACACCGGCTTGTTTGTGGCAGTAAACACTACAGCAGTCGGCGAAGCAACGGGGACTGGCAGAGGGCGAAGCTTTGACGGCGGTCCGGCCGCAGCGGGAGAGCGCCGTCGTTTTCTTAACTTTGCTAGGCAGACTTCTGATGATCAGGCTTCAGCGTGATCTTGGGTCGCGGGCCCCGTGGGGGCGGCGGTCTGCGGCGGCTGTCAGAGCGAGAGCGAGGGCGGCCGCCCTGTCTGCGCTGGGCTGTTTGAGTCTGCGGAGGAGGGCGCTGCGGTGGAGCTCTGGCAGGAGGCTCGCGAGAGCGGCCTGCGGAAGAGCTAGCGCGGCGGGGCAGAAACAAATTCATGGCCTGAGTGGCTTTCTGGACCTCGGAAAAGCGATCGACGATTCCCGTGACAGCAGATCCAAAAAGGCCCGTCGGGGAGAGGGGCGCGTTAAGAAACGCGGCGCGCTCAGAATCTCCCATGTCGGCGAGCGTGAGCCATAAGTGCCTCTCGGATACACAAAGGCTGGCCATGCATCTCCCCAGAGCTTGTGCGGCGGCTTTAGTGGCGCGAAGGGCGAGGTCCGTAGCACTTCTCAGATCCGTGACAGCGGAGGAGGGGTTTCTACCGCTCTCAGCCCACTCACGGAGAATATCGCTCTGTAACACTTGGAGGACAGACATAGAATGTAGCGCTTCGGCGGCCTGACCGGCGGCGGCATAAGCGCGAGCATGAAAGCTCGAGGTCGCTCTGCAAGCTTTCGAAGGAAGCGTGGGGGAAGAGCGCCATCTAGCAGAGGGCGGGCAGAGGTGCGCGGCGACCAAGTCCTCAACGGGCGGCATGGCTGAATAACCTTTTTTGGCGGCTCCGTCCACTGTGCGCAGCGAGGCGGATATATCGGAGCGGTTTCTAGCCGAGAGCGGGGCATTCCAGGACTTCGTCAGCTCTGTGTGAAGTTCAGGCAGGAATGGGGCGGCCCGGTTGCACGCGGGGGTCGAGCGCCGATGAAAAAAGCTGCCATCCATCCGGTTCGGGGGCTGCTCGGGTGGAGGAGACCACTCGAGACCGAGGCGTTCGACGGCCTGTGAGAGGGGGCGCATTAGTTCCTCCTCTATTCCAGCGCGGATCCCCGCCGACTCTCTCGTGGATCCGAGAGATGACCATTCCTCACTGTCTGACGCGAGCAATGAACAGGAATCCTTCTCCTCCGCGGCGTCATCGGAAGCGACAGAGCGGCCACTCGGCGGCAATTGTATGTCCGGCTGGGGCGGGGAGGGAGAGCGGGAAGCGGGAAGCGGCGGCGGCGGCCCGCATGGTTCCGCAGGGGGCTCCGGCGGCCTCTGGTCGCGGCGTTTCTTCTTCCGCGGCGAAGAGAGAGGCGGCGCGGGAGCGGATTGTGCCGCCCGAAGTCGTGCCCGCAGGGACGACAACGGCAGGCTCTCACAGAAGTCGCATCCTCCATCCGCGAGGGCGAGTTCTGCGTGCTCGAGTCCCAGGCAGAGAGCGCAAATGACATGGCGGTCTCCGTCCTCGAGAGGAGCGCGGCAAGAGCCGCAGGTAAGGCGAGGCATCTTTACAAAGACGCTCGGCTCTTTTAGATATAGAGAAAAGGATACAGTCGTCGGATAGCGCTAGCTTGCAGGGCGGCTGAAGGTGGCGAAGACGGCCGGCTTCTTCAGGGTCCGGGAGCTCGCTAGAGTGATGCCCTCTCGACGGCGACGGCTTTTCTCAGGACAGCAGAAGCGTGTAGCTCGCTGAAGATGAAATGAATCAACATATAAGCCTGGGAGAGACTGTTATATACACCATAGCCACGCCCATTCTGGCGGGCCATGATGCAATGAGCACGCGGGCGCTTCTCATTGGCAGCGGGTTCAGTCCCGCTCTCCCATAGGCTTAAGCAGTTCTCTCTGAGCGAACCAATGAGCTGCTAGCTAGCCTGCTCTAGGTCTGCCGCAGAGGAACTGCGTTGTCAATGGATACAAATTATGAAATAATTTTTTGGCTTCAAACTCTCAGCAAAGATGAATCTTTCCCGTAGCGTAAGCTAGCTTACGCAATACGAGAGAACCTCTCGTAAGAGAACAAACGTTTGCTGATACTTTACCTCACAGTGTTATTCGGCTATCCAATGCTGAGCTTCCAGAGACGAACTTCACGAGACCGGTGAGATGCCGCCACAGGGCGGGAGATATGCGGCGTGATTGACAGCTTTGACAGCAAATGGATATATGTGGAAATCAGATGACATGATTTCACAACTTTTCATTGGTCATTTAGATAATGTGAAGCATACTGTATATGGAAATGAACCTGGACATTCTATCCGTCGAAAAATCTCAAAATCGGCAAAATGGACATACGCGGTTTTCATCGGACAGCGACGATGTGGTGCTTGATCTGTTTTCTTTCTGTTCAGGCTGATCTCATAAAATTGCGTGTGTATGACACGCCAATTCGTATTTCCATTTCTGGCGTGCTATCAACACGCACAATCGCTTTTCAGCGTGTTTATGAACGCAGTTGACTTAACGTTATTACTGTATATATAAATATATGACCTACCTCCACCCCGTCCCTAAACCTACCCGTCACTGGGGTTAATAGCATTTATGAGTCTTCCCCTACCATCCTAGGGAAAAAAAATATCGCTCCCCAGATGTAGATCTACATTTTGCTTCGTTTCGCTCGGAAATTTAATGGCGTGTACATACACGCGGAATCACTTGGACATTAATGGCGTAGACATACACGCATACACGCGGATATCTCAAAATGCGTATAGATAACACGCCACTTGACTTGAAAGTGGCGTGTCTGTTTACGCAAAAGTCATGATGTCATGTTGTTCTGTATTAAACCTTGAATGCTTAAGCTCCCATTCATTGTAACTGCATAGAAAAAGCAACTAGGGCGTTTTTTTTATTTATTTCCGCCTGTGTTTCACGACAGACGGAAGTTATGAGCAAGTGAGAATTTTCATCAGGGGATGAAATATCCCTTTAATGTTTATGCACTTATTCATGTATTGATTTATTTCAAGCTAGATTATTAGCCTTCATAACATGTCTGTTTTGAAGCAGAGCTCCCGTGTGATTCACACTAGCAGGATTCTTCCTCTCGGGCTGAAGTCTGCTGATAACTGAAGGAGAGGTGAGTCACTGATAGAGGTCACTAACTGCTTCAAACCGAAATAGTATCAGCCTGCAATGGCAGGCTGGATACTTTAACCACTTCAAAGAGAACGAAGGCATTTCTGGAGATAACATGGCTTTTAAGAGAAAGACGCCAAAGTGTGAAGAACGACTGAGATATAAACGACAGACAGAGGTTTCGATGCCGAGATTGTAGTGCTTGTGGAACACTGCAGATGAGACGTGGAAAGAGACATTGAGAGGGGCTTGCAGGGCATTAATAGCACAATATTGTCCTTTGCTTCCCCACCTGAAGCAGCAGGTTCTAATCATTTTCTCAAATCCCATCTTAGACAAGCATCTGGATTTAGGTGTGCGGAAACTGCATGGGTTCAGCTGGAACCTTTCCAGAGTATACCATTACACTCAGGGACTCTTCCTCCTCTGTGAAAGCACCATTTATCCTCCCGTGGTGGGGGTTCAACACCTTTGGCCGGACAAGCACTTTCCAAGGTCCTCAACCTCATCCAGACCACCTGATAACAGCCGTGAGATCTGCTTTAATGGAAACTTGAATCAGCACTTTCATAACTGCCCTTTCAGCCAACTAAATGGAATATAACCTACCGGCAGGATGGTTTGTTCTTAAATAGTTTGTTTCTGTGCCAGCAGAACAGTATGGATGTTTTTATACAACAGAAATGTAAGAAAAAAATTAAGTTTATGATATACCTTTACCAACACCATAGTTGTTCTCGAACAGCTGTTTGAATTCTCAAATGGATGTATTGTTCACCCATCAGATGTGTTATTTATTGGCCTCTGATACAGTGTCAAAGAATGCCCTTGCACAAGGCCATTTAAAGGGAATGAATTGAAATGCCAGAGTAGCCAATTATTTTGTCAGAAAACAACTCACAATCATTGCATGGAGCTGCCAGGCTCCTGTGGAAAATTGTCAGAAAGCCCTTCCTGAGACAGAGAGGGCCATGGAGAACCAGCGTGGAGCCCAATAAATAAAACTCGAGCCCTCTCCGCTCATTACCTTGTCATCCCAAATAAGGATCTCTCTCAGAGAGAGGCTACTGGAAGATGTATGGCACAGTAATTAGTTGTTCTCAACTAATGTAAATGATTTATTCCCAAAATACATTTCAAGTACAAGCAAAACTGCACAACAAGCATTTGAGGAGCTTATGTATTATTTACGTCTATATTCACAACATGGGAGATGGTGTTCACTTTCATCATGATAGTTTCCATCCATCCATCCATCCACCTCCCATATTTTTTACCATTACATTATCTTTGCTATCATAAAATGCTCACTTGAGTTTAATCATTAAAAAAATACTTTTTTAATTACTCATTTTAATTTAATTTAAAACTATTAATATAAACACTGTCAAATGTAATCATTATCAAATCTCAATCGATAATTACATTACTGTACTTGTAACGATCACCAGCTGGAGTGCCCTCGAGAGCCAGCAGAGGGCGCTCCACAAGAGACTATGATCTCTTCCTCACAAACTACATTTCCCATACTCACTGCCTGGACTCATCATCACTGATCACATTCACCTGTACCTCATTGTCACTGATTGTATTCACCTGTGTCTTGTCATCCTGCTAGTCTCAGTCTATTTATACCATGTTCATTCATTCACTCACCGCGAAGTCTTGTTTAAGTGTTACACTGCATTTCTGAGCATTATCCTCCCAAGTTTGATTCCTGTGTTTGACCTGTGGATTGTTTATCGTTGCTGACCCTTCTCTGCCTGCCCTGACCCTGGACTGTTTACTGGACTCTGATTCTCTCTGCCTGCCTTGACCCATTGCTTGTAATCTGGTTTGTCTCTGCCTTGTCTCCGTTGCCCTGTTTGCTGTTGTTGATCCCTGCCTGTTTGACTATTCTATAATAATGCTGCATTTGGATCTTCACCTCCAAGTCTCGGAGCAGTTTCGTAACAGTACTTTAATGAGGAAGTTGAAGTAGCTTTTTAGATTGTTAAAGTCGATTGTTTTTAATTATGTAAAATCAATTTAAAATACACGGATTATATAAACACTGGCAGTGTTAATTTAACACTGGGAGTTTTGCTGTTGGTATTGGCCAGAATTTTAAAAGCTGTGGATCCCTATTCTTAACAGAATTTTTTTTTTTTTTTTTTTTTTTACTCAATCAAAACTTCAAGGCCACTAAATAAGTTCCCTTTCGAGAGGTCTCTCCTATTGCGTAAGTAGCTTACGCTATGGGAAAACTCCTTTTCTCGAGAAATATTGAAGTCTTTATGTAAAACGCATTGCAGCTGCACAGCATACAGCAATGAGCGAGGCAACTCGGTCATTGGCTGTGCTGCGGCAACTGCACGAACCTATGACGGGGCGAATCTGAACCCGCTTCCAATGAGCGTGCTTTGCGCCCGCGCGCGCCTGCCAAGATGGGCGTGGCCAAGGGCTATATATTGGGCGCCCCGTCGTCTGAGTTCTTTAGATTTAATCTCCTTCAGCAAAGACCTTCTCTTCGCTGGATCCTCCGGATTTCTTGGAGTCTTTTCGCCGCCGTCGTCGACAAGCCTACAACAGGACTGCTTCGAGGACGCCGGCGCCTTCAGCCGCCTTCGACCGCCTTCTGCTAAGCCATCCGGCGCGCATCATCTAATATCCTTTTACAAAGATAGAAACTACAGTGTTCGCCTCCGCGACACTTCTAAAAGAGCAAATTAACTGGGCGTTGTTTCAAATGCCTTCCTGCGCCTCGTGTCGAGGCCCTCTTCAGGACGGGGATCGTCACATCATTTGCACCCGCTGCTTGGGACCGGACCACGCAGAGGCTGCCCTTACTCGAGGCGGATGTCCCGAGTGAGACGCCCTGGGCCTCACCGAGCTGCGCACTCGCTTCGCTGTTTTCACCGCGAAAGAGCCCACCTCCACCGTGCTACCATCCCCTCTGGTCGAGCCGCGCAAGAAAAAGCGCCGCTCACAGAGGCCGCCAGAGCACGCGGTTTGCAGTGACGTCACACGGGGCCAATCCCCGCGTGCTTCACCACCGCCCGAAGACTCCCCGCCGCCAGTCCAGTTCACACAGGCGGACCAGCACCCCTCCAGCGGAGCGATGGGTCTCGTCTCGTTTGGCGCGTCAGGGGATGACGACGAAAAGGATGACAGCCTTTCCTCTGATGCTGCTTCCGACGACTGGCCGGGCTCGTCCTTCGACCCCGCGCCATCGACATTAGCGGGCACAAGCGTGGGCTTCAGCATGGATTCGGAAATCATCCGCATCCTGTCTAAGGCTGTGGAAGACCTCGGGCTGGAATGGTCTTCCCCGGAAGAACCCACCCGCAGCCGACTGGACGAGTGGTTCCTGCAGGGGCGCCGACAGGCCCCTCGGCAAAGGCCCTCCCCTTTCTTCCCGGAGGTTCACGACGAACTCACGAAGTCGTGGAAAGCCCCACACTCTGCTCGCCTGGAGCCTTCTTTTTCTTTGTCACTCTCCTCTGTGGACGGCGCGAAAGAAAGAGGCTATGAGGGGACTCCGCCCCTCGAGGAGGCTGTGGCCAATCACCTGTGTCCACCCTCCAACGCTGGATGGAAAGCCAAAGCTTCTCATCCCTCGAAGCCTTGCTGGTCTACTTCAGCTCTCGCCGGTCGCGCATACGCCGCCGCCGGCCAAGCTGCATCAGCGCTTCACTCTATGGCTGTACTCCAGGTGTTTCAAGCTAAACTTCTCCGCAGTATGGACGAGTCTGGACCTGATCCTGAGGCATTCAAGGACCTGCGCAGCGCCACCGACATAGCGCTGCGAGCCACAAAAGCCACCGCCCAATCCATCGGCCGTGCTATGGCTAACCTAACTGTCCTTGAGCGCCATCTGTGGCTAACGCTAACAGAGATGAAGGATGCAGATAAGGCGTCATTCCTCGACGCGCCTATCTCCCAAAGTGGCCTGTTCGGACCAGCGGTGAAGGAGTTCACTGAGCGCTTCACCAAAGCCCGTAAGGATTCGCAGGCTATGCGTCACTTCCTGCCCAAGCGATCTAGCTCATCACAGAGCCGCCAAAGGCCGCTTCAGCAGCAGTGAGCTAAGACGGCGCCTCCCGTCTCTCAGCCCAGACCTGAAACTGATTTTCGACGCCGCTCGTGCTCTGCCAACAGGAAGCAACCGCCCGAGCGACGGGGACCTCGACCCAAGATTGTGCTGAACCCAGAGCCTCGTAAGTCCTCCTAGCTACAGGGAGAAAAAGGGAGAGCGCGTGTTTCGCAAAAGCCGGACCGTTCTCTCCAAAACGTTTAAAACATTACCCAGTCCCCTTACAGGCGGCTGGAAATGTCTGTATAGCAGCCAATGTGCCAGCCACACAGCTCGCCCACCTGCAAACAAACGCCGTTTTTACGGCGACACACAGAAATCACAAAAAGAGCCAATTTCTGCCTGTGTCATTAAAGGGTCACGTGTCCACACCAAAGTGCGCATTCCCACATATCAAAACTGTCAAAGCAGTGCCAAATGCTTTCCCAGCTCAGGCTGGACGTTCCACAAATGTAGATTGTGTGCCAACTGTCACGTATGCACCACTACACATAAGCACTGTTCCCACAGTTATAAACACTTCCCCAGTAAAAGCGGGAAAATCTATAAGAGTAGCGCGTGTGCCCGCTGTTATGCACGCACCCCAACTCACAAACACTGTTTATATGGCCAAAAACCTCCCGCCACGAGCGGGAAGTTTTATGGAAGTGGCGCTCGTGCCTACCACAGTCTATGCACCCCCACCCATAAGCGCTGTCCATACAATCTTAAATATTTCCCCATCTCACACTGTGAGCATTACGGCAAGCGTGCCTGTAATCTCACACGCACCCCTGCACTCGGCATTCAACAAAGCTGCTCAGCGCGCGCCCGCGCCTCTGAGAGCTGTATGCTCGGGAGCCATGCGTCACTGCGACGCGCCCCCAGCCAGCTTTCAGCCCATAGCTGTGCGAGCGAAAGCATAGGAAAATATCCTAGGCATGCCGAAATGGGTTTTGAACATAATAAAACACGGTTACTCGCTTCAATTCACTCGCAGACCGCCCCGCTTCACAGCGGTGGTCGAGACGAAAGTGAGAAAAGAGTTTTCACATGTTCTACGCACCGAGGTGCTCAAACTGATAGAGAAAGGCGCTATAGAAACAGTCCCTCCCTCTATGAGCGAGGCAGGTTTTTACAGTCGCTATTTTCTCGTCCCGAAGAAGGATGGTGGTCTCCACCCCATTCTAGATCTCAGACATCTGAACAAAGCTTTAATGACTCGCTCGTTCAGAATGTTAACAACCAAGCATATCCTCGCGCAAGTTCGCCCGGGGGATTGGTTTCTATCAGTGGATCTGAAAGACGCTTACTTTCACATTCCGATAGCGCCTCATCAAAGGCCTTTTCTGAGATTCGCTTTCGAGGGACAGTCATACCAGTACACAGTACTACCATTCGGCCTGTCACTGGCACCCCGTACATTCACGAAATGTATGGATGCAGCACTTTCCCCCCTGAAACAGCGGGGAGTGCGAATACTAAATTATCTCGACGATTGGTTAGCCCTAGCACAATCAGAGAGCCAGTTAGTGACACACAGGTCTTGGATTATCAGTCATCTGGAATGCCTGGGTCTAAGGGTCAATTTGGCAAAGAGCATGCTATCCCCCAGCCAGAATATTTCTTTTCTGAGAATAGTGCTAGACTCAGTGCAGATGACGGCGTGCCTCTCATCAGAGCGCGCGCTCACTATCCGGCACCTTGCAACATCGTTCAGAGCGGGCGCACGCGCCCCCGTCAAACGATTTCAAAGGATGCTCGGTCTCATGGCCTCGGCATCAGCTGTACTCCAGCTAGGTTTGTTGCATATGCGTCCTCTCCAACGCTGGCTCAAAAGCCGTGTCCCCACTCACGCGTGGCGCTCGGGCCATTTTTTAATCAGAGCAAATCACGGCCGCATAAGAGCCCTGACGCCCTGGAAAGCTGTCGACTGGTATCAGTCCGGCGTGAGCTTGGGCGTGAACACAAGGAGGAAAATGATCATGACAGATGCCTCCAAAATAGGTTGGGGGGCCCTTTACGAGGGCAGGCCTGTCTCCGGCTTGTGGTCGAACCCGGAGAAACGCCTACATATAAACTGTCTGGAATTGAAAGCGGTCGCTTTGGCTCTCAGAGCCCTGCTACCGTACCTGAAGGACGAGCACGTTCTAGTCCGAACGGACAACATGATGGTAGTCTCGTACATAAATCGTCAGGGCGGACTCAGATCGAGCTCCCTGCACTCGATGGCCAGGGAGCTCCTCCTATGGTCCCAGCGCAACCTGCGCTCGCTGAGAGCAGCGCATGTGCCAGGTGTTCTGAACCAGGGAGCGGACATGCTGTCCAGAGACAAAATTCTCCCAGGGGAATGGTCTCTCCACCCCCTGACAATTCAGTGGTTATGGCAAACCTTTGGCAGAGCAGAGGTCGACCTCTTTGCCTCCAAGGAAAATGCGCACTGCCCTCTCTTCTTTTCAAAGAGCACAGACGCGCTCGCCCCAAATCTGGCCGAGCCGCCCGCTGTATGCCTTCCCTCCGGTCGCGATGCTACCTCAGGTCATCAGTCGGTTCAGGGAGGAGAAATGTGCAGTGCTCCTGGTAGCCCCACTCTGGAAGAACCAGACGTGGTTTCCAGAACTGATGCAGATGATGCAATCTGCTCCATGGCCGATTCCGCTGAGGATGGACCTCCTCAGGCAGGCCAACGGGATGATCCTCCATCCCCGCCCCGATCTGTGGGCCCTCCGTGCATGGCCCCTCAACGGGTTCCCGGGAACCTCCTCAGTGGAGTGTTGAGAACCATTACTGAGGCGCGAGCGCCCTCTACAAGGCGCTTATATGCCCAGAAATGGAAGGTGTTCAGTGACTGCTGCAAATCCAGGAACCTGAACCCTGAGACATGCGAAGTACCGAGTGTGCTCGTTTTCTTACAAGAGCTGTTGGAGGCAGGACGCACCCCCTCCACGCTCAAAGTATATGTGGCTGCCATAGCGGCATCACACGACCCTGTAGAAGGACGCACACTAGGGAAAAACTACCTAGTTGTTCGTTTCCTGAGGGGCGCCAGGAGGATAAATCCCCCACGCCCCCCCTCAGTGCCGATCTGGGACCTGGCCACGGTCCTGGACGCACTCAAAAGTGCCCCGTTCGAACGCCTCCGAACTGTGCACCTTAAACAGCTCTCGCTCAAAACTGCTCTCTTGCTGGCTCTCGCCTCGGTCAAGAGAGTGGGCGACCTGCACGCGCTGTCATCAAGCGCTACCTGCCTGGAGTTTGGACCTAACGACAGCAGAGTTGTCCTCAGGCCAAAACACAGGTATATTCCTAAGGTGCTCTCTACACCCTTCAGAGCACAGGTGATATCTTTGGCCGCGCTATCGTCTCCAGCAGACGAAAGTGACGCTAATTTACTCTGCCCGGTCAGGGTGCTCAGAGTATATTTGGAACGTTCTGCCCTGTTCAGACAGACAGAGCAATTGTTCGTATGCTTTGGCGGCCGCACCAAGGGTCTCGCTGTTTCAAAGCAGAGAATATCGCGCTGGATAGTTGATGCTATAGCGCTGGCTTATGAAGCCAAGGGCCTTCAGTGCCCCTTGGGCATCAGAGCTCACTCTACGAGAGGTATGGCCTCCTCGTGGGCGTGGTCGAGTGGGGTACCCATTCAAGATATTTGTGCGGCAGCAGGCTGGGCCTCACCGTCAACATTTATCAGGTTTTATAACCTACAGGTCCCCTCATTGCACTCCAACATACTGTCGGTCTAACTATGCATAGGCTGGAGTGTGTACATGCTGAGCATTGTCTCCTCCCTTATAGGATCCGTCTCTGACTGACTTAGAGATTTTTCATGCATGTCAGTACATAAAAATGTGCTTGTGTGTTTCTCTGGACGCCCATTGGGCTGTTCCACATTGTCCCTTATAAAGCCCGCCTTCGGCCGGCTCGCTGGATAATTGCTTTGCTTAAAGGCTCAGGCATCTGCCTCCGGCTTAATAGAGCGAAGTCAGCACGCACAGCGTTTTACATGGTGTTCCCATAGCGTAAGCTACTTACGCAATAGGAGAGACCTCTCGAAAGGGAACGACTCGGTTACTAACGTAACCTCGGTTCCCTGAGAGGAGGGAACGAGTATTGCGTAAGCTGCCATGCTTGTGCTTGGTCAGTTCGCTTCAGTCGATTGAACCTAAAGAACTCAGACGACGGGGCACCCAATATATAGCCCTTGGCCACGCCCATCTTGGCGGGCTCTGACGCGCGCGGGCGCGAAGCACGCTCATTGGAAGCGGGTTCAGAGTCGCCCCGTCATAGGTTTGTGCAGAGTTGCCTCGCTCATTGCTGTATGCTGTGCAGCTGCAATGCGTTTTACATAAAGACTTCAATATTTCTCGAGAAAAGGAGTTTTCCCATAGCGTAAGCTACTTACGCAATACTCGTTCCCTCCTCTCAGGGAACCGAGGTTACGTTAGTAACCGAGTCGTTATTATTGGTTTGGCCCTGTCAGCTTTAGAGCAAATATCTGAAGTTTAGAAAGCAATTGCAATAAGAAAAGATTGCAACGGATTTGTTTCCTGCTGAAGATGATAAAGAGATAAATATCGTCTTACTCAGCACAGAATGGATAATGTTTACCTAGTCACTTTGTTTTCACAATGAATTTATTGGCAACTTTCTGCATCTAATAAAATATTCATGTGTCCTCCTTTTCCTATTACAGATGACTTTATGTGCTCAAGACTTTTTATAGTTGGAAAACTTTGTCTTTCACCACGATTAAAGAGCGCCAGGAACCGTGAGATAAAGCCATCACGTCCTTGTGCACAAAGTGCGTGAGGAGGAGGCAACCTGATGGCAGAGGCATCCAAATTGACAGTGCTTTTTTGTCACAAAGCGCAAAGCAATTAAATATTTAATGAAAAAGGGGCCACGTATTTCCATCCACCTGGGAATTGCTTCTATTTTGTGATATATTTGTGAGAACTGAGTGCCACTTCTCCAAATCAATGCACACAGCACATCATGTCCCTTTGGCCAGCTACAGATGGGCAATCCACGGCAGCAGCCATTGAAGCCTGTGAATACGCAGCATTACATGACCTTCTAAGACTGTTTGGTCCTTTTTTTTTTCCATAGCAGAATTAACTAAGTGACATAAAATAACATCCATTATTCAACTGAATGTACTTGCTCTAATGGAACAAAGTGCGATGGTCTTCTTCGTCTTATAAAAGCAGATAGTTATTTCAACAAGTGCTACATCAATGTACGTCAGCGGTAAAAGTGGTTCTTTCTACTGTATCAGCACATTCTGAAGTCCATTAAAGGATCATCTTCATGAACCTGTTCAGCTCCCAACTTTACTTCCACATCGTTTTACTTTTTAAAGCATGTTAGCTGTATTATTTTGCTCATGAAAAACAAGACAAATAAATCCCTGGTCAAAAAAAAAGGTTCAAAAACACAGGATACATTGTGTCAGCTTGCATCACTGTTTCTTGCCCACTGTCTCAGACATTGCATGCTTGAGAACAACGTTGACGTTGATATTGACAGTCCAATATGAACAATGAAATATCTGCAGTACTCTATGCTGTGATAATAAACGCATCCTACTATGATATTACAGCGTGTTACTGACAGCCACATTTTGCAGTCAGACAATTCGAGATTTGTTTATTCCATTATTTCAAGCTAGAGAGATGATACTGTTTTCCAGAGTGTCAGTCTACATCTCGTACACGTAAGTTTGATGTTGTCTGACCTGCAGTGTTCAGCGAGAGAGGGAGCAGAGCCATGATGGAGGAGTGTTTTATAGCTCACATAAAGACTGCACTCTTTTGCAATACTAAACAAGCTGGCGGAGCACATGCTCATTCAAATCATCTCATTTAAACATCACTGTCACCTTGTTTCACCCTTCCCATAAGAATCAGTCTTAATAATACATTTGCTGTGTCTTCCAAGGAGAGGAGTTGTATTGCAATGATGGTTATTGCTATTTAACCTTGATGGCTGATTTTGAAGGTTAATAGTTCATTTGTGCATGAGATAATGAGCAAACTTACCCATGGAGTCCAAGCATTTCAACAGTGACTCGGCTCATTATACATACATGCTGTGTGTTTGTGTCTCTGTGTGTGAACAAGGTCAAGGGGGATTTTTGTAGAATGAGCTTGATTAAAATTGTGTTATTTTGTTTTCCAGCCATTGAAGAAATTAAGAAAAGCATTGTGTGTAAATTAAGCTGTCAATCTCCCTTGTAAACAAAGTAAACAAAAGTGAAATTCCAGTTCAAGCCAGCATCTGCAATTATACATGTTGTTCAAATACATTAAACTCCTTCATATTTCACTGCTTCTGATTGCCATCAATGCTTCTAACAAGTGTATTATTAAAACTTATTAAACAATTGCAAAAAAAAAATATGTCTCAAGAAGAAAAAAAAAAGAAAAAAATGTTTCTTTCAGGCTCCAAAAATAGGTACAATAAACTGAATTGAACAAAATATAATAACAAAAACAGAGCAGTAGTAAAAGCTGATGATATATGAACCTCAAATATTCAGTCACCTGTTTAGAATAATGTTTCATAGAACATTTAAAAAGAAGATATACGTTTTCACATTTTCACTTTAAGAAATAAATGTAGCATTCCGAAAAAAAAATCTAATTAATCTCTGTCTTTGCAATAATTAAGTATGTCTCTTACGAAATGGAATCTCATTATGTCAGTTTTAACCTCATGAAATCTGTTCATTCATCACACATTGCATTTTAATAAAGTAAAACCATAAGCGATAACCAATCTCGACATATCCTATCATTGATTCCCAAGCCCTAAAATGAAATGCCTGCCAACACCATCAGTCAATTTGGGATAATCTAATATTTTTCTGTCAGCAATAATAAGCACATGCTGACATGTCTACACACACACATACATACTGTACAGTATACTGTATACACACGTTCACATGAACAGCTATTATGTGAATGTGTGCTGTATTTGTTTGAAATTAAGTAGAGAAGAAACTATATATATTTATATAATAAATATATAATATAAATAATACAATATTGTTTATGCATTTGAACTATTTACACACTGTACAATGTTTGTAATGTTTACAGAAAAAAATACTGTAAAATGCTATGTTAAAGGGAACTGTACATTACCTATACAGTGACAATTTTTAATTGGTTTTAACATCACATTATACGTTATTTTACTGTAAAATACTGTCACGTGTTGTTTTGAAAGTATTACTTTTTTATTTCTGCTGCAAAAAAAGTAAAACAGTCAATGTATTTTATTTTATTTTATTTAAATACTTTTGTTTCTTATTTTTCTTATTACTAATGTGCATTAGGGTGTTTTCTGTTTATTGCATTATTTTTGTGTCGTGTGTTACTAGGGTTGCCAACTGTCTAGCAAGAATTAGCCGGGACGTCCCGATTATTGGGCCTAATTTATTTCTCCTGTACTTGACCTCTCTTGTCCCGATTATTGAGTGCTACGCTGATCTGACTGATACAACAGCAACACGACACTTGAGAATGACCACGACACCGGTCATCATCCAATCACGCGCATCCGACCATACAAATAAACTATAAATTGAGAATTAATGATCTAATCTATCTTATATATAAATTATTTATAAATATCCCGCATACTGATGCCCGTAAATGAGTTCAAATCTTCTGGAATCTAGAGCTGCGCATGCGAGACGGAACATGTGTGCGCCAGCGCCAAACCGTGTATCGCACCCACGGCAGAGAGGGAGAGAGCGAGAGACCTTGCCTGCGAGATAACAACCCCCCACCCCCACCCACCGACCGATCGCCAAAGTATAGTAATAATGACCCTAATTGTCCCGCATTTTTCTTTTCGGAATTTGGCAACCCTATGTGTTACTATGATGGTTTTTGTCTTTGCGTACATGACGAAGTCCACCATACACAAATACTTGCCATGTTTTATGGACAGGTCACTTATGATGAACTCTGTAGCTTTCTGCTGTGTCAGTACTATTATTGTGGTGATTATCAGTTCAATTTACAATTTTGACAATTTTGACAATTCAAGTTGACTGTGTAGCAACAATGACTTTTGCCTTAATTAGCTCAAATTATTCATAGGGAATTTTCATAATTAATCATGGATATGATTATTATCTTGCATGTTGCAGTTAAATTATCGAAATTGAAAATAGAGCGATCGAATATATGAATGATACATCATAACGAATTATAATTCCTCATTCATACATCAATGGTCTCATTACAGATCGATTATATGAGATAACTTTAAGGGAATTAATTTAGTTATCAAACACTCGGTTTGTCCAGCAAACAGCCGTAAGATTAACTTACCAACTTCTCAACAAAGTTATCCCTTTTTATAAACTCCAAGAAATCTCAATGTTCCGGCCGTGAACATTAATTTTCTTGTGCTTATAAAATTTACGTTACTGAAATCGTAACAACTTGTAAAGCTTTGTAGCTATAAGATCATAATTTCATTGACTTGTAATATAAGCTCTTAGACAGAAAGCAATCAAGAATATGGTTTTAATAATTTAAACTACGGATACAGAATTCTACATTAAAAACCCCGGGATACATATATGTACATTAACAGTAAAACTAACGAAACAAACAAATAACAACGAGAGAGAGAGAGAGAGAGAGAGAGAGATTGAGAGAGAGAGAGAGAGAGAGAGAGAGAGAGAGAGAGAGAGAGAGAGAGAGGTCTGATCGAAAGATCATGTGAGCTAGACAGAGAGGGAGAAATAAAGCAGACCTGGAAAGATCATGAGTTTTGCAAAATTCATCACAGACACAGAACCTTTGAGACAACAAAAATCAACAGATCTTAACCCTTGAAAGCATAGTAAAACAGGTACTTGCACCGGTAAAGCTCCTTTGGATGGGTGGGTGTGTCTCTCTCGGTCATGTGGATGCCGAGTGTTCGGGTTCGTCCAGCGCGCGTGAGCGCGGCATGTTTGAATGTCCTTGGAGGTGAAGCTTGCCAGCTGAGGTCGGGCTGGGTTCATTTTCCTCACGAGAAGAAATGAACCGGGGACCGATGCAGGGATAGGAGAGTGAGAGTTGCACAATGGCTCTCTTTGTGTTGCCGAGGAGAACCGCGTCTTGCGTGTGTGTCCTTAAGAGCGGGTGCGTGCTTTGTCAGCTCTTCCGGGCGAACGTGGTCGCTGAAGGTTCAAAGAGTCTCTTTAAAGTTGAAGTTGCCGATTACGTTCATTTCACTGAAACTAAACGTAAGAAAAGGTCCGAAGACAAAAATAAAGAACGATTAAAGAAAAACGGAGAAAGCTCCCTAAGGAGCCATGGAACCGGAAACCTCTCACAGGGAAAAAGCTCTCTAGCAACGTAAGCGCTCTTCTGTGTCTCTTATGGAGAGGAGGGTTCACGCCCCTGTTTGACACATGACCGTCCGCGGATCTGAAGCGGACACAGTTCTCTTTGTCCTGTGGGGAATTGCCCACTGAATCATGAGGAGATTACACTTGAGCCGTTCGGCTCCTGAAATATGAAATGTGTAAAATAATGCACCTTATTTCACTATGCTATCGGAATTCGGCTCCGTTAGATTGAGGGAATTACAGACATATCAAACACGTCACATGAAGATTATCGGAATACAGAGATATGCATATTATAAGCATTTAGATCCTTCAATGCAAGTCCATTCCTTCAAACACACGTCATACACAAAGTGACTATAAACTGGGAAACACACATGAAATATGACATGCTTATATGCTAAGTTTTAATATTCAAAAGCATGTGTGTGTGTGTATGTGATTGTTCTTCAGAGTTCAGGCTGCTTTGTGTAATGAGTGAGCCGGAGCTCCTCACTACACAATGTTCTGTTTGTGAGGTGATCAAATCAGGGGAGACCCCTAAAGGGGGGTTTTTCGCATGGTCTTCGGCCGGACTCGTGAGATGTCATCTGAGTCACATGTCCTTTTGGTCACAAGTCTTAAACAGGGCATTCCTTTGTTTATTCATTAAAGAAAAACGCTGCATGTGCGAATCAGAGTCAATGATTTAATCAATTCAAAAGACTATTCCCTTTCTTTCACCGAATGGAAGAAAGGGAGGGGAACTTTAGTAAATTAAATCTAGTTAATTTACTCCATATACCAGAGCTGGCTCGACTACCTATCTGATTATCACTACAACTGTCATATCACACTCTCTTTCCCTTTCGATACGGTTCACTTGTACTGCATTGCTAGACGCAAATGGGAAAACTCCTTTTTCTCCAAATTCTGAAGATTCTAGAATAACGCAGTAAAACTGAAGGAGCCTATTTATGAACCAATGGCTGAGCAGCAGAGCTGCACAAACCTATGGGGAGAAAGCCCGCCAGAGCCCGCAATCCCTCTATATAAGCTGCCATTCTGCCATAGGGAATCAGATTAATTCTCCTTCAGTGACAATCATCTTCTCTTTGCTGCCACTCCGAGACTGAAGAAGCCTTCTCACCGCCAGATCGGCGCTCTGCAAGCAAGCGGATTGACGCGCTACAAGCAAGCTGATTTAGCGATCTCCCCTTTCGGCTATCCAGTGAGTTTAAAAGAGCAAATTCGGAGCAAATTTCCAATTTGTTACAAATACTGTGCCACGAGTGTGAGCCCTCCACGTCTCTGACGAGCACAGTAACCGGTCACCTGTCTGGGAAAATCTCATGCAGAAGCCGCACTCACTGAGACGAACTGCTCTCATTGCGATAGCATGAGTCTCACCTGTCTCCGCTCACGGATTTCTTTCTTTTCCGCCCTTTTTCTGTTCTTTCTACATGCACACCAGCGCCCCTCTGCAAGAGGGCTGGTCTAGTTTGGGGGAACTGAAGAGGATCTTCCTGATGACAGCAAGTCATTAGTGGCTTGAGGACTGGTCAGCCTCGGTGGATGACAACGCCCCCCTGCTGTCTAAGGATTCGAGCTACTTTAGAGCTGAGATGGATGCAGAGTTAATCTGCGTCCTCTCAAAAGCAGTAGAGGAGCATGGATTAGAGGGGTTTACTCCTGAGGAGCCCACACGCAGCCGCTTGGAGGTCCATGACGAACTCACCAAGTCGTGGCGCGCGCCCTACTTGGCATGCCTTTGTACTTCTATCTCCACCGCCCTCACCACAATTGACGGCGCTGAGGAAAAGAGCTACCTCCATTGGATGAAGCCATGGCCACGTACCCCTGCCTGCCCACAGCAATCGGATGGAAAGCGAAGGTCGCCCATCTTTAACGTCACTTTCCATTTTTATGCAGATGATTCCCAATTATACATCCTACTAAAATCACGCAACTCTATGCAACCTCTTTTAGACTGCTTAAAAGAAATCAAAATTTGGATGAGTAACAACTTTCTTCAGTTGAACGAGAACAAAACAGAAGTTATCATCTTTGGCGCCTTAAGATCAAAAACTGCCACCACTGCTGATCTTGGTCCCCTTGCACCATACGTTAAAACTCACGCACGTAATTTAGGCGTTATTTTTAATTCAGAACTCAATTTAGAAAAACAAGTATCAGCTGTAGTGAAGTCCAGTTTCTATCAGTTGAGAATAATTTCCAAACTCAAGCCTTTTCTGTTATTCAAAGATTTGGAAAAAGTCATTCATGCCTTCTTAACCTCCCGATTAGACTACTGTAATTCTCTATACTTTGGTCTCCCTCTGACTCTAGTGGAACGGCTTCAGATGGTTCAAAACGCAGCGGCCAGACTACACCCGTCCTAGCCTCTTTGCACGGGCTTCCTGTCCAGTCGAGGATACAATTTAAAATACTGCTAATGGTTTTTAAATCTCTGTGCGCACTGGCCCCAAGCTACTTAGCAGATACCATTCAGCTCCAAGCAACTTCCAGAGCCCTCAGATCTTCCAGTCAGGGCCTGCTGCATGTCCCACGGTCCCGGCTTAAGCGGAAGGGTGACAGAGCCTTCTCTGTTGCTGGCCCTTTGCTGTGGAACCGACTGCCACCCGAAATCAGAAATGCCCCCCATATTGATTTTTTAAAGCTAGACTTAAAACCTACCTTTTTATACTGGCCTTTTAGGCATCTTAAATGTCTTTCCTGCTAGTGTATTGTAACCTGCTGTCTCTCTGTAATGTTGTTTTAGCCTAAACTAAATGTATCTGTAAATGTATTTCTATTACATGTGTTTTATTACCCTGTGGCCAGTACAACTATGTACAGCACTTTGGTCAGCGCAAGCTGTTTTAAAGGTGCTATAGAAATAAACTTTACTTACTTACTTACTATCTGTCCAAGCCCTGTAGGACAATCTCAGCTCTCGCTGGTCATGGCTACATCTCGGCTGGACAAGCAGGCTCCGCCCTTCACACAATGGTGGTCCTACAAGTTTTTCAGGTGAAGTTAGTTTTGCCCTGACCCTGCGGCGTTTAAGGCCCTGCGCGCTACGAAAACAACAGCCCAGGCTATCGGCAGAGCAATGGCCAGTTTGGTGGTGTTGGAGCACCACTTGTGGGTGAATCTGATGGAGATCAAGAACGCAGACAAGGCTGCTTTCCTCGACTTCCCAGTGTCTCCCATCGGCCTCTTCAGCCCCACGGTGGATGGTTTTGCGATCAGTTTCGCCACTGCACAAAAGACGTTGCAGGCTATGCGACACTTCCTGCCCAAGTGCTCCAGCTCTGCAGCTACTTCCAGTCGCCAGAAGAATATGCCGACTCAGCAGCCTGTGAAGCCTACGCCTCCGACCGTTCAGCCCAAACCAGAGCCTGAGCCTCGACAGCGTTCCCGCTCTGCCAAACGCTACCCCTTTTCAAAGTGCCAAGGTCCCCGGCCTAAGATAATGCTGGATCCTGCACTCAGAATCCGTCCTGATCCTACAGGAAAGAGGAGGAGGGGTCTAAGTCTCGCTTGGGCTGGACCACCCCCCAAAAAGCAGCGAGTTTGCCTCCCAAACCTTTGCTCAGTTCCGGGTGTTGGAAATATTGTGTTTGTTGCAAGCATTGGGCCAGTTCATGTTCACGCTCCCATGCAACTGACCGCTTTTATAGCGAACAAAATAAAAAACAAACATTTTCAAAAAGAGAGCTATTTTACTTTTCCAGTTACCATGAGCGCCAGCCTCCGGCACAGCGGGCTGTCGCTTGAACCACTTCAATCCCTGGCTACCCGGGCCAAGGCTTGGAAAGCCATCCCCGGAGTTGGGCGTTGAACATAGAACATGGCTCTTGTCCTCTGCACCGAAGTATTGAATTTGGTAGTGAAAGGAGCCGTAGAAACAGTTCCTCCGACCCACAGTGTGTAAGGCTTTTATAGCTGCTACTTCCTCGTTCCAAAGAAGGATGGTGGCCTCAGGCCCATCCTCACCCTTAGACATCTGAACTGCACTCTTATGAAATGGCCATTCAAGATGTTAACATTGAAACAAATCCTCTCTCAAGTGTGCCCAGGCGATTGATTTTTCTCAGTGGATCTAAAAAAGGCAAGTACTTTCATATCCAGATAGCCCCCATTGGGGGTGGCTTATCAGTATATCTCGATGACTGGCTCATTCTAGCTCAGTCAGAGGCAAAGCTAGACGCTCACAGATTGTGCTCATCAGCCATATGGAAAGCCTGGGACTCAGGATCAATATAGCCAAGAGCTCACTGTCTTCCAGCCTACGAATCTCATTCATGGGAGCAGTTCTCGATTCAGCCCAAATGGGGGCCCCGCTCATGCCAGAACTAGCCTTGACAATTCAATGGCTCACAGCATCTTTCAAGGTTGGGTTCTCACACCCCTCAGGAAGTTTCAGAGGATGCTGGGCCTCATGGCCTCCGCGGCACCAGTACTTCAGCTCTGACTGCTTCAAATGCCTCTCAGACGACTCTGCATCAGGTTGGATCACTGCTGCATCATGGCCCTGACTCCTTGGAAGGACCCTTGTTGGTTCCAACGAGGATCTTGGAACCAACGATGGATCTGGGAATCGTCTCCAGAAGGAAGGACAGACGCTTCCAACATGGGTTGGGGAGCTCTGTGCGAGGACAGGCCGACTTCCGTCTCCCGGTCGAGCGTCGAAAAACGGCTTTATATCAACTGCCTGGAAATCCTCAAAACCTTCCTGCCAGATCTGAAAGGGCAGCATGTCTTAGTCCGGCCATACAACTTGGCAGTAGTGTCCTACATAAACCACCAAGGTGGACTCAGATCAAGGCCTCTGTGCAAACTGGTGAGACAGCCCTGTGGCCAATTCCCCTGAGAAAGGACCTAATTTCCCAAGCGAAAGGAAAAATGTGGGCCCTTCACCTCTGGCCTCTCAACTGGAGCCGATGGACCTCCCTGTCCACAAGACGCCTCTACGTCCTTAAACGGTCTGTCTTCTCCAGCTGGTGTGCATGTAGGAGTGAAGACCCGACATCCTGTGACATTTCACTGGTACTGCCGTTCCTTCAGGAGCTGCTGGATAAGGGTTGCACACCTTCCACGCTTAAAGACTATGTGGCGACCATAGCAGATTTCAGCGTTCCTGTGGCTGTTCAGTCCGTAGGCATTAACAACCTGGTTGTTTGTTTTCTGAATGGGTCTAGGAGGCTAAACCCGCCCCTCCCCCCTCACGGTTCCTACATGGAACCTGTCTACAGTCCTCAGGGCCCTCAAGGGCCCTCCCTTTGATCCACTCCAGCTGGCCGAATCCCTTGTTGTTGGGCTTTTTATCGTCCTATCTTAACATTGGCACCCTTGGGCCCTTAATAATGTGCCCTGGGCCAGGGCCCCAGAACGATTGTCATACCGAATTTCTAAGGACGGTGTGATTGGACTGGGTTCCCATTGCATCTACCGACGCAGTTAGCCCTGAGATAACGGGAATGATTACTGCGTCACCGGCCGTACTTTCACGCTGCACGACTCGGCGACAGTCGAATTAACCTGATTCACTATGGCAGAATGCCCACTTATAGCGGGATAGCCCCACCCATTTTGGCGGGCACTGGCGGGCTTTCGCCCCATAGGTTCATGCAGCTCCGCTGCTCAGCCATTGGTTCTAATCTTCAGTAATCTGAGAAAAAGGAGTTTTTCCATTGTGTCTAGCGACGCAGTACTCGTTCCCGTTATCAGTTATACGTTGTAAAATATACAGGCAAACCATGAGACCGAAACCATTGTTACAAACAGTTTTTTTTTTTACTGTGAATTCCTGCAACTCCAGCTGATTTATTAACAATAATTTAACAGGATATATTTTTTTTATCATTTGCTGTTCAATGGGCAGCAGTTAACTTTTTCTTTCTTTTATAACTAAACATTGTTTCCCATATTGGAACAGAGGAGGATATGTGTGTGAAAGAGTTAGAAAGTCAGTTGATTTCTATTCCACATGCTCTTCAGCAAAGCTAATCACCTCAGCGGCTAGTCCCTTCACCTCAGCTCTATCGCGCACAATCAAGACTTCCAGGTGTGGACTGATAACTTTTGTGAGAAAGATGGAGTGTAGCAGCTCATTCCAATTATCACTTAATTTCTCTTCCTTTCTCCTCGTTGTCAGATTTTGACTCATGCCTCTATTAGTTCTGTGAATTATATCACAGTTTTTCCCCTCTACAGTGCATTCTTGTGTGTGTGTGTGTGTGTGTGTGTGTGTGTGTGTGTGTTTGTGCGCGCGTGTGTGTGTGTGTGTGTGTGTGTGTGTGTGTGTGTGTGTGCGTGCGTGTGGGTGTGTGTATTTCGATTTTTTTTATCTACTTTTAAGCAGGAGTTTTTAAAACTCATGTTCACAATGTATGATAAATTCTCCTTTCTTCTGCAGTTTTTATTTGAGAAGGATAAATTAAGTACATGCTGTGTATCTTGTCACACAATATACATTATATATCAGGTATCTTAATTGACTTGGTGAATAAAGATCAGATGTGGAAACAACCAATGTGACATTCAATTTCCCTATTTTACCCCCAGATGATCTATAGTGTCTTTGTAATCTGTTGGATATGTATATGTCTGGCTGTGTAGCAAATGCCAAGGTCACTGTTGATATTGTCAAGACATAGATGAAATTTAGATATGTAAATGAGAAAGCATTTGCAACAGATTAACATCTTTATATGTATACCTTGCAAAGAAATGTGTGGAAGTGGATGGTGAAAACATAAAAACAAGCATATGAGACTATAAATGCCCCTCAATTGACAACGGTTGTGATATTTGGCATTAAATTAGTAGGAAATAGTGAAAAAGCTAAAACCCATCCATGTAGCCAAACAAAGTGCACATTCTATTTCTTGTCATTTTGTAATTGGTTAAGGGCATGGTGGGATATTGAGCTGCTTTAAATGCCTTCATTTATTTGGCTGATTTCTAGCAGTCCAGAGCCATGGAGCTCCATGAGCAGCCAAAAAAAGCAACAAAAAAATCCATTGAAAATGCTCCCATGTGACAGAAAAACAAATGTGCTCTGCTTTTGGGTAATTGCCTCTATATTGATAAATGAACAAGTGTGATCATGGCATTCTCTCTAAACCATTCTCACATTAAATATTAAAACTTTTACTGAGGTCAATTCTGCAACCATGAATGTCATATCTGCTCCATTTTGAAAACAAAAAAAAAAATCTTGAAATCATGTAAATGCTTCATTCTCTAATGGTGCTTTTCCCAGATAAATCATCTTGCATTTCCTCCTGGTGCTTAACTGATTCGGAATTTTCTCCAATTACATTTCTCCAAAAAATGAATAAATGTCATATTTGCATGTGCTCTTTACTGGGGGTGGTGGAGGAAGAGTGAGAAAATGTAAGCTGGGTGTTATCTACATATTGAGGAGAAACACTCTTTATTGGAAGGACACCACATTTGGACCTTATAATAAGTGCAGAGGACAGAAAATATTTGAGGAAGCACAATGACTAAATGTCACAGCATTGACAATCAGTTGCTACAGGGCCTGTTTACAAAGTGTGAGCTTAAGTCACCTTCGGCTGACATGTTGCTTACCATGTTAACTTCTGTTGACACATTTGAATGTTTATGAGTTTCCTGCTTCAGTGTTATGTTTCCTTCTGTGGAGCATGTTGTGTAATCCATCATGATTTCTCCACATTGTTTAGTGCAGGTTTAGTTTCACTGTCAGACCACATCTCAAAATGGCTTAAATTAAGGGAGTGCATTTGGCTTAATGCTGTCAAGTTTTTGTCCCACTTTTCTTGTATTATTATTACCTGCATAGCTTGCATTGGGGATTTGTGCACTACAAGTGAAAAACTTTAATTGAGGGTTATTTTATGTATTCGATTATATCCCCTAGGGACAAAAAAGCTTAAAAAAATGTTTGCAGGAAAAAAAGAGAGAGATTTGAAAAGAACAGAGTGTGCTCTGACAGACTCCTATAGGCTATAGATCACTCTGACACATCCTGATATGGAGCCTAGTCTACCGGTTCATTAAATATTCAGTTACCCTTCAATTACACCAGGGCCAGCATGATTTATGCTTTTACGTTTTAATTTCAATTAAGCAACCTGTTTAGCCAATGTCCCGTTGTATTCTCACGTAACAGGCAGGGGGAAAACTCAATTATGCCCTACAACATGTTGATTCGCTATATCAGAAATTGGCTAATACATTTCTTGTCTAGACAAATAGAGCTCCTGCTCTCGCCTCCGCTTCCTCCAAAATCTACTTTCAATGTCCACTGGGCTTTGTGCACACATCAAACAAACGTGGAACAAAAACAATTAGATTAACCCTGAAATCAGAGGTTTTATTTCATAAGTAAAACACACCATATTGTGATAGTGGATGGAAATGAGCCCGTAGTAGAAAGATAAAACAATTTTATTCTACAGGTTTTGTCTTCAGGGCAGAAGTTAAAGAGCGGCAGATACACACTATAGTCTCAGTGGAGAGTCAAGCACAGCAGATGGCAACAGGTAAGAGAGAATGGACCGTACACAGACTTTTCTTTTTTCATATGGACAGTTCTTGGGCAGCAAATCAGCATATTGGAATGATTTCTGAAGGATCACGAAACACTGAAGACAGCCAAGAGTAATTGCTGTTGTAAATTCAGCTTTGCCATCACAGGACAGTTACAAATTGTACAATTATTTCACAATATTACAATATTACTGTTTCGTATCTTTGATTAAATAAATGCAGCCTTGGTGCGCACAGGAAGATTTTCTTTCTTTTCTTTCTTTCATTTGAATGGTATCAGGATTGTCACTTTAGTAAGAGGATAAAAAATTAATCGGATAAATCATACATTATTTACTTGTTGACCACATAGTATTCATCAAAAAATCTTGTAATCCAGTTTCAAATTATTGTAATGTGTAGATAATCTGTTTAATAATTTGCTGCAAGTAAAACGTTCACAAACACAATATCCATAAGCTGCATTAAATTACAAATAACCAAAAACCACAAACCAGTTCATATTTTAATACCAGGCAATCATCTGTTTCTTTTTATTGTTGCAACAGTAAACTGTAACCCTATAATGTATAAGTATGCCAAAGTAAATAATCTCATAAATCATTAAATCATGTCTTATCCGTATGATTTCAGCCACCCCTGATGGTGCAGACTCATACCACATCTAGCAGGGAGTCTTACTATTTAATTAGATTCAGAAAATCAGCAAGGGGTGGGACAGAGTCCATCCTACCGCATGTGTGTAGCATGTTTGACTGAGTGCTCTTTCAAACACAAATGTTCTTGCACATAGGCTGCGCAAAATGTAGTGCAGAGGGTGTTGAGTCTTGAAAAAGCTATTTTTGTGGTGCAGATTGTGCAGGCAGGGTGGCAGATGATGAAATGCCAAAAGCTGAGGGAAGGAAAATAGGTCATATACGTCAGGTTCTTGGCATCCTTCTCTGACGTGTCATCACCTGAGGTGCAAAATGAAGAAAAATTGCACATAACTAGACATGCCTTAGGAACTGATTGTTTTCCGGGGTTTTGGTTTGGGGTGTATTTCGTATTTCGACCATCCTGGCTTAACCTTGACGACTCCCAAGCGTATTGTGTACAGAGGGCTGCTTTAAATTTTAATCTTCTTGGGGGGAGAGGTCAGAGGTGCATTACATTATGATGTATACGTTTCTATGAGAGCCTCACTTGGGTTTCCTCCTTCTGCTTCTCTAAATTTTGATTTACACAAATAAAGGAAGTGCCAGACAAACGGTCTGCTGCCTATGAGTCAGGTTATCCCAGCCTTCCCTGGGTCAGGAGAATGCTCTGTATTTTTTTCCTTCACACGCAGACACCTTTAAAAATGTTACTCAGCATGGCTATAAGCCAGCTTTGTAAGTCTGTTATCATATCTTCATACCATGTATTTTCTGTAAGTGATTTGTGTCTTATAAGGGTTGAGTAAAGGCTTGATTTTCTGATTGATCTCAATATTGATTTTTAAAATCCCAAGATCAAACATCCTTGCACCACTTTCACTGGCAGCTCACCCCTGAAATGACCCAATCGTTTCACTCCTAAACTAATAAGTGATTTTGAACTTGTTTCTTTTCTCATTAAATCAGTGTTTTTGATTGAAACTGTTAATTTAATGATTAATTGATTTACCCATAAAGAGTCACTTGTTTTGTTCTTTTCTAAATCATTTTTAAAAAATCAGTTGAATGAACGGTGAATTTTATGACAGTCAGTGTTTCTCAATCGGAAGATTTTACCCGTATCCCCTCATCAATCCGCTCCGCTGCCCTTTCATCAAGTGACCTCAAAGGTCGTCTCAATTTGAAGCATCCTTTAAAGGCAGCCTTCATTTTGTGTCCTTCGTTTTGCATATTTTGAAGGATTCATCAAGTGTATCTTTCCCGTCCTCAAGTTTATCATGAAATCCAAGACAAAAAAAAAAAAAAAACATTTCTGAGGTAATTGCATTGTTTTCTTTTGTTATGTTGTAAATTAATCACATAATACTAAACTGCCCATCATGTAAATCACTGGGAGACCTCAGACAGTTATCATTCTTTGTAGAGTGTTAAGATTTAAGAGAAAGCAGTAAGAGAAAGAAAATATATTCCATTCTTTGTTATCAACAACATGGTTTCCCAGACTGGGGTTCATGACGGAACTGCAGGGCTTTTGTAAGTTTAATGAAAAGTAATTGAGTAATTAAGACACAAAATAAAAACAATCAAAATAAAACAAAAATAGTTTACCTGCATGTTAAAGAATTTCAGCTGACAAAAAAGTTGGGGAATCTCTGCATTGCATGTAAATGTGAAATGATGTGAATTTGTACGTGTTTGAAAGACAAAAGCCTTCCAAAGACAGTAATACATGGGTAAGTGTGTCACTGAGTGCAATTCAAACAATAATTGAGTTTGTCAGGAGCTGATTAGCTATGAAATGTTGCAATCTTGAGAAAACACTTCTTAAAATGATTTGTGTAAATTATGCGATCAAATTCTGTTTTGCTCAGTTTTCAATTGAAAAACATATAAAATTTACAAGCAATTATTTGAAGAACTGACCTTCCACAGATATAGAAAACGTACTCGGTTACTAACGTAACCTCGGTTCTCTCTAGAGAGGGAACGAGTACTGCGTAATATCTTACGCTATGGGGAAAACCTCTTTTCCACGAGATATTGAAGCCAAAAATTATCCTTAATTTTGATTTAATGTAAAACGCTGTGCTGCAGCATGCAGACATAGGCAAGACGGCTCGCGCGCCTATTGGCTGCCCTGCGGCAACAGCAGCAGCCTATCGAGAGAGGCCCTGTGGGACGCGATACCCAATGGGGGCGCTTCGCGCCCATTTCGTCACGTCCCGCCAGAATAGGCGTGGCCTTGGCCTATAAATACGCTCGACAGGCTGATACAAACTGGTTTTCAACGCTGAAGCGAACCAGCGCTGTTGTATGCACGGCAAGATATGCAGTACTCGTTCCCTCTCTAGAGAGAACCGAGGTTACGTTAGTAACCGAGTACGTTCTCTTACGAGAGTATCTCTCATACTGCGTAATATCTTACGCTGTGGGGAACACAATGCAACACGCCGTGCGTACTGGGATTCGACACCAAAGTCCCAAGGGCAGTAGCCCGGGGCTCATGTAGTGCATAATCACCGTAGACTCACAGAAAGTCAGAGAAGAGAGACTACAAGCATCATTCCCATGAAATAGCATCCCACAGGAGCTAGTTATGTTAACAGTGTTTCACGCAGGCAGGGTGAACGTGTTCAGCCTGAACTGGGTATAAGTACGGGTTATTCAACACCCATGGAACTGTTCTATCGATCAGTGAGCGATGCCCAAGCAAAACTCAGCATTCTGCGCCGGCGCAGCGGGCAGAGAGTACTGAATTCTAGACCGACAGCAGCTTAGCCTGTAAGGCGGGAACCTCTAGGTTATAAAACCTTATAAATGTAGTCGGCGAGGCCCAGCCTGCCGCCATACAGATATCTTGCAAGGAAATCCCGCTAGACCACGCCCAGGACGAGGCCATGCCTCTCGTGGAGTGCGCTCTGACACCCAAAGGACACTGCAGGCCCTTAGAAGTGTAAGCCAGTGCTATGGCATCGACTATCCATCTGGATAGGCTCTGTTTTGATGTGGCCAGTCCCTTGGAGCGTCCGCCAAACAAAACAAAGAGCTGCTCGGTCTGTCTGAAGACAGACGAGCGGGACACATAAGCTCTCAGCGCCCTGACGGGGCAAAGGAGATTAGCATCCACCTCCTCATTATTCAACGGGAGGGTGCACAGGGAAATAACCTGGGCCCTGAACGGTGTGTTGAGGGATTTGGGCAAGTACCCGTGCCTTGGTTTGAGTATGACTTTAGAGTCATTAGGCCCAAACTCCATACATGACGCGCTTACTGAAAGCGCTTGTAAGTCCCCCACGCGCTTCATTGAAGCAAGAGCCACAAGAAATACCATTCTGAAAGACAGGTGTTTCATGTCTGACAAATGGATTGGCTCGAATGGGGCACCTTTCATGGCTTCCAGAACCGTAGAAAGGTCCCACACATGGACTGAGGGGGGTCTGGGAGGGTTCAGCCTCCGAGCTCCCCTGAGGAATCGTACGACCAGGTCGTTTTTCCCCAGTGACTGGCCAGACGTTGGTTTTGCAAACGCTGCTATGGCCGCCACGTATACTTTGAGCGTGGATGGGGTTCTTCCCTTATCCAGCAGCTCCTGAAGGAAGGAGAGCACTTCCGTAACCCCACAGTCTACGGGTGAAAAGCCCTGAGCTTGACTCCAGGTAGAGAACACTGACCATTTTGAGGAGTAGAGCCGTCTAGTAGACGCCCCATGACCCTAGCCTGCGTGATCGTGTTCAGCACTCCCTCCGGGAGGTTAGCGGGTACCCGTTGATGGCCCATGCGTGTAGGGACCCTAAATCCGGGCGAGGATGCCAAATCGAGCCCTTTGCCTGAGAGAGGAGGTCTCTCCTCACCGGTATAGGCCACGGAGCAGTGCTGGTCAGCCGCATCAGGACTGGGAACCAAATCTGGTTCGTCCAGAGCGGAGCCACGAGCAGCACTGGGCATCCGTTTTCCCTGATTCGTTCCAGCACTTGAGGCAGGAGCGAGACGGGGGGAAAAGCATAGAGGGGGCAGCGGGGCCATACGTGGGCCAGCGCATCCCTCCTCTTGGAGAAAAAGTCCGGACAGTGAGCGTTTTCCTGGGACGGGAACAGGTCCACCTGCGCTCTGCCGAATGTCTCCCACAGCAGTTGGATCGTCTGCGGGTGCAGCGACCATTCCCCTGCTGGAACATTGTCTCTGGACAGTCTATCTGGTCCCAGATTCAGGTGACCAGGCACATGCGCCGCTTTCAGTGAAAGCAGGTTGTGCTGAGCCCAGACCAGAAGGCGTTCCGTCAGCCTGTAAAGGTTTCAGGACCTGACGCCGCCCTGACAATTTATGTATGCCACCACTGACATGTTGTCCGACCGGACTAGGACGTGGTGGCCTTTTATCTGGGGACAAAAACGCCGTAGCGCGTTGTCGACTGCCAGCATTTCCAGACAGTTTATGTGTAGAAGCTTTTCCCGTTCCGACCACTGGCCAAAGAACGGTCTGCCCTCGAGCAGCGCTCCCCATCCCGAGGTGGAGGCGTCCGTAGACACCACCGTCACACTCGAGGGAGTCCCCAGACTCACGCCTGACTGATACCAGTCGGCTATTTTCCACGGTTCCAGAGCTGAAACGCATTTCATGTCGACCCTGAGGCGAAACAGACCAGTGGTCCACGCCCGGGGTGGAACTCGCGCTTTCAGCCATAACTGCAGTGGGCGCATGCGAAGCAGGCCCAGCTGAAGTACCGAAGATGCTGAGGCCATGAGACCCAGCATTTTCTGAAACCTTTTGAGCGGGACTATAGAGCCGCGGCGGAAGGATTTCGCGGCGCGCTGAATGTCCAGTCCGCGCTCCGGCGACAGACGTGCTGTCATAGACAGCGAGTCCAGCACTGTTCCAAGAAAAGAAAATTTCTGGCTGGGAAACAGCGAACTCTTCGCCCAATTGACTGTAAGACCCAGTCTCTCGAGATGTTCTAGTAATGTGGCCCTGTGTTCTATGAGCTCTGAGTGTGATCGAGCTAGAATCAGCCAATCGTCCAAGTAGTTAAAAACTCGCATGCCCTGAAGTCTCAGGGGTGCGAGAGCTCTTCGTAAATGTACGGGGTGCTAGGGACGTTAGGACTGTGTATTGATATGCCTGGCCCTCGAAGGCGAATCTCAAGAATTGCCTGTGACGTGACGCAATCTGTATTTGGAAATAGGCGTCTTTCAGATCTATTGATATGAACCAGTCTCCCTGGCGAACTTGCGCAAGGATTTTCCTGGTTGTCAGCATTTTGAACTGCCGCTTTAAAAGCGCTTTGTTCAATTGCCGTAGATCTAGAATGGGTCTGTGACCCCCGTCTTTTTTGGGTACCAGAAAATATCTGCTGTTTAGCCCCCCTTCGCTCTGAGCCTGAGATAAAGGTTCTATGGCCCCTTTGCTCAGTAGTTTCGCTATTTCGTCACGAAGTAGATGAGATACTTCTTTGTTTACCGTGGTTTCGACACGCGCCGTGTAACGGCGGGGACGTCGAGCGAACTGTAGCGAATAGCCTCTCTTTATAGTGTTCAACACCCATTCTGATACCCCGGGAAGCTTTGCCCACGCGTTTGCGTGAATGGCTAGAGGTAGAATGCGATCCGGGCTCTGGTCGCGGCACAGCGGCGGCTGAGACATACACACTGTGTTTAAAGTGTGCGAGGCGGGGGGCGCGCCGATCACGGCGGGCAGCCTGGTCGCGCTCGGTTTCTCTATGACAGATTGTGGAGAGAGAGCGAGCGGGACAAACCCCGTGGGTTTTAGCGTGTCTGTGAGAGAATGTGGGCGCGGGACAGCGGGCATATTTACTGCACTGAAAACACCGTAGGCTTGCGCTGACTGAATGTGTGTTGGTTTCGTTTTTACAGAAACCGTGGGACACGCATCGTGTAGTGTTTGTGGGCACTGTGTCGTGGGCACATTCACTACGTTTGCACAATCGACACGAGTCGATTTTATTTGTGCTAGCCCTGAATTGTGGCGGGAATTGTCTGTGTGTGGGAATGGGCACTGAGGCGTGGGCATTCTTATAACACTCATAACACCATCGGCTTTGGCCGGGACACCAGAAAATACACTCTTTTTTGGATTTATCTGGGTAGCCGTAAAAACGGCTTTTGTGTGCAGGCAAGCGGGTAATTGAACCGGCTTGTTGACTGCTAAATACACTGGAACAGTCACATTGCATGAAACTGGACAAGCGAAATGTTTCGGTGAAAATCCGGCCGCAGCGAGATTTGAACACCGTCGCTTTCCTAGGATGGCTAGGAAGGCTTTAAGGCCTCGGGCTTGATCTCGATCTCGAGGGGAGGCCCGCGCTGAGGGGGCGGCGTCCAGCAGAGCGAGAGCGCGGTCTCTGTTCTCGGGCCTGGCGGCGCTGAGAAGCGGCGGCGGGTGGTGCGGGCTGCGGCTGCGAGCTCCGGGCAGACGGCTGTTTCGAGCGACCTGCTGTGGAGCTAGAGCGCTTCGGGAGGAAGTGCTTCATAGCCTGCGATGTCTTTTGAACCTCCTGGAATCTGTCCGCGAAATCTTTGACGGCAGATCCGAAGAGGCCCGCTGACGAATTGGGCGTGTCGAGAAACACAGAGCGCTCCGAGTCCGTCATCTCAGACAGCGTTAACCACAAATGTCTCTCAGCCACGGTGAGAGAGGCCATGTTCCGCCCAACGGCCTGTGCAGCAGATTTAGCGGCGCGTAGAGCCAGGTCTGCAGCGCTCCTTAAATCCGCAACGCTGATCGATTCCGCGCCTTCCTCGTCCATTTTTCGGAGAAGGTCGGCCTGGAAGATCTGCAGGATGGCCATTGTGTGTAGCGCCGACACAGCTTGCCCGGCGGCGGTGTAAGCGCGACCGTGCATGGTTGACGTCACTCGGCAGGCTTTAGATGGCAACACTGTCTGTGCTCGCCGTCCAGCAGAGGGCGGGCAGAGATGTGTTGCTACCGCTGCTTCCACAGGAGGAAGAGAAAGGTATCCTCTATCTTTCGCACCGTCCACAGTGGAGAATGCAGCAGAGACAGAGGTACGCATCCTGGCCGAGAAGGGGGCGTTCCAGGACCTCGAGACTTCTTCGTGAAGCTCAGGAAGAAAAGGCGCGGGTCTGGACTGTGATGGGGCGTGGTCCTTCTTGAGGAAACATCCATCCAGTCGGTTGCGCGGGGGCTGCGCGGGCGCCTCCCAGTCGAGGCCGAGGTGTTCGACGGCTTGAGAGAGCAGACGCATCATCTCTGATTCAATGCCAGCCCTTCTTCCAGAAGGCTCGCGAACAGCGGGGGGGAGGTCCACGGAGCTCGCCCAATCCTCACTGTCCGACGCCCGGATAGAACATTCCTCGGCTATTTCGTCGATCTCAATGGCGGAAGCGGTGGCAGACGGCGGCCGCTGTCCGTCGGTGAGTGACTCGAGCGATGCCGGCGAAGCTGACGGGCGAACCGGCGAGCTTTGGCGGGCAGGAGAAGGCTCGGGAGCGCGCTGAGCACGGCGCTTTTTACAGCGCGGCGTGACAGCGGGCTGAAGTGCAGGCTCTGAGAAGGATGCCAGGCGAGTCCTCAGAGTCACCATAGGCAGCAGCTCACAGTGAGGGCATCCGCCGTCGACGAGAGCGAGAGCCGCATGATCCTCACCCAGGCAGGAAACGCAGATGACATGGCGGTCTCCGTCGTTGAGTGTGGCTCGGCACGAGCCGCAGGATCTTTGCATCTTTAAAAAGACGCTACCTCTTTTAGGATAATAGAGAGAGAGAGAGTGTGAGTTGCAGCGGCGAACACACACTAGCAGTGAAAAAGGATATTAACGCCGGAAAGCGTAGCAGGTACTGCGCCTGAAGGCGGCGAGGTGAAGGCCAGCGGCTTCAGACTCGAAGGCACGTCCCGCTGTAGGCTTTCACTCAGACGGCGCGGCTTCTCACTCCGGATCCAGCGATGCAGTAGAGCTTCGCTGCAGAGTTGAAAATCAGTTTGTATCAGCCTGTCGAGCGTATTTATAGGCCAAGGCCACGCCTATTCTGGCGGGACGTGACGAAATGGGCGCGAAGCGCCCCCATTGGGTATCGCGTCCCGCAGGGCCTCTCTCGATAGGCTGCTGCTGTTGCCGCAGGGCAGCCAATAGGCGCGCGAGCCGTCTTGCCTATGTCTGCATGCTGCAGCACAGCGTTTTACATTAAATCAAAATTAAGGATAATTTTTGGCTTCAATATCTCGTGGAAAAGAGGTTTTCCCCATAGCGTAAGATATTACACAGTACGAGAGATACTCTCGTAAGAGAACTGAATAGCATAAGGCAGTTTGCACTGAGCACCAAAACATCTTCTAAGATCGTATATAATTTAAAAAAAAGATTACATATTTAAAGGTGCTCTAAGCGATGTCAGGCGATTTTTAGGCTAATTTTTTTTTTTTTTTGTCACATACAGCAAACATCTCCTCAATATCCGCTAGCTGGCTGTCCCCTGAACACACTGTAAAAAAAAAAAAATACGGTCTCTGCAGACAACCCAGGCTCCACAAACGGCAACAAAAACAAACTGCGGCAACCTGCTCCACGAAACATAACAAACAGTGTTCCAGCCAATAACCGACAATAATGATTTGGGGGTGGGGTTAGTGCGCATACACATGAAGGGGGGTGTGGATGAGAGAGGAAAGTTAGAATTATAACTATTCGTTTTGGATTCATACACTTAATCTTGAACCTTAAGGTCTAAATGAAGAATTGAACTTATCATGCTTTCTCTAAACATTTAAGCATATTAAAATACACTATGTAAGACTAAGACACTTCGATTCTCATTGTATTGTGAACATTTTATGTTTTTTACTTGTGCGTGGGCACTTGCTCTTTAATGAATGATTTGTGAATGTGGCACCTTGGTTTAGATGGGTGTGTCTTTGGGTGGCTTACGCCCCCTTTACGCACAATCACACCTGTTGATGATCCTTATTAATTGGCTTCATTGCCCATTTTCTCCAAGGACTCTGATGAAGATGTAACTTTACATCGAAACGTTAGTCATTGTTATGCACCTTAAATAAATGTATTAACTAGAAGACATCTGTGCTGCACTGGTGATTCCTTCTTTTAGAATTATAACTATGTTTGATATGGCCGACACACGACCAAAGAGACTACGTTCCGATGAACAGATTGCAAAAATGCAAAGAAGAGGGAAAAGGAGAAGGAACACGTGAAGTCCCGGATTTACATTGGAAAAGCCTTTGAAAGGTGGCGAGATCTCCGCCAGCAGAAGGGCTTCCAATCCGACATTCAGGAAGCTCTGTTTTTGCTGGACAGGTGGGTAAATCCAGTTTGGTTTTTCTAAATGGACTTTCATGTTCGCCTAACAAACACAAGGATATAATTAGCTAGAACTATGCAGTCAGCATTATTCCAATGGGTGATGTCTTTATTCCTCCGCTTTATTCCTATGGGTGACGTCACGCGACTTTAACGCACCCTCAAAGCATCCCGGGATGGCGGCGCTATTGACCACTTTAACTAAATTTGTCTACGACGGAGCCGTTGTTTATGCTCACTTGGAAACGCAAAGCTAACGTTATCTTGCTATTATTGCGTCCTTGTATGGGAGCTAAAGTTACAACCTCAGATGGCGAAACGTTTTATCGTGTATTTCTGGTAATGTTTCTCTTTTTCTGCATTCTGTTCTGCATTATACGCACAGTAAATAACTTATCAAAAGCAACAGAAAGGACCAGCAACTGGCTGTGGTTGAGAGGGAAAGATTCTAGCTGGCTGTGTACAGGCCGCCACGCTATGGTTTTGTAGAATTCTTGAAAAACTTGAAGAGTCTGTTGGTTTATTTGTATAGGTTGTATAGTATTTACAATCATTACGTTCCTGTGTATATTGCGTGAATGACGGGTGGTTGGGCAGATATTGTGTTTTGCGGTAGGTGGTATGCCATACGGAACCGTTGCCACTGAAACTGCATTAACGCACCAATGGGGCTCGACAGCCTTAGTCAAACGGGTTGGCGTGTATGGTTGAGTTGCGGAGAGATTGTGAGATCGTGGTTAGGTCTCAGCAGCAGGAGGGATGTAGAGGTCAGTAAGCTGCGCTGAGTTGACTGGGGACAGAGGGGGGTGACTCTGGGACGCCAGAGTCACTGTCGAGCCCTCTTGAGGTGTCGTGGGCTAGTCGACGAAACACTGAGGACGGAAGGTGCCCACTTGAAGAACCTATAGATGTCCCCTACTCGGCTCAATCCAGACGGTTGTCGTGCTGGTCCACTAGGGAGACCACACTGTAGTTGCAGCCGTCGTGTGTGCTGACGCGCCAAGTACACTGCAGCCGTTAACGCTGGACAGAAGGGGAGTCACACCACCATATGGAAAGAATTAGGAATTAGGAAATCCTACAAAGGCTACATGGTGCGTCCTTTGAAGGATGAATAGGATGAATAGGCTGCATTATTCGAAGTCCGCGGCCTTCGAAGGATGCAGCCATTGGGACACAGCTTTTGTTTTGAGTTACCTGGACCTGTTGGGGGGCGGTCCCTTCCTGGTTGGGCGAAAGGAGTGGCTAAGGGCTGAGGAGACCTATATCCGGGAGTCAGCTCATTAGGCCATACCATGTCTCACCATGTGCCAGGGGGGATTTTGTCCTTAGTTAGCTCTCAAGTTCTCAAGTGTTAGTTTGTTTACCCGTTCTATGTTATTTGGTTTGGTTAAGCTTTTATATAAGCTCCCTTCTGTGTCTGTGTAGGGGGGTCAGTTTTTTGTTCAGTTAACCTTGTGTTACGAGTCTATGTATTTAAGCTTGTATTTAGTTACATTTTTTGTTGACCTCTTTTAAGGCCTAGTTATTAAATTTGACCCTTATGTAACTTTCCAATATTTTGGGTAATAAAACCCCTTTTTTTTAAACAGTCTCCTGTGTCCTCTTGCCTCCCTGTTTTGGTCCCTGACACTGTATAATCCATTACTTTGGCCGGTCATTCTGTGACAAAGATTAAGAAGATGAAGATGAGAGTCCACAGGTTCCAATATGAAATGTCTTTAATAATAAAGTAAACTCAGGCAAATGCATAAGGTGTTTGCGTAAAACAAACGCAAACAAGAATAACGGCCGACAACTAATAGTGAACAGGGAGGAACTCAAATACAAGGCAAATTAATGAAATAATGATAAACACCTGTGCAGATGCAAAGGAATCACTATGACAACTGATAGAGTGGCAGGAAACTGAACTAAGGAACACATGTGACTGAAGATACCAAACGAAAAGTCCATGAAAATGAAACACAAACACCAACACATCAATGACCAAACACAACTCAATATGTTTAACACTCTTTGGATGCAGCCTTTCAATTGAGGCCCTGTCCAAAATGTCACACTTCATATGTACTTTCAGTCTTGTGGACTTACAGTGGCTGCTATGTGCACATGTCCATTAAGTCCATGAGACCGAAGGGTGTCCCATTTAGTCATTTTAGGTTTCAGAAGAGTGCTCACAAGTGCCCCTTTTGTGGTCGCACTGGTGCGAGCTCCGCAGCAGACTTCTTCCCGACAGTCAAAGCGGTGTTACGTCATGAAAGTGCGGACCCAGAGGAACCCGGACCCCGCGTGTGTTTAGGGTGCCATTTGGGACAGGGCCTGACAAGCACTCATTTAGTTTGTTACTAAATTAATCGTTTTTGAATGAATCGGCTGAATGAATCACTTAATGATTCACTCATAAAGACAGTCACTCGTCACCACCTTCTGACGTAACCAGCAGAGAGAATAACTGAAATATCCCCACCACTAATAGTTTATCTGAAACATACTAATATTTTATATAATAATGTCAGAGTTTATCTGTGTTTGCTTTGGTTTTGTTCATGTTTTAGAGTACGTTTACACGACAACGATATGCATAAAACGGAGACATTTTTCCTTTTAGTTTTCCGCATACAGACGATACCATTGTCAAAACGATCCCTATTCACACGGATCTACAAACAAAGGAATAAAAACCCCATGTATTCTGCTGCCAGGCTGTTAGATGGCGATGAAACACTATAGACTGAACACGTAATACGTATGACGTCATCGTCTTCAGAGATTTGCGTTTTTGTTGTTTACACAGAGACCGGTTTCAAAAACTTGCACATTGAAACCTGTTTTCAAAACTTTGCATTTTCAGGCACCCAAATGCCGTTGTCGTGTAAGCGAATGGCCAAAACGGTTAAAAAGTTTTACGTTTTTTGTTGAAAAAAGGTGTCGTGTACAGCCCCTTAGTTAAAGGGATAGTTCGGCCAAAAATGATATTTAAACCATGCATTACTCACCCTCAAGCCGTTTGAGATGCATCTGTCAATCTTGTTTCAGACGAACACATTTTCAGTTATTTTTGAAAATGTCTTAGACCCTTCAGTGGATATAATGTGAAGCAATGGGGTCCACCTCCTTCAAGTCCCAAAATGTGAATACATCCTTCACAAAAGTAATCCATCCGGCTCCAGGGGGATGAACGAAGGCCTTCTGAGGGTAATCCGTGCGGTTTTGTCCTAAAAATATACATATTTAAAACTTTATAAATGAAAATATCTGACTTCCGGCAACGATCGACGCGCGTTCACGGGTGATGGAAGTCGGTGTACGAGGTAAGACGTAGAGTAGGAACTGTTGTGACGTAGAACGAACGCGCCAGCGCAGCCAGAGAGCAGAGCAAAACAAAACACGAAAGCGCGTGAACGCACGCGTGTCGATCGTTGCCGGAAGTCAGATATTTTCATTTATAAAGTTTTAAATATGTATATTTTTACGACAAAACCGCACGGATTACCCTCAGAAGGCCTTCGTTTATCCCCCTGGAGCCGGATGGATTACTTTTGTGAAGGATGTATTCACATTTTGGGACTTGAAGGAGGTGGACCCCATTGCTTCACATTATATCCACTGAAGGGTCTAAGACATTTTCTAAAATAACTGAAAATGTGTTCGTCTGAAACAAGATTGACATATGCATCTCGAACGGCTTGAGGGTGAGTAATGCATGGTTTAAATATCATTTTTGGCCGAACTATCCCTTTAAGTTCCCATGGTTTTCATCTGTTTCTACGGTTATTCATTGTTTGATTAGTGAATGCACATGTGATTAATTGGTTTGGTTCTGAGTAATTGAGCCCTGGGTTTGTTCTTTTTATTGTCCGTTCATTGTCCATTCTCATCACATTTTAGTGCAGTTGTTCTATTCCTGTCTTGATTCCTGAGTCCTTTGTTAAATAAACAATATCACTGCTACGATTAGATCCTTTCTCCGTCATCATTTCAACCCGTTGTGAGTGACAGTATTAATAACTTCATAATAATTTTACACATTGGTATAATAACAGTTTTACACAAGAGATGCAATTAAAATTTATTTTAAACTAGTTTTTGATTGAGTTGATTATTATTTTAATCTAAATGAAGAGCTTGTGAATTGGAACCAAATCAAGAAATGTGCATCAATATCCAGCCCTACAAAGTACCATAAAAGATAAAGGGCTCTTAACAAACTGCTCCCACTCCCCAAACTCCCATTTACCTCAGTCCAACTTCAATTTACTTTCTCATTCATTCTCCTCCAAACTCCAAATAAGAAAGTGGGTGAGTTCAGATGACTGCCCTTAGGGCTTTGTTTTTTTTTTTTTTTTTGGTGCCAAGTACCATTTTTCCCTCTCTGCATTTGCAGCCTTGCCTGGAATTTAATTTACCAGCTATATATTAAACCTATGAGCTCCACCATATTGAGGGAGGTTATTCACAGGCCCATGTTGACCACTCACATCAAATTGTGTCACCAATTATTAGGCCTAAGCAGAGGGCCCAAACACAACAATTCAATTGAGAATTTACCTGTTGAGAAGGGAGCTGTCAGTGAAAGAGTATGGGAGGGTGTCAAAGATAAATGCACAGTCACTATTTGGGACATGGCTCCTATCCCATATGGATCGCTCTGCAGTGAAGAGTTGGGCTGTGAACTCAGGACATGTCTCCCATCCCATATGGATCGCTCTGCAGTGAACAGTTGGGCTGTGAACTCAGGTACTGTGTGCTGTTTGAGATACACTGAAGCACTGTCAGTTCAAACAGACAAGCAGGAGTTCCCCCACTGAATAGTGTCACATGACATCAGATTAATGCATATAACATAGATTTAGAAGTTCCTCTAATGAGAATTCCGTAGTGATTATACGCTGGACAGAAGAGAATGCTTTGGGATTGTACTGAATTGAAAAGCATTATAAATTGTATTAGCCTAGCTCATGAATATTAATTAGGACCATTTATTAATATTATTATGTAGGTAGTGTTTGCCCTAGCCAGCCTATTTTTGACGTAAGAGCAGACCATTTTGAATGTGAAAGGATTCCGGTATCGTCAGCTTCCAGTTAATTTTAGCTGTACAAAACAGCCCGTTATGCTGCATGATTTTGCAAACTGGTATTTTATTTCATATTATGTTAATGTACTTAATCCGACTGGTTTGTAGCGCAAATAGTGTTACCGTTTACTACACTGCAATCTTGTAGCTGTTTACCTATTGTGGTTAATGAATCCGAAATCTCACATATTTAAAGAAAATAGCTTACTTCCACATTACAAAATAAGGTGAATGGAATTAAATGAATTGATGAAAGTGTACAGTAGGGGGGTACTAGCCATTGTAGGGAGCTGTTAACAGCTGGAATGCAGGTGTTTTGCATCACATTTTTAATACATTGTGTAATTTTTAGTTTGACACAGTGTCTTAAAAAATGGTGGTCATGTTAAAACTTAAAAAAAACTGCAAGACAGAAAAGGTCATAGGGCCCTATTATACACCCAGCGCAATGCAGCGCCAGGCGCGACGCAAGTGCTCTTTGCTAGTTTCAGCATGATGCAGTTATTATTTTCACGTCCTGCGCCACGTTGTTTAAATATCAAATGCATTTGTGCTGGTCTGAAAAATAGGTGTGTTCAGGCGCATTGTTGGCGCTTTGCTATTTTGAGGCAACTGAAATAGACTGCACCATTGACCAACTGAAACCTGGTCTAAAGTCAATGGCGCAACATGTTTTTTGTTATTTAAAGAGCGCATTGTGTGCCTATAGGCGGGTACACAATGTGCGTACACTTTGTTCCATAGATGATCCATTTCCTCGCTAGAGAAGTGTTCGGTTTTTCCGCTTGCAAATTCCTCCATGTAAATAGCGAATCCACCATGGCGCAAGCGCAACTGGCTTTTAAAGGGAATGGGAGATGAGACTCTGATTGGTTTATTGCATGTTACGCCCAAAACACACCCATTACTCATTAAGATAATAGGGACAACCCTTTTAGACCATGCGCCAGGCGTGCCAACCATTTTTCCTGTCGTTAAACTATAGCAAAAGTGGATTCAGACACGCCCTAAGTGCACTTGCGCCGTGTGCTTTAGACCACGCGCTTATATCGTTAAAATAGGGCCCTTAATGTTGTTCTTGTTTTATGTGGACAGCAAACATTTTTTTCTAGTACCAGAGCCAAGCAAAACTAAAATATAATAATTATCTCTGAAAAAGTGGGGAGGACTGCTAACCCTCTGCTCTATAACAGCTTGAAGAAAAACAGGTAGACTTGTCACTGCATTTTGAAGCTACACTTTGAGAAATGGGTCAGTGGAATTTGGATTCAGGGTTCAGCCCATTCCCTCTGGCTATGTCTGGGTCAGTCAGTGGCAGTGCAAATCAGACAAGGCTTAACACATAACAAGGCTCTGTACATTTGTCACACTTCAAACCTCTAAAACTAATTTACTGTGTAGTGGGTTTTGTAGCATAGCAACAGTTAACGTATAGACAGTGGACAAGTTTAATACTACAATAACTAACATTTGAATTTAATATTATATAATTTGTGTCAGATGCAGAGTCTTGCACAACATATGCCCATCAGTACAGGAACCATATAACCAGTCTGTTTCCCAAAATTAGGCGGAATAATTTGAATTCATAATAATCATACTGCCATATTTTAGTCAACATCACATATGATCCAGGACTAATGGATTAAGTATCATTTCAAAAGTAAAAAAAAAAAAAAAAAAGTAGACATTTCATTACACTTAAGCCTGGCTCACTTAGAATTTCCGTTTCAATGTTCAGTTTTAATGCCTCAATGTTGACTGTTTCTAAAATTTTTACCTGAAAATGACTAGAGAAGGTCATGATGATTACACAGACAAAAAGGTCCAACTTATGCATGGATTAAGTAATTTTACAGAGAAAGGTTCAGAGTGAAATTGTTTATTTCATTTGAGATATGTTTAAATTTTCTGTGACAGAGAACTTTTTTTTTTTTTTTTTTTTTTTTTTTTAAATCACCTTCCACAACCCAACCTTTGGCAACAATCATCTGCTAATATTCAATTGCTATTCGTAATTTAGGAGCCTCATCCCCATATCTGCTCACCTCAGACTTTTTACGGGAAAAAGCTAATTGCCTAACTGACTTACATGTATTTCATAATATTGAGTCAGAAATAGCTGTTTTTGTAGTTAAAGCCATACTGGGAGGAAAGTAAATTTAATGTCACCACATGAAATAGTTACATGTGACACATGAAACACCTGCAATTTGTTTGAACAAATCAGTTTGGCAAGGGCACAGTTAGATGTCAACCACACTGAATGAGCTGTCAATAAGAACTTAATAAGAACTTGCAGCCAGCTTTACAACACAGCAGTCAAGAGGCTAATTTTGGTTAGAGGCTAAAAAAAATCATTTTTGCTTACTAAGAGAGCAAAGCAAGATGGTAAAAACAACCAGTCTGAGTCTTAATATTGTTGTTGTTTTTATTTTGTGCTGTTCTTTTTCATACAATGAATGTGGACACTAGGGATATGGGTGAATAAATATTGCATCCCACATGTGTAGTTGAAGAAGAATGTAATGTTTATCAATACAATGACATTTAGACTTATTATGAATCATCATAGGTTTTGCCATCCCCTCAGGTATTTAGGGAATGCAAACTTCCATTTTTGTTTCTGTCAACATTGGTCATTATGTTTTGAGACCACAATAAAGTATAATTTAATGTACTGTATCTTACAATTAAGACTTGACCTATGGGCTGATATGATTTAAATTAATAAGACTGTTTAGTGACTACACTTCAGTTTTTCAGTTTTTATGTAACAAAGTAATTTCCGTCATAATCATTACTTGCGCAAGTGAATTTCACTATCATTAAAAGTGGTTGAAATTATTTTATCATGACTGCAGAAGCATTAGGACCTTATAAACTACAGTAGCTGTTTTTGATGCTTTAGGCAAAATGCAAAACATATTTTGGGATCTGGCAATTAAATATTTAAAGCTAAACTCAAGCCAGACCTGAACTGGAGTCACATTTTAAATATAATAGAGTGAACTTTTAATTAACTTATCAAACGGATAGACAGAGCATCGATGGATAAATGAATGATTGTGTTTAGGAGCACCTGTCTTGATAGATCATAAAATTGGAAAAATAAATGTATTGACCTTAAATGTGATGAAGGATTTCACCAGTTATGTTCAGTGTAAAAAAAAGAAAAAAAGAAAAAAGATTAATCAGCACTCATCTATGGCTGGCTAGTTGAGCCTATATGTGGCGAGCAGGACGAGGCCGAGGGCCATGAGAGATACCAGACCGGTGCGTCTCACAGGTGTCGCTCATCATTAATCACGCCACCGGCCTAGCACCACTCTCTCACAGCCCCCGGCCTCGTCCTGCTCGCCACAGTGGCTTTGCAAGAAAACATATCAAATGATTCAAGTTTGAAGTTATGTACTACATTTTTTTGTTCCAAAGATTTTAGAACATACTTTTTTTTTAAAGGTTGCAATGCAATTACCATATTTAACCCATAATTGCATACCTCTGGATGCCATTCAGTCACTACCCTCTTCCTCATTAATTTTTTAAAGTTAGACATCAACCTTTTTAAAATTTCTCAATCAATTCATTATAAACAATATAACAAGAAAAAAAATATTAAATTATAAAAGAATGCCTGTTCTCCCATTAATTTCTTTGTGATAAAAAATATAGGGTCTCTAACGACCCTGTCACGGGTTGTGTTGGCAAAGGAAGAGGATGAGGCAAATGGTTAAGGATGGCTGGCGCGAAACAGACGTTCCGAAGCTTTGCGAGATCCCGAAGCAAAGATGATTCGAAACACTGATCCGAAGCGTGATTCAAAACACCCACGTCACGTGACAACGGCTAAATGAAGCGTCTAACCCCGGATTTCCACCAACTGCGGAACGGCTGCGGATCCGCTCCGGAACGGCGGCGGAGTCAATAGGTTTCCATTCAAGTCAACGTGTGTATTTTCACTGACTGCGGAACGGCTGCGTTCCGACTCCGTCCCAGCTCCGGCGACCGCAGCCCTCCGGAGCAGATGCGCAGAGTTTCTATTTTTGCCGGATGCCGGAGAGCGCCGCAGGAAGTCGAGCACATAAACTAAATAAAACATCCGGTAATTTCCAAAATAAAATACCCAGTGCTCACGGCGGATCTTTTTTTTTTTTTTTTTTTTCTATGACATAATAGATATAAATGTTTCACATATACTGTTCTAAATGATTACAAATCATCATAAGATATGAAGATCATTAAAGATAACATGCATATCAATGAAATTAAAGAACATTCGAATCACATATTAGAAACAAGAAAAAGAAAGAAAGAAAGAACAAAAAAACATAATGGAAAGGAGGTGGTACATGTATAATTAAAATAAAGAAGAGGAATTTAATTCTTTGAGGATGTCCATCGTTCTGGTTGCTTTGCCGTTTGAGAGTCCTTTCAGTGTTTCAAAATAAATCAGCTTTAAAATGGTAGATGTTAGTTATCCTTTCAGACCATTTACATTTATGTATGTAAAACTTACCAAGTAATAAGATAATTCAACATAAAATCGTGACTTTTGTCTATCTTTTTTTTTTTCATAATAAAAAAAAACATCCCTTTTCTTTATACTAATCTTAATTCCACTTAACATATTAAATAATATTACACATCAGCTCACGGCGGATCGGGACCTATTATATCGCGCGATCAAACGTAAATTCGTGAGATATCGTGTCCTCGTGACTTCAGCGGTCAGTCATGGCCGCAGCCGTTCCGCAACAAATCCGTATCTGGTAGGTATTGAAGGACGGCGGAGCACGGATCCGACACGCAGCGGAGCCAATCCGCAGCCGTTCTGCAGTTGGTGGAAATCCGGGGTAAGTGTTTCATCAGGTGGAGTGCTCCGCCGAATCAGGGTTTCATTGATTGGTCGGTTCGGGAACAAATCACACAATCACACAGTATAAAAGTTTTGTCAACGCATTTTCATATCGTGGGTTTTTGTGAGAGGAGTTTGGTTTTGAGATAGCGGATTTTTGGTGATATAGTGACATTTATAGTGCGATTTGTTTAGTTATATTTAGGATTTAATTTACATTTACACATTGACTTAGAGACACACAGAGTAGCTACATATAGTGACACATTAATAGATGCATTGATATATATATATATATATATATATATATATATATATATATATATATATATATATATATATAGATTAATAGATAGATACATTAGATTAGATTAGATTAGATTAGATTAGATTAGATTCAACTTTATTGGCATTACACAAGTACAGGTACAAGGCAACGAAATGCAGTTTGGGTCTAACCAGAAGTGCAATAGCAGCAAGTGCAGGATATACAGTGGTTCCATAAGTGCAGTACGTGGATATGTACTGAATAAATATGGAATTGAATACTGTTATAAACAGAATTTTCCAGATAGATTAGTCCTATGAATATAATATACAGATAACTATTATTGTGAACAGAATTTACAGCTAGATATGTACTGAATATAATATACAGATGGCTATTACTATAAACAGAATTTTTACAGATATGTACAATGAACTAAAATGGCTAAAAATGGCTTATTTTAGCTCAATGGCTAAAATGAGCAGTGTAACAATGGATTTAAAGTAGTGCAAATTAAGTTTGGACAGAAGCTATCCGAGTAAAAGTGCAGTGGAGAGTAATTGCATATTACAGTTGAGGTACGGTGTTGCAAATGTATATGTAAACATTTGGTACTGTAAATAAACAGTCGGCAGTGCAAATTGATATTCCAGTCAGGGAAGTAGTGCAAGATACATATGTAAACAGTTGTTACTAAAATAATAGTCAGCAGTGCAAATGAACATTATAGCATTGCAATAACAAAATTGAGGCAGGTGTGAGGAGGGAGAGGATAGTTTATCAGTAAATGAGGGTAGTGGGATCAGTGAGGGTTAGAGTTCAGTAAAGAGACAGCTCTGGGGAAAAAGCTGTTCTTTAGTCTGCTGGTCCTGGTCCGGAGGCACCTGAAACGCCTGCCGGAGGGCAGGAGAGAAAACAGTCTGTGGGCTGGGTGAGAGGAGTCCTTAAGGATGCTGCGAGCTCGGTGCAGACAGCGTTTCCTCTGGATGTGCTCGATGGCAGGTAGTTGAGTCCCAGTGATGCGCTGGGCGGTTTTCACCACCCGCTGCAGTGCCTTGCGCTCTGCAACAGAACAGCTCCCATACCACACTGTAGCACAGTTGGTCAGGATGCTTTCTATTGCACAGCGATAGAAGTTCACCAGGATAGTCGAGGAAAGCTGATTCTTCCTCAGCGTCCTCAGGAAGAAAAGGCGCTGGTGAGCCTTCCTGACCAGGCAGGAGGTGTTGGTTGTCCAGGACATGTCCGCTGAAATGTGGATTCCCAAGAACTTGAAACTGGAGACACGCTCAACAGCCATTCCATTGATGTGGATGGTGTCGTGTGTGCCTCTTGACTCTTTTCTGAAGTCCACAACGAGCTCCTTCGTTTTGGTGGTGTTGAGGAGCTGGTTATTTTCAGTGCACCATGTGGCCAGGTGCTTGATCTCCTCCCTATAGGCAGTCTCATCGTTGTTGCTGATGAGACCAATCACCGTAGTGTCGTCCGCAAACTTGACGATGGAATTAGATCCGTACACAGGCTTGCAGTCGGAGGTGAAGAGGGAGTAGAGAAACGGGCTTAGCACACAGCCCTGTGGTACACCAGTGTTAAGTGTGATGGACGTGGAGCAGGTGGAGCCGGATCGAACATTCTGGGGTCTGTTGGTCAAAAAGTCCAAAATCCAGTTGCACATGGAGGTGTTGATGCCCAGGTCTCCAAGTTTGGCTATTAACTTAGTTGGGATGACAGTGTTGAATGCTGAACTGAAGTCAACAAACAGCATGCGTGCATAGGTGTTCTTGTTGTCCAGATGTGTGAGCACAGAGTGCAGTGCCATGGAAACTGCATCCTCTGTGCTCCTATTGCTACGATAGGCAAACTGATGTGAGTCCAATGTGGATGGTAGAGAGTCTTTTAGGTGTGCCAGGACCAGCCGCTCAAAGCACTTCATTACGATGGGTGTGAGTGCTACAGGGCGGTAGTCGTTAAGGCACTTCGGGTTGGAGTGTTTTGGCACTGGCACAATGGAAGTGCATTTAAAGCATGTTGGTACAGCTGCTTGGGCAAGAGACAGGTTGAAAATGTCTGTAAAAACCCCAGCGAGCTGCTCCGCACATGCCCTGAGTACGCGTCCAGGGATGTTGTCCGGTCCCGCAGCCTTGTGCATGCTGATCCGGCTCAGTGCATCGCAGACATCTGTGGAGGAGAGTGTGATTGGCGGGTGGTCAGCTGAGGGTTTGAGGTTGGTGGCAGTTTCTCTGTTATCTCTTTCAAAGCGAGCATAAAAGTCATTCAGCTCGTTCAGGAAGTTGACATCAGTGGCTGCGGGGGTGGAGTGAGTGAGTTTGTAGTCACTGATGGCCTGAATGCCCTGCCACATGCGTCGAGGGTCAGCGTTGGAAAAGTGTCCCTCTATCTTAAGCTTGTAGCCGTGCTTGGCCTCTTTAATGCCCCTCTTCAGATTTGCTCTGGAAATGCTATAAGCTTGTGCATCTCCTGATCTGAAGGCAGTGTTGCGTGTCTTCAATAGGAGTCGCACTTCCCTGTTCATCCATGGTTTCTGATTTGGGTATGTGGTGATCTGCTTCTGGGTTGTGACACTGTCAATGGTGGTATTAATATAATCCAGTACAGAAGAGGTGTAACAGTCAATGTCCGTGTGAGAGTCACTGGTGGCTTGAGAAGCAAACATACTCCAGTCAGTGTGTAGAAACCTTTCCTGGAGTAATAAATCTGCCTCCGCAGGCCACACCTTGATGGTCTTCACTGATGGCTTCACGCGATTGATGAGAGGTGCATATTTGGGCGTGAGGAACAGAGAAAGGTGGTCTGACTGTCCCAGGTGGGGGAGGGGTGTCGTGACATAAGCTCCAGCCATGTTTGTGTAAACATGGTCTAAAGTTTTGTTTCCCCTGGTGTGACAGGAAACATGCTGGTGAAATTTCGGTAGCACTGACTTTAAGTTTGAATGATTAAAATCACCCGCAACAATAAACGCAGCTTCCGGGTGGACAGTCTGTTGTTTACTGATGGCTGCATGAAGTTCTTTCATAGCAAGCTTAGTATCAGCATCCGGGGGAATATAGGCTGCAGTTATAATGATGGAAGTGAACTCCCGCGGTAGATAAAACGGTCTACATTTAACCATGAGAAACTCAAGGTTAGCTGAACAATGTCTCCCCACAATAGCAGAGTTTGTGCACCAAGCTTTGTTAATGTAAATGCACAATCCACCACCTCTGGTCTTACCGGAGCCATCTAATGTTCTATCCGCCCGGAATGTATGGCGTCCCGCTAGCTCAATAGCGTTGTCCGGTATTCCGCTGTTTAACCATGTTTCCGTGAAGATTAGGACATTACAGTTCAAAAGTCTCTTGTTGCATGTGATGTTAAGTCGAATCTCGTCCATTTTGTTCAACAGCGACCGTACATTGGCAAGGAAAATGCTGGGTAAAGAGAGCCGATGTGGTGTTAGCTTTAGCTTAGCTCTTATTCCTCCGCGCTTCCCCCGCCTTTGTTTACGGTCTCGACGCCGCCTGCGAGCACTTCCGCCCGGCCGGGCAGAGTGCATAGCCTCGGGTGTTCTGGCGATCTCAGGAAGCAGTCGAAGGTTGTCCATAAAACTGTCGGAAGTTCGCAAACCAATATCCAAAAGCTCACATCGGGTGTATGATGTAAAGGCACAACTGTTCTGCACGAACAGACCCGAAATGAGCAAGAAAAATACAGCAAAATTGCAGAATCTGGAGAGACCGCGAGCCTCGCGATGTACTCGCGCCGCCATCTTGGTAGTTTACATATATTATACATATATATACATATATTACAGATACATATAGATTATTAGATAGATAGGCTACATATAAAATAGATAGATAGATAGATAGATAGATAGATAGATAGATAGATAGATAGATAGAAATGGAGGCTCCACAGAAGAGATGCCGTACATCTGTGGTGTGGGAGCATTTCCATTTGGAAACCCCAAATAAAGTGAGATGTGTGTATTGTGATCGGCAGCTAGCCTACTGCAACAATACATCATCCATGATGTGCCATTTGAGGAGCATTCATCCTGCCATTCTGCAGGGTGCAGAGACTACAGGTTACAAGCTTCATATATTACAAAAATACAATAATAATAAAAAAAAACCAACACATTTTTTTATTAGCTCTTTGTAAAGGTTGTTTCAGATCAACACCTGCAAGTGACCACTAGGTGTCACCGTGGAGACGGGTTTCGGATTGATTCGAAGCCTCGAAACAAAATGGCACATTTGCTTCGACTGTTTCATTGCTTCACGAAGCCTCGATCTGCCCATCACTACAAATGGTTCCACTACAAATACTTTTACCTATAAATCCAAACACAACAAACAGGTACAGGCAGGTAGACAGGCAGAAGGTTAACACTCACGAAACACAGACAAGAACCGACAATGACAGACTGAACAGAGAGAACTAAATACAGACACTCATGAACACTAACGAGGTGAGGACAGGTGACACAGATGATGACGATGAACAGGTGGGTAATTGAGGGAGTGAGTTCCGGTGTGGAGACAAGAAGGATTCTGGGAAGTGTAGTGAAGACGAATCAGGTCTGAAGGGTGATCAGGGAGTAGCAGGAAGCCTCCAGGGCGGAGCCGGCTGTGCAGGCGGCCAGGGTTGAGCTGGCAGGTCAGGGGACCCGGGCGGAGTAGGCTGCCAGGGCGGAGCAGGATGAGCCAGCGGCCATGGTGGAAAAGCCCCTTTCGGGTGGCCATGGTGGAGAGGATTTTTCTGGTCTATAGCCCCCCCCCCCCCCCCCCCCCCCCCTTAAAAAAAATACTTGGGGGAAACGACAGAGACAGAAAAAGCCTCTACCGTGTGCTTGCTAAATCACACACATCACAAGGACTATGAATCGGCATCAAACGCACAATAACTGGAATTCAAAACTGTGAAACAAAGGAACAAATCGCACTAGGATTTGTGCGCTCGACATTTCTTCGCTTTGTGACGTGAACGTTTAAATGCGCACTTATGCAGCGCAGCGCTGCACACTGTGACTCCATGTTGCTTTGAGCACATCATTCTGCACCCGCGAATCCCGCGATGCGCATACACGCTGTGTGCGCTCTGTTTTTCATGTTATCATGGGTTTGCGCACTGAAATATTATTAGAAGCCAATATATTTTGTTATACCTAGCCTGCTCAATACATTTAAAATAAGCATAATTTAATTGCATATTATTTCTTTGTAGTGTAGGCTATATATGCACTTCTGAATTCTTGACATTCATATATAAATATAAAATTGTGAAATGTATGATTGCCTGATTTAATTTTATAAGAGAACTAATAGTAATTTGTTTTTATTAAAATATTTAGATTTTATAAAATTACTGTGCAGATTTTTTTCAAGAATTGCTTTTTGCTGCTGATTTATACACTCATTAAGTTTATTAAAAATTCACAATACATTTATGTAATATTTAAAGTTGTTAACTGTAATCTTACACTGCAAAATAACAACTTAAAAATTGGGATTAAATTCATCACAATTATGTATCTGGAAATTTGCAGAGGGGTGAGGGCCCTTATCATATCTGTATAATATATATCATTATATATAATATAATATATATTAGTAGGGCCCTACTAATATCATTAGTAACATTAAATATAACACAATAAACCAAAGTATATCAGTAGGAGTTTCCTTAAGTCTTTCTGATAGTTTTCTACAGGCCGGTTTACTATAACAGTAGAATACAATTCTGAGATTATGGTTTATAGTTTTGGTGTGCCACCCCAAGATTTTAAGTGGCCCCATCTGGCCACCCCTATGAACAATTTCTGGAGGCGCCACTGGGCGCAGGAAGGGACATTTTTACGTCTGCTTGATAAATATAAGCAGCACGGCACAAAGCTTTATGTGCCTGTTGTCTCCTATAATTAGAATCCGAATTAGCAACCCGATCTCATGAAAGTGTGTATCTATACAACGAATGTTATTTCTCGTGCCATTTATACGCCAAAAATAATTTTTGCGTCTATATGATACGCAGTTTTCGCGTGCGATACGCACTTTTGGGCGTGTAATACCCCCCTCCCCCCTAAACCTACCCAAAGGGTTTTCAGTGCGTAGCATATGCACGCAAAAAAAACTTTTTTTGGCGTATAAATGGCACGAGAAATGACATTCGTGGTATAGATACGCACTTTCATGAGACTGTGTTGATAGATATAAAATCACAACTAAAGTTGTCCATGTAAACAGTTTGTATGTTTCTCAGACAAGCACAATGGTTAATGCTGCTGTGGCTTTGTTTGGAACTATTTTTGTTGTCAGAAGGAAAACAGACAAATGAACTGACAATATTGTTTCTAAAATGGAAGTTAATGTACTTCTTTTATAGAGCATATGTGTCTTGCAATCATGCTGTTTGTCTATATACAGTCAAATGTTATTGTAATCTTGATATTTAAAAGGGACAGTTTGCTTCTACACAGCTGGCTCTGGAGAAAGCTAACCTGAAATATGCTCTTTAAGGTCAGTTTTAGTGACATTTCTGCCACTGTGATGTTTTACGATTAGTCGCTATGCATTATACATTTTGTATTATTTATGGCCCATAAAAGCAGACTGATTCTAAGGTCTATATAGTGCAGTAACCTTGCAATCCACTGAGGACGGGCAGGATGAGGTGGTTTAAATGCTGCTCCAGCTAAATCCCTGCCATCATCTGCTGATGCAGGTTGCCTAATGCAGTTTGAGTGTTGAGCTTGTAGGGGTCAGCATTCAGAGCTGATACATGCTCAGGTCAGGCTTTAGACCACTGACGACATCTACTGTATGATGAAGTTCCTCTGGTCCTCAGTGACAAGGGCAAAGTGGACATTGTGAAATCCTCATGCTTCTGTGAGGCTTTATAGGGCATTTGGTTTATTTGAAGTACAGGTGTAACTGAGCTCCGTATGTGTACAAACGATGTATCTGTTGATTATATCTTAACAATATCTAACACATTTTACATATTAGTAGCTTATACATGCATGTGTTGGCCATATTTTTGTCTTTAACTTTGTATATTTAAAATTTAATCACAAATTATCCATAATAAGATGATGGATTTATTTATTTATTTTCAGTTTTCGTATTGCAGATGGTCTGTCCCGATCAGTGTGTCAATGACACATATTAATTTAATTTATTAAAACTGATTCATATTTATTTATTGCAGGATTAAAATGAGACATACTGTAAAAAAGTAGATTTTTTGGAAAAACACATTTTGCATGGTAAATGTTGTCCAACTCTGACAGCCAGATAAACACATCAATATTGAATATGAGTCCCACCACAGAGAGATGTAATAGGTTGATCATACATGCAATTTTAAAAGGTTTTTTGAAGTGTGTTTTACCAGAAGAATCCCTTGGGTTGGATGTTCATCTGTTTCATATATTTGTAAAATATTTAAAATTTAAAATATGTTTTAAAACCAGTTACTTGAATCAAATGAGTTGCCACAAGCTGTAATTATGCTGCACACTGAGCAGCATCAACATATTAAATTAATTACTGTTAACATTGCCTCAGAATCAGTGAAATTCTCCTTTAATTTGTTCATTTTTAAGCATTTTATAGTTTATTAACAAAGGCACATTCTGTCATGATCGATAAACGAAACAGGAAGCAAATGCAGGTTACTCAGTTTATTGGTCAGCAGTACACGAACATATAAGGATGACACGGGCGTGGACGGATGACACAGGGACTTTGATGGCCAGCGTGATGAATCCGTGAAGTGAAGTCCGTGCAGAGAAGAATCCGTGAAGTGCAATCCGTGAGGTGAGGAGTCCGTGCAGAGAAGACACGAAACGACGATCCAACACCAAGACAACGAATCCACAGGAACAAGACAAGGCAACGGCAGGAGAACGGAACAGGAACAACACACGAGACATCAACCAACGATCTGACAAAGGGCATGAGAAAACGGTGAGTATATATAGTGAGATGAGATCGGCTGCAGCTGGTGATGAGATGATGAACAGCTGGAGCGGATCAATGAATGTCACAAGTCACACCCACTACACACGTGCTTTCATACAACAACATGAACACGAGACGAGAAGGAACCAGTTGTTTTGAATACCATGACACATGCATTACAGTCTCTGTCACAAAGACGAACTAAATGATGAGCAGCTGTGATGATTAATCTGGATAGATTTGAAAATGTTCCGTCCACACTATGTTTTCAAGCGTTTTCCAAAAAAGCTCTACAGACATTGGATGAAGGCCTTCCTCCAGTCTAGTCCCTGGGTGTCTGGGAGGTCTACTGGCTGGTGGTAGCTGGCCCCAAGTCAACAAAGTTTTCGGTGAAAACGAAAAAAAATCCAGGATCTCATGAGCCAAAACAGCAAATCCCGCTGCATAATCCATATTAGGTCGGTCGATCTGTCACAATGATGAAGAAGATGAGCATGATAACAGGCTCCAATACGAAATGAATTTTAATAATTAAATAAGCTCATGTACAGCCAGATGGTGTAACAGTGTGTGTGTGTGCAACAACGTAAAAACAACAACGACCTACGAGCACAGAGTGAACAGGGAGGAACTTAAGTCCATGAAAACGAAACTAACAAACACAACTGAATACGTGTGACACAATAAGCCCCCATTAAAACAAACACAATGGCATAAGTTATACCAGACAAATGCTAGAAGAATAAAATATATTTTAATAGAAAGATTCATGAGGAAAAACTAATTCTTTGAAAAGACATTACATTGCACACCAGGTGTTTTGTGTTTTTCCTCGAAACTGAATATATCTGCGGTTGAGAGGGAAACATTTGGCCCAGCCCGGGGCATGTGGTGAGACATTAACAACACCTCAAAGTGACCTCTCTTCTTAACGCCGACTTCAGTTTGGAGGGCAGCACAGTTTGAGGCCAGCACACTAATAGAATCAGATCCAAAGTATGAAAAAGTATTTCACCCACCCACATAGCACAAAACAAAACAAGGTTAAACTGAAAAGTAAAGTTGACTATAAAGTTGTCTGAACTCCAGAGACAGAAATCAGCAATGATCTGTCTATGAAATAGCCAAACACTGCAGGATGGGCTACCAACATATCAAAGCAGATCCAATAACAGTTTGCAACACATTTACAATTACACATCATTTTATTAGTATGCATTAGAACAATAAAAAGAAGCAATTAATAAGCCAATAGGGTCTGGCTGCAGACATGCACAGATGCACTCAGACACGCACTGCAGACAGGTATCAGATGAATGGCTCACATGCAATATTTTGATCTTTATAATCATGCGGGAATGCTGTGAGTATGATATTTGTTTTATTGCTATTCATTTGCACAATGGCTCTTATGATAATGTTCCCGTGTTCGTTAACAATGCTAGCCTTTCTTTACTAACTACTTCAGATGAGGGATTAGTGAGCAACTTATATACGCTATCTTAAGTTTTTCATATCGTTTAAGCGATCAAACTGGTTTACTGGCTCTTTATTTATCGACTATTGCTACGAAAAGTGTCAGGGAATGTTTTAGGACATGTACTGTCTATAGTCAACATTACATGCGACATAGAGAGAACACTCTTTATATTAATGTAAAGTATTATACTTTTAATATCATACTTTTGATCATTTTGAAATGAATTTCTTAGCAGTGTTTGTTATTTTGATAACACGTTAGTATGGGGAACGCACATTCACTATTAATGCTGCCTTCAACTGCTAACGAAATTATCGCAATAGTTTTCTAGTAAAAAAAAATGGGACATGAATACAAAAAATGAATGACATGAGCTCATAATCACAACTTCAGAAGTGGGAGGAAGAAAATTTCCGATATGTGAAAGCAGCAAAATTACAACTTTTGCCTCAATAAACTCCTAATTTTCTGCTTATTTAATAGTTAGTAGTTGTTATAGAGGTTACGTTTAGGTATGGGGTAGGATTAAGGGATGTAGAATATGCATGATAAGGCATTAATATGTGCTTTATAAGTACCAATGAACATCCAATATGCAAGCTAGTCAGCAACAAGTTAAAAATGAGAATTGTTCACCACTTAAGTGTTACCATTATTTTTTTTAGTATAGATGCATCAATAGCAGTAGTGTCTTGACAACCAAACTATTTAATAATAACATCGATCTTTTTAAAAAATCAAGGTCACTTAGGCAAATGAAACAAACATTTTGATCCTGAAGTCTGCATTGGAGAAGGCATTAATAAGTGTTATTTGAGGTGTATCAATATCAGGTAATAGATGAAATATTATTTTTATTTATTCTCATTTTGTATTTGTTTATTCATTCTTATTAGGTGCATGTCATGGCATGAAGACTAACGAGTGTTGTGTGCATTCAGGGGACTTTGGACATCGGTTCAGTAAAGGTGCTAACACATTTCTTCAATGCAAAAAAAGTGATACTCTAATTTAACACTCTTTGCTGAAACCGATAACAAGTTGACAGAAGGACAATGCTTCTCTCTCTCTCTCTCTCTCTCTCTCTCTCTCTCTCTCTCTCTCTCTCTCTCTCTCTCTCTCTCTCTCTCTCTCTCTGTCATTTGTCTGTATTGTTACTGGATTTATGGCATCATAATGATTTTCTAGTATATAAGAAACTGTTTAATGTTAATTTGGTTAAGAAAAAAATCTGATTTTAACATTTTATTAGCCTGTACAGTTGCAAACAAAATTACACTTGTATCATAATTCTGTACAGAATGTTTTGCAGAAGGCTTTGTAATTGTTTAGCACAGTCTAATGCTTGCTTTTATGTAATGCTGTCAATTTACACTAGAATGGAATGGTAACAAGCCTCATGCAGGCACAGATAGTGTGCAATAATCTTGAAGGACTCAATCCTCTATGTAGGAAAGTATTTGTAAATCTTCTTAGTGGCCTGCTGGGATAAAGGGATGAATAAAACTTATACTCCCGGTTTCACAAACAAGGCTTAAGCCTAGTCCCAGACTAAAATGCATGTTTGAGCTGTTTTAACTAAAATAAACTTGCACTGACATATCTTCAAATATGTCAGAGCCATTGTTTTGTCTCGAGATGCACACCAGTAATGTTGAATTTTTTTCTAAGGCACATTTATAAAAGCTACATAAATGTCCTAATTGAACTAAGGCCTGATCCTGGCTTAATCTAAGCCTTGTCTGTGAAACCAGGCTGTAATGTTTAACTGCACCAGGAGCTGACAGTAAGCCAGGCAAGAGGTGTGAAAGCTGAAAGCACTATGACTCTCCACCATCATTTATTTCCAGACCACCACTCTCTAATCAATCACATCTTTCCACCTAACAGCTTAACCACGAGTGCTTTCTTTGTCTTCTCACTCTTGAAACCACAGTAAAGTACTCTGAAGCACTGTAAAGTGCGAATGTTTTTTTTTTCACACTAAATGAGAAACTATTTCTTGCCCTTTAGACAGACCACATAAAAAGATGTTGTTTAAATTAACTATAGGATAAACTATAAAGTAAAAACTTAAACACGATGAATAGTAACTTCTAGTTCACACTGACATAACATACTGTATACAAATATTTTGTGTGGTTGTGTGCAATTCAGAAATACATTTACTGTAACATGTCTTTTAATTTCTGAAATAAGTACATTTAAAATGAATTCAGGAAGCAAGCCGTATGCTAAACTGTGATTCAAATGGAACTGTGATGAATTAAAATTAAAATAAATTGAAATTCAAAGAAATCAATTGGAATTTAGTTCAATATTGTTTGTCTGGTTAAAATAATACAGACAGACACATAACTGTAGACATGTATATTTTATCACATTTAATTCAGAAAGTAATTCTGATAAATAAATTGTACATCTAACCTGATATTGAACTTTTTTTCATTTCAATAAAGTATTTTTTTTTCTTCTCATCATTAAAATTCAGTTCAAATTCCAATTCAAAGATCAATTTCCTATGTGGTGTGGCCAATTCAATTCAAATTCACACTCATGAATTGAAAGGGAATCAATACTTTTTGCCCAACCCTGATGATGATGGATTTGCATGCACATTCTGTCATTGTGTTTATGAATTGTCATCATATCCATTTACAGTTTGTAAGCAAGTTTTGACCATTAGAGAGTACAAGAGCTCTAGTGAGGTGGATTTTCCTGCCCTGATTCTTGTGTGAACAGCCTGCAGAAATTGGCAGCCATTTCAAGTATTATTTACATATCCATGATTCTACAAATTGCTTTTCGGCCATCTGCAGTTATCCTGTGATCCTAAACATTTGTTAACAACATGTATTACCTCAATAAGCTCATTGTTTCTGCCTTAAATTAATACACTGTTAAATTAATACATGGTTAGAAAACTGTGTGATATGTATATTTCTGAAATACAAAACTTGGACAATTTCACTGCTGATAACAGATCACTCTAAATTGCACTCTAAACACATGCATTTTCTTTAAAGCTGCTTTGAAACCATATGTATTGTGAAAAGCACTGTGTAAATAAATTTGAATTGAATTGAATAAATCATTCATTGCACGTTTCCTTTTTGTCCTACACGTGTCCCCCAAGTTCATGAATACGTGTAAAATTGATGTTGTCAGCATCAGACTGTAAGGCTGGAAACTTACACTGCTATTTTGAACCAATAATCGGAACAAAAGGCAGTTGAAGGATGACGTGAATAATTCATACATAGATATCTGACTCCAATATAATTAATCTGACTCCATTAAAGTTGTTGTTATAAAAGGAAAGATTCTCAAAGCCTTTAAAGAAGGTAAAGTTGTTTATTAAGATACATGTTTAAATATACAGACAGTAGAATGGAACAACATACTGTATAGAAAACTTATATAATGCACTGTTGTGCAGACGAGGCCGTAAAAGCCTTTCTCCTGGTTTGAGATTACACACCTGTGCGCGGGAGTGGCGGGGTTGAAGCCTTTCTCCCAGATCAACAGTTACCTTTCCTTCTTATACTCTGAGCAAAGCATTGTTAAACATGAGTGGAATACCAACACAGAAACCGACCGACAGGATACCAAAGATGAGGCAAATGGTAGTGATCAAGAGGGGTAGAAATACATTAACATCCTCCTCAATGCAACTTTAACCAATAGTACCTAGATTGTAATAGTTTAATATCTCCATTAAGTTCACCGCCATTCATTTCAGTGTATAAGCTGTCAGATGAGACCAAACATGGCATAGTTACCTATTAGAACACACTATAAACAGTATGTAGTTGAAAGCATATGTCTTGTGAAGCAAGTGCAAATGACTCTGTCTCTCCCGACAGAACCATCACTCGTGCCTGGAGTGTCCCAACAGTCCTCAATCAGCATATTGATGAAATCCCTTGCACTATATAGGCATTAGCATACTGTGATGATGAAGGCCTTTGTGCCACGTTAATTCACATGTATACCTTTAAAAGGCTTTTTGAAGTATAGGGGAGTAAAGAGTTCTGCCCATATTTGCTTAGCCCTACAAACAAGACCGCAGGTAATTTGTTACAAATTCAGAACCAATATAAACCAAAAACCCAAGATGTGCTGCCATCTCTGGATACGTTTATACGCAGCATGCTTATATAATGTGGTCAAATTAACAAGATTATGATCATAGATGCAGTTTTTACAAGAATACATGTGTTCAATGACTTAACTAACCTAATCAATAAAGTCTATGTGTGTGTGTGTGTACGTGCGTGCGTGTGTGTGCGTGTGTGTGTGTGTGTGTGTGATTTATTTCAGTGGCTTTCCTGTGTTTTGGGTTGAGATGAAGTACCGGGAAATGCAGCTGATCTTGCAGTTTCAGTAAGTCTATCTGGATGGATAAGAGTGGCCTTCAGACCCTTGATGAAAGCCATCCCATCATCCTGACATTCACTCTCAAATCACCAACTATTCTGCTGACTCCAATGAAGTGGTGACGGGGCACACCAGGGGGCCATCAGGGCACCTTTCCCTCCCTTCAGAGGAAAAAGATTGTTAACACCCTCATGAGGGTGAGAGTGAAGATTTTTATTTTACTTTATATACTGTTATTTTTTTTATTACTTACTATTTACATTATTTATTGGAATTAATTCATATTAACATTGGTAAATTGCATAGTGTGCTCAAACTAAAATCAATGGTGAATTGAGAAAAAGAGATTGTGTGATATACCATGTATTTTTGCATCTTACCGCTGATAATTTGAGATGACAGTCAACTTGTCAGATTAATACCACTTGCTGAATGTTAGGCACAGATGTCTTGTTAATTTACCAGGATCTCTTCATCCTTGGCAATTATATTTTATCTCTGGCGGTGAAATCCCAACTGCTATACTTGAGTTACTAGAGTGTTTGATCAACTGGCAAAAATCCAGCAGTAAGATCAACAGTGATACTTCAACATTGTTACCTACACACAAGAATGAGTAATACATGTGGTAATCCCTAAACCACACATGCTTCCCTTTCCAACCCTCTAGCAGCAGATTACTAGACTTTTCCTACTATCAAGATTTTACTCTGTTTATAGTGTGAAAGACATTGTAGCCCAGCTGATTGGAAACACTCACAGACAGCCATCTGTAAAATGTGTACTATAAAATTTCATAAGCATAAATCATAGTGCCTCACTCAATGGTTTTATGTATATTGAAGTGTCTTTGTCTAAATCGATCACCATATGAGGTTCTGCTCAGCACAACAACTTGCATTATAGCTGCAGCTGTTTATACAATGGCTTCAATTTATCAGTGCTGTTTGCCCCAGAATGCAATTTGCAGCCGTTTAGTCAAATGAAGACACATGAGTGATGTAGCAAGTGAAAAACATTTTAGGTGAGCTGCTAAAGTAACGTTCAAGGGACTACATCTACAGTACTCTCCTATATCGAATTTTAATGCTTGACTTTTGGTGTGAAAAATCTTTTAAGTTTAAATTATGAATATGTTATGGTAATATAATTTGCATACACTTCTCATTGTCAACTATGACCTTTTGCAGGGATGTGAGCCATTATCTATATTTGGATAAAACCATTTTATTCCATTTATGTAGTTTCCATACAGAAATTATACATGCCTTTTATATTTAATGCAATTGCATAAACATTTTAGCTTTATCCATGTGCTTGTTGGATATTGTTTAATGGAAAAATTAATTTATAAGATAGTACAACATGGTTGATTACATATAAAAAGTGCAATTGCTGTAATTACCTTTTTGGTCATACAAATTAGAAATATTATTTTGAATGAGCTTTTTTTTATATTTTGACTTTCTATTTAGGCCTAAGTGGTAGTAATTTTTATTAGAATTTTTACAAATATTTCTATTTAGCTTTTATTTTATTTTATTTTTTTTATTTTTAGTAATTTCAGTACTTGAAGTTAAACATTTTATAGTTAATTTCAGATTTTTTTCAATTAATGAAAACAATTTCAATAGTTTTAATCTTAGTTAACAATAACTGCACTAATATGTGAACTGGTGCACTTCTCACAGTCTGTTTTGCATGTACACTGTATTTATACACTAGACCCCTGGTGATCATGTACATGTACGGGACGGGACGTGACATTACTCGGGGCAGGCCTGTGTTCGGTCGTATAGACAGTTATGTGAAGTGGGGAGCATTGTAAGTGCTTCACAGTCCATCTGGGCCCAATCATGATTGTGAGCAGAGCTTGTCGCTGGGGAGATCTGAAGCAGCCCTCTCAAGCTGCCTCCCAATTACCTGATCCAATTTGCATTCAGTGCATGAGAGCAGCAATGTGTAAGACCGTGATAGCCTGACAGCCTTAGGTCTCTCTCTATCCTCTGCTCTTTGTAGACTGCTGGTATTAGCTCTAGAGAAAAAAAACAAAAAAAAGCATTGAACAAACAACTTGACCACTGTGGCATGCTGAAGACATAATGATTCATCATATTCAGCACTCAGAGACTTTTTAACCCTGAATACGAAGAGAATGATGTGTGGTGCACACTATCTAGCGCACGTGTGTAATATAACCTTTGTCGCAAAGAACGATGACACACAGCTACCGAAAGCCATTTTATGTCCGCAGGAGCAGAATTTAGAGAAAGCTTTTTATACAGCCCTTCAAAATGAATCATTGTGAAATAAATAAATATTATTATAAATGCGCACAGATAAAATCTCCTCCATTAAGCTTTTAGCTAACTGCTGTCACCCGTGCCCCATGCGGGTGACCTGAGTATTTGACAGCGTTCTGCCTCTCCTCCACTCTCAATACATCACTCACTCTGTGGCCGAGTGGACTATATGCTGGCAGGAATCAACAAAGATTCAGCACTCGTGTGGATTAATTAATTACACCAGAAATGTTAACAAGGTCATTGCGTCGCTCTTCCTGGAAATGTTAATGAGGTCAGGGCTCATCATCTGAATACTTTGGTCAGTTGAGTCTGTTCATTTCTAATATGTAAAATTTAGCCACAAGACAACAACAAAAGCTGAATACAAACTGTTACGTGGAGACGAGTTAGATGGAGTAAAGAGCAGAGGGTGGGGAGAGGGAAAAACAGGTTTGAAGCGTCAAGTTAGAGAAAATTGTCCATCTTGGCTGGAAAACTAACTGTGGTTCACTTAACTTAATATGCGCATATACTGTACATTTAATCTCAGTATTGTTTGTAACTGAATCTCTTTAAATTAAAATGTTCTGAGTGTGTTTATACAACATTTAGTTTAGGTCCTGAAAACTTGATATCTTCACTTCATTCGAAACGATTTCTTTGGCTCAGAATAATTGTACAAACTAACTAATTGGCCATTTTTTTCTGAAAGGTAAATTTCTCAATATTCACTTTTTTTTGTATAACAGCAATATCACACTTGCCTAAAATCCAGTTTGCACTGAATTAGGAACGTGTGTCATTTAAAACTTAATAGAGAATGTCTTATGAAGTTCAATATATGAATTTAAATTGAGATATTCAGAACTGCAATCAAGACAGACAGACAGACAAACATCAAGACAGACAGACAGACAGACAGACAGATATACATCAAGACAGACAGACAGACAGACAGACAAATATCAAGACAGACATCAAGTACGACAGACAGACAGACAGACATACAGACATACATACATCAAGACAGACAGACACACATCAAGACAGACAGACAGACAGACAGGCAGACATCAAGACAGACAGATAGACATCAAGACAGACAGACATCAAGACAGGCAGACAGACAGACATCAAGACAGACAGACAGACAGACAGACATCAAGACAGATAGACAGACAGACAGAAAGACAGACAGAAAGACAGACATCAAGACAGACAGACATCAAGACAGACAGACAGACATCAAGACAGACAGACATCAAGACAGACAGACAGACAGACATCAAGTAAGACAGACATACATCAAGACAGACAGACAGACAGACATCAAGACAGACAGACAGACAGACATCAAGTAAGACAGACATACATCAAGACAGACAGACATCAAGTAAGACAGACAGACATCAAGACAGACAGACAGACATACATCAAGACAGACAGACATCAAGTAAGACAGACAGACGTCAAGACAGACAGACAGACATACATCAAGACAGACAGACAGACATCAAGACAGACAGACAGACAGACAGGAAGATATCAAGACAGACAGACAGACATCAAGACAGACAGACAGACATCAAGACAGGCAGACAGACAGACATCAAGACAGACAGACAGACAGACATCAAGACAGGCAGACAGACAGACATCAAGACAGACAGACAGACAGACATCAAGACAGACAGACAGATATCAAGACAGACAGACAGACAGACAGTCAGACAGACAGACAGACATCAAGACAGGCAGACAGACATCAAGACAGACAGACAGACAGACAGACATCAAGACAGACAAGACAGACATACAGACATGTATAGAGATAGATAGATAGATAGATAGATAGATAGATAGGCTAGATAGATAGATAGATAGATAGATAGATAGATAGATAGATAGATAGATAGATAGATAGATACCGATAGATACCGATAGATAGATAGATACTAGGGCTGGGTATTGACACAAATTTCACAATTTGATTCGATTTTGATTCACAAGCTTGCAATTCGATTCGATTTCGATTACGATTTGATTCGATTCAATATTGATTATTTTGGATATCAGGTACAATACATGGCAAATTTTTTCAAGGAAAACAAAACTAATGCTGTAAACTATGGGAGTCAGTTGTAGCCTACTAGGCTTCATAGCCTACTATAATTTTGAAGGTAAAAATGAACTGATTTGAAGCTATACAAACACTTAAATTAGACTTATTTATTTTTATAATAAGAAAGTTATATGAAATATAAACATTTAAATGGTGGCTGTCATAAAAACTTGCCAGATTTATTCAAACATGCATTAAATATTGAAGAACATTAAAAATTATAATGAATATGTAATATGGTGCATATATTTAGCAAAATTCTCCTCTCTAGAGTTATTTTTTCTAGCTGACTAACTGACTAAGTTACTAAGTTTAATGTTTTTTCTGAGGTAAATGTGACGTTACATGCCATTATTTACTTGCTGTTTAACTGACGTCTTTCCACGGATGAAACACTGATTGAGCGATACCACGTTACATGATACGGATTTCGAAGTTGTACTCTATCTTTTAACACACTTTCAGATGCTCATTGATGTTTATTTGGCGCTGTAACTGGTATTATTAAGGCGGAAGAGGAGAATGAGATCATGTGCGCTCCGTGCTGCTGCTTCCCTTGAGCTGAGCCAGAGCGATCTCACGCCACAGCGCCAAAACGGTATTTACGTTTTTGAATTTCGCAAGAAAATGGACGAGCTTCGAAATTTGAGACTTTATTTCATAATAATAGTCACAAAGCACAAAGATTATTTCGATTTATTGGATGGGATGCACAATACAATGTTCTACGCGATCATCAAATGAAAACAGGATGACTAATCGATTCTTGAGATTTAAGAATCGATATCGGTTCGTAAAAATGAGAATCGATTAATATCGAGAAATCGATATTATTTATCCAGCCCTAATAGATACCGATATACCGATATACCGATAGATAGATAGATAGATAGATAGATAGATAGATGATAGATAGATAGATAGATAGATAGATAGATAGATAGATAGATAGATAGATAGATAGCTGCTGAGACCCACAAGTAAAGCGCAGACAAATAGCTTTTGTACTCGAAAAATGCTTTTAAAAAAAGGGAATGAAGGAAGGAAGAAAAAGAAAAAAGGATGAAGAGATCCCAAAGCGATCCACAAAGTGTGCATGGTGCTCCCGGTCAATAAAAGGTTACTAGGGCTGTTTTGGGGGCCGTGTCAGCAGTAAAGCATTTTGGAGCACACAAGGGAGCAGTACTACATATGAGCACATTCCATGGACAGAGACAAAGACAAAGGGAGAAAAACAGAGAGAGCTTCATATTTGTGGGGGAGCAGGCCAAGCTCTCCGGCTGGAGGTTGGGAAGAGCAAGCTCTTAGAAAACATCTGGCCTCTGCATGTGTGGCAGATACGGCAGCCCCTCTCAGCGCAACCCACGGCCTCCGCTTAGCAGCCAGAAAAGCCCAGAGAGAGCGTTAATTCTTCCCACACTGATATGGCTGCTAGGATGCCTTAAGAAGACACAGCACGAGGAGTGTGGGGGAGGAGCGTGTGTTTGAGGGAATCGTTTGATTTAAGAGGGTTTTTCGAGGACAAACTGTTGTTGCATAAAAGCGTGGTGTGAGACTCTGAAAACTGTTCCATCTGTCTGCGCTTTCCATTCAAAAAAGCTGTTTTCTCAAGCTCTCTTGATAGCATAGCAGGTCAGAGATGGTTGATGGGTGTGAAAGAATGAGATGTTGGTGTTGAGCTGATTCTAATAAGTGTGTGTGTGCGTGTTTGCATGCTTAATGTGTAGCTGAGGGACTATTCCCCTTCCACCCCCTGCTGTGGCGAGCAGAGCATTTGAACGTCCGTATTCGCCTGATGTGAGATCAACTGAGCGAAAGGAAAACAGCAATGGTATCTGCGCTTTTCTTCGGTCTAGTGTGAGGTCAGCTGAAAGACGGTCTTCTCGCTGTGACAAGGTCACATGTTTAAACACAACCAGGTAATATGCAGGGCTGAGAATAATGAGCTAGACACATCTCTAGAGAAAGTCTATCAACCATATAGAGAACTGCAATGTGGACATAATCATTTTTAAAAAAGTAATAAATTAATTGTGTACTAATCTACTTATATACTATGTGTATCAAATAAATGGGATATGTTTCCCTCTAATAAAAATAAAATGCATTCCCCACACCTTTTCATCAGGACTTTTTTTTTTTTTTTTTTTTTTTGCATTGTATATCAGTTACAGTAAATGTTGTTAAATACAGAAATTACACCACTCACCCTTGTGTCATTGCTTTCATTTATTATGTTGCAAAGCTCGCATCTTAAAGCGCTACAATCTTTGGCAGAAATACATGAAAAAATTCTAGAGCATACATTACCATTTTATTAATTTGGGGTTGGTAAGACGTTTTGAAAGAAGCTGACCAAGGCTGCATTTATTTGATCAAAAATACATTCAAAACTAATTTTGTGAAATATTATTACAATTTGAAATAACTAATTTTCTTATTTACTATATTTCAAAATGTAATTTATGGCAAAGCTGAATTTTCAGCAGCCAGTACAGTCTTCAGCATCACACGATCTATCCAGAAACATTTCTTATTATTACCAATGTTAAAAAAAGGTTGTGCGGCTTAATACAAAGTCCAGTCATAAAACTCTACATGGTACAGGCTAATTGGTCCTTAACTTAATTTGCGTGCAATCGCATCATTCTCTATAGGGCACAGCCTATTGGTTCCTGCTGTATCAGTAGCCAATGAGCTCGCTGCTCAGCCTTCAAATACTTGGTTAGTATTTTCCCCATTGTCATATCCACTTCCATGCAGAACACTTTGTAGTGAAAAGATGAATAGAACATTTAACAGCTTTTATTTAAAATAGAAACCTTTTGTAACATTATAAATGCCTTTATTGTCACTTTTGATCAATTCAATGCATCACTGCTTAATTAAAAGTATAAATTTCTCTTTTTTTTTATCTTCAAAGAAAAAAAATCCCTAAAATTTTGAACGGAACTGTATATTCTACAAGCACGTGGTTACAACAAGGTATAGCAAATATTAAATGATCTCACTTTGTTTATTTGTGATGGTCCCATAGAAGACGTTCCGGTAACGCTTTAGATTACAGCCCGGAAAGTACTGCGTAATTAAGACGAATTTACAGTGTAATTATAGTGTACCTATAAAGTACTTACATCTAAGTATAAGGGTACAATATGTAAAGTTTGGGGAATAACGGTGTAACAACCAGGAGAACTAAAAACTGATTCATACTGTATATAACTAAGGGGAAATTATTCTACTATTATGATATGACAATCTTACATTTGGGAGCAATTTAGCCAGAACATACGTACCTTTTTGTAATAATGGTGTACCAATACATATTGTATAGGCTTTTTAAAAATTACAGGGTACATATCTATGTATTTAAACAGTTGTTTTTTGTTTGTTTGTTTTGATAGCAAAAGTGCAGATGTTTAAGTTTGGGCTGACATGTTTCAAGGGAAAAGTAAAGCTAAAACTATTGCAATTTTTTTAAATACTGGGAAATATACTTTTGTTCCATGTAGTTACAGGGTAGGTGGTGCTTGTTACGCTCTTGTTTCATGTAGTTACAGGGTAAGTGTGACATTGCGGGCCGTAAATTAAAGTGGTGTTTGTTACCCTCTTGTTCCATGTAGTTACAAGGTAAGTACAACAAAAATACATACACACAATCTAATATCACTGACTCAGAAACCTTAAAAAACACTTAAAAAACAACTTATTACAGTTAGTCTGAAGAGATAGTCTACAGTTTAAAAAGTTTAAAATATTGTAATTTTTCTTGCAAACACTTATCGTTTCCCTTCAGAAGACATTGATCCATCCATTGGGGTCGTATGGATTACTACAGTTATTGCAGTATGTGCTGTTTGATGCTCCACCTTTTAGAAACACATGAGCTTGCATTATAAGTATTCTGAATTAAGTCGTTTTTCAAATAAAGGTTTCCGAGTCAATCATATAAGATTGTGGATTTATTTTTATTGTACTTACCCTGTAACTACATGAAACAAGAGGGTAACAAGCACCACTAATGAAACAAGAGTATCTTTCCCCAATATTTAAGCAAAAGTTGCAATAGTTTTAGTTGTCAGTGCACTTTTGTTAAAAAGATTACTGTATAAATGCATAGATACCCTATAATTTTTAAAAAGCCTATACACAATATGTATTGCCACACCATTATTACAAAAAGGCACGCATTGTATGTTCTTGCTAAATTGCTCCCATATGTATGATTGTTGCATCATAATAGTAGAATAAGTTCCCCTTAGTTATAATACTTTAAAGAAAAAATAATTCTCCTGGTTGTCACCCCTTTATTTCCCAAACTTTACATATTGTTCCCTTATACTTACATGTAAGTACTTTATAGGTACACTATAATTACAGAAAGTTACACTGTAAAATCGCTTTAATTACGCAGTACTTTCCGGGCTGTAATCTAAAGCGTTACCGTTCCTTTTCAAAAGCTACACTTTTGTTCCTTTTAGGTACTAATATTCACCCTTTAGGTACAAAAGTGTACCTTTTGAAAAGGTACCGCCCCAGTAACAGCTTTTGTTCCTTTTTTTTACTGACACTGTACTGTGGCTCCTGTTCACTCTCACCCTCATGAGAATGTTCAATCCTCAACCTCACTAACAAGGTGAAAAACAGTCAAATTCTTTTTTTCAGAGTTGGGACCAGTGGTTCTGTCCCCTGGTCCTATACCAGACCTGATGCCCTTGACCTGTTCTGCACCAACTCCTCTTGACAGTAGTGCCTTGAATCTTGAAATGTGCCCCTCCACCCAGGAACCACTGGAGAGACGTCCTGAAGATTATTGCTCTGTCTTGGTAACATAAAGGTCACTTGAAGTAACACAGGCTCTTGTGGGAAAGCAAGCAGGAATGGGACTCCCAGTTCCCCTGTCACTTTCATTCCCCAGATCAATCCTGGACAGGTGCCTTGGAATCTGGTGCTCTCTTCTCAGGGACTCACTTCTCTTCAACTCCTAGACCTCGTCGTAGTGCTGTTTATTTAGTAGCCCACAAAATAATAATAATAATAATAATAAAGCTGATATTGGTCAGGGGAAAACTAAGTGAGGTTTAGATCATCTGAAACAAATGAGATGTGGAAAAGACAGAAAATAAGCTAAATAACTGAATATTTTATTTTGTGTTAACTGTAGTGTATTTATTACCCACATATTTCAAGTTAACATTATGCAGGGGTAAAATAAAATAAATATAATTATTAGCGGAGGGTCAAATGAGGTTCTTTTTTAACGACTTCTGCTCACTCTCTGTTATATCTGCCATTTCTTTGATACAGTGATAACTTTTGAATAACATGGCATCAGCTGTGGGCATGAAATCACTGTGGCAACAAATGGCTTCTCAGCGGCCTGCAGACCACCACAGATTGTTTGTTTGGAAGAAAGACACACTGTACAGTTCACATAAATATTTCAGTCTATTAATCACTGTTTAAGTGAGTACTGAGAAAGAAAAAAATGTTTTGAAATAAGAGAGCAAATGGGATGATGGGAACATATGGGAATAAAAACATTGAGAAGTTAAGAGGGAACAGGACTATTGTAGAGAACATTTGAGTCACTGATCCTATTTTAATAGATGAGTCAGATCTTTGCTTTGGTCCATTTCTTTCAACAAGAATATGTAAAACAAATCTAAAAGTGCTGAGTATTTCAGGTCCAGCTAATCTTTCATGGTCGCCCTGCATAACAAGCAGGAAATCATAGCTGTGTTAGCCATTTTGCACAAACAGTGTAGACAATAGAGCATTCTTTCTTTCTTTCGCAATATACTCACTCGCAATATAGCCAACTAGCCGAGACTCCTCCTTTATGTGTACAGATGTGACGTAATGACGCAAAGACATGCTCGAATCTCTTGCGGAAATCCACCAGTACCACTGGAATTAAAAACATTATTACAGGCTTACCGCTTTGAATCGAGCTAAGGCAAGCAGATAGTTTTGAACGCAGGCTGGTTATGTATTTTCTCAAATATATATTTGGGATAATTTTTAACCCAAAAAAAGCTACGGACTGCAGCTTTAAAGTCCCTGTAAAGGCAGTTCTAAAAAAAAAATTCTAAACCCATTATAAATGTTAGAAATGTATTGCTAAAATATATTACAAAGACTGTGAACTGTGAATTACTGAATTGTGGAGTTAGACCGTTAAACCGTTTTTCACCATTGCTATTTTCCGGATTTTTTGGGCGAGGCTAAAACGGGGCTCGATGACGCCCTGGAGCCCCTGAGCTCCTGGACACACCCCTACTTGATGACACACCGAGGCCACTGAGGCTGGCCCCTCCCCTAACAACAGAGCACATTCACATCAGTTTGCCGCTCAATCGCGAGTTACTGTCAGTACTAGTTACTCCAGCCTACAGTTTGCTAGCTAGCTATGCCTTCGACACGGAAATGAGTAGGCTACTACCTGGATGCGATCATGTACAAAACAGATCGGTGTCTTTATTTAAATTTCCTAACAACGATCACATCAAAAAGAGGTGGATTAATTTTGTGAAGAGCCAACCTTGATGGAGAGCTGAGGATCACCGCCAAAACCTGCCTCTGTAGTGATCATTTTACACAGGAGCGTTTTATAAACTGTCGTCTGAGACAACTGGGATTCACTGATAATCCGCTGTTACTGGTGAATGGGGCCGAACCGACTTTCTCCCGCCTCGGCCTTCATCTCCCCGTCCTGAAAGCAGTATCAACTAATATCACAGCCTTCCCGCGAGTGGCCGTGGTTTCAGCGCAGCCAGCAGACACGCCCCCAGCGTTTGAGAGCAGAGAATACTGCTAATTTTTTCAAGATTTTGATAGCTTATTTGATGTACTTGCCGGCTTTTTTATCATTCAAATTTGGCTGGGTGGCTAATAACACATTTTTCTGTGGTGTGACAAACTCAGAACACATACTTAATTTCGACTTTACAGGGACTTTAAATAGTACTTAACTTGCCAAGTAATAGTACTGGCAGCAATCAACAGAGAAGAGAAGAGCAGCCCTTTTCAAATGAGAACGAATAAATCCTTTTATGGGGAACAAAATGCCACCAAATTAATTAAACATGGACAGGTCAGAACGTACTGCAGTCTGTCCCCCATTCTGTTGGAGAGACATTTGGAAGACTTCGAGCATGAAATTAAACATTGAGGAGACCCCTTATTGAATATCTTCTTTTTTCTAGGAAAGTCAAGAAGACTAAAGCACGGACAAGCCAAAAGATTTAACTGTCACAGTCAGCTCGTCGCTTTGGAAATGAACACATTGGTTACACTGATTAAAAACATATTCGGGTTCTATCAGAAATGCAAACAAGTCTTGTTTTGGACGGTTGCTGAACATTACACAATACAATATGTGCTTTGCATTTAGAGGTTTCCTGTCTTGCCAAATTATGTGCACTCAGTTATTTTATTCTCTGCTCTTGGAGCATGTTTTACAACTGATAATTCAACTTTGAAAGCTGCCTCGCAAAGTCTCACGCAGAAATGTCACTGTCTCCATCTGCTGGCTCTTCTACAATGAGGAGTTTACAAACACGAGAGGAAAATGGCTTTGGCATGAGTTTTAGGGCTTTATTTTTGTTTAAAATATAAACAGCAGTTTAAATATGTAGAGTAATTGGACTCTGAAGCCCTGAGATATATAATTTAAAGGGGAAAGAAAATATTTTCCATATGTCTTTGGTTAGGGTTATTTTCCTCTCTCTCTTTTCCAGCCGCAGTGTTCGGGCTGTTATTAATGTGTTAACTTAAACCACTGGAATTTGCAGTCATATATCATCCACTTCCTGATTGGAGGCTGACCAGACCGAACCTCCAGTTGCCCGACTGTTGACACAAAGGAACGGAGAGTTTGCAAGCATTCACAGAGAATGCAGTTCTCTTTCAAATGGGACTTCGGGGTCCAATATCCTTTGTATTTGGTTTTCGGGATTTTGGCCCGCCACTCGAGTTTCCCTGAGAACACGCATAGTCTGACTGAGAACCGTGAATTATGATGCACTTCATATTGTTTGGTTATTTGACTTTGCTCATTGATCACCGCTCCTCGTCTTCCTTCAACTTTTTTTGACAGCTGTTGTCTTTAGTCCACATTTGAAATATTTACACACTCCCTCACCCATTTAACCAGCCTGGTCTCCTCCATCCATCAGAGTTTTCATTCGTCTATCTCCCACACACTGATCTGAGGGCACAGAGTGTGGGTAAGTATGACAGATATATCATAGTCACTTTATAAAATCCACCTGGATGCTCTCCAGCATTGCGATTAGTGGTGCCAGCAAGGAGGAGTCCGTCCTTTGGAGATCAAGGTCATGTCAGAGTGCGCCATGGGGGGATCTCATCAAAATGCACATCATCACAATCATCTTATTCAACCTTGATTAAAAATTCTGAAAAAGCCAATGTGCTGCTCTCTAGAGGAAGGTGAACATTTCCTTCCCTTCAAGGACAAGGACTTATACGACAAAAAATGCGATCTTCCATGGTCCTTCTTGGTAAAAAAAAAACTACAAAGAAAACAAAAAATCAGAGCCACAAATATGGATGGAATGAATGAAAACTAGCATTTCTAAAACCTTGAAAGTCCATCTCTGTGTTTGTTTACAAAGCATTTGATTGTAGTGCACTTCAGTTATGATCATTAAGTATCTTCCTCATCTTCCTATGTCAGTGCAATGATTTCCTAGGTTCACACTGCACATAGTATTATAGCTTTACACTGCACAAAGACAACTTTCTTGACAAAATAACCCATCTGATTCATCTTTTAAGTACATTGATTGTAGCAGATTGGGGATTTTCCTCCATTACTCCCCCTGGTGGAGAGCTGGTTAATCATTATCATGATTGCACTTTTAATAAAAGCAAGGTGCACAGGTAGCTGAGCTTGTGTTCAGCCATTCCTAATTGTCCATTTTATGCCTTTCCCAGATGGAGTCGTGTAGTTTGGGTTACTTGTTTCTCCAATCTCTGGTATGTGGATGGGTGTAAAGTGGCATGTTATTTATTTTTGTGTAATATTTGTGTGTAATCTAAAGCCTGTTCAGCAGTTGTTGCAGTGCAGTGAGAGCATGTTGCAGCATTCAGTGGTTTTAGATGCGTTGCTCTGACGCAGTGAGTATGATCTCTTTTTGGGGATTCTCTTCTGTTTTAAATGTGCTTAAACTTCACTGCTGTGTGTGTGTGTGTGTGTGTGTGTGTGTGTAGGTTGGGGTCGTGTCTAACAGCGTGCTTCCAGCTCGGAGCTCTGTAATCAGCAGGACACACGGACCCAGACTACGCTGCTGTTTTGTCTTTATTGTAAATGTATTGCTGCTTTTGTCTTCTGTATTAATGTGTTGTGTGTATTTTTCTAGGGAACCTGCAATTTAAGTGCTGTGGTTTTCTCTCTGAGACATTTGTGAAAGGCTATCTGGCCCACCCGCTTTTGGGGTGTAGTGTTCAACACTGGAGTGTGGATTTGTTTCATTGCCTTTGTAGTGAGGGTCACTGCGTGTGAGTGCAGTGTAATGAGTGATTACCTACAAGGTGGGTCAGGGATCCCTTTTCCTGTTAGTGTCTTTGATTAACCCAGTATTTATTTATTTTGTTTTATTTATTTAAAAATACCTTTTTCTGTATTAACATATGTGGGTAAATGTCTGAAAGGTATTTAGGCTATTAGTGAATGTGTTGTTTCTCAATGTGAAAAAGATTTTTGTAATCAATTGCTTTTAATTGTCAGAACTGTCTCAGTCCTCCTTGGTAAGAACGAACCTGTGTTGTCTTACATATCCTTGGGTGAAATTCCTGAGGTGGCGTAGTTGGCTACCATGTAAACCGTATTAGTGTTGTATTATAGTAAACTTCCAGGTTGCTTGTCTTAGTTAGCACCTCGCTCTCCTTGCACCTTAGCCCCCCCGCCGCCACACAATGATAAATGCACTGTAGCCTTTACTTTTACATACCAGCTGTGCTACGTTTCCTGACTGCATTCTGGGAAAGGAGAGCATGTGAGGCTTAATAAGCTAGGGTTAAAATGGATTTGAACTGCCAGAATCCGAGGTGTACAGACTGTAAATGAGAACGTGAGGGCGATGTGTGTATGCATGTGCGTACATGACTATTAATTTTGCCAGAGATCATGGCTTATGTCTAAATAAAACATGCTGGATCCAGGTGCCGTTCGGCAGGATTTAACCTCCAAAATGAGAATGACGACATTGAGGTCGAGGGTAACTTTCCTTTTTCCTGCCCTGCATTTTAGACGCAATGGAAAAGCAATCAGGCCCCACACACTCTTTCAGGTCTACTACACAGAAAAAGAGAGTGGCCTAATGTTTGGGAGGCATTTAGAGATAGAACAGCGATTATTACACAAAGAGAAGGCAAGATACTTTAATCAGCTGAACAAATCATTGTAGTGAAGCTAATTAAAATCTAATGTTCATCAGGAGCACTGGGAAGATCAGCTTGATTATGGATAGAGGGCACCATTAAAGCAGAGCAGACAAGTTCTATTATACTGTTAGACAGCAGAAAAACACATTACTGTGGCTTTTTAACAAATGATGAAAGACCAGTGCTATTGTCTCTGGAACTGTGTGCAAAGACTTGGATTTTCCCTCAGTGGAAAGATTTCAGCAGAGTTAGACATTATAGTTGCATTGCCCAAAAGATTGTTAGAAAAACAGCTGCAATGACTTGGAATAAATGACTGGTGGATGGTAAATCTGACTAAATAATCCACATTCAGCTACAGAACAATTGTAAGAGCAAATTAAATAAATAAAACATTGTGTCTGTGTCATAGGGTCTATGCAGGAATACAGATGAAGGCAAAAGAATAAAGTTCCAACTAATAATCCACAAGACAGGCAAACAGGCGTTAGCAAAACACCACTTAATGTAAACGAGATCATACAAAGAGTGAAGACAGGGGTACAAGTAATAATAGACCACAGCTGCAACAAATGAACTAATAATGACAAGACCATGGTAACTAAAGAGTGGCAGGATATCAAACAAAGACAGACATGAACTGAGGAAATACAAACTAAGAGTCCTTGAACTGAATAAAACTGAACATAATGTTGACAGTCTGCATATACATTTCAGTACAAAATAAAATTTTTATTCAAAATGTGCTATTAAAATGGTTGACGACTGGATAGTAACTCCTTCAATATTGTTTAAAAACTATCCAGGATACACCTCATGACGTAAAGAGGAATTCAAAAATCATAATAAATGCATAATTCATAATGACTTAATAGTAGGTATGTCAAAACTTTTGATTGGGAGCATATTGACATCAATACGATACTTCAGAGTTCAAGTTGATTTAGCATAAATATTTATCAGAATGAAAACATCAAGCAAAGAGAATGCCAAACAAGATGAAATTCACCCGAAGTCTGATTCAGAGAGATGTTCTTCACAGCTGAATACACCTGCTAAAGAAAAACTCCTACTGACAATGCAACCACAAGCAGACCGCCACGCAAGGACAGAAACGCTGTAAACAAGTACTCAGCCAATGTCTGTCAGAATGAAAAAGTCAATTTCTGACAGAGAAACAGAATGGAGAAAAGAGACAGATTCATCAAATGGTTTTTGAAAATCTAGTGAAGCAATGCACCATCCATTAAGTATCTGATGAGTATTTTGACAAACATTAAATATATTCATAAGTACATTGCACCATGCCATGAATGAACAATAATATAGTAATAGAAGATATATAAATTATAATATGTTAGCATACAAGACAAATTATTTTGCGAATTTAAACAGGAACTCTTTCTGGATCAGATGTGAAGGTCTCAATTAACGTTGAGCAATAGAGCCGCACCCTGTAATGGGTTTGAATTATACATGTCCTTACTGCCATTTTTAAATGAGATTTGTCCACCACTCTCTTCAGACCCTTAATCTCTCTCTCTCTCTCTCTCTCTCTCTCTCTCTCTAGTCAGTGCATTAAATCAGTTTGCTGGCTTACATTCGAAAGAGAAGAATGAATTTGTTTTAACTAGTTTTATTGTATGTCTAAAGGAGACATTCTGTCACATTTATGCCAGAGGCTTCCAGGTAGCCACTTCTTTTCTCCCACACATTGAACGGTGCCCTGACCAAGGCACATTGTGAAATATAAAATTAATAGGGAGAGACAGAATAGGATTATGCAACTAGAGCTGTGAAAAGTGAAAGCATATTTTATCTTCCTCCCCCTGTTCTTGGTGAATTTGGAAAACTTGATCAGATTTGTTGACGCCTGAGGAGATCTCAAAGGAAATGGGACTACCCGTTTTTCTTGTTTGTTTGGGCAAAATGATGTAGTTGGACGGAACGATTCCATAAAACACAAAGGAAAATGATGTAACAGTCCTATTACTGTAATGAGGATATTCCTTAAATATATTACAGGGCAAAACACAAGCAGTGAACTGAAATGTGAGTATTTTATGGAACAAATATAAATGCTTATTATTCCTTTTTCATATTCCAATATGTTGCAGTGGCACCACAATATAGCAATTTACATAAATCAGACATGTAAAGATTGTCTGTGGTGAAATAGCCCTGCTTAACTTTGGCTCATGGGTTATTCAAATTGCAAAACAGTCTCTGATTCATACTGAATTCACAGTCAGGTTGAACCTCATGCTTGTTTCTGTTTGGCAGAAGAGGAATTTCATTAGTTTACTGCATCTCCTTAAAAAAGCTGGAGAATGCTGTCATTTACCTTGTGTGTTCAGGTTAAAGGATGTGATTATTCACACATTTCCAACATTAAACCTTGTGTCAATGACTCATGCTAAATGAGTTAGTAGATAAAACGATATCACATGGTTTTCAGGAACACTTGATTCTGATTGGTCAGTTGCATCATTATCAAATAATGACTGATGACCATTGCAGTGCTGTGACTAACCATTTTATGGAAAAATGTACTGTCAGCACTTTTCCACCATGGGCCAAATGGATCTAGCTACTTACACTTGAGCACGGTTCAGCACATAACAACTACAAATGGTCTTTTGACTCTGACTTTTACCTGGCCTTATGAAAAAGTAACAGTTCTTGAAATTGTTTAACTGTAGCATTCTTTACAATAAGGATATAAGGTAAGACCATTGATGGCTCCTTATTACCATGCATAGAGAAAAAAAAAGTTAACATTGGTCTTTTTCTTTGTTTTATCTTTAGCATTTGTTATGAAAAATAGCTACCTACACATTTAGAAACTATAGCTAGAACTGTCAGGAAACATACTCATAGAAGTAGTGAGCAACATCTGTCTTTATTTAAACAGGTAGATGGGAAACATATTGCAGGCAGAAAACAACCATGAAGACAATGATGATGAAGCAATGGAACACACCAGTATATTGCAGAGTACTGACTTGATGATGTTTCCTCTCTCAGGGAGTTGGAGACTGGCAGGATAACACATAAGTCAGTATTTCAGGTAAGGAATATCCACAACTTGGGTGCATCCTAGTTGAGACCAGACAATGATAGTGTGTGTGGTGCAGGCCCCTTAACTGTCATCGTTTTTGAGAATGGACATTCAAATGCACTATTCAAACTTAAATGGTTGTCATTCAAGAATGCTTTGGAATATAGACCTAAGTTTGGTCTTGTTTTAAAGAAAACACTCAGCAAATTATTAAATATTAAAGTATGAAAAAGTTATAGATGTTTAAATTTACAGTAAATCAATATACTGTATATTTTTCTTTTATATAAACTATATATTTTACAAAATATTTGTTACTATAAAATCAAAGCCATATATCTAACCAAGTTGTGTTCCAAATTTGAAGTTGATATCACAAAAATTTAAGTTCCCATGAGATTTTGTTTAGGCGTAATACCAAAAATTGCCACCGGGTGACATATTCCATTTAATTTAATTGTATGCATTCTGCCGTAACAAATTGATAATTTTCTGTCCAAATATCACTTCTGTCACAAAATACGGAACCTTGAGACTCAGACCTTTCTGATAATGTGTTTTGTCAAGATTAGAAAAGGTTTTGATCATAATTTATGAAACATGATGACGCCCAAAAGGTGAAGAGCCGTTTATATGGTAATGCAACGTCCAATTTCAAAACGGTTTTCACAGGATGAATTCTGAGTCCGTATAATGATACATGATAACTACTAAAATATGTGATGTATACTAACTATATTATGTGTTTTAGTATGAACTTTTAGCATGAAAACGTCTCAGGTTACGTATGTAACCCTGGTTCCCTGAGAGGGAACGAGACGCTGCGTTTGAGACGCGGTGGGGAACGCTCTGCGTGATTGCGTCATGAAGCACGTGTAAAATCAGTCCAATGGAAGCCCGATACGTCATGGGTGACGTCATAGACCAGGAAACTATAAAGCACCCTTGAAACAGACCGCGACAGCTTCTGAAAAAGTCTGAAGCAAGTCGATCAGGGCATGCAGGAAGTATGGCAGGCAAACGCAGCGTCTCGTTCCCTCTCAGGGAACCAGGGTTACATACGTAACCTGAGACGTTCCCTTTCAAGGGAACTTCGAGCTGCGTTTGAGACGCGGTGGGAACCCCATACCCACTACGCCATAGTGACAAATGCCCGTTCTGTGTGAAGTCCTTGCGCACACTAGAAGCAAGCAACCTCGCCCCAGGAGTGGAGAGGTCAAGGTCATAAAACCTGACAAATGTATGTGGAGAGGACCAATCTGCCGCATTACAAATGTCAAGAAGGGAAACACCCGAAATTAAGGCCGTAGAGGCCGCCATACTCCTTGTAGAAAGGGCCCGTACAGCCATAGGTGAAGGCTGACCGGCCGCTTCATAAGCTAGTGAAATAGCCTCGACTATCCACTTGCTCATAACCTGTTTAGATGCAGGGCACCCTCTTCTGAGTGACCCAAAACATACAAATAATTGCTCTGACTTACGCCACAGGGCAGCTCTGTGAACGTAGGCATCCAATGCCCGAACTGGACATAACAGGTTCAATTGTTCCTGATCTGGGGTATTAAAAGGTGGAGGAAAAAGGCCTGCAGCACTATTGGGCCCCCAACATTGAATGGGACCTTAGGAATATAACCTGGTCTAGGGTATAGAAATGCTTTCACCATACCAGGTGCAAATTCCAAACATGACGGAGCAACCGACAGGGCGTGTAAATCTCCAATTCTCTTGATAGATGAAATAGCAAGGAGAAATAAAGCTTTCAAAGTGAGGAATTTTTCTGAAACCTCTTCAATGGGCTCGAACGGAGCCAGAGCCAGACCCTCAAGTACAATGGCTAAATCCCAAGCCGGTGCTCTGGAGTGCAGTGCAGGTCTCAACCTCAATGTACCACGGAGAAAACGAGTAATCAGAGGATCTCTCCCAATAGAAGTACCCCCCAGAGGGGTAGGAGATAATCCAGCAGAGAAACGGTCTTGCAGAAAATCGAGAACTGAACCAACAGGGCAGTTAACAGGATCTAACTGACGCTCACCACACCAGGTGGAGAATAATTTCCATTTCAGCGCATACAGTTTTCTCGTGGAAGGGGCTCTGGAATGGAGAATGGTCTCAACGACCTCAGTCGAGAGACCGGATTCTATGAGCCTGGCCCCCTCAGAGGCCAGGCCCACAGTTTCCACAACTCCGGTCGAGGGTGAAATATCGTGCCCTCTACCTGTGACAGCAGGTCCCTCCTGATTGGAATCTCCATAGGAGAGCCGCTCAGAAGAGACACCAAGTCCGAGAACCAAACTCGAGTCGGCCAGAAAGGGGCTACTAGTAACAGACGGGCCCCTTCCCGGCGAACCCTTTCCAGAACCTCCGGGAGCATAGATATCGGGGGAAATGCGTACAGGTGCAGCCTCGGCCACACCTGCATCATCGCATCCAGTCCGCGAAGAGCTGGCTGCGTGAGGGGGAACCATATAGAGCAATGCGTTGTACAAACGATGTGAAAGGTCGACTTGACTTTAGTTAGACCAAAGTTCTCCCTAAGAAGCTCCACCACCTCGGGGTGAAGTCTCCAATCCCCTGGGCCTCAGCCCCTGCCTCAACAGGATATCTGCTCTGATATACGAGACCATCAGTGTGTTGTCCGCCATTCGCCGAGCAACCACTCATGATCGCCCCCACTTGTGAGGGAAGCATCCGTCGATAGCAATATGCGTCGACAAGAAGCCCCCAACACTGGGCCTGGGCGAGGAACCAAGGTTCTTCCACATGACCGAAGCACGAAGGCATAGCCGCGTGACCTTGATCATGCGAAAACGTATTTCCCCTCGGAGAAAACCCCTTGGTCCTGAGCCACCACTGCAGGGGTCTCATGAACAGAAGGCCAAAAGTAAAACGTTGGACGCAACTGCCATGAGACCCACCCGTCTGAAACTGTTTCACAGTGAGTGACTGGCCTAGATATACCCCATTACGTTTGCTGTAGAATTGCTACACCTAGAAAAGTGGTCCTCAGAGCACACTCTTCTTGGCGTTGAGAGGCAACCCCAACATCCTTAATGAGACAGAACGACATCTCGATGCCGAACTGCCATAAACTCAGATTGAGCTAGGAACAACCAATCATTGATGTAGTATAATACGCGAATGCCCTGGAGTCTCAGAAGAGCCAGAGCTGCATCCACGCATACTGTAAAGGTGTGGGGTAATAAACCTAGGCCGAATGGAAGAACCCAATAATGGTATGCTTCGCCCCCGAAAGCAAACCTCGGGAACCACCTCATCCTCTTTCGGAAACAATGAAGTAATGGCTGTCTGCTGGGAGGAGGAACCCCTTCTACAGCTCCTTTTGCAGAAGTGATAGTACTTCCTGCTCCATAACCAAAGCCTGCTCGGGGTCCACCAATGAAAGGAGGACCCCTAGAAATCTGGGCGGACGAGAACCGAACTGAATTCTGAAACCCTTTTCTATAGTGTGCAGGACCCACTGAGAAATATGTGGCAGTAGTTTCCACGCTGCCAGAAATTTACTAGGGGAACCAGTCTCTCAAGACTGGCCTCTGGATTTATTTGAACAGTCACTACGGCGCCCTGAAGCGGCGAACCGGCAGGGAACAACCGAACTGACCATTCTACGACCCTCCTCGGAGGGTCGTATGGGGATGCTGACACCTCGGTGCCCTGAACGGCGAACCGGCAGGGAACAACCGAACTGGCAGCGCTGCAACCCTCCTCAGAGAGTTGCACCCCAGAGGAAAAACGATTTCTCAAAACCGTCCCTTGGTTGAACAGTCACTACGGTGCCCTGAAGCGGCGAACCGGCAGGGAACAACCGAACTGACCGCTCTACGATCCTCCTCGGAGGATCGTATATTTACTGGCCAGTAAATATGGCGACCCTCGGAGGATCGTATGGGGACGCTGACACCTCGGTGCCCTGAACGGCGAACAGGCAGGGAACAACCGAACTGGCAGCGCTGCGACCCTCCTCAGAGAGTCGCACCCCAGAGGTCGCCGAGGAGAAACGATTTCTCAAAACCGTCCCTGCCCCGGAGGAGCCTTCAGAAGCCTGATAGCCTCGTTTTCATGCGACAGGACTTCTTGTCTAAGCTTTATTAGAGATGATGACAGTCTTCAGATCTTGCCTACCTCTAACTAGCTTAGTTCCTACGACCCTCCTCGGAGGATCGTTGAAAAAAGCAGGCACTTCGGCGCCCTGAAACGGCGAACCGGCAGGGAAACCGAACTGACTGCTCTTCTTTTTTTCTTATTTGAAGGCTCGTTTGGGGACACTGACACCTTGGTGCCCTGAAACGGCGAACCGGCAGGGAAACCGAACTGGCAGTACTGCGACCCTCCTCAGAGAGTCGCACCCCAAAGGGCGCTGAGGAGAAACGATTTCTCAAAACCGTCCCTACCCCAGAGGGGACCACCCTTAGAAGCCTGATCGCCTCGGCGTCAGGGCTTCTTCTTTGTCAAAGCTATTTTAGAGATAAAACAGTCCTCAGATCTTGCATGTCTCTAACTGGCTAGACTGCGACCGCCACCCAGGTACCCCTCAATTGCGGAGGAGCCCGAATGGCGACGCTCTGTTTTGCACTTTGTGCTGAGAGGAGCTTAATATCTCAGGAACATTAGATTGGTGAGGAAGAATGATGAAAGGTTTATATCTCAGTTTTCTTGAAAGCGGAGCGTCCAGAAGAACAGACATAATTATATCTTTATTTTCCTTTATCTTTATATCAGAAAAACTTATATATATATATATACATACATATATCACTCTGTGGCCACCAGCAGGAAACAACCGAACTGGCAGCGCTGCGACCCTCCTCAGAGAGTCGCCCCTCACATTCATCCATGTCCTTACATACTTTACCCACCAGCGCTGCCTAATAAAAAATGTATTCATTATTTAAGATGGCTGGTGGGTAACGTCGGGGTTAATAACGATGACGCCGACTCGGGAGAGAGAAAGCTCGTAAGCGTCTCTTTAACCCGAGGCAATGTCATACTATGATACTTAATACCCAACTTTTTACAAACCGGTTTATTCCACGATCTCGACACCTCAGTGTGGAGATAGGGAAAAACCACAGTCCCCGACGAGGAGGCTGAGATACAGAGTTTTCTCTGTTTAAGATACAGTTCATCTTTAACAAACTCTTCTTTATTTTCAATCTCATAATGTTCAGCTGGCCAGTAAATATTTAACTGGCAACAGCACTAGATAAAACCTCCTTTTTTCTTTAAAAAAGCTCCTCTTTATTCAACAGAGTTATGAGCTGGAAAATGTATTCATTGAAAACTCAAACATCTGCCTTTTTATAAAGATTTGTATTTGTTTTGTTCTCCTTCTTTTAAAACAAAACACTAACGATACCAATTCCTCGGAACTGGAAATCGCAGCACACTAGATCTGGCATGTGAAAGCTGAGAAAGGGCGGAGCCCGTCCCAACCCCCGCTGTCAGATCCGTTTACGAACCCCGAAATACGAGCCGTCTCCGAGCCTCGGCAACAGAGAGACCCGCTCGGGGAACGCGAACCGAACCGTCCTCCTCGAAGAACGCCCGGCGGGAGCGGAGCGTCCTCACGGACAGCTTCTCGCAATGCACAGTCAGATCCCTCGAGAAATGACTGTTGCATACTCCACTCCCAAACAGCAACAAAAAGCTGATGTGTGTCCCCACCCGTGATGTAACGAGGGCAGGGAACAACACAACTTCTATAATATTGCTTTGCTCGCCATAATGATAGATAGTGATATATATATTGGGCTTGACAAACAACAATAAATAGACAAGGACAGAATCACAGAGAGCGCTTGCTGAAGACTACAGAAGCTGTCGCGGTCTGTTTCAAGGGTGCTTTATAGTTTCCTGGTCTATGACGTCACCCATGACGTATCGGGCTTCCATTGGACTGATTTTACACGTGCTTCATGACGCAATCACGCAGAGCGTTCCCCACCGCGTCTCAAACGCAGCTCGAAGTTCCCTTGAAAGGGAACCAAAATTTCAATTATTAAAAGTGTGTGCGTCAACTTTTTGTGACAAAGGTCAGAACTCTTGTTATGATGTAGATTTTTTTGGTTTTTGATGTAGATCTATTACAGTTCCTACATAATTTGTAGCACAAAAAAAAAAACAGTGCTAAAATATCTATTTAGGAGTCTTAGACCTTTCCAACAATATATATTTAGGAGTCTTAGACCTTTCCAACAATATATAGTTTGTCATGATTAGGTTAGGATTTAAAGCTACAATATGTAATTTTTTTCGCCGCTAATCTCTTACAATAACAAAGTTGTAGGCAAAAAAAAAAAAAAATGACCAGCAGAATTATGGAACTTGTCGTCAAGCTGATAGATCTAATAATGTTTATGGATGAGTGAATACATTGATGTTTTTAACATGACTGTGGGATAAAGTAGGGCACGATTGCTAATGAGAGATATATCAGCGCCACACGCGAGTCCCACGGATATAAAGGAATAAGGACATTTCATTCTACCGAACTACCCACAAGTACTGTATTAATACTCATAGACAAATGAAACTTGTGAGGTAACGCAGCGCTGTTTCACTTGGTCTACACTATCATACTAAACTGCATTTGAGTGTGTTGAAAGTTATTCTATGTGTTGGTGTGTTGGCTGCATGAGACTAGCAGTAAGCTAGATCAACATTAGAATAACATACAGAGCATATTCTAACATTTCATCAAGTTGAACTATAGTAACATTGATTAGTTTTATGTACATTTGCTCACCTGTCTAATGAAGTACATGCAAGAGCTCTGTCAAGTCGAAGTTTGTCACGGACGTGGAGCTCTCGGCATCTCGAAAACGCCACGTTGATATTGATCATCTTTTTAGTTCTCCTTTTGTCCCAAAGTCTGCTTGTGGTCCATAATGTTTGAACGAAACAACAACAGCGTGAGCGTGCCGCTAGACGTAACGCAGTTGTCCACGTCTGTCGCCATGGTTACTATGGCAGTACGAGCGGAAACCAGGGATAACGCGGATTTTACGTCATTGACAGGCGACAAGTGAACAGGGACGGGACATTATTTAAAATTGGAATTTCTCTGAAATTAAAAATATTTGGGAACTTTTGGGATATTGTAAGTATACAACTGCAGGAAATATATCACACTGTGCAAGTGATCTTTGGATATTTTATTACAAAATGCTTACATATTGTACCTTTAAAGGGGTGATTGATTATGATTTCACTTTAGTTAACATTAGTGTGTAATGTTGCTGTTTGAGCATAAACAACATCTGCAAAGTTACGAAGCTCAAAGCATCAAAATATCACCAACCCTAAAATTTACATAGACCCCTCCCCTGGGAAGGCGGTTTATAGATTATCATGACAGAATATGCTAATCAATGACTTAAAGATAACTAAACATAAGCTACCTAAATTAATCAACTAACCATTCAGAAATGGTTGTCCTGTTGCATTCTACAGGTTGTCACATCTTTTTGAGTCTCACCATTATTATCTGACTCCAGTTTGAACATAAACATTGAAATTTTCAGTGCATGTCTGTTGTGCATGAGGTAAAAGGACACAAACTGTTGAAGCTCCGCCCCCTGTGCTGGGAGCTCATTTGCATTTAAAGGGAGAGTGACAATCAAAAAGTGACCATTTTAACATGCTATTTAAAAATATCTGTGGGGTATGTTGAGCTAAAACTTCACATACACACTCTGGGGACATCAAAGACTTATTTTACATCTTGTGAAAAGGGCATTATACCACCCCTTTAATTGTAATATGGTGAAGTAAACTTAGGCGTCCAGCTAGCGACTAGCGGGGCGGTGACAGTTAAGGGTGGAGCTGATGAGGGTGATTGATTGCAGCTGCGGGTGATTATGAGTGAGTGGAAGTGGGAGCCAGGGAGGATGATGGGAAGTGTAGTGCAGAGGTGACAGGTGAATCGTGACAACAACATGCCCCAGTTGCAATATAAATCTTTAGTGAAAAATATATTCCCTTAACAGATTATCTATTATAAATTACACACATTAGTCAAAATTTACCACAATAAATACAAAAGTACAATAGAATGTGTTAAATTATAGTAAAGGTGGTCATGAATAGCTTAAAAAGCTTTTTAATTTATGTTGAAGCAGGATGATGTTTTACCCTCTTTTCATCAGTCTTTTTAGTTTATTTGGCTGTTTTAGATCATGTTTGACTTTCTCCATAGTGTCTTAAAGTGGTAAATTCTCAAAAGAATTCATGGGTTGCACATTTTATCATCAGTGATTAGAACAGCTGGCACAAATCTTTTGGAGCGCCCTGGGCAACGCCGCCCATGCAAAAGTAAACAACTGGTCCGTTCAGTCCGTACGGCTTATAAAAGCTCAGAACGCGTGATGTATATAATTATAATTAATTAATAGCCTGATTATATGTTTTGTGTGTGCGGTCAGAGTACCAGCAACAAGGTGTTGTGCAGAATTCTGACCCCTGCCAGAATAATACCCCCCTGAGTCACCAGTAGGTTTAGGAGTAGGTGTGGGGGTGATTAGGATTAGGCAACCAGGTAGCGGTCTCAACGGGGATAATAATTTGGCAGGGAGTTACAATTTGGCACTAGAATACAAGAAATAGTGAGGGTATGCAAGCTTAATATATAGAAGTGTTGGTACTGCTTACCGGCCCACTTTAAGCGGTGATCATATTATAATATTAGGTCAGAAAATGTAATTTTTTGCTAGTCTGAATACTTTTACCTTTCTATATTTGATGTGATGATCCTCAATGGTGGACCTGATTCAGTGTTTAGTACAGTACTGTTTACTACATTCATGATTTTGTAGCACCACAGTGGATAACAAAAAATAAATAAATAAATAAACAAGCAAACAAACATAAATGTGCCTTAAAACTAGTTTGGATTAGCATGGTTTCATAATAAGAACAGTTACGCCTTATGGTGGAAAAGAGTTTATACATTTTGTACATAGTTGTGCTTAAGTTCTGTCTTTCCACAAGTAAGGTAATACAATAATTGTAATTTAAAAGTTCACCCAAAATTTTAAATCCTGTCATTATTTACTCACCGTCATATTGTTGTGTGACATTCTATCTTCTGCAGAACACAAATAAAGATATTTTGTAGAATGTTAGTAACCAAAATGCTTTTGGTTACAATTGACCAATTAAAAAATAGGCAAAAAGTCATACAGTTTTGAAGGACATAAGGGTAAGTAAATGATGACATAATATTCATCAATTTCAAATCAATATTTAATGTTGATGTATTTATTTATTTGTTAAGCAGCCATGTAATTATCTGGATAATGTACAGTCAGCCAGTCATTAACACATAATAGACCCAGATGGGGTCTCGTATTGTCCCAAAGGGGTTTATTTCGCAATAATGACCTACTGACTGTACATTTTCCCTTACTCTCTCTTGTCTAGGGCCAAAATACATTTCCTGTGCCCACTAAAATTGCTCAGCTGGTTCAACCAAAATAAAAAAAAAAGGCAATTCTCTCCAAAAATAATAGCACAACTGCTCAGAATCAGGTGGGTGGTGCAGCGTCTGGTTTTGAAGAGTTTGGTTTCAGAGAGTCTGGCACAGAGGAGCCTTTCATTTTGTTCCCATTAATCCTCCCTGTGGGCACTTCTGGCTTTCTAGAAGAAACACACTTTTTTAAACTGTCAACCATTCCACTCTCACCGTGATTCCTCCGGTCTCACCATTCTGTACTCATTCTCAAAAATCTCTTGTCACTGTGGCTGCATCCAATGCTTAACTATCAGTATCATGGACAGTCAGACATTTTTTTTAAAAGTATTCCTAAAGTGTAGGCAGAGGTGGGCACAAATACATCAAAAACTATTTTGTTACAAAATACAAATACTGGCTCGTGAAATGTAACAAAATAATGATGATGTGAAAAATGTATTTAAATAAAATACAAGTAATTAGTATTTTGAAAATACAAAAATACTCCCACAATAATCTTAAGTCTTTTTTTTATTTCTGAAAGGTCAATAACACAAATAGTAGCAATAACACAAATATGATAAATGTGTAAATTCAAAATGGCGAAGTAGCAAAATAAAAAAGTATGGGCATTTCACTAAATCTCTACAGGGCCTGAAATAGCTCCCTCTGACGTAAATGGCATGTATAGCTAAGTTCACATCAATGGTGTGGTAGTTTTATACAAAATCAATATCAATACTTCTCATATTTATATTGTGAACGCTTGCTTAGCATGGAGATTTCAGTGGAGTCACGACAGATGCGCTGTTTCATAATAGGTAGGGCCTATGATGGCCTTTAATGAATGACAACACAGTGCATTGATCTCATAAGGCACAATTATTTTCTCTATAATGCAATTCAGTGTGCAATATGTGTGTGTGTAGACTGTATATTTTTCACAAAACACTTTACCTTAAAGGTGATATCAGCGATTTCAGGCCCAAAAAAGGCCGACACATAATTTATCACATTCATCTTATTTTTCCTAGGGGGAAATCACCGACAGTGTTGTAAGGTTTTGCACTCGTGCATGGCTGCACGCGAAGTCGGAGCAAAACCTCACAACATTGTTGGTGATTGGTTGGAACACTGTTTATTTAGGTTTTGGTGGTTGGTGAAACCCATTGTTTTTGCGTGCAGATCTCAGAGCGTAGGCTGTCTACAGAGACGCGTTTTTTGGACGGCATGCTTATGGGGCGGGCAGCTAGCGGATCGCAAGGAAACATTAGATGAATGTGATCATTTATGTTTCGGCCTTTTTTGGGCCTGAAATCGCTGATAGCACCTTTAATGCCGTTTTTAAGAGGAGCAGCGCCACTTCTCCTGTGTTGAAAACTCATTCACTTCTTCGAGGGAACCCGGTCTATAGGGTGTCACGTGATTTTCATGGATCTAACCTGGACATTGCCATTGCCAACATCAGACCGAAAATATGGCAAAATCTTTTACTATGGTCATTTTTCTTAAGTATTTAAGTATTTGAAATACTCTAAATAAACTCCCTCAAAATATTTTGTTACAAACTACATTTTATTTTTTCCACACCTGCAAAATACAAATGACAAAATACACAAAAGTAATTAAATACGTATTTAAAATACATTTAATTGAAATACTGCCCATGTATGAGTGTAGGGACATTCACGGTGGCAGACGTGTCTGTAGGGTTATTTTTAAGGGCACATACAGTCATATGAATGGCCTACACAAGCACTGACAGGTCCACCTAATGTGATGTTACACCATTGCTGTATGGCAGGTAAAGAGACACTAACATCTGTGGTATAGGAGTGGAAGAGCTTTTACATTGTGCAGCTGTCTATCAGTGAGCTTGAATGCAAAGGTTGGAGTGAGAGAAACATGGCCTAGGTCCTTGGTTATTGAAATCCATGTTTTGAGCTGTCAGATACAGCAAACTAATATTTACAGTTTTCACCTCAACTCATTTTGACAGCTGAGAGCACCAAGCGCTGCAAACAATCCTTAGACAACAAATTCCTTTGACGGCCTTTCCACTGCAGACCAAAGTAAAAGTTTGTGCCTGCAAATGCAATCTACTGTTGCAGTCGAAATGGGACTGCGAAGAATTCTCCATTGGACCATTTTCTTTTTTTTTGGGCAGAGGACATAGAAACAGACCCAGCAGCCCATCTTGAGAAAAATCAAGCCTTATCAGTCTGCCATCCCTGTACTTTTTTTCTGCGTGCCATTGGAAGGTCAACCACTCTTTCCAATTTCATTGCTGTCACTTTATGCTGTCATCACTGGATTCTTCAGCATGTGCGCTGACCTCTCTAGTGGAGAAATGGGTTCAAAAGGCACTGAGGTTAGTGAGTAGAGGCAGATATTACTCCCTTACACACTTCTCCTGTCTCTTTCTTTTACTCTCATACATCATACACAGCCACTCACCTTCCTACACGCCTCAGCTGACCAATCTTACTGAAACCACCAAATGTATTTACTGTTTCAAGTCAAGTCACATTTATTTCTGTAGTGTATAAAAACAACAATTACTGACTGTAAGGGACACCACATCTGGTTCAATGTCTGTGTTTTCTGCACTGTCTCTCTCTGCACTGTACTGTGTTAAAAGTGTATTTTTTTCTATTATTAGAAACAACTACCTCAATTATATTAAGCTAGACTGTAACAACAGCAGTTTTTGTACCCGACACTAATTTACACATTTTGAATCTGCTGATTCAGATCAGATGACACCAGTTTCACACCTCTCATTTCACATTCATGTACACAATCGCAAATCAAATAAAAAAACAGACTTTATTACCACATATTTTATGTCCTATAAATCCTTTATTTTTTCACACAGAGACATAGCGTGTGCGGTAACCTCAGGAGATGCTTTCACTCATGTAAATAATTCCTAATTTTTAACAAATCATCCCATGTTTCAACACATGTCTCTGCTAAGATAAGATCAATCTCAAAAAAAAAAAAAAAAAGATTTATAGCAAGTGAACAACATTGTGTGCACACATACATATTCATAATTTAACATATTCTCAGGATGTGGATTATTATCAGCAGGAAATTATTCTGCTCCGTAAATGCAGAACTCACTAGGGGGGCCTAGGGTGCTTGTATAAAAAGTATTCAAAATAATAATAAAATAATATAAAAAATGTGTTTGATCTAAATATGATTTACAGTTTATTATACAATTTGCATATTAGTGCACTCGTATTGTAAAGTGTTACCAAAAATTATTTTAATCCACTGAAGAAGATATAGCTCTTTCATACCTGCACTCATTCATAGCACAACACAACTTAAGTGGTCTGGGTCTGGCCATCTTCAGCATAAATACAGCAGTTATGATATGATGATCTTTGGCTTTGCCTAAATTCTGAGATTTGGAATGCTGCACTGCAGAGTAAATCAAGGACGATATCAAGATTTTACATTTGATATAGCCTACTATTTACATGCAGAAAAAATAAAGATTTTTCATTTTAATTATGTGGAAGATGGATTATTGACTGCCTAACTGAGACGTGTTTCAGGGGAAAATAGTACTTATATGTTTTAACTAATAGTTTTAGTTAGTTTCAGCAATAATTTAGTTATTTACAGCTTAACATTTATTTTATGAACATGTTTGTTTAGTTTGAAAAAATGTTGGCTTCAGTTGTAGTAATAACAGTTAAAGAATCAGTTTCTCAATCAACAAAACAAAAGCTAGAGTTAAGATATAAAACAATATCAACATATAAAGATGCTTTTAGGTCCAGATGGTGCTGTTATGACATCTACCAGGAGGGAACTGATGAGGCCATGCTGGCCAGCCAAACTTTGACCCCTTGGGCACACTCAGTATATGGCATCTCGTGTCACAACGCCATCTGCAGGTGGGATGTCTTCTCCCACACAGACACAGATCTTATTTAGATCCCAACTTTCCAAATGGAGTTATCTGAACAAACAATTTTATGTTGAAGAATGTTGTGCCAGTTTCCAGCACGCATTGCAGCTTGAAAAAAAGTATCTATTATTAAAGGTCCCCTATTATGCCCCTTTTCACAAGATGTAAAATAAGTCTCTGATGTCCCCAGAGTGTGTATGTGAAGTTTTAGCTCAAAATACCCAACAGATCATTTTTTTACAGCATGTTTAAATTGTCACTTTTTGCGGCTCAGAAAAACGCGCTGTTTTAGTGTGTGCCCTTTAAATGCAAATAAGCTGCTGCTGCACGACACAGGGGGCGGAGCTACATGAGCTCGCACTCAGTCTCTCAGGACAATTTCATCTCACGGAATGATGATAATAATGTCAGAAACTCTCCCGGAGTCGGACAATAATGCCTACAGAGTCAGAGTGCTGTATAGAGATGGAACAGGTATAGTTTAGTAGTTTAATTACGGTTATAACATGTTTGTCATCTGCTTGTAGGCCTATGTATCCACTATTAATAGCCTAACCTTACAAGTCTAATGTTTCGGACCAGGTCCGAATGATGATCAAATATATACTGATTTAATAAAGTTTATTGTACATAACACAAAAGATGAAGCGTCAGTTTTACTTCAGAAAATCACCGTAAGAGCTGAGTAAACACAGTAAGATATAAGAAGTGCGCAAGTACATAAACGAATTTCGGTAGAGTTGAGGGAGCATTTTCTTTAAAAACAAAATAATTCCACCTCGTCTTCAGCGGCTGCCTCTGATTTCAAGAGTTAATAGAGAGAGAGCTATGTGGATTTATACATCCAGCCACACAACACCTACAACGCTTGGGAGACATTCTCGTCAGTGCAGCAGCTGTGAACTCGATCAGGGCGGGCCTATGTTAGAACGGCAGTGTCGGTCAACACTCGTGGGCGGGGCCTGTGCTTAGTGACGTCACTAAAACAGCGTTCTGAAAACAGGTCGTTGGGAGACACGGCTGATGATTTATGGGGATTAATAAAAAAGGAGTGAGTGGATTTTTATCACTATTGGGTGGTTGGGTACACACACTGCCAACACACATTTATGTCCAAACAGCATGCAAAAGTGAATTTTGCATAATATGGGACCTTTAAAAAAATTATCATTGCTTTGCATTTACTGGCTAAATTTATGCTGCGGCTGTTGTCTCTTTATTTAGCTGTCATGTGGTTCAGAGTTTATTTTCTTACTGAATTAACATTTGTTGACCATCACCATGTTTGAGATTATTGCTGTGTTGAGGTATGTGCATCTCACTACAACTTTTGCAAATTATTTGCTTATCAGAGTAAAATGTTTACCAATAATGGGAAACGATGCTCGTATCATGTTAGCTTTGAAAATCAAATAGAATAAAAGAAGAGGAAAGAACAAGGATTGTAGCCCCAATTTTTAGTTGTCTTGACAATAAGTTCAATAAATACTAGTCATTAGATGAACACAAGTATTTAAGTTGACTTTAATTGCAGAAAATTAGTTGAGATAACTTAAGTTGAATGTGATGGGTTGCCTTATTTTTTCAAGTGAGGTAAAAAAATTTTTACAGTGATTATTTATTGCTTCTGATCACTGTTTTATTTTTGTTCATTTTTTCAAACACTGTTTAAACTGTTAAATTTTAGTTATTTTGTTTCAGTTTACAAAAATGGTTTTAAACCAATAGTTTTCGTGCAAGTTTTTAGTCTTTCCCCACCAGGCTTTAAAAAATAAATAAAAAAATGCCAGCAACCACCAACGTTTTTGGTCATTTTCACAAACATTTCATGGCCCCCAGAATATTTTGTTGTGTGAATATCTGAACCTTCAATATATCAAAAACGAAAAAAAATAAAAAAAGAACAGACCCTCTGCTTTAAGAAAAAAAAAAAATCAGTTTTATTCTAGCTTCATGATTTCTTTTTTTTCTTCTTTTTTATCAACAATTGAATGTGGATAGTTCCATAAAAAAAGCAACATTTTGAGCAAAAAGCGTTTTCGTCAAAGCATGAAAATTTCGTTTTTGTCAAAGACTACATCTGGATCAGAACACAGATGCAGATCGAGTCCATCAACACACCCAAAGCTTCACAGTCCTAACCACTTCCTAAGTCGACATTTCATTCAATAACATTAGGCCGTTTTGATTTATGCTGTTTATTGTTGATGATTGCATTATTTTTCATATGCATGTGTTTACATATGAGATCGCTCATTTCTGCTTCTTTTTTGCCTATGTTTTGATCTGGCGATACTGTACTCGTACAGGAGATGTGTAATAGCGCCCCCTACCATATAATAGTGATAACATGGAAAAGCCGTAAAAACTTGTCAATGGCAGGAAAGCGTTTTCTCATAAAAGACGAGATAACTCGTCACTGGGAAAGAGTTAATATTCAATCTTGAAAATATGTGTGACCCGAGCGTGGCGGACTCCGAACCGAATCGACTACGCCACCTGGTGCCTCACACACCAAGATTTATGTATATTGGTACTTAACTACGGAATCTCTAATAGAAGGCAAACAAGTTCGTGGTTGTGCACCCAAGATGAAACTATACAGAGACGTGTTTTGCGTACAAAAGGTAACAACGTTTTATTGAGCCATCATATAAAAATTAAAATCATCAGTAGCATCCGCATCATCCCATGGGCATGGGAAGTACAAGCGGAGAGGCTTGACCGCAAACGAGGAGGACCCAGACTGGTGTTGGCTGTTACCCGCAATGATGTATAAATTAATAGAAAAATGTTGGTTTGCCGTCAGGGTTGGTTACCTGTCCAGAAATAGCGTGGAACTCACCAACCGTGCTCTGAACTCTGATGCCTAAAGTCAACCACACGCACACATACATAGGCACCACCACTACAAATAGTGATTCAATCAATATATGGTGAAGTGCAGTTTACCAATATAATACACCGTGCACATAGACGGACCCAGGAACCTCTCGTGAACAGCCCCCTGGTAATCTGGCGGGTAAAGACAGAAAAGTTATTATCGCCAGCAAAATAGTTTCAGTTGGACCAGATCCTAAAATGCTGGAACAGCCAACACCGCCTCGATCGAACAGAGCAGTGGGTGGAAATCACCACTGCGCAACTCAAAAAAACAAACCCAAGAAAAATATATTAAAGAAACAAAACTAATAATACATGTAATTTAGGCAAGGCAAAGCAGCAGGAGCAATCTGCCTGCAGACACAAAATCATTAAAATTAGTGCTGGATTTACACATGCACCAATAGTCACGTAGCATCGCAAACATTTCATAAACATTATTTTCTTTTACCTCAATGTTGACAATTGAACTGACACAGTGGAAAAACAGCCCTTTGCGCCAAACTTCACAAACCTACATCACAGTTAATACACACAATATATTCATCAAATACATTTATATTAAGAGTTGACAATAAAACACAGCCATGCATTGCGTCAGGGCAACACAGTCCAGGTGTTCAACGCTTTTAGTCCTAACACACTGGATCTACTCGCAACACCATAAACAAACATTTACCTTCTTGATGTTGCTGCTTAATTGCGGTACAGCTACCTGGTGGGTGCTTTGCCCGAGACCTGTGCGCAAATGTGCTCATTAAAATACATATGTCCCAACAGTGACACCCACGTATTGATTAACAATAAAATGCACAAATAATACCTTCAGTAATACACAACACGATTACCCGGAAGCGTCTGGCAATCAGTCAAACACCTACGTTGCACAGGAGAACCACATACCCAAGCAGTAACAGACTGAAAATGTCTCTAAACACCAGAGACTCTCTAAGCCCAACAGTGCAGACTGTTTTATAGGAACTGGCCTAGACGCAAATGAGTTGCTTAGCCACTCACGGCTAACTGGGTGACGTCAGGGGGCTACCATAGCTGCAGAGGGACAAACTTCAACCAGAAAGCGACTACTCTGCCGGTTACATATGCATACATGAAGAAAACAAAGTCTGCCCAGTAAACAGATCCACAGATAACCAGCTTCATAAAACACATCATCATGTCCTTAGGATCAAAGTGTATTTTCTCTCTTTTTGTACATTCAGTTAGAGTTTGCAGAGTGGCCTGAATACTGAATACAGGTGCTGCTCAGTACTGCATGATACATCACACTACCTGACCCCTCTGCTAGCCAGACTGGTATTTGCGGATCATTGACGAATTTACTCCAGACGTGAACTTTTTCTAAAGACTCAACGGACAGAGTCACACGCTGACTACGAGAAATGTGTTTTCGCGGCCATTCAGTTCGGAAAGAACACAGCCACTTCTAAAAATGGGAATTGATGACTGCACACTCTGTTATCCTTTCCTTTGCACGGCTCTGCTTGTGCTCTTTTGAAAAGGTCTCGAAATCTTTTTGGCTCACGCGCACACATTGTGAGCACATTTGCCTAACAAGCTAAAAACAGTCGCCTTTTTGTCGTGTGAGAAAGCCATTTCATAATGCTCACTCACGCCAGATGCATGCAAGATACAAAAGCGGTTCCTTTAGACACGCACACTCTCAAGGCTCCATGACAACAGCAGCGAAGGCCAAACACAAAAGAGATTTCATACAGACTGAAAATCCCCACGTCGTCTCTGTGCTTGGGATCTATAATAATCTGAGGAGGTAATTGCAGTCTCTTGTAGTAACCTTGACAGCCTGACTCATAAGTCTGATCAGGGGTTCCCTCCTCCAGTAGAATTATGGCCTGTATACCAAGAACGATAACTAGAAGAAAAACTATAAATATATTTTCCAAACCTTCTCCTGGAGGTCCACTGTAGAAATTAGCTCCAATTTGCCCCAACACACCTGTCTGGAAGTTCCTAGTATGCCTAGTAAGACTGTGATCAGCTGGTTCAGGTGTGTTTAATTGGGGTTGAAGCTAAACTCTGCAGAACAGTGGCCCTCCAGGAGCAGGATTGGAGACAGGTCTACACTAACAGACATTAAGGTTCTGTTTATTATAAGCATTGTTTACATGTTGCCTGCTGCTTTGTATGCTTAAGCTCTTTAAAGTCAAGCGAAATCTGAATGGCTGTGAATGTTTTGTATCGTTCATCAGCTGGAAAAAATCGTTCTGAAAGTGATTTTAAATGTCGTTATTATTATTATATCTATGGTGTGGACTTCCCTTTTTTTCATGGAATTAGAATGATTATTAAAATTGTATAGTTATAGTTATCATCCTTGGTGAACGTCCCAGCTTCACACCACAGCCAAAGCCAAGCAGATGTCTTCTCCTGAAAACTAATGCCCTCACTATAACATCTAAAGCCAATAGCCTTAAAGTCAATGTGCTGAAATGGCTCGTTGATGTATGAGGTTCCGCTTAATTCAACACACGCTGCTCTGTCCAGATGTGTGCAGGCAGGCTTTCTGTCTTTTATTTGGATCTCATTTAAACCTCTTTCATTCTATCGTAGTTGCACTTCTCATTTTTTCACTTCATGCACACCTATAATTCAAAACAACCCTGGTTGACTGTAGTTTGCCCATTGCTTCAGGGTCAATCTCTTTAACCATCTCATCTCCTTTCACACGTGCTAAAACGAATAAAAATGTCAGTAGAGAAGATATGAGGCATTGGCTTCAATTGCTAACACATTTCTTTTTTGGATTTCGCCACGCTAGCTTCAAGCAGGAGGCATCTGGACGCCTGCGCATCTATCTGTAGATTTCCGACAGAATCCGGTAGAACAGACCCTCTGTTTTGAATTTTGGGAGGAATTTACCCCTCTATTAAGTCAAAGCGGAGGAAGCAATCATTTATTGTAAAAGGAAATTTTCAACACAACATCTGCCTCGTCTTTTATGAGGATCAGGAGAACATACAGCAACCCCCATCTTGGCATGTGCTGGTGAAAAATCAGTGAGACAATTTCAATGTGCAATGCCATCTATTTTACTCTCCTAATGAAGTCTCATTTATTTCAATAAGGCACACATTGGCTCGGGCTGATAGCTTTCTCAGTTTACATTTAGACAGGAATGCTGTGGGAATCCTGATTGGAGTGTGACCTTATACAGATTCATTTTCAAGGCAGATATAAATTTAAAGAGGGAGAAGGAAAACAAACTGGGTTCTTCCACCATCTCCCCTCACAAGCTAAATGTGATATGCTTGTGTCCTGTTGATCTTGGCCTGACCATTCTTACTTTTCAGGGGGAGCTATGAAAATATTCTCACATTCGAATATTTGAAGATGAGGGTCACAAGAATAGTTGCCAAAACTAAATGGAAAAGATAATGTTGTGCCTGTGTGTGTGCGCCTGTATGTACACATGCTCTCTCCCTATCCGGACTCCTTGAAGGTTATTCCTGAAGTCTTTTAACCACTTATCACCGGGGTCTTTGTTTAATCTATTTGCCTTTTATACTTAACAGCTTTATTTACAACTCACTGTCTAATGGATGGATGGTTATTAGCAACACCGCTAATGTAGCTGTTCAGTCACATGTTGAATGCAGTTAATGCTGTAAGTGCTGTTATTGCCAAATAATAGGATGTAAAATTGGGGGGAGTATATGAGTAGGACGAGGCCGAGGGCCCTGAGAACAGGGCGAAGTCAGTGGTGTGACTAATAATGAACCTTCTTACGGAGGAGTTTCGGAAGCATAAAAAAGGAGCAAAGACAGTGAAGGACGAGAGATGACCTGGGGCCTGTACCATGATGGTAGTTAAAAAACTCAGGGTTACAGGATTAGTTTCGAGTTGACAAAACCAAACCAATCCAGCCAGGCTTTGTTGGTACCATGATGCTGATCATCAACTTTCTCTGTCAACTCAGGCTTTGATCCTGAGTTTAGGTGTGACATCAGTAGCGAACAGCCAATCACATGCTGAGAAAGAGTGAAACTGCGATTCATTTATTGGGAGAAAAGCAGCCCGATTCACTTCTCTATTCTGCAGAATATTACGAGATACAAAAAAAAAAGAATTTAAACAAATTTACACAGCAAGAAGAAAATAGCTGTCTATGAAAGAGGACAACTAAAAGAAAAAATATTGCTATATCAGTGCAAGTAAAAGTTGTGAAGTTAGTTTATAAAGTTGATAAAGGTATCAAGAGAATTAAACTTTTACAGTCACATGTAGTAATTTTATATTGATTCTAAAGCATACTTATATTACCTTTTTATATATATATATATATATATATATATATATATATATATATATTCATTTAAACTGTGCGTAATAATAATAATTGATAAACTAAAATTGTACATGTGTGATCGATTAAGGGTATAATAATTAGCCTATAAATAATATCTAAATCATACAAAATTATTTTTCTAAATAAGCATAACTAAAAGCCAGACGATTTTGTCTTTAAAAATCATTTGCTATGTAGTGACCTTTAATTTGGAGTAGAAACAGGTGGAGTGACTTTATCGCATTAGATATGTCACTTTGCTCACAGCTGATTGGTCCAAGTTTGGTTTGCAACCTCTTACCTGGAGCATAACCTGCCCCGGACCGCAAGTTACTATGGCGACGAACACTGCTAAAAGGCAAACCACTTTCATAGTGCCTAAAACCCAGGGTTGGCACAAACTAAACTGAAACATACCTAGCCTGCCACCTAAACCGTCTTCATGGTATATGCCCCAGGTCTGGACTATTTATTATGTTTTATTTATGTGTTTGCAACAGTCGTTTGCGAGGGGCTGCCACTTATTTTTGTTTTACGTTTGTTTTATTTTTAAAGTTTGTGAAACGTTCAGTGGTTACGACCAACATACCTTGTTACAGATGCTTTCTCACTAAAGCTTGTGGACTCAAGTCTATTTGTCGTGTTGCATTGTCTTCTGCAAAGCAAGGTCAAAATCTGGAGTATTAAATTTAAAGCTTTATGCATTTTTTTTTTTCATATAATTTTGTCATTTTATTCAATATCCAAAGCACATGGAGCTGCATTGAGCTCTCAGTCCTGTTGACTCTTTTTGTCTGTGTGATGTTATAGGGAGGAGTGCTGAAAGGTGAGATGATAGCCGACAGCAGCCACAGCTGTGCTAGCACTCATCACCTCTACTCTGTCATTAACCAAGGTCAGATCGCCCCCTCCAACATATGAGCATACGGTTCTGATCAATAGTCTCCACACGCTGCCCCCTGCACCTTTGCCTGAACTTCCCCCAAAAATAAACAGGTCTGTCTGTGCTAACAGCTACTCTAATGAGACCTGGATGTGGGGTTTCAGCTTGCTATAATTGCTAGTGGCTGGTAATCACATTAATTCTTGGATAGATCTCGCTTGATGTTCAGCATTTTGGCGATAACTTCCATCAACACATTCCTTTCCAATATTTGGAAACATGTTAGTTCAGAAAATATTCAATACATTGTGAAAAACAATCTGCCAGTGCAGTTAAACTAAAAATACTTTTATTAATGATCCATTCTCAGTAACACTTTCTTTTGATGGTCCCTTTTGAACATTCTGTTGACTATAAGTAACTTTGCAACTACATGTCAACCAACTCTCATTAGAGTATTAGTAGACTGTCTGCTTAATATCTGCTAACTCTTTATTGTGATGCTCCTCCAACAGACATTCTACTGACTATAAGTAAATTTGCTACTACATGTCAACTTATTCTATCCCTAATCCTACCAGTCTACTAATACTCTACTAACACTCTAGTGCGAGTTAGTAGAGATGTAGGTACAACGTTACTTATAGTCAACTGAATGTAAAGAGACCATCCAAATAAAGTGAAACCCCATTCTCTGACAAATAAATACATATAAATAAAATGATTATTTATTTTACTTTTTTATCCACATAAACCCCATCCCTGTCTTACAATCGACTGCAAGTTCACATTCAGACCAGCTTCCATCCAATCACTGATGGATTGGACCAAGTCCCATTTTATTTTTGTTTTTTTAAGATCTGTTGCTACTTTGTTACATCGCATCTGTCATTGTATGTTGACTTTTTCATTTAGGCAGAACATAAATGATCCTATTTGAAGATTGCTTGTTAGCATATAAATATTCTTTATTCTAGTAAAAAAAAAAAGAAAAAGAGACCACATATAGATTATTGAATAATTGTACATTTACTTGAGTTATATTTCATCGATCAAAGGGTTTCTTGCTGTTCTCTGTTAAGCTGTATGAATGAATGAAATGCAAATCCTTCTATTAAAGGTGCAGTAAGCGATTTCTGAGAAACGCTGTTGAAAGTGGATCAGACCGAGCAGCACAATACACTTGTAGCCAATCAGCAGTAGAAGGCATATACACTCATGATGGGGGAGGAGAGAGAGTGAGCAAGAGAGAGATTTGAAGAAAATCTGTAGAAAGAGTAATGGCTGAGAGACATTACAAAAGAGAAACGGTCAGATGACTCTTTTTTTGTTCTTCCTTGTCGTTCGTTATCTTCACTTTATTTTTCGTGAAACATTATTTTGCTTCAGCTATGATACAGAGGCATCCACTCTTGCATTGCGTGTTGGTGCATTTTGGGGGCAGAGAAATTAAGGGAGGGGTGTGTTTGTTTAGGTAGATTTCAAATAGCAGTGTTTCTCATAAATTACTTAAAGGTCCCCTGACATGAAATTTTCACTTTCTGGGGTTTATTAACATTAATATGAGTTCCCCTAGGCTGTATATTTTCCCCCAGTGGCTAGAAATTTAAATCGGTGTAAACTGAGCTTTGGCTATCTTTCTCTGCCTTTGAGAAAATAAAAGCTCAGACGGACTGATCTTGAATCTCCTCCGTATGACGTCATATGGAGGAAAGGTAACCTCCCCTTTCTCTGCTTTGCCCGCATAGAGAATTTGGCTCGCCCATGAGAAAATGAGCTAGGAAGTACGAATGCGATTTGAGTTTTTCCTCGAGAGATATCATGGCTTGCAAACGAGTGAAGCATGGCAGTTGATCAGTGTTCGGTAAAGAACAATCTTTCCACGCAGCGCGAGTTTATGGACAACTCGTTATGAAATCAAGGACGCACGTTACACTGCACAACGAAGCTCTTACTGTATTAGGTATTTACATCATCGTGTTTGCATTGGTGAAAGCATTAGAGAGAGCAGAAACTGCATTGCAATGATAAGATCTTCATTCTCGCGATCAACAGACTGTCATCTGCTCGCTCAATGCTAATCACGGCAACATTTTATGTGATGGGAATAGATCTAAATACTTTAAAAACTTGTCACGATTCGTTAATCTCGATGGCTGTAATAGTAAAAACGTATAATAGCTGTAGTAAAAGTATTCGAGAGAGTTTCACATGTAATATGTAGCTATTATATATGCAATCATGTCAGCCAATCACAGCAGTGGCTGGTTACACTGCATCCCACAGCAGACACGCCCCTTAAAACAGAGCGTTCAAATCAGAGGCTAAAATCAGGCTAGGAAAAATGCCTTTTATTTCTAAATTATGACTATTTTTGATCTACAAAACATACTAACATACTAACATTATAAGTGCAAACCAGGAAACATTACAAAATAATAAAATAAACCCATGTCAGGGGACCTTTAAATCCTGTCCAGTCAGCATTAGTCTTACATAGGCGCAGCATGCAACATTGTTTTTTGTACGGGAAGACATGGCGTAAGACAGTGACAGCGCTTGGGAGATTTTTCAAGTGTTAGGTAGTGAAGGTTGCAGACTCTCTCCTGCACTGTGATCCAAGCAACTGAATTGGCTCTTTAAAAGCACTAAACTCGAAGTCTGCTCTTATGCCTGGTTATAATGCTTTTCTCCCTCATCTGATCATCTTCTGATGTATTACTGCTGCCATGATCACAAGAAAACGTACACAAACATCTCTCTTAATCAAAGTTCTGTTTACCATTCATGGAAGTTAATTTAGTCTTTTAATCATGGTAAGCAAACCGCAGGATTTCTTGACTATGGCTCAGTTTAGAATCTATAAAAAATTACATCTTTGCAATAAAACTATTAGAAAAATCTATATTTTTAAGAATATTGGGGTCTATAAAATATCTTCTTTTGTGGTCCATAAGAAACAATGTCATACAGATTTTTAATGACATGGGTGAGTAAATGATGACAGAATTTATGGGTGAACTATCCTTTTAATTTACAACGATAAATCAATCGGATCAAGTAGATTGCATTGGTTAGCTGGACAATTTTAGCTGGACAATAACATTATCCAAGAGCTGCTTTAAATCCAAAACAATCTTTGTTACTTTAATTTCCTATTATCACTGTAAAGTTGCTTTGAAACAATCTATATTGGTAAAAGCACTATATAAATGAAGGTGACTTGACTTGACAGTGAATAAGAATGGTTTTTGCACTGAAATAAAAAAGTGGCACAAATGAAGCAATTGTGAATTCGCCCCATATTTTTCTGTTTTTATCTAGATCCATGTTCACATTAAAGATCATATAACAACCAGCATCATTGTTTCAACAAGAGAGCAATAATGCAGCCTTTACTTAGTACATCATAACTGTGTTGTGGGTGTATCACAATGGAAATCTTAACCAAGATGGTTGACACCAATATTCATATTCAAACTTTACTTCTCTTGCAGTTCCTCACTCATACGGAAACAGTGTGCATCCTCTTAAAATGAGAATTTCACAGAGATGAAGCTTCAAACAATTCAACATTAAAAAGCATTTCTCCAGAGAAACACCTCCAGCCAATGATGTTTTTGTTTTACTTCACTTCAAATGGAATTGCACTGAAAAGATGCAAAGCGCTGTGCACCGTGGGCCTTTGAATAAGACAGTGTGAGGTAAGGATGACGTTATATAGTGACTTCAAACTGACTTTCAAACTGGTTTCAACCATTTTGACGTATTTTTCTATGTATTTTTCTAAGAACAAGGGGACACCACCTGAAGATTGTTTGTCAAGGAAACAAATTGTTCTTTGCTGTAATCATTGGTGGCAATTTTGTGCCAGTGTACTACGTGCACACACTATATACTGTAGCACAATGTATGTAGGTATGTGGTAAAAAAAAAGAAGAAAAATGGCTATGGTCACCATTCCCTGGTAATCAAAGACTTCCTGAAAGCGAGTCCCAGTTTATGAACATTTAGAGAATCAATCAGCAGTTGTTTACTTACAGAATTCACCCTGGATCCGGTGTGTGCACAGCAATGCTGAGTAAATAAAATGGCATCTCCATTACAGCAGGATTATTGTTGCTCAAAATGAAGGTTAATGGTTTGGTTGTGACAGTCTCGGTCATGGTGAGCCTGTGACTGGGATGCCCTCAAATGGGAGAGAGGGGATCTGACAAAGAAAGCCAGCTGGTGAGTCAACGCCCAACTGCATTGTACTCACATACTTGTTAGTCCCAACACATCCTCAGCGCATCTCCGGCTCACGGCCCCAGAGAGGAAGATCATCATACACAGCACAAGGACTGATGAGCTGCGGCACATGGTTGGACCTGTCACAAAGCCAGTAGATGAAACACTTCTCTATGTATGCAGCACTAAACAGATAGGAGTGAGTCATTCACTCGCTCAATTCGTGCATTCGTCCAATCGACACACACTTGCACGCACAGCTCACGGTGCTACTGAACAGAAATATGGTGGAAATGCAAAAGGAGTTGGGAGACAATCTGCTTTTATGAGACACACACACAGTACACCAGATTTATGACACACAAACAGATGAAGATCAATATTTTTCCAGTCTCCAATTCAAGTCTCAATCCAGTTTGGGTCTTTTGCATAATTCAGTTCAGTGCTCCTGCACTCTTAGAGAGGCAATCCACTTTGGTGGACTGTGCAATGCATATTCAAATGAGGCCTAGTACTTATGATCCATAATGCATGGCCAAGTTTCAGTCTCAATTACGGAGCACTCAAACATCCAATCTTCAGAAGTACTGGTGGAGATGAGAAATGAAAACATACTGTTGGGAAACAACTCATGGCCTAATAAGAGTGGACAGCAGTCAAAAGCCTATAAAAAACTTGTTTAAATGCTAGAAGAGTTAAATCAGCATAGAAGTCCACCATCAGGGTCAAGTGTCCACCACAGAGAAAATAGAGCACAATAACGACATTTTAATTACGTTCATATGCCACCCACATACACAGCCGAGATTATTGCGTGGCACAAGGTTTGCAAGACTGGTTAAAACAATATTTGGGTTGGAGTGGTAAGACTTGAAAAGTGGAGAGGGCTTGTGAAAGATCTTGAAAAGATTGAGCTGCTTTCCCATAATCCTCTAGTCCTGATTGAAGACATTTGTAGCACTGGGCATGAAGAGGAAAGGGGAAAAAATCTGTGACTCTTAGACATCCAACATCACATTTCAATTTGACCTCTGGCCCTATAAAATTACCCTTTAGGCTATCTATCCCTATGACTCATTCTGAGCTCATAATCAGCCATGTCACTAAAGGTGATGGATTCAACTTTGACCTTGTCTTGATAAAAAGGCGCTTGTGATGGAGCTGACAATTAGATAATTAAGAGTAACAATATGGGGGAACAGAAGAGAAAACTTGACCCCTTGTAAACGTCACATCAACAAAATAATACAAACCATATGCAAACGCCCTGTTCAAAAACCTAGTGAGCTGCCTACAGAGGGAGCATATAATGGCATCATGCAGAAACCTAATACACAACACTGTGGTGAAATATGAACACAGCTTTACATGTATACTTTGCAAAAAAGCCATCATACATGTCTCCTAATATGTGATCAAATGTAAGGCAGCTTCACGCTTTGTGGAGGAGGCAATCCCATAATGCATAGCGATAGGCTCAGAAAAAAAAATCCTAGTGGCGGACAAGGCAAGACAATTGATCATTTGTGATTTTTTTTTAATAATAAATGACACACTTATTTTAATAAACATTTGATAAAACTGAAATGTAGCCTAATGAAAGGCTTCAAGGCAGAGATCACTAGGTTTTCGAACCGAGCTAGAAAGTCCATTTAACATATCCAATTTGATACAACTTGGTAAAATTATGTAATTTCAGCATTCAGTAAAGGTTATCATAGTGAGAAACTTCATCTTAGTTCATACACGAAAAGATTAACTGAATTAATATGAAGAACAGAAGTAAGTGGTGGCTGAAAAAGCCCTCTGCTTCATCAGCCACAACACAATAACAAGCCTCAGATTGCCTAATTTTCCACAGACATCGGTTGCATGCAGCTGCTAGAGAGCCTGGGTCTTTAAACATCTCATCCTTTGAGAAAACAACAGCAGACACCTTTCTTATAATCACTGCTTGCAACATTTCATTTCGCACCGCGAAAGCAACACAGTGGTACACTTATTTAGAACTGTAGGATACTATTCCCCAAATTCCTCCTAGCATATTTTCTGTCACAACTCACAGCAGACACTGCTTGAGTGGCTATTTTTAGTGGACACCTCATAGGCCGTATTTGGCTTTTAATTGGTTCCTTTCCTCTCACCGCTGAGCTGAAGTCACAGAGCAATTACAAGCTGTGTGGGTTGCAGGTACAAGTGATCCCCAACTGTTTTGCAAATTTTATTCTATCCACTCGAGCTTCAAAACACAAGAGGATGTGTACTTTAAATACAACAGAAGCCTCCAAAGACGACGTTCCTCACAGAACAAGCATGACGCTACTAACAACGCACACACCCAATAGTGAAATGTGCACTCAGATATCTGATACATCTCTGGGCTCACCCTTCAGGCTGTCAGTCTAGTGTCTCTTTGCTGTATTTGTGTCGGTATATCTGTAGACCTCCTTGTCTCTATAATTTACCTCACATCTCTTTCTGTATTTGTGTTCAGCATTACCAGTGGAAGGTCTTTGGAGACTGACACAAAGTAATTGATACCCTTACAATGGTTCCCACAATAGCTGCATTTGATTGACTTCTCTCTCCCTTCCTTTCCCCTTTCTTTTCCTTTCATTCTTCCCCGTGTTTCGCATGCTTGTGAGTATCAGAGATTTGTTCTTTGCAGGCAGCGCTGCAAGCTTTGGCCGTGACTCCATAAAGCTATCACCCAATGCAATCCATCCAAAGACAAATTGCTTGGGCTGACAAACACTCAGGTAGAGAGCAGGTTTCTCAGCAGCTGTTGAAATTATACAGAGCTGAGTTAGGATAGAAGATCAAAGCCATTTCATTTTATTTGACAAGACAGGAGAGGAGAGGATTTGGGGGTCTGCCGTGGTGACGGTGGTGGTGAAGATGAGTAACTGTCTGTCTGCTCTGAACGTGCTCAAATAACACGTATGTTTAACTCTAAAATAAGAACGTACCGTCGCCTTTAAATTAGATTTTGCACGGTTCGTTTTTGAGGCTTTATTTATCGAGTGCATTTCGACACTGTATGTTTTTGACCCAAGTATTAAACCTTTTATCGCTACACATTTATTACGTTCCAGGTCTTTAAATGCCAGTGTTCTGTAGCAGATAGGAAAAGAGCATTGTGACCTCTACTGAAGCTAATCGGGGATCATCATCGGCCCATTTGTCAGGATAAGCACATTGTGGAGGGTGATTTCTTGCTCCTTTTTTCGTTTTTGGAAAGGGGAGGGCATCTTCACAGAGTGTTGCTTATCCCTGGAGAGTTTGAGGGTAAAAACTTCTCACCAGTCTTACTGTTATTGCTCCCAGAACTGCTCATAGCTAAGCGGCATTGTCTTCTACAGGGAGGCCTGGAGCGATGCTTAGAGTGGAGGAAGAAAGAGGAAAATAAACTGCCGGTGCTACGAAATGGCCAAAGGCAAATAGGTAAATAATTAGCACGTCCTACTTCTCCCTCTAGTGTTTCCTGTTCTTTCTGACCCTCTTTCTCTTCTCCTCAGGATGTCGAACGTGGTTGGGAGGAGGCTCTTCAGAGGAGGCCGGAAATTTGACAACTGCTGGGCGGCTCAGACAAGACAGGATGCTCAATGTCCAGCATATGCTCAGAGATTTGGTTAATAAATAATTCAATTAACCGAGACCCATCTGTTCCTGATGCACTAGCGGAGATGCAAAGATACGGAGCCTAACCATCAGCACACAGCTGTGACTCTGGATCCTGAACTATTCCCTCTTTTTTTTTACTCTCTCCCAACGTGCCATCTTAGCAACGCCATTGAAATCCAGCCGAGGGGACATAGGGGCCACAGTAATATGTGACAACCGGAAATAAATCGTTTCATGAATTATTCATTCATAACCTTTAGATGACCACATTAGATCCCTCTCTTAACACCCCTCTATGTTGCTGCCGCTGCTTTGTGTGTCTGGGGTTAATTTGCACATTAATGAATTAAAGCTAATGAACACAGCACAACAGGAGTCATTTTGTATTGTCCTCTTGAAAGATTTTACTCCACATTTTCTTTCCTTCATTCATAGACCATGCTTTGACATTGCTAGAGGCACCAAGTGATTATAAGAGGGCATGTGGATTTTGAACAACTCTAGTCCAGAAAGCCTCTAACCACGTGATGACAAGCAGATAGGCTCGTTATGGTGAAAAGATCATTTTATAAAAAAAACCCGCTCTGGATTATTTAATTATAAACTGTCAAATGCAATATTGAAAATATGAATATTTTATATAAATAACATTTAATCATTGCCCATGGCAAAATACGCACAGTACCATGACGTTCAGTATCACCCCACAGCCACTGTTCTCATATCAACCCAAGCAGCTAATTGGTGCTATCCTGTGACTAAAAATGGTTACCATGACTACCTACTGTAACACAAATAGAGGAGAGGATTAATTGTAATATATGAGAAAAAAATCTTTGATAGAAAGACAATAAAACATTAGTTGGTAAATAGTTGGTAAAATAATAAGCCGCTAATTATCGCAAAATAAACCCATTTCGTGTGATACAAGATCATTGCCATCTCGATTGGAGACGAACCACGTTATGACAGACTTTCTTTGAAATTTGTCTTGATGCATTGCTGTAGCAATACTAAATTGACTGCATGTCACTTTTGCCTGCTTTGCTGACCACTGGTGTCATTTAGCTCAATGTCATTTCAGTGCCTTCTATCATAATATCATATGAATAGATCTGGCTGCTCTTGAAGTGAAAGGCTAGAAATTGGTGTCAAGTCATGTTGTATGAATTGTTTGCAACTGGCTTACTTGATTCATCCTTGGCAGCGAAAACATCCCTTGTTGAAAATGGTTATTTTAGTTTGATGTACAATTTGAGAAGAGCTCAGATTCTTTGATGAGTTTACACAAATGGGGCACTTGTATGGATAGAAAACCTCAGTTGTCAATGATTTGTACAGTATACTCGGCTCTATATGGCTGATCTACACTTGACCTGGGGCACTCAAACACATGTAATTTCTTATATGAGAGGTTCAGCACACAGTATGTGGAAATTTACTAGTTGTGATTGCCACTCAGTTTTAAAATATATGGCTCCAAACTGTAAGTACACATGTAAGTGTGACAGGGTTAGAAACTAGAAAAACAACAGCAATATAATTTTAAAAGAACAAACTTTGGCAAGGTCAAGGTTAACTTTTTCCACTATATACTCCTGCTTGTTAGAATAGAGTCAGCATTTACACTAACATCCCTTAAGAGCTTTTGTCAACGTTAAGTCAGAAGGAACAGAGGTGGGACCATTGGAACTCCCATATGTTTACATTCATCACACAATGCTCCACTCTGTAGCCTAGAGTTTCAATGGTGGCTCTCTCACCCAATCAGACCTTTAGCCTGATTGGCTGAGCTGACTGGTGCCACCCCTCCCTTAGCAGCGCTACAGCATCATAGTGTGAAATTAACTCTTTTTTGGGTGACCTTGCAAGAAAACCAAGGTAGAATGAAACATATAACACTGAACAATGGTGAATGACTTCAGAAACCCAGCCCCTCAGCTGTTGACTAGTGCTACATGAAAGCATTATGGTTGACTTTGTTGAAGAATGGGAACTGATTTCTGCTCAGGCTCCACACCTGAATGGAGACAGATCTAAAGGCCTCTTCACACACAAGACAAGTACAGATCCCATTTTTCTTGTTCAAACCAACAACTATTTTTCATTCTGTAACATATCTGATGTTGTTTATAAAAAAAATGGCCGTAAAGCTACAAAGTCTACCAGTGTATATCTGAATATTTACAGTACATTCATTTTAAAACAGTGTACGTATATTGTTTGTTTCTTGCACTTTTAAAAATGACTAAATGTCTCTCTTAACGGTGCCAACTCTTTGCCTCCCCACACTCCCTACTTCTCCCAGTCACTCTTTCTGCAGTATTGATTTAAACAAAGGTGACTTGCCACTGAGGCAGCAATGCCACCTGAGAAAATGAGAAAAAAGCAGTTCCCATTTCCAGCAGAGATGGAAAGACCACAGTCCAATTGCTACCTTTTGTACACAGAAATCGAGCTGCTTTTCTTTCTCCTGAGAAATGTGGGTATTTAGCCTGAGGGTATTTTACTCCAATTTTCCTCCTGATAAACTAACAGATTGCATATCACTTTAATTAGTTTTGAATTAGCATGCTATGTGTACCACTACAATAATCTGATGCTTGTATTGAACAACATAATACACATAACAAGAATTGTTTTGGGGCTATTTTTTGGTACAGGTGTGCTCTTGCAGTAATCAAGCAATCTGGTGCATCTCTTAGAAAGCCTCATAACATGTAATGGATTCATTATGATTGACATTTAATTAATGCAAGAAAGACTAATTACATTTTTATTGTGTTTAAGGCTCATTCGCTGCATACTCTTAGCAGAGTCATTGAGATGAAAGTCAGGTGTGCTTTAATCAGGAACTCCCTTTAATCAGCTGCCTGTCTCAGCTTTCAGAGCTCATGCGAACCAACCAAGTAAAGGAGTAAAGGAATGGTTGGCATTTTCAAGAATGCTGTCAGGCAGGTGAAAAGTTAAAGACGTCATGACTGCTGGTGACGATACAGACCGTGTACTCTTATCCCACACATCATTAGAGGCTTCCAGCCATGTTGGAAGCTAACATAAATGGCAGCCAAGAACAAGAACAGCTGCATTTTAAACATTCACACTTCTGCTTCTATGATTCCTTTCTCTTGCCCCATCGACCTGGCACGCTGATTGTCTGGAGATGAAGAGCCTTGTGCACAGCAAGACTTGAAGAAAATAACAAAGTCGGTGTGATTTGAAAGTCTAATTCAGCTGCATGTACTCAATGGGCACACTATAGTGAGTGAATGGAACTGACTTCTCCAATATGATACCGCTCTTATTGCTACAAAGGCTCGGGAAAAGATATTCTTTATCCTTTTCTTACCTTTTCACTCTTTTTATCCAAAACCACAAATACTTTTTCTTTCTTTCTTGTTTTTTTGAGTGACAGCTTTTTCATTCCAACATTCACTGCAACTGTAGTTAAAGACTAAGTGAACTTCTCATCTGAGATAATTTCCCTTGCATATCACATTAGAAAAACATAGCTACAATGAGATGAGATAAACAAATGATGTTACATGTACAACACTGAAGGCAACAGAAACCAGCTGGGCAACTATGGTGACAGAATTGCTATTTCAGACTAAGCTCTCAACAAAGTGATTGCTCACATCCATTTCCTCCAAAAGCAAACAAAATAAATGGGATGGCTGACTGGCTGGCCGGTCGGTCGGATAGATGGACTGAGGATGGAACGATGGACAGATGGATGGAAGATGTGGCCAGACTGTTGTATGTACTGGATTAACCACACAGGATGGCTGTGGAAATCGTTGTTGGCAGGCCTGTAAATAGCTGTTTTCCTACTTGACAAAAGTGTGGAAAAGAAAACACACCTCTACCAGAGCAGATAAGCTGCCTTGACAGGGCACGAGTGCTTGTGCGAGGGGCTATCTCTAAGCTATTGAAAGACAACTTAATTGTGACATCTGGGAGAGGGGCTACTGTCTGTCATATGCATGATGAGTCCAGTGACAAGTCTTGGGTTGTGATATGTAGCCATTTTGAGTAGAGATGCACGGATCGATCGGCCAGGGACCGGAATCAGACGATTTTTCACATGTTTAGCTTGGACTGGTAACCGGACAGTTACCGGTTATCAGTTATCTTTCCGATTCCGATACGATCCATTTTGTTGCCAGTGGCACAGGCAATAATGTCAAACTTACCCATATTCAAGTGTTGATAAAAAAGGGAATCATGAAGCTAGAATAAAACATTTAATTTTTTTAAAGCAGAGGGTCTGTTTTTTTTGTTTTTTTTGATATATGGCATGTTCAGATATTCATGCAACAAAATATTCTGGCGGCCATGACATTTTTGTGAAAATGATCAAAAACGCTGAAGGTGGCTGGCCACTTTTTTACAAAATGCTGGCGGGGAAAGAGTTAACAGATCTCCCCCTATATTTATCCCGTACAAAAACACATAAAATAACACTTAATTTCAACATTTACTCTCCTTATACATTCTGACACAAAGCATGTTCAGAACTAGAAACATTCACTTCTCCTCCCCCTCGCAATGACATATCTTCTCTGATGACAAGTTCACTGGCACAATAATACCTCCTCTCAGCAACCTGTCACTCGCATGAAATTGCAGCAATTAACAACAATGATCCAACAAGCAAATCAATTCCCGATGGACAAAATCAAGTCCCGTCCCGTCACAAAATGAAAAAGAAAAGATTATCTCAACTTCCGTTTCATACCAATTCTAAGTGCAATGAATCTTCACTATTTTTATATGAAATTAACTGTTCTCATTTAGTAAATTATACAACACTTATACATTATTACAACACTTTATTCAAAGTGATTAACAAATGCAGAAATGCAACGTGATCCATCCTAAGTATGCAGTAACAAAATAAAATGCTGCAAAACAAAGCTCCCAGATAAGAGAATATAATATTTAGAGTAAACAGATTAAAATAAATTAGTATATATAATTTAAAATGAATGATAATTAAATGTATTTCAGAAATATTGTGGGCATCACATTTGCTGTCATTTAATTGTTTTATGTATTTTTCTGCATATATTGTGCAAACAACCTCCCTGCTCTCAGATACTGATATATGCATCAGTCCCATAACCCACTGATAACAAAAACATGTATTACCTATTCCATCTAGCAGTTTTCTAAAAATAAAGAGAAATCGTCTTTTCCCAAATGACAACACACCATCAGCACCAGGTCCTTCAGTTCCACCCACTCATTCCCAGTCACCCGAATATTAACCCGCCACACCCTCATCAAGCACCATAAGCATCCAGCACACACACACACACACACACACACACACGCACGCACGCACACACACACACACACACACACACACACACACACACACACACACACACACACACACACACACACACACACACTCATTGTCTGGTCTAGTCAGTCTCTACACCAGAGTAACTTACCTGACTACTCACCTTCCTATGCCTACCTCCATCGTCCTCTTCCAGAAACTTGTTTACTCTGACTAGGTATCATCATTGTGCTTGTCTTCAACCTGCAAGTAGAAAGACGTGTCAGTTAGGTGTGACTGGCATTTGAACTGTTTATGCTCATCACTCACCTGACTAAAGATCTTTTAGATCACCACCAACCCTTTAATAAAGAACTGTTACCCTTGCCTCTGTGTCTCCTCTCCTGTTTCATGACAAATGTGCACACGTTCACTCTTTTTGTATATCTAATATTAAAATGCTAAATGTTTCTGATCTCATCACATTCAGTTCATGTAAACTTAAAACTTACATGAATCATGAAAACAATAGACCAGTAGGGGTGTAACAATATATTGTGTCACAATATATCACAATACAAAAATGCAACAATATGTATCATGGATAGTGACAATATGTATTGTGTATAGTTCACCCAAAATTAAAATTACTGTGAGAGAGAGTTTTCATAGTTTTAGTGTCAGTACTACATTAAACTATATAACTTTAATAAGCTATTTTCAGCTTCAGAATCATGAATTATTTTTATTCTGGTGTCACTCTTGTCCTGTGCATTGAGGTTTCCAACACCAAGTCCAAGCCTATTAATTTCCACCCACAATGTAATATAAAATTTAGCATTTTAATCAACAGTACATTTTTTGTTAACCTTTTATCATGTATTTGAGTATCGCGATAATATCGTATCGTGAGTTCAGTATCATGAGAAGTATCGAATCATGACATGAGGGTATTGTTACACCCCTATAGCATAGGCCTATTTTTAATTAAAAATGGTGAAATTTCATAATGTTTGCATCCCTGGATATTATTGACGGTCGCTGAAGATTTCTTTCGCATTTGTCAAATAATAAAATGTTTAGCTACTTATATTTTACCACGCACACTTTCACTGCCAAAAAGCGTAACATTAGAATTCGCACTCGTCTTCTGTAAACAGTAAGCACCTCCTTTGATTTGATTGGCCATCTCATTCATTTTGACATTGAGCACTATTAGACCGCTGAGGCAGACCAGCCTAAAATTTTAACATTTAAAACTTTTTGTCATCCTAACAACAAACAGAGCGGTCCATAATGGAGTGCAGCAGAGCAGCATCAAGAATATCATATATTGATATTCAATATGTGACCATTTGGCCAATTCTAATTAATGATGTTTTAATAAAGTTCGGAGGAACACTTTGCCCAACCAATCAGCAAGAGATGAGGTATATACATAGCCGACTCACCTATGTTCCCCGGCAGTTTTCTGCATCCCACCACCACCCCGTCTCCTCGCACTCACCTGGTTAATATCCTAAACCGAGATAAGGGGGGAGTACTCTGGGTTTGAATCATAATTCAGTGCTTGGACCCCTCCCCTCGGACGGCACGCCAAATATTCATATGTTTTATTCAATCTGATTATTTGTAAGTGTGAACTCGTGAATTGGGGGTGGGGTGGAGGTGGGGACTTGTCACCATCAATATCTATAGTGGTTACGGCCCTGGTATACAGAGGAAGTGCTGAGCGAGTGTGTGTCTCCTGCAAGAGCACTTTAAGTATACATATAGAAACCACTCTTCAAACATGCATCCATACTGTGCACCCACACAAAAATAACACATCTTTCGCAGCCTACATGATGATTAGATTGGATAAATCCATCCACCCACTGTAACTGACGGAAAGCAGACAAGTATAGACGCATGTACACACACACACATACACTGTCTCTCTATCTCTCTCAGCCAGGTAAAGCTTTCTTCACTCCTGGTTGTTTCTTTCCTCTCATTGCAGCAAGTCTCTGCAGGGAAGCAAGTGTGTGGGAGTGCTTTCAACGAGCTCTCCACGCTTTCGCAGTGAAACGAGCACAACCTGCCCTTCTCCTCACTCGCTCAGTTCACCCTCACGCTCTTTTAGAGCCGTCTGTTGTCTCTGCCACACCTACGTCCCTATTCATCAAACCCAGAGCAGGATATCTAAGCTTGACATCTGGCCCTGTCTGACATGTCTCAAGTGACAGGATGGACAGAATTCTGAGAGACTGAAACCTCACTGTAACCTCTACCACCATTCAAAGCACCAGCAGATAAGCTGTTGTCACTGCATGCAGGCTGCCGATGAGCAGAGACTGAGCAGGGCTGGAAGCCAGAAACAGTGAGCTCACCGTGGTTGGTGCAATTATCTCTTATTGAACTCTTGCATCAAAGAGATGCTGTGGCCCCGTGGTGATTGTCACCCGCTTGTTCTGTAGAATTACATGCATTTCCAGTCTAAAGCGACATATTTCACCCATATGTAGTTTCAACACTTACTTGTACACACTCTGCTATGCATGTGAGAGCATGTGTATGTGCACATTTTATAGATCATACACACTCCTTGGCAAACAAAAAAAGGACAAGCCCAAAATGGCTAAACTATAAGTTTTTAATTGTCTTGATCAGGAAATTAGTTTAATTTAAGCAAATGCAGGAGTTGCATTGTGATGCTCCAGAGTGGTGTCTTCGAAAATCTCAAATATATAATTAAAAATGTATCTCTATCTCTACTGAAGCATGGAGGAAGAGGTGTCATTGTGTGGGTAACCTTTTTATATATATATATATATATATATATATATATATATATATATATATATATATATATTAAAAAAACAAAATTTATTTTGGTGGTTAAAATGTTTGGAGGTAAAAGTGCCCCCTTTTTTGAATAAACATGAAAATGCACAATCTGAAATTAAATGGTTGTAATTCAAGAATGCTTTGGAATATAGATGTAAGATTGTTTTAAATAAATAAATACACATATATATATATATATATATATATATATATATATATATATATATATATATATATATATTCATGAAATGTTAAGTAAATTAAAAAACACTTTTGCTGCAAAACAATGGTACATGATGACATGATAGAAACCATTTCTGATTGGATGTACAACAAATGTAAAATTTACATAGATGTATACATAACTCTCTTGTTTCTCTGTGAGGTTCAGAGTATATGATCACAGGCTAGAGTCACAACATGGGGGTCTTTCATGCACACAGCTGAAAGTCACCAAGGGGATGGAGGGGCGGGTTACTGGGAGGAGCAGAGGGATGAGAGTGGCTTTGCCCTGCACACGGCATGGATGCCTGACCTTTTAGGTGGCAGTCAGGTGCATCGCCTGACCAAGGAGAATACGAAGACAGGAAACCAGATCACAGATAAGCACGTAGGTGGCTCAGATGTTTTTTAGGTGCACTGGAGGAAACTGACAGTAAATTAATACATGTGAAATAAAATTAATAACACAAAAAATGAAGTGTAAATGCAAAATATGCAATTCTGTCATAACATTGCCATTAAGAGATGATTGTACTGATTTATATATTTCTCCTCCTCAGGCCTGTAGAGATGACAGATTATTTGTGATCATTTTCCTATTAGGCCTCTGCTCTACTCTGCCACTGCTCGAGAGATAATCAGTCAACAGCGGCAGCGCATGTCAATACAGCTGTAAGTTGATGGACTACAGACAAATATCAATCAATCTGCTGAAGAGTATTTTGGACCTACAGACAGAGTCATTTCTAAAAATATATCAGTGTAGAGTCAGTTTGAAAAGCTTTACGGAGTTGGGTGAATGTTTTTACAACTGCATAACTGTCTGCATGTATTAACAATTTATACAGTATCTCAGGCAAAATTAGAGCAGGATTGGACAAAATTCATAATTTAACAATTGTCTCCCTTTCAGCGCATGGGTGAGAATCTAAACTGAAATGGCGTCAGTCCGTAGGAAGTTGAAGTGGAATTTGAATTAGAATAACTGGAAGTGGAATTCAACAGGCATGGCATTTTGTCACATGAAGACTGTTCTCCACCAGGTTCATAAATCTGTCTGTAGGCCTATGTCATAAAACCATCAAGACCATAGAGTCATTTTCAAACGAGGGTGTCAAGTCAACATTCAAAGTTTGTATTGTTAAAAATTACACTTATTGAATACTGTATGAATCAACATTAATTTAAATACATTCTCCCTCAAATTCAATTCCAACTCTTCGAAAGCATTCCATATTCGAATCTGAATGATGCTCAATCCTGAAAGTAACATTAGCGATGGTAGCCAAAAGCATTCAATATAGAATTTGTTTATTCTCTATTCAGATTAGGAGAACGTTTACAGTTCAAACTGTAAAAAAAAAAAAAATAATAATAATGCATCAGTGTTCTTTGACTTTTATATTTCCTATGCCATTTCCTGTTTTAAAGAGCCTACAATTATGTGTTTAAATTAGCAAAGTACATGTGCCTTATTTATTCGCTTATTCAAATGATTGTGTAGATCCATTCTGAGAATTGCAGATTTTAGGAAAAAATAATAATTAAGAAAACAGGACTCCCAAAACAGCACTCTTTCAGCAGCTAGATTGTCTTTCACAGCTTGATGACAACTCTTGATGTGTAAAACTAATAAATTGGAACATACCAAAAGGACGGAGATTCACAGCAGCGTAGACCAGCATCTGTACCTTTAAGACCTTGAATGTAAAATAAATAATCACCAACACGTCTTTAAGTGTTAATATTGTCAGCTCTAACACATTTGCAGAACACAACCTTTATTAAAAAAAAAGTACTGCATGTACCATAGTGGCAGGCAGTACAGTGATGGATTTAGATGGTAAAACCATGGCACTTTTATTGTATGCACCATAATAACAGAATTCCTGTACCATGGTATTCCTATAGTACTCCAAGCTACTTCAATAGAACACGTCCAAATAAAGAACAATATGATAGTGCTATAGACTTTTTTTTCTAGTAAATGCCACGTTTAAAGTGTAAGCTAGAGTATTACACAAGCAAGAGAACAGGGTAAATGCTGAAGAGTAGATATATATTGCAGGAGCTACATGAACATTCTTCAAAAATTGTCATTTGGTGTTCGATGAAAAACATAATAACTGTACAAATTTGGAACAACATGAGGGTCATTAACAGATCATCCGAGTTTTTGGACAGTTTTTGATTTTGCAGTACATTCAACTTTTTTTCTTGAAAAAAAACAAAACAAGGAAAATCTATACATTTTTTATGAAAGACAAAGCCCATAGTCTTTGTAATGAAAGATGTGTTACTAAGCACAACTAAAGTTAACTTCAGGCTACACTACAATCACAAATTGTGTTGAACCAACACAAGAGCAGAGAAGCCCAACCAAACATGTTAGACACAAGTTAAGCATGTGACAGGTTTCATGCTATTGGTAATCAAAGCCAAGCATGTTCCACTGCTTGCCATCACTTTGTTGATTCCATTAGCTCTTTGAAGATGTTGACTTACTAATGGCTGTATTAGAGTGCCTGTGTGTTTGTACAACCCGATCACAGCTATGATTATGTACTGAATTGACAGTCGAGGCATGATATCTTCCCATGATATACTTCCCATTCCTAAATGCTCATCAAAATATTATGGCCAAATACACTAGGGCTGTTCTAAACAAGTAGAGATCCACAAGCCCCTCTAACTTAACACTCTTTCACTATCTCTATTAGTGGTGGGAGGTCTGTCCAGCACAGCTGTGTCCCACATTTGGCTTTATGTGCTAATTTTTCCATGTATATGTGAGACAGCTATTTAGAGAATCAAGACGAAGGTCATCCTATATGATTAAATATTGGTCCTATCTGGAGAGGGACTAGGTTTTCTTTTACATAAGCCTCAATGACTAATAAAAAGCATTTGAATCTTTCGTAGTTCTTTAAAAAAATCTCTCTTCAAAAGAAAAAAAAAAGCGTCCCTGTACATTCTCCATAGCCTGAAAGGAGCCATTATTACGTTGTTTTTGAATCTTGAGTAAATGTGGGGGACAGACAGTTGAAAGGAGGAGAACTGAAGAGAGGGAATGTGCCCTTGTCTGTTCAGACCACTTCAGCTCACAAAAGCATAACCTGATTCTTCTATGAGCCAGAATGTGTCTTTACCTAAGGTATCATAAAAAGACACTAACCGTTCCCACAGTTCACCTGACAAGTGAATGACTACTCTGATAAGAACAGAAAAGACTTAACAGTACCATCTCATCTCATTTAAAGGGATAGTTCATCCCCCAAAAAACTCATCATTTATTCACCCTCATCTTTCGTTTATCTTGTTAATCTAAATAATGTTGTGTCCATCCATTGAAAGTCCATGCAACCAAACTTCATGCATTAAAAAGTACAAAAAGACAAAGTTTGAATTAAACTGTTTCTGAAAAGACACGTTTGATCCTGAACAGATTTAAGCTTTTATTCACATGTGAACATTGATCAACGCGCACACATTGCATTAAATATGGTATGGTATGGGTGGGGGGTTTGAAGCTTGTCTTGTTCTAAAAAAACATAATAATAATAATTGGTAAACATATAACCGTACTTGCTTGATGTGCGAGAACAATCCTCACTGGTTGTTGTAGAAGCTCGAACGTGCTTACATGACATGAGAACAAACCTTATCAGTTCTCGCATGTCAATCAAGCACAACTGAGCTTCCGTTTACCATATTTGACATGCTCTATCTATGTGTGTTGATCAATGTCTGAATAAAAGCCTAAATGAAATCGGTTAATCATATAAAACAATCTCGTCTCATCAGAAGACTTGGATTAAACTCCTTGATTCATATGGATTACCTGTACAATGTCTTTATGAACTTTTCAAAGCATACCATTTTGGTTGCTTTGACTTTCAATGAAGGGACATAAAACTCTCAGGTTTCATTAAAAATATCTTCATTTGTGCATCAAAGATGAGCAAAACCGACATTGGTGCTGATGCCGGGCTTGTGAAGATGGCATGACGTGACTTGGAGACAGCCGTAACATGTTTGCCCTTGGACTAAATGACATCTGCCTGCTGACTGCTACTGTCTGTCACTGCTGACTGAGTCCTCTTGAAATGTGGATCTGGGTATAATGTGTGTGTGTGTGTGCGTGCGTGCGTGCGTGCGTGCGAGCGAGCGAGCGAGAGAGAGAGAGAGAGAGAGAGAGAGAGAGAGAGAGAGAGAGAGAGAGAGAGAGAGAGAGAGAGAGAGAGAGAGAGAGAGAGAATATGTGGGGAGAAATGCAGGTTGCTGCCCAACTGTGCAAGAAAATCCCTTGTTCTATGTGTTGTGTGTGTGTTTTAGTGTGTGTGTGTACGCTGATCTTCATTTGAGCGTGTGTGAGGTTATTCCTCACGAGCGGTATAACATATTCACAGACTCTAGATAAACAACTAATGAAATCCCTCTCTGCCTCCTAATCTAAATACCAGAGCACCTTGGGCACTTCACCAGACGCCTGGCAGGAAACCAACCTGCTGCTCAGAGCTTTCCCATTACCTTTCCTCATCTACCCTCTGCCTTGGCCTACACATCAAACAACTTATACCACCAGCACGGGCAATGCAGAGATCCTCGAAATGTAGCCTACTCCAAAACAACAGTGTTTTATGGGTGCTGTGCTACACACGGTGACAAATGTAAAATAAGCACCTGAAAAGACTAATGGCCCGGTCTTCTGCCGAGGCCGTAAAAAAGCTGTAATTTTTGCCAGAGTGACAGGTAACATGACTCTAAATCATTCGTTCTCCTTCTCTCTCACTCCAGTTGTCTCGTTTCTCCACCCCTGCAGTCTCCTACCGAGCCCGAACCCGGTCCTGCTCTCGCAGCACTGGAATTACTATTGGCAAATCGAGCCAGGCAGGATTAATTGTAATTCAAGGTCTATTACTGCAGCACTTGCTTGCTTTTGCTGGATTGCCGGTTGGGCACAGAAAGAATGACTGTTCTGAGAACTGCCCCGCTCTGAGATTGTTGATTAGCCTTTTGATGGAATTGGTAAAGCAGTGGAGCTTGACTCACTGTGCCCTCTCACAAAAGAAGAAGAAAAAAAAAAGATTTTAGAAGAGTATAGAGAGAAGATGCAGAAAGAAAAAAAAGAAAAAAAGAATGAAGTATATCTGTGTGTGGGGGGCGAAAGGATTATCAGATTCCATCAAATGTGGAGATGTGCTGCCCCCCTGAGGAAAGATGAAAATCAAAGGGATCGAAGAGAGGGAGACACTCAGACAGAAGAAGAGCAAAAGAGAGAGGGAGAGAGAGAGAGTAAATATCAGTGTTGTTATTAGGTTTTGCATGCCGGCACTGATTTCCAGCTGTCTTGCAGCCGGGGCTCTTGCGACTCTCTCAGCACTCGTAAATGTCACACCTCGTACATGCCAGTGTGCTTCAACACAGCCTCTATTTACCTCCCAGAATGGCAACGTACACCACCACGGATCACCACTGCAAAGGCTGATGAATCTTATGAGAAAGGATTTGACGTTAAGCCTAGTTTTGAAAGAGGAGGACACCATCCCATGTCTCCACCTGCCAAACATTGAAATGCATTATGCAGATCTTAAGATCACAGGAAGTGTCTGTACAGGAAGGAAACCAGGCTATAGCTGTTAGTCAAGGCTTTTATGCAGAGTATAGGAGAACATTAGAGAGAGAAAAACAAGCATGGTTATGTAGAGTGCATTACCGAGGACCAAAGGAAAGGATTGGTTAAAAGTATTATTGTATTAAGAAATAAGGAACCCCCTCAGGAATCTTTTTCTGCATCAGTTGTACTGTATATTTACAACAAATAACAAACAAGTATTTCTTTAGACTGTATGTGTGCATTTATTTTGTATGTACACATCTCATATCTTGAATGAGAGTCTTCATAAAAACATAGCCTTCCGCATATACACAATGATGTACCGCTGCAGACAAATGTATACTATTATATTATATTAGTAGTTCTATATACAGTATGTCCTACAGAATGAAGTGGCTTTTGGTGATGTCGATACCAAAGGTTGCATTAACTGGAAACAGCCTGTCATTTATTGAATTTTAAAAACTGTCAATCTTTATGAGAGTAAAAAAAAAGGAGAATAAGGCAATTAGCATCTTCGCCTGGTACATGGTATGTCTGATATGTGTGGCTTCTATGTTTAACTGTAGTTTTTAATTATAAAAATAATAAATAAATAATTAATAATATATTATGTTAATTCTGTATAAAAATATATATATTATTTAAAATTAGCTATTATATGATTCAACTATATTTAAAAAAGTAGTTTGAATGAAAATAGTATACATTTACTATAATTATATTAAAATCAATATATTTAAATTATACATATTATATTATTAAACAAACGTAATAATATAATACGTTTGTAATGTTAAAATATATTTTATTATATTATAAAAATATTAAAATTGGGTATATTAGGATGATATGGTATACATCTATAATAACCACAGAAATCTGAAACAAACATGACGGATAAAAATAGACATGAGGAAAGATTTACAACTAAATCCATCAGATTGATGGGTAAGGATTATTTGAAACGCAACCTCTAGTCTGTTCATCAAAAAAAAAAAAAAAAAAAACTCTAACATCCTGGTGTCGTGTCAGGACCATTTGAAAAGAGAATCATGGCCTGTTGGTTGGCTGTCTTTGACAAATATTGAAGCAGATCTCTAGGGAGAAGCGTTTAATCATCTGGCAGGCACATAAAGTCTAATGGCATCTGCACACATTAGCACAGGTGATACAGTAGGTCCACTCCACACCCCATCATATATGTTGTGATACAGCCTTGAAGCCCTATGTCTCTCCAGGGAACACAGGCATGACGCTCGTTACACTTGGCTGCACTGACTGCGATTATTTATTTATCTCTCGCTGCATTTATTCCCTGTGCAGCATTTTGCCTATCCACTCCACTCAAGTTTTGTCTTTCTCCTGTCCTTCATCTTCTCATTGTGGCTCTTTGGTGGAAGCAGAGGGCGCTGTGGTTGAGGGAGCTCAGTGGAACCGATTCAGTCGAGTAGGTAAACAAGTCAGACCTTAATCAGAGAGAAGACTCAGAAAAGGGTCCTGCTGGGTGAGTTGGGCCCCAGACTGAGGGCCCTCCCTCTCAGGGACAGCTTGAACGCAGCAGGGGGCAGCCTTTCAACAGGAACTTTGATAAGTACCGAAGGGACACTTTCATGAGGAGGGTCCCACACAGCTTCCACTGGGTCTGCGACAGATCAACAACTCATCTATCAAGATGGGTAGACAGCAGGAGGATTCATTAGTGCCCAACTAAACAAAGAACCATGTGTTTTGGTGCAAAATTAGCATCCAAGCATAGCAACACACAGCACATTATATCAAATCGTTGAATGCAGTCTCGTTGCTTTGCCAATCTCATCTCATTCGTACAATGAGATGTTTCCTCATTTCTCCTCTGCTTCTAGCTAGGGCAGTGTTTTTATGCAAGGACAACAACATCTCTAATTGAAAAATCAAGCCTTTTTAGGAATTTCGTTGATTATGAATCGTGATCAAACATTCTGGTTGATGAGGAAATTGGAACGGTTCCATAGTAGAAAGATCTCTTTTTTTAAATAATCTTCTCATTGATCTTTTTTTAACAAACCAGATAATGTATTTCACCCCTTTGCATCATCCAAGTGAAGTCACCATTTTTTTCTCCCTCTAGCCTCACAAGTAATTTAATTTAAATTATTCCAACTTTGAATTGAAATCGATCTACAAATGAAAGGCAATTAAAAACCACAGAGCTTTTTTTAGTAAGCCTCGCTCACGTTGTATTATTGATAATTTAGACAAATTAGAGAGGTGACTGAGATTTAGACTGGTGTGTTGAGGAGGAAACTGCGTGTTTGTTTTCCTGTTCAGGCCCCCTGTGTGTGATGTTGGGGGAACAGAATCTGTTATCCCGAAACCCTGGAGGAACAGACTTCAGAGTGATCAACAGGAGGCCCGGCTCCTCTCTTCCTCTTTGGACTATGAAAACTCTGATTCTTAGTCTAGTGAAATCAATAGCTAACGATGCACAATTAAAAGGAATAGTTCACCCAAAAATAAAAATCGTGTCATAATTTACTCAAATCAAATGTGTTGGCACTAGATGCACTGCATTATCTGATGTCGCATACATGAGAACCAATGGTGTTTGGCATCAATGTGCTATTTTTTGTTTGACTTGAGTTGAAACTGAAATAATTACCATTGAACAAATAACTTAAATGTTGGTCTGTTTCCCCACACAAAGTTTTCTGTGGCTTCAGAACACTTGGAATATAGTACACTGTCACGCATCATACAGACTATTTTATGAAGGTGTTTTATTTTGTAGTTTGACAGCTTCAGTCCCCTTTCACATGCATTCGATTTAAAAAAGAGCCAGGCTATTATATCAGGTAAGAAAGAAAAAAAGCAACACTTTTTAAGAAGTTTATGGTAATAAAGTACTTACAAATCATTTGCAAACTATTAGTTTATAGTTAATTCATTAATATATATTGTAGCCTCTACAATGTTAATATATTAAGCTATAGGCTTATACAAATAGTGAGTTCTTCACTCATTATCACAGTAATAAACCAAATTATTATTGTTTAATTATCCCATTTTCCATGGCCTAATTAAATGTTTAAACCATTTAAATATTAACTATTTACTCCTTATAAATTACCAAATAACATTTCCTTTACTATGAGCTAATTAAACAATAATAATTGTTTAATTAAACAAATTATTATTATTTGTTTTTTGGTAACACTGTATATTATAACAATATGATAACTGAATGATAACAAGTATACAGTAATAAAGTACAAAGCATTAACAAACCATTAGTTTATAATATTGTTATCATATACAGTGTTACCAAAAAACAAATAATAATAATAATACATGATTTTCCAATTAATCACAGTCTTTTTTGAACAATTCAAATTTTTGAATTCTTAAGATTGATTTTTTTACCCTATGGCCTGGTTTCACAGACTTGGGTTTAGACTAAGCCAGGATTAGGCCTTAGTTCAATAAGATATGTCAGTGCAAGTTGCATTCAGTTAAAACAGCTGAAACACACGACTATTCCTTTTCTTCCTTGTAGGCCTGAAACGAGACTTCAAGAGATTTCCACGACGCATGCACGAGAATTGCGATCTCCTTCAACTACTTCAGTTAAGTTCTCGCGCGTGCGCGTCATGGAAATCTCTTCGTGTCGTTATTTTTGGTTGTTTTTTCGCACAAAAAGTATTCTCGTCGCTTGATAAACTTATAGTTGAGCCACTGTTGTGACATGGAATATTTAAACATTTTCTTCATTGACTTTCTGGGCCGTCAGGTTTCAATCCCTAGGGAGCCTATGGAGGAGTGATCCAGCTGTCACATTTAATCAAAAATATCTTCATTTGTGTTCCGAAGACGAACGAATGTCTTACGGGGTTGGTACAGCATGGGAGTGAGTAATTAATGACTTAATTTTCATTTTTGGGTAAACTAACCCTTTAAGATGCGTTTTGGTTGATCAGATCATATGTAGACAAGGGAGACACATACCTGTGTGCTGTTTACACCTGGTATTTTAATCTCTCACTTTAGTTCAAATAACAAAATAAGCTTGCGCATTTTACATATGAAACCCCAGAGACGTCGGATAAACGAGTAACAGCTTTCATTTCGGCTCTGATAGCAGCGAGGGGGTTGTACTGTTAGCAGAGGTGGAAAAAGTAATAAAATATTCTACTCAAGTAAAAGTACTACTACTTCAATGAAATTTTACTTAAGTACAAATAAAATTACCCGGTCAAAAAATCTACTCAAGTAAAAGTAAAAAGTAGCTTATTTAAAATTTACTCAGAGTAAAAGTTACTGACTTACTTTTTTAACAGCGGGGTGGGCGACTCTCCCGTGTATGGTTGTAATGGTAGGAGATTTTCACAGTATGATAACGTCTCAGAAAATATCACGGTTTACAGTATTAATCAATTATTAAATAAATAAACTGTATTATTAAATTATGGTTATTATAATTATTATTATTATTATTATCATCAGTTAAAATGACAGTTAAATGAACGAAAACAGTTTTTTTGTTTTGTTTTTTGTTTTTATTATAACAAACTTGAAACCATTTGTTTGTTTTGTTAGTTAAAAAATTTAAATTTCAATAAAACATGTCCAATCAATTAAATTTGATAATTGATAATGGATTAGATTAACAACTTATTTTTAACGTTAATAATTTATTAAAATGTTTAAGAATAATATTGTCTTATGGAATGTATTCATTCAGAAAATGAATCTTTCTTTTTATGATGTAATCCAAATATATTATCAAAAACGGTGGTAATCAAATTTAAATTTAAACTTGTGTCCTTCTGGGGAAGCGCTGCAAAAACGGATTTACTAAATTAAACCATGGACAAAAAATATATTCCTTTAATGTTTAAATAAAATGTATTATTATTGTTGTTGTTATTATTTTGAGAAGTAGAATAGTAATATATTTCTGTCATAATTTCTCCTAGTAAAACCGAACTTTTATTTTGAAGGGTTGTAGTGAAGACCAAAAATGTAGAAACGTGTTTCAAAGCGTAGCTGACCATGGTTTTGTTTTTCTCAAATAAAATGATGAAAATGCTCATTAGGCGTTCTCTCAGAGCAGCTCTGGAAATGTTCATGTATTCATATCCTCAAATTGTTTGTGAGACGCTGAAAACACCATGAAACGTCACGCATACTTGAGTATGTAGTAGACAAAACGGCGCAGCTCAGCAGAAAAAATAGGGATATATTTACATGCAGTATTTTTGTGCTTAAATGTTCACAGACCATGTCGTGATTGGATTTATTGCACAGTTCTACTTTCCATGTATTCATGCATCCATTATTTTGCGTGTTTTACGTGACATCTGCGTTATGTGAATTCCATTTTCATAACTGGATTCTGGGATTCCCTCAGCATCACGTAAGTCATTCGGCCTTAAATTATAATCAGGACACACCTTTATCTGCAGGAGGGATGGTGTGTCCTATGTATCCTCCTTTTTCAGCCACTTTGCGTCCACATTTTTTGCAAATCGGATATTTATCCTCGAGGACAACCACGTTTTTTTTCTACAAAGTAGTTTCATACTGGCCACAATCCGCTTCATAAGAATTCGAGGGCGCTTTGCTTTCAGCTTCAGCTGGGTCTGCGTCACCTTTCTTGCGCGTTTGTTCTCCCGGCTCCCGCCCTTCAACCAATGCAGTAGTTTCCGGAGCGTGATTTTTTTTTTCTCCCTTGTATTATTATTTTTTTACTCAGTAACGGATATGATTTCAAATGTAGCGAAGTAAAATACTTCAAACAAAACATACTTAAGTAAAAGTAAAAGTACAGATTTTAAAAACTACTTTAAAAAGTAGAAGTAGGCTACACAAAAAAACTACTTAACGCGAGTAAATGTAATTCGTTACTTTCCACCTCTGACTGTTAGAGTTGTACAGTTGTACCAGTTGTACTGTTATGTTAGAGGGGCCAGTTACAGTTACATTTAGACCTTATTGTTGTCATCATTTTCTGCACTGCACTGCAGGCATAAACAGGCAAAATACCATGTTTATAATAATCCAACAATCTATTTGCATTTCCTTTATATTTTTACATTTGCATTACATATTCAGTATCAGTCACAGTAAATGTATTTGCATTTCCAGTATATATTTTTTTACATTTGCATTACATATTCTGTATCAGTCACACTAACTGTATTTGCATTTCCATTATATTTTTTTTACATTTGCATTACATATTCAGTATTAGTCAAAGTAACTGTAATTGCATTTCCATTATATTTTTACATTTGCATTACATATTCAGTAAGTATCAGTCACAGTAATTGGATTTCCATTATATTTTTTTTACATTTGCATTACATATTCAGTATCAGTCACATTCCGCGATTTTTGTGTTTTTTTTTTGTTTTTTTTGCAAAAAGATCAGCAAAATATCCTCTAACCTGGCCTTTTTAGGGGGCTTTCCTCTCAGGGCGGATGAGAGGATGCTTAATTGCTTTTTACCTGACATCTTTGAAAGACAAATGCAATGATTAATGCATCCATGGCCAGGATATAATTATAAAATATGACATGATTTTAAAAGTGACCTATAACATCGACTATGCAATACACTTTAACTTATTTAGTGCTTATAAAATTATTAAGCCTAGTTGGAGAGAGAGATGTTTATAATGTGACAATATGTCAGTCATCGTGTGATAACGAAAATATGACTAGGCCTAGGGTACTTGTTCTGAGCAGGTGTTGTCAGTGAACAGGCTGTAAAACTGTTGGCTATAGTTACAGACACTCAGTGATGAAAAACTGATGCTAATTATCTGGGAAACATTCTCTAACATCAGTCAAGTTGTCATTGTTTGTGTCCAACAAGTTGTGAATTTGTTGTAACATTAAAACAGGAGATCATGACTTACTCTGTGATAAAAGTGATGCTCGAAGCTCCAGTGGTTTCATCCTATTTCGTTTCATCTGTGGGTGAACGAAACTTTCGGAAGATGCTGTAGCAGAATCACGTGAACAATTCCAGGATATGCTTTTTTTTTCATTGTTTGTTGCGTTAAATCTTACCCAGATACAATAGTGCTATTTTCTGATTGGCTATTGTGTAGCACCTTTATTTTATTTTTTTTTGATTGGCTGATAAGTGGCAGGGTTGACTGCAGAACTCCAGGGGAGACGCGCTTGATTCCCGCCGGTTCCACAGTGAGAGCGGCGCGGCCAGAGATATTGCGGCATATTAAATATATTATAATTAGTTTTTCCGCATGAGAAATACAATGTGTGGTGGGAGTGCGTGACAAAAGACCGAAATGAGTGACTGAAAAATTATTTTACACTCCTCATTTAGGGGGGCCACAAGGGGATCCAAGCTTGTTGTCACAGGGGCACTGCCCCTGTGACAACAAGCAGTAAATGGTACGGCAGTAAAGTTTCTTGATTATTACGCAGGAATGAGAGTATAGTTCCTAGCCTAGAAAATCGCAACTTTACATTTTCCGTCGGTCTTAGTGCACGATGTAACTACAGAAGAGTCAAGTTTTAAATAGGAAAAATATCGAAACTCTTTGGTAATTTTTTTTTGAGAAATGCTAATGGTCTTGTCCACTTCAATTATGTAGCTATGCTAAGCTATACTAAAAGTGGTACCGCCAGAACCGGAGATCAGCTGAATGGATTCAAAAACGGTAAAACTAAACAGTTTAACTCTGGGGGAGTTGTAAAATGAGCCTTTTTCCAAAAAAAGTGGAGTATCCCTTTAATTTATATAGTCAAATATGCAATGTTATTTTACATTTGATTATTTTATTCAATTTCTGTACCTAAAAAACTAATGTTAGACCTACCTAAAAAAGCATCGTTTATTTTATTAGTACCTTTGCTCTATTATATGTATTTGTGCTGTTGCTTGTGGTTAGATTATTTGTTCATATTTTCTTTACTTTATTTGACAGTAGTCTTTTTTTCCTTGAACATAGTGAACCTAAAACCGTGATACAAACTGAACCGTGAGCTATTTGAAACGTTGCAGCTAGTACAGTGTCACAGTCGGAAGATGATTCAGAGTGAGAGGTTTTTGTGGCGAAAAAGCCCAAACCCACCATTTTCGTGAAGACTGGCTGCGAGAATTCAGCTGGTTAAGGTAGTACTGCAAGGAGACGAATTCCATGACCTGCGAATGTTGCAGTCGCTACCCCATAACTGCGGGGAACACAAAGTTTGCAGACAGTGCAGGCACTTCACAGTTTAAACACAATACGCTAGTTAAACACAATCTTAGCCTCAAGCATAGAGTATGTGGTGACATGTTAATAAATCAAAAAGCAACGCCACTGCCGCGGTTGCTTTTAGAAGACAAGAGGTTGTAACATTAAATCAGAGCGCAAAGGCATTGTAATTTCTGCATCTATTATCAAAGTATTTATTAGTTATACACTGGAAAGTTAATTAGTAGAAATGTGAATATTTGGTTAGTAGCCTATGTTGATTTACGGTGTGTGCTCCTAAATTTTCTGGTTGTGGGATGCTCTGATCCGATATTTGTATCGTGTATCGGGGTCGATGCTGAATAAAATTCTAGATTGGGTATCGGCGACAATTGCCCCGATCTGCTAGACGATATAAACGTTTATGGAGATGCCGGCGCTTAAAAGCTTTCGCACCGCCGCTGTGCTGTGCGCAGTGTGTGACATCATATGCTAGCAACGTGAACAGCGAACAGCATGGAGCAAGCCAAAACATCTGTAATTTGGAGGTATTTCACAATAGTTATGTCAACAAGTTCCAACGTGGTTTGCAGTATATGCCAAGTAAATGTTCAGAGGGGTGGTGATTAAATTTCTAGTATTATAATTCGAAGTTTTATGAAGCATTTACAGAGATTTCTTAGCAGCGCCAGCGGTCTGTTATCAAGAAATAACAGACCGCATTCTACATTAGAATTCAACCAAGCCATGTAATAAATAAATATATATTCAGATGCCATATGTGTTGCTGACTGTACCGCAGTTCAGATGTTATGGGAAGGAGGCGGGAACAGGTGAACATTCAAACATTTTAATAAATAAATAAAACGCATTAAAAAAATGAAAGTATAAGGGCCTTTTCGCATATCGCGTGTTTTGCGCGCCCAAGTTCGTCATTTCAAATGTAGGCGCTCATAATGGAACCGACGCGGTCGCGGTGCGATGCGCTTGTTTTTTCCAAGCGCGTCCGCGCCACATCGAGATAAAAACATCTCAACTTTTCAGAATGCCGCAAGTGCACCGTAGGTCACGTGACAAGAACCAACAGACGCCTCCGGAGCGCAACCGCCCTAGCGCTATATGTGAACAGGCCCTAAAAGCCAGCAGACCCTCGCGGACGACTGCTGGCCACAGAAACAAAACACAAAATAAAATCAGGCCTGCTGTTCCTCTCTCGTCCTTCACCGTCGTAGCTCCTCCTTTTATGCTTCCGCTCCTCCTTGAGAGATAAGTAGCCTATGCAGTATTGAGAATGAGAATGTGACGTCACGCGTATCACTCCGCGTTGCATTGTGGGAAGGATGCGCCATCTTGGAAGGATACGCTATCCGTTGTCGTGGTTACTTCGACCGTGAGACCGAGAGAAATAGCGACAGAGAAAGAGAGCAGCTTGATATTTGTTTGCATTTTTGCGATAAGGCACAGTTTCTTGGGAATAAATGAAGAAGGGGGAAGCAAAAGGAAAGGGGCTCTATCGGGAGAGACAACAACACTAAGCAGCGTTATTTAGAGAAACTACTTGACATCAACAACATGGACCCGTACGACCTGCTACAGAATGGACGAAAGACCCAAAGCACTACCACCTTTCACATACCCTGACACAGTCAATTACCTGGTTTATGGTATCAGTGCCTAACGTTAGTTACTGCCTACACATTACAATGCAAGAGTTCAGAAGCTTTAAGTCATTAGAAGCTTATGAACAATTCTGCCGCGGCTGGGTGCAAGACTTAGAAACCCCCAAACCTGTAACGTTAAACTGCGAGAGTTCAGTCACACTTGATGTTTCAGGCCTCATTCATATGTGGAAATAAATCTGATATGAATCAGATACGTGCATTTGCACCACCTGCCGTGCAACATTAAGCGGGCAGATCGGACATTCCCGTCACTGCGAGACGTACGTCATTCAAAAAAGTGTATTCTTAAAACATTTCGCGGTACAGATATATCTGTAACAAATTAAACAACTCTAGTTGAATAACAGAGTATTCATTTCGTTCGTTTGTGTTAAATAAAAGGCGAACTGTGCTGAAATGTGTTCCTTTTGAAATCATGCTTTGCTCGCTGTTGCTGCTGTCAGTTTATTGACAAGCAGTTTCTCTAAATAAAGCTCGCTAGCATTGTTATTTAGTCTCTCCCGATAGAACCCCTTTCATTTCTCTTCCTTCTTCTCCATATCTTCCAAAGAAACTGCGGCGTATCGCTAAAATGTAAAATGTAAACAAATACTAAGCTGCGCTGTCTCTCTTTCGTTATTTCTGGAATGTTTAGTCGCGCCTCTGTGAAGTTCTGAAGGCGTTGCCCCTGGCAACCGATAGCGTCTCCTACCATCATGGCCGACCGGCTCAGACCCCGCCCAAATCGGCACGTGACTCCTCACTCTCAATATGACTAAAGTAATTTTTGAGACTTATATATATACACATACATATATATATATATATATATACACACTTTACAATCATTTTAATCAATATTTAATCAATTATAAATAAATAATTAAAAAAGATGGCAACTTCTTGAATTCTTCTTTTCAAGTTTTTCGATCGCGTCTCCTGTGAAGTTGATCTACTGTTTGTATAGACCCTTTGCATGTGACGTCACGCTCTACTCGCGCGAATTCTGAACGCCATGACGGACGGCGGAAGAGCTATTCTGTAGACGGACGGCAAGCCAGAAGAGTACGTGTTTGTGTTCGTTCTGGTTATAAAATGGTTATTTCGTGTTGTGCCGTGGGCTGTGCTAATAGACAGGGTAAAGCCAATATATCGTTTTATCGAATCCCATTTGATGGGGAGAGAAGGCAGCGATGGGTTGCTGCTATCCGCCGAAAGGACTGGCAGCCCTCCAAGTACTCCAGGATTTGCAGCGAGCATTTTTTACTAGGTAAGATTCATGTATTCCCCAGTTACGTGTAATTCATTTTTGTAAAACCATACAGTCATCAATGTCCAGATAGAGACCCAGTCAAATTAAAATTTGTAACATGAGTAACCTAGGTATGTAATGAGCAAGTAACGTTACCAGAGCGTGATAGGGCTGTGCAGTCTACCCATTCACACTGATCACCCGTCTCAATAATGTCATCTGTATCTGACACAAAAAACAACGCAGATTTTGGTGCACTTAAATGTCTATGCTTCTCTCTGATGCTCATAAACTTACTTTAGAGGCAACGTAAACATTGCCATGTGAGGCTATTTAACTCTACTCTTGACAGCAGGTAACGTTAGCTAGCAGCTGGATAAAAACAGTTAAAATGCTTTGCAATTATGATGTACCTCCCTCCGCCGTTAGCGTAGCATCGCGTACCTGTAACCCAGCCAGCTACAAAGAACTGGTAAGCATCCAGACTTTTAAAGGCTTTAAGATCAGCACCCGTGTATGGCGATACCCCGTTTACCACATAGTGGTACAAATCGTGTGGGCTGAAGTCGGGCAGATTCGGCGATTTTATGAGGTCCGTAAAAACTGAAGGAGGAAGAAGGTATGGGTCGGTATCCAATCCGGCTATCTCCAACTTCTCCAAATACCGCTCTTTGTGAGCACCTACCAGATGCCCTACCTCGACCGATAACGGCACGACAACTTTTTCAATAAAAGAAGCCATGAAGTTTAGTGGTATCTTATCTATTTTAACCTGTTTAACTAATCAAACTTCCCGCGCGTCTACTACTGTTTAGCCTGTGCGTCCAGTGATTTTGCCGTCCAGCATGGCGTCGTCACGTGGTCGTGGTCACGTGTTTGCAAAGGGTCTATTCACTCACACTTCACGCGGTCTGACCGAATGCACACTTCACACGATATCACAGCTGGATTTGATTAAATCGGCAAGGTTTGTAAAATTAAATGTTTATTAGATATTCAGAGATTTGTTTAAATGATGTAGATGCACATTTGCTGAATGTTGACGGTAAATGAGAAAGTATATAGCCCAATTGTAACAAATAATATAAAAGCAAACGCTTTACTTTTTCGCATACCATTTACTTTCTTTGTTTACCAGTTCTGTCTAACAAAGTATTAGATGTCACTGTCAGAGATCGTAAATTACTGAAGACGGAGAACTGTGAGTGAGTGCTGTGTGATCAGGTGCTGCCGTTCTTTTCTCAGGCTGGTGTTGTCAAAATAAAAGTCCGGAGGCCCGTCAAAATAAAAGTCACGCTTCCAACACATCGGTCAATCAGAAAAACTTATCGGCCGATGCCGATAATTAAAAAATGCTAAATATCGGCCTTGGCGATATATCGGTCGACGGCTAGCTCATTGGTCGCACGTCAGAGGCACCCGGGCCATTGGATGTGATGGTGCTAGCTGTGCAGCAGCTGCAAATGCGTTCCTTTTCCTCGATTTACTGAAAAGGAAAAACTCCTTTTCCTCGATTTACTGAAGCTTTCATGTAAAACACATTTGCAGCTGCAGCTGCTGCAGAGCTAGCACATTGAGCGTCTGGCTCACTCATAGTCTGTGCTGCGGCGACTGCACATCCAATGGCGCGGGCGCCTCTGACGTGCGAACATGGAATAATCTCTCGATCAAACTCCGCTTCCCGAAAGTTATAAACTGCCTCTAGAACCCATTTAAGGTACAAAAATCTATGCAACAAAAATAGTGATGCAGTTAAGTATTTTTTTTTCGCTCAGCCGAGCCCTCTCTGTTGCTGTGTGGAGCAGCCTGTCAGTCACCTCTTCCTGAACGTCACTCACGCACTGCGGTCTCATGAGGAAACGCAGCTTTTTGATATAAAGTTTTTCTTGTTCCCGAATACAAATATTTGTAATAAGTATTTGTTCGAAATAAGTATTCATAGAAAACACGTTATTTGTGCCTTTCCGAAAACCGTATTCGGGTTTTGACTCAGATTTCTTTCTTCTAAGTTGCTATTCGCTATCAAGGACAGCAGCATCTGCATGAAAGGCTTCACTACAGATTTCATCTTGTGGCGTAATGTCTCTGCAGCTTGGTGTTAGACCGAGGGCCACTTCCATTATCCAATAGGCTTTGTCCACAGCCCAATGCCATTTCATTTGTCAGTTTCACTGGGTAAGTGCCTGTGATATATCATCTCCCACTGCCTTCCTGATAACAAGAATGGAAACTAAGCACTTTTGCTGTGCCCCTTCCCAGAAGCCTTGGCATGGAAGAGGGATATGAAGCGTATGCAAACAGATGCACTCCCTGGATAAGGAGCCATCTTCATAGATGTCTAAGTAACTTAAGCAATAAATATAAAGCACATGGCTCGATACAGTTAAGGATCGATCAGATTTACCAGAAAACCTATTTTGAAGCTCAAGAAATCATGGTTAGCTTGACAACTTTATTGAGAGGTCTTTGCCAACTGGTCTACCAATTCAAACTAAGGCTTGTTAAATGAGTTTGGTTTTGGCCTGATACATCTCAAAGTACCACTTACAACATCTTAGCCTCAACTCAAAAGGTCTTTTCATTTCATCTGTTATTTTTATCAAGCTTCATTTACTTCATAAAATCCAATTATAATCACAGGAACGATGATCGCATAGAATAAATCAGCAAGCAATAGTCAGTAACTGCTATTTTTCTTTGACACTATTAGGACCCTGCGTGAAGCCGGTCTCCAGGGAGCCTGCTCTGTTTTCTCTGTTGCGAGAAAATGCTAACAAGCATGTCTTCGTTCTTTTTAGTGAGATTGACAAGTCCAGACTGGATTTATTGATTTTCTCACCTCTATTTCTTATTTCAATCTAAATGGAGAACATTCTGTTGGTGCAGAGTATTTTTCGAAGACCTTTATGTCACCATTTCTCTGCCATTTCATACCCATACTGCCCTCTCAGGGCACTAAAATGTCTGAAGGTATAGGCACAGCCATCCAAGCAGAAAGTAAATACTGCAGGTTTTAAACGGAGCATATAAATCTTGGTTTGTATATCATGAGAACTTTTCTTTCTGGAATCCTCCATTCGGTTTTATAACCATCCACAACAAAACATTGCAAAGGTGAAGCCTGCCACCTTCAGTAAGCCACATGCTGTTGATGAGAGCTCATGCTGACACACGCACCTCCTGCAAACATGCAGTGGCGACCAATTTTCTGAAAGATCTCTATTTATAGCCCTCTGAAGAGCTGCAACATGCTACAAAGGAGAATTAAAATTGCTTAATTGTGCACATTATGCCTCTAAAATGAATCCCAGTGAAAGTACCCTTGTGTGCTACACTCTAACAAACCAAGATTTTCCTCTTAACTCTTTTGGCCAATGTTCTGCTTGCACTAATTAGGGCCTAGGTGACATATGGTAAACATTTGCCGCCGATTTGTTCCCGCTTGCTTTCTGTGCATTTAGTTGAGTTTAATGCACCTTGTGTCTGAATGAGAAAGCTCAAATGTACTCTTAGTGCAGGGAGAGGCCTTTCATTAGTGCTATTAGAAAGTGGCAGGAATTTAAATTGCTTGCGATAAATTAACAGCCCCACTGGGAGCCCAGGCCTGAGCCAGCTAATATGCAATTATATTAGGCAGCTTTGCATCTCCATCTCTGCTTATCTGGAATAGTGCATGCTGGGAAAGGGGCCCTCCCACCCAGCTCAGGGATGGGAGGCCTGCTGGATTAAACGTTCAAATGGTTAATTGGGAACAGCTTGTATCTGCAGCACTTACTACACGACATCAACGTTGCCTGCTTTAAAAGTGCAGGGATATTATCCTGAACAGACGATCTGTTCGGAGTCTTCACTTCACTTTTACGACTTCAGAAACAAAGCAACTTAATTTCTAATAAGACATAGTGGACATAGCATGTTAAAAGAATACATCAGCGAGAGCAGCTGAATCATGCTGTTTTCTCATCTAACACCTGTTGGCTTCAGATATCCATTATTGAAAACCCCTACAGAGAAGACGTAAGCAACCATGTAGAACACAGAGCGAGGACGTTGTCTGGATTCGCAAATGTTTCGAGTTAAACATTTGTTCGCATTCTAAGGTGTGTTTTGCCATTGCACGTCTTTTACTTTATCTTGACGCTGCTTAAACAGTCGCCTGTAAGCCGTGGGACGCCTATTAGCAAATTTGCCCACTATTGTGTTCCGAAAACCACAGCTGTTCTCTTTAATGGAAACATGTATTTGCTCTTTTGATTCAAATTAAATTGAAATTGACTTGTCCTGCTGTGTTGTCTACCAACTTACAAATGATCCAAGTAATCAAGGTAGACATGACAAATTCTGAGGAAAACCTTGACGTGATTCAACATGACATTCTGAGACGAATAAATTTACGTGCTTTATGTCTGTCACGTGGATGTCATCTTCGCAAAAGCCATTTTTCCACTCAAAGATGTGGTGGATGCAATCCATTTCACTGTGAAGTTCAATAGTCTGTACATGTTGATAGACCTGATAAAACAGACCTGCATCAGGAATCATCAAACAGCCTCTCTTTAACATTACTTTTTGTGCTCACCACAGATGGTTATCACCATCTCCTTAACGCAAGAGACAGCATATGTTTTCTCCTTCTGGGCCCTGTTTGTAGATTTACAAAGTGCATCTCAGTCAGCTGCACACGAATGGTTTTGCCAGGCTCATGTATTCCTGAGATAAGAAAACACAGCATGCTAAAGACAATCAAACAACCTTCTCCTTTGGACAAGGCACAGCATGGTTAGTGACCATGATTAACCTCTTTCTCATGGTGCTTGTGTTCATGGGGATTTAAAGAGATAATTCATTGTTCTGGAGAAATATCAGCTGGATTCAGATATGCAGTCTGATTGAACGGTAGCTGCGGAGTAAAGGAAAGCCTCTTATTGTAGCATCATGCTATGAGTATCCAACTGATAGCCTCTTGTGCCAAATTAAAGTCCCTGTGCTGGTGTGGCTGATAGCCTCCACATTTGTTCCTTAAAATTACTATGACTTGGGAGTTACAGTGGAAATCATATTTGTGCATTTACAAATATGTTAAATTATGGATGAGGATGAGGTAGCGATAGATCTTTTCTTCTGTACTGTGACGTACATCTGAGTGCAGCAGATTATCGAAAAAGAAAAAAAAAATGTAGGGCGGGGACGTGGTTCTATCCATCGGTTGTTGATTTAGATTTTATATGGGAGCTGCACTCAAAAATGAATGCATGATGAGGCAGATGAATGCAAGCTCACAGGGGTGGGGTTTAAGCAGACAAAACGATTGGAGAAGTCCTGCATAAGTCACCACACCAGTCATTTTCACTACATCCACACTGTCAGTTTTGGGGATAGAACATAGAACACAAAACTGACATAACAGAAAAGTGACTGGATCTAAAACTTTCAGATGACACACAGCTCATATCTCTATCACTGTAATTTACCAAAACAACAGGTGAAACATACAGTAGACACGCGTTTGTATGGCATGACAGACAACTAGTTTTCCAGTCCGGTTCCGTTCACACAGTGCAGGTTTCTTAAGAATACAGTTGCGAGTCCGCAAATTATGAAATAATGAAATTAATTTATGGGTCTGAGTTTGGTAATAGAATGCGGTATGTCACTCTCATAAATAACCAAATTGTGTGTGAACGTAACTGCATTAAGGACTCAAATACAGGACTGACAACCGTATTGCTGTATTTTCGTGTTGCTGTATGAATACGGTTGTCAGTCCTGTATTTGAGTCCTTAATACAGTTACGTTCACACACAGCTTGGTTATTTATGACAGTGACATACCGCTTTCTATTACATTAATTAAAATGTAAATAATATATATAATAATAATAATACAAAGTTAATAATAATACAAAGTTGCAGCAGTTTAGAGTGTGTGTGCACCCCTGCCCACGTTATTTAACGGGTGGGGACACACGCTTTGTGTTGTTTGTTTGGGAGAGGAGAGGAGCATGCACGGTCAGCGCTCGAGGGCGCTGGCTGTGAGCACTGTGAAGTGCTTCCCTTGCGGACACTCCGATCCCCCCTGGCGTTCTTTAGCGAGGACGCCCAGGCTCGCGTTCCCCAGGTCCCGCTGCTGCTGAGGCACAGCGAAGGCTTCAGACTTGGGGTTCGCAAATGGATCTGTCAGCGGGGTTAGAGACGGGCTCTGCCTTATCTCTGCCTTCACCTGACAGATCTAGTGCACTGTATCAGGGTTTGGAAGCACGCGCTGCGGTTTCTTCCGCCCCGATACAGTCACCAACACTATAACTAGGGCTGGGGTAAACGATTATTAATTAAACGATTAGTCTGTCGATTATTTTATCGATTAGTCAACTAATCTAACGACTAATTGAACGATTCTTTTTTGTAACATGGAAATTGCAGGAGTGCACATTCAATGCACAACAATTTTGATCTAGTTCTTACAGAGTATCTACACTGTAAAATGTTTGGTAGGCTAATCAAATGAGCCCTATCACACTTGGATGTGGTGCTCATTTTAATGTTTTCAGTGCTCATAAAAACATCCGGACTGATTTTTCGGTTTTGTTGACGGGACGTTCGTTCGAAAAGTAAGCTCGACAAATGCTTCCTGCCCTCTCGTGCACAGCCTCAACACCGGGGTCTTCCGTTTTTCCCCGATCTCCACACTGAGGTGTCGAGATCGTGGGAGAAACCTGTGTCATACAGAATTTACAGTGCACTCACATCTCATTATTCTGCTATTTCACAGTATAAAGAACATGGTTATGGGGAGATGCCAAAGGTAGAAGAGATGCTTGCGAGCTATCTCTCTCCTGAGGCTGGATCTTCCCTTAAAGCCCCGTTGGTGGGTAAAGCTTACTCTGCTGCTGGTCAGGCTGCAGCATGCCTACACACGATGTCGTTGCTGCAGATATTGATGAGGGCGGGGGTATTGGCCCAAACGCAGTTTGCGAACTGCGTCGGGCAACAGATTTGTCTCTCAGGGCCGCCAAGGAGACGGCTGAATCCATCGGCCGGTCTATGGCAGCTCTGGTGGCGACTGAGAGGTACTTATGGTTGAATTTGAGCAATATTAAAGAGAAAGACAAACATTTCCTCATGGATGCGCCGATCTCGACTTCTGGCCTCTTCGGCGACGCCGTTAATTCGGTCGTCGAGAGGTTTCAGGAGCCAGCCAAACAGACGGCAGCATTTCAAAAACTCCTCCCCCGTCGGATTCATGTCTCCGGGGCTGCTGAGCGGGAGCAGCCCCAAACTTCTAAAGCCAGCTCCTCACACCGAGCCACTCAAAAACAGAGTGTGGCTTCCCGTGGTCCCCCACAGAAAAACTGGGGACACGGGAAGCTAGCTCAGCAGCAGCCTGCTAGGGGTAAGACGGATCTGAGGACCGTCATTATGTCCAAAAAGGCTGCAAAGAAAAGGTCCTGACATCCGAGGGCGCAGGCAATCGATGGCAGTTCCCCCCGTAGCAGAGCGGTTAACACCTCATTAAACGGTGCCCGTCTCTCTTCTGTGCCCTCGGCGGACCGTTATGCTAACCCTGCCACCTCGTGTGTTACAGGGCGCAGTGGTCTCCGGCGAGCACATATCTCAGGTTCCACCCGGAAACGTAGTGGCCTTGGGATGCCCGCCCCCTCCGAGGAGGGCTCTAGAGCAGTCAGTTCAGTCGTTTCCTGCCGGTTCGCCGTTACAGGGCGACGAGCTGATTGCTCAACAACAACTAAATCCAGAAACCAGTCTCGAGAGGCTGGTACCTCTAGTTACCTCTACCATAGAAAAGGGCTATCAGATTCAGTTTGGGTCTCGTCCGCCCAGGTTTATGGGGGTCCTACCCACCGTGGTGGACCCCGAGCAGGTTCTGGTAATGGAACAGGAAGTGAGAAACCTGTTGGACAAGGGGGCCATAGAACATGTACCTCCCTCCAGCAGGGACACCGGGTTTTACAGCCTTTACTTCATCGTTCCGAAGAAGGATGGGGGGGTTGCGCCCCATTTTTGATTTGAGAGTTCTGAACGAATCAGTCATGCAACTAAAATTCAAAATGTTAACGTTGAGACAAATCGTGCCACAGATCAGATCCGAGGACTGGTTTGTCACGTTAGATCTCAAGGATGCATACTTTCATATTTCCATCCTTCCATATCACAGGAGGTTCCTGAGGTTTGCTTTCGGGGGCAAAGTATACAAATATCGAGTTCTCCCGTAGGCCTAGCACTATCACCCCGCACTTTCACGAAATGCGTAGATGGAGCTCTGGCGCCTCTGCGTCTGCAGGGTATTCGCATCATGAACTACATCGACGATTGGTTGATTTTAGCTCGGTCGCATCAGTTGGTGGTTCGGCATTGAGATGTCGTCCTCGCCCACATGAAAGAGCTGGGGTTACGGCTAAACGCCAAGAAAAGTGTACTTTCTCCATTACAGAGGACCACTTATCTAGGGGTAGTTTGGGATTCTATATCAATGCGGGCGCGTCTGTCTCCGGCACGCATAGAGACCATTCTGTCAGCCGTAAAAAGGATAAAGCTAGGCCAGTCGCCTACTGTGAAACAGTTTCAGAGACTGTTGGGTTTGCTGGCAGCAGCGTCCAACGTGATAACTTTTGGCCTGCTGCACATGAGACCCTTGCAGTGGTGGCTCAGGACCAAAGGGTTTTCCCCGAGGGGCAACCCCTTTCGCATGATCAAGGTTACGCGGCGATGCTTACGTGCCCTGGTTATGTGGAAGAAACCTTGGTTCCTGTCCCAGGGACCCGTGCTGGGAGCTTCTTGTCGTCGCAGGATGCTAACGACGCTAACGACTCATGGGCTGGGGAGCGATCCTAGAGGGACGCTCGGCTCAGGGTCTTTGGAGATGATGGACGTTTTTCTTGCTCTCAAGTATTTCCTCCCAGACCTCAGGGGCCACCATGTGTTGGTCCACCTGGACAATACATCGGTGGTCGCCTATATAAAATCATCAAGGGGGTTTACGTTCACGTCCACTGTGCAAACTGGCGCAGTGGGCGCACCAAATCCTCTTGTTGTCCCAGGGCAAGCTGCTTTCACTCGGAGCAGCTTATATCCCGGGGCCCAGAACATAGGAGCAGACATCCTGTCGAGACAGGGGCCGAGGCCCGGGGAATGGAGGCTCCACCCCGAGGTGGTGGAGCTGATATGGAGGGAGTTCGGCCAGGCTCAAGTGGATCTGTTTGCGTCTCGAGAGACGTCTCACTGTCCACTCTGGTTCTTCCTCACTCATCCAGCTCCTCTCGGACTGGATGCGATGGTACTGACGTGGCCGAGGCTACGTTTGTATGCTTTTCCCCCGATCGCTCTGCTCCCGGGAGTTCTGGAGAGAGTTCGCAGGGACCATCTGCACCTGCTTCTTATAGCCCTGCGGTGGTCGGGCAGAGTTTGGTTTGCAGATCTAGTGTCTCTCCTCAACGGGCCTCCTATGGAGCTTCCCTTCAGGAGGGGCCTGCTGTCTCAAGCAGGGGGCTCGATATTTCACCCTCGTCCCGAACTGTGGAACCTGTGGGCTTGGCCTCTGAGGGGGCCCAGCTCATAGGGTCAGGTCTCTCAACCGAGGTTGTGGAGACCATTCTACAATCCAGAGCTCCCTCCACAAGGAAACTTTATGCCTTGAAGTAGCAGGTTTTCACTTCATGGTGCAGTGACCGTCAGCTGAACCCAGTTAACTGCCCGGTTGGTACAGTGCTGGAGTTTCTGCAGGATCGGTTCACTGCAGGTCTATCTCTGTCCACTCTGAAAGTCTGTGGCGGCAATAGGTGCTTACCACATTTCTTTGGGTGGAATGTCTGTTGGAAAAGACCCTTTGGTATCTCGTTTTCTGCGTGGCACGTTGAGGCTGAGGCCTGCTGTGTGCACTAGGGTTCCGACTTGGGATCTGGCGATTGACCTCCAAGCTCGTTTTTCCATGCTGCCTTTGAGCCCCTGGAGGAGGTTCCAGCCAGTTTTCTTACTTTAAAAACTCTGTTCCTCCTCGCCATTTCTTCTCTTAAAAGAATAGGAGATCTTCAGGCTCTGTCGGTTGCACCCTCGTGCTTGGAATTTGCACCTGGCATGGTCAAAGCATTCCTTCATCATAGACCAGGTTATGTTCCTAAGGTCCCCACTAATGTGGCCCGATCTATAGTGCTGCAGACCTTTTGTCCTCCTCCATTCCAGGATGCGGACCAGGAAAGGCACAATTTGCTATGCCCGGTTAGGGCTTTGGATGCTTACGTCCACAGAGCTGCCCTGTGGTGTAAATCCGAACAGTTATTTGTCTGTTTTGGACCCCCTAACAAAGGGTCCCCTGCATCTAAGCAAAGGATGAGCAAGTGGGTGGTCGAGGCTATCTCACTTGCTTATGAGTCGACTGGGCAGCCTTCCCCTATGGCTGTTCGGTCTCACTCTACTAGGAGTATGGCGGCCTCTAAGGCCTTATTGTCAGGAGTTCCGCTAAAAGACGTTTGTGATGCGGCAGGCTGGTCTAGAGGTCGACCGATTCATCGGTTTTGCCGATTAATCGGCACTGATAGTTGTTTGGTGGAACTATCGTTATCGGCAAAAATCCTCACCGATAGTTTTTCCAGGTTGCATCCGTTGCTGGAGCAGCTGAGAAGTGCGCACGGTCATTACACAGCACGAGAGCGCTCAGAACAGAAGAGACTGCTGGCATTATACAGAGTGAGAGCGGCCTCTAGAGGACAAGGAGGAGTTGTTTACGTTAACACGTGAGGTAGCGCGCAGCACGGAGAGAACACGCAGCAAGAGCGCTGACATTTAAAACACCGACAGCGAAACAGTATGAATACATAACACTAAAGTACATATTGCCATATCATTACAAAGTAATTCATTTGTTGACTAGATGCTGCATCAGCAGAGAAAGAACAGTAGTTTGCTGTCAAGGCTGTGAGGACTCTAACATTACCTCAGTCAACCGTTAATGCAATGTGACAAAAACACACGCAGACCTGACCCAAATGTTTTATGGCGCAATTGTTACCATCTATTTGCATTATTTTTATCCGGCTGGTCACTTTTATGCATTCATTAGCCGACGGAGTTGCATATTTAAAACTAGTGACGTGATTGCTTTCTCAACATTGATATGTTCATGCAGCCGACAGAAACGTAAACTAATCAGAAACGCGTTCGATTTAAGATCTTTTTAATCACTACAATAGATCTTGTTGTTTTGATTAGATAATCATCAAGTGTTCTAAAATATAGCAGCAAATAAAGTGAGAGACTATAGGCTATATTACGTATACGTAATACAGGTCTATTACATTTTAATGGCCATCTTTAAGCACGACTCTTTGGAATCATATGAAATGGTAACACTTTACAATAGCATTACATTTTTAGCATTAACTAAGGTTAATACAAGTTTTAGAAGAATTATTCATTGTTACGGCAGTTTGTTAATTTCAACATTTACTAATGCATTTGAAATGGAGTTTTAATTCTTATTTTATCTTTTATTACCTTAGTTAATGTACTATGAATGAACTAACATGAATGATAAAGGTACAATTGTATTGCTCATATTAATACGTGCAGTAAAAAGGTATATTGCATTATGCATATAGTTCATGAAAGCTAGTTAATACATCCTTGTTTACAAATGGGACTTGCAAAGTGTTACCTATGAAATGTACGTATGTTGTATGTTTCTAGGTTATAGCTAATGAAACCTGTAATATTTGAATGTTTAAATTATTTTCTGTATAAAGTTTTACTATATATTCATATTTATATATTTATTTAATTGAGCACATTTCAGTTCAGCAGTGTTTTATTGTGAGTATGATGTTTGTTTTTAATCCAGTATCCATTAAAAAAAATATCGGTTGAATTATCGGTTATCGGCATGTGCGGTCAAACCTAGATATCGGTATCGGTAAAATTCACTATCGCTCGACCTCTAGGCTGGTCCTCACCTCACACATTTGTTAGGTTTTATGCTCTGGACTTGGACTCTACACCAGGGTCCGAGTGCTCTCGTCCTAGTGCTGCTCGCCTGATTTCACACTGGACAGACACTTCTCGCTATGGTGGCGTTGGTATAGACGTTCCCTTAGCGTCAATCGACGCAACGCGAGTTCCCTTGAAAGGGAACGCCTCGGTTACGACTGTAACCTCGGTTCCCTGAAGAGGGAACGAGACGTTGCGTCACCGGCCATATCTCCTACGTGCCTGTAAGCGACTTGTTCAGACCTTACGAAGCTGTCGCGGCTGGGTTTGAACCGGCTTATATAGTTTCCTGGTTTATGACTTCACCCGCCTCTGATGTCCCGTCACACCATTGGACTGATTTTACATGTGCTTCAATACATCATCACGCAAAGCGTTCACTTGGCGTCAATCGACGCAACGTCTCATTCCCTCTTCAGGGAACCGAGGTTACAGTCGTAACCGAGGCGTTTTCCTTGAGAAGGTCAGGGAAAATTGTGATTAGTAATTCCCGAATTGTGTTTTTCCTCACAAATAACAGAAAATGACCTAACCATGATTAGGTATCCATTTAGGCTAAGAAATCTAATTTCAGTGGAATGTGGCATGTTATTTTATTTCTTTCACCATGCTTTATCTTGACCTTCCTTAAATTCCATACGGTAATTTTGCTCGCTGTCTGGTGCGGATTTAAACATTTTGCCAACAATAGCTTCAGGTAAGATCTTCTACTCAATTGATTAATTCCTTCATTACACCCTGAACTTGTACCATTGTACTTGTACCACCTGGGCGGCAGTGGCTCAGTGGTTCATGTAGGTTGTCTACAAACCGGAAGGTTGGTGGTTCAATCCCTGGTTCCACGTGTGAAGTGTCGAGGTGTCCATGAGCAAGACACCTAACCCCAGCTGCTCCCGACGAGCTGGATGGCGCCTTGCATGGCTGACACCGCCGTCGGTGTATGAGTGAGTGGCCATTGGGTCTGTGAAAGCGCTATGTTAAGTCAAGTCATCTTCATTTATATAGCGCTTTTAACAATGGATTGTTTCAAAGCAGCTTTACAGAGATAAACATATAGTTTAAGGTAACAGATTGTTTTGGCGTTATAGCGGTTCTTGAATAATGTTATTTCCAGCTAAAGTTAACTTTGATTGATTCACCTCCGTCGAAATGATCAGACTTTAAACGCGAACCTGTGATTAACGCTGACGGCGTTCACATGCACATTCAGAATTGATTCTATAGTTATGTGCTTTTACAATATGTGCTGTAGGGATTGAAGGGACAATCAGTGATTTCTCTTGTAGTGAAATCCAGGAAAAGTTAAGAACAAAGAACCCTAACTAACCCACATTCCTATTACCATGTGGTCCCGTGATAAGGTCTCCAACCTTCCAAACTGGCGCCTAGAAGTCTGGAGAGCAAATGGACTTTCGAACATTTATGGTGATAAATGGTTCTGAATGCCCATTAAACGGCGAATTCCCCCGCTTGAGACAACACCCAGACCTTCTTCACTCCCTCCTGACGGAAATCGGGCGGGAGAGGCGAGAACAGATGTCCCGTCTGCGTGCAATACACACTTACGCACACACCTATGCTCACACACACATACCTACGAACCCTAGGTTTCTATCTACCAATCAGTACTAAAACAAGAGTTGGTGTATTAAAATACCTGTAACATAACTATAAATGTGCAAACATGTCCTACGAATGTTTTCATGAATGTAAGACACTTATAAATGCCTGAAAGGGTGCATTAAGAGGTAACTCTGCAATATTATGTCTGTGACGTGTGATGTTTGATATGTTTGTAATCCTAAAAATCTGATCTATTCATTAAGCTGTATATCGATAGCGTGAAATATATATAACTACCTATATATGCCATTTCCAAAGTAAGCTTAAGATCCTTCTAGTCATAAAAATGCAAATTGATTCCGAATGACCCACTCGGGGGCGCAGGCTCTCTTCAAGATGGGCCATTATCATTGGCCGACACACCTATCCAAGGCGTGTTCTGTTTATCTTTAAAACCCCAAACTCAGAGACATTCGCTCTCTGTTCTCTGTTCTCTGTGCTCTGTTCTCTGCTTTCTGTTCCTGTATCCCGATGTAATCCTCGTTTTTATTTTGTTCCTGTTTTATTTTGTCTTCGTTTTATTTTGCGTATAGCCAGTCTGTCCTTAGTGCGGTCCTCAAGATACCCGCGTGCGTTTCGTTAGTCTTCCAGCATCCCAGCGAAAGGACTATCTTCACGCATACAGAACTGCGTTAGAACTTTTAAATCTCCCGCGACAACCACGCTTGGAGGAATCAAAGAAGCCCGCCTCCTATTCCCAGGACACCACGAGCTTGCTTCCACACCACTCTAACCAGGTCTGAATGCAAACTGTTCCATCTAAATTTAGACGCTCTGAAGTGTGTGTTCTTAGGCTGTCTCTGAGGACCTAACTGTGCTAGCAATTGTGTTTTCCCTGTGTTTCTACCTTCTTTTCTTATTGTTTAAGTTCATTTTGGTTTCATATATATATTTTGTTTTACATGTAGTGTAGTTCATTAAACCTCATTTATACTTTATCGCCTCTGTGTTTGTTGTTGATCACATAACAAAGCCTCTTTAATATAAAGATCCTAGCTACAATCTGATAATTGTTAAGTGCACAAAACATTGTCAGTAAATTTAAGCTAAAGTAAGACCACCAGCCATTGGTAACCTCTAGCGAAACAGCGCGGCGGACGTGCTGGTTTAACGAGGTATCAATCGCGGTGGTAATCTTAAAGATCAGCTACAGCCTCTGTGCAGGATGCATATTCATAATTCCTCATAATTCGTGGGGTTAATTGTGTATATACGCCCTGAACAGACGTGTACGCTGCACGACCCCTCGTTGGGTGATTTATCTATGCAAGGACTCGGCTCAAACTATATTCGATAATTTGTTGATCAGAGATTAATAACTGTTGAATATTTATTCCCCAAAATCAAAATTGATTAAAGAGCTTGTGACCCAGATTCCTTACATATATTATGGTGGAGGATGCGGGCAATATTTTAAGCTTTGTTGTGTGAGCAATTAATGCAGTGTCAATTTGGTATACCTTGTTGTGTTTTGGATTAAGAAACGCGAGCGCGAGTCACCAGCATGTTGGAAGCTGAAGGTCGAGTTTCAGCCGAGCACATTACAAACTGCTAAATTCGTCTAAACGTTTTAATCATTGTAATTGCTAAAATAAATTGCAGTTCATAACACTGATAGTCACTGTCGAAATGTTGAAAGTAAACTAGTTCAGAACAAAAGAGATATTACCTCTGTAAAGACGTTTACATGTTAATATATGTGCTTTTGGAACCGCCTGCTTGCAAAACGAGAATCTTTTGAGCAGAGTCGAAGAGGATTTGAATACAGCGATGCTCCTGTAATTCAACCTAACAAGGCCTGATTTTCTAATCGTTAGATTAAACGAATTAAACTCCTGGTTTCAACTTTCGATTTGGCTAACCAAATGTTAAACCAGAACATTTCAATCATTAAAGTGCTAGATGATGAATGTATTGGGAGTTAAACCACAGACGTAAATTCCTGTAGGTACAGACACGTAAATGCAGTGAAATAATTCTGCCTTGTGAACCCGTGAAACATAGCACCGTAAAATCCGCCTGAATCTAAATTGTGTGCAGTTAAGATTTGGCGCGCCCCACAAAGGTACAATTGAAGCAGTGTGGTTGTGATTCTGTTGCTGAAAACTAGAGCGCAGCCTTGCGCCTCAGTCTCAAATTACCGCCACACCCGCTTCATCAACGTGAGCGCAATAGCGCCACCGTATGGACGCTCTCAGATAAGGTCACTCTGTCCTGAATTTTCTTCTCTAAGTCATTTCTAATTCCTCACAGGAAGTGACTCACGGAAAAGACGCCCCCTTCAGGGCCTCCAACGCTGAGTCAGTTCCTTGTGATCCTTGCATTCTGTTTGAAATTTCGGTCTGTTTTCAGTTGGGTGTTCTAAGGCTGTCATTGATACTTTACAGCGATCGTGATTAGCATTAGAAATAATCCCATCCGTTAATTTTCATAGTCTCATTCAGATTTGGTCTAAAGAAAAACTTTGAAGGTAAAACTGAATTAAATTCTCACTTCACTTTATGAATTAGGTTACGAATAATTCTACTTGATTTCGTTTTCTGTCCAGATAAGTTTATTGATTGTCCCTCAGATAAATCAATGTCTTATTAAATATTTTTACCTTTTCTCTTTCTCGATAAATTAATGAGTTTGATAATTTGTTTTAATAAGTTGATAACTTTTATTGATTGTCTTTTCTAAAATATTTTTTTTTATTAATTTTTTATTTTATTTTATTAATTTATTTTTCTTCCAAAAAAAAATTTTTTTTTTTACTCTCCCCTGCCGTCTCTTAGTGATATTTCCATCACGACTGCACCCGTGCTATTTTAGGTGTTATTTAACATCTCCGTACACGCTTAGTTGAATTGAATTTACACCAGTTGACTTGCAATTTCAATTAAGTTGTGTTCTACCAGGCTAACCACTGGAAAGTACCCCCTCTTGTGGCTCAAACCCGCCACTACAGCGTACTTACTCCTGTGTTATTCTGCCTTACTCACTAACCCTGCTCCATAGGTTATTCTGATAACTGACAACAGTGTCACAAATCCCTCTCTGCCTTCTTCACTCGCATTAAGCAACAAGGTTTTGTACTTCCCACACTCACAGATACTCCATTTGGTTTAGACAAAGTAAGCTTTAAGTAATTTTAGAGTCACTTTTCTCTATCACATTTGGTATCTACAGGTAGAACTCTCTTGCGCTGGTGTGATCTGACCGTCATTCCTGGTTGGTTTCCAGTCAGCGGGGCTGTCTGGCCGGCGTAACCAACGCTTGCTGTGGGTGAGTCACGGAACTTCCTGGCTCTCCATTGGTGCGGCACGCAATAAGACATCAGCAATTTGGCGCTCCCAAAAAGGGGAGACCCACCACGCAATAAGACACAAGGCAATTTCGGACCCAGTACTCAAACCGTGGTCTAAATCGGGACCGCTCGAAAGAGGGTTCTGACGAAAAGTCCTCTTTGCAAGTGTCGTAAGCAGGTGACCTCCCCGGGAGTGCCAGTTGTGTTAAAGTCTAGGTTGTTTGAGTGGGCGCACCGTGGTTGACGCACAGTTGAGGCCGTGGACACCCGGGTTAAGTGCTTGGAGCGACGGAAAGATTGTCCCCGACACTGGCTCCAGCTAGTGTGATTTCAGGTCACCCCAAGCAAGCTAAATTAAGGTAAAGAAAGGTCATCCCCTGTGTATAAGCCACCAGAATATTATATATTCTCCCGTGACATGTAAGAGTGTCCACCCTTTCCTAAAGAAAACCACACGTAGTCGGCTCAAGCCCTCTTAGTTCCCGTAACTCTTTCTGTACTACTGTTTACTCTGTTTTAACAGACCCATTAATTCCTATCGTCTAATCTCCCTTTAAGTTTTTTATCTCTCTCTTACTATTCTTCTGTTAGTTCTCTCTGCCTTGTGTGAACTGTGCCTACCAGGTCTCCCAGAGACGAAGCCTACAGAGACACCCAAGGAGAGCTGAATAACAGACTGACAGCCGAGCCGGTAGCACCAACAGTGACCTACTAGGCTCCGGCCCTGTCGAATCTTTATTTAGGCCCTGCGCTGACCTAAACCATTTGTCCCTACCTAACTGTCTGCAACAGTTAGTCAAAGTACCGTAAACGGCATCGCCCGTATTAAGGGTATAAGCGCATAAATTGTAGAACAAATTTGCATTTGGTCTGTGTGTGCGTGCGTGTGTGTGTTGTGCTCCTCTCACCCGCAGTGAGCCAGTATGTCCCGGTCTCCCAGCCCAGCAGCCCACTGGGACAGCCTCGAGACATGGCTGAATGCCATGACAGCCACCGTCCTGCCCAGGGATACCGGCAACCCCGAGCCCCGGGATCAGGCGCAGCTGGATACCGACCTGGACTCGCTGATGAGGCATGACCCAACTCAGAGCTACAACCACAAAGAATGGGCCCGAATCATGGGAAACCTGGCCCATACGCTCGTCGCACAAGCCCGCCTCAACGAAAGACACGCCATCAACCTGGAACAGGAGACGGCAACTCTGCGGCTCCAAGCGGAGGAGGCCCGGCGCGACCAAGCAAAGACCCAAAGTCGGCTAGACCAGCTACTACTCGAGAACGAGGAGCAGGACGAGGAGGAAACGGACTCAGAGCCACGAAAGGAAGTAGAAGAACTTCAAACTGCTCTGGAAAACCTTCGTCTAGACACCGACCAAAAGGAACTAAAAGAAAGAAAAGCCAGAGAGACACTCACCGAAAAACTGCAACAAGGTGAAGCTCTCCTTGAGAGAGCAAACAATGAACTAAAAGAAAGAGACGCCAAAGCCAAAGCCTGTGAGAAACACTTGAAGGCGGCCAGAGCTGAAATAAATGAACTTATCCAGCAAAAAGAACTTTATAAAGATGAGCTTGACGCTGTCCACCGTGAGTTAAAACACTCCTATAAACTTCAAAGTGACCCAGACAGAGAGACACACACTACAAAGTTTTCTCTGACCGGTCAGCCTGCACACTTCAGCCAAGAACACAGAACTGTGAAGGGAAGCGAACGGCCACCGCCCCAGATATCGACGGACAGTCTACAAGAGCCCTCGCCCTCAGAAAAAGGAGGGGCACCCCAGAAAGCCCTTGCCACTTATCACGGCATGGCCTTTAAGGAACTTGACAAGTTGGCCCGGAACATTCCTACCTTCACCCCAAACCCTGCCGGAGGCCATGATGTGCATGCCTACTTGAAAGACATTGACTTCCATTTATACACTGTTCCCCACGTCACCCCGTGGGACAGATTATACCTGCTTCGAATTACGTCCAGTCGGGACGTACGCAGTTTTCTGGATCGCCAACCAGATTCAGTTAAGGCGGACTATCAGCAACTGCGACAGGCATTCATCAGGGAATTCTCTGATCCAGACACTGATCAAGGACTCATCACCGCGATGAGTCTCAAGCAGGCACGATTAGAAACTCTGCAGGCCTTTTACACTCGCATCAGACAGGCCTACTTTGGGGCGAGGAATGATCCCGGGATGGAGGAGGACTTTAACTCCCGAACTTTGTTTCTCCGAAACCTGCATCCCACAGTGAGCCATCACTTAGGAGTCCTGGCTTGCCCTCGCACAATAAGTACCCAGCAACTGTGAGATTTAGCCCACAAAGCGTTCATCAAACAGAAAATTGCTTCTGAAAAGACTGTCAAAACTCCCTCTATCTGCCCTATCACTGATCAGCACTCACAGCTGGCACTAGAGGGTACCCAACAACACCACACTAACAGACTTTCTAATAACGAGCCAAGACCGTTTCAAGCCAGCAGAGGGCATCGCAACCGCGAGGGTGCTCGTCCTAAGCACCAGAGCAGGCGCTCTGAAAGATCGTACGGCACCCCACGGCCCCCCCCACAATCAAAAGGGGGGGGGGCCACGTGGGAAACCAGCCGACGGCCCAGACAGAGCCGAACTCCAGGGACAAGAACGCCTAGTCCAGACAGCCCGCACCGAACTCTCTCTCGGCAGGCCTCACGCAGGTCCAAGTCCAAATCCGAACCTGCTGCAAAAGAAACAAGTGAGTCCACGTCAGAGACCGCAGAGATCCTGAAGATTCTACAAGGGCTTCTTCACAAGAAAACCGACAAAGGGGACAAGCCAGACCCCTCGTGACTAAGAGTAAGGAGTAACACCCTTCCTGATAGCCCTCCTACTGAACCAAGCACCACGAACACTGTTCTCCTGACACAGACCACAGAACCAGCTGTCACAACACCAAGGGACAATGACACCCACTCGCTGCTATTGACAACCGCACATCCAGATGCGGACAACCAAACCCATCACTCCAGTGAGCAAACCCCTGAGATCCCAGAAAGTGCGGTTTTGGTTGTGTGTCTCCGCAACGAAACCCAAGATACCGACCCTAACTGTTTGTCTATCGCCACACAAGCCCCGACACTAAAACTCCTGGGGAACCTGGTCGAAAAAGGACTAGCACGCAAACTTTATCTTTCTATCACAGTGGAAAATGTACTGAAGCTCGAAGCTCTGGTCGACACCGGATCGGACCTCACTTTGATATCAGCTGAACTCTTTGAAAGACTCAGATTTGAAGCTAACAGACGGAACAGAACTCTAAAATCTCAGAATTGTGAGCTGAATGTGCGATCTTACAGCCAAACTGACATTCGGCTTGAACGAATAGCTCCAATTCACTTAACACTTGGTCCCATGGGTTTACTACACCCTGTGTACATTTCACCAATGGACACGTACCCCCTCCTCATCGGCAAAGATCTACTAGATCGCTTCGAGCCCCTGCTGGATTTCAGACAACTGAAAATCTGGGCTCAAGTGCGAGAACCCCTCCCCTGTCAGCCACCCAGGTCAACTGAGCCAGACTGTCAGGTCACAGAGGTCACGGGAACTTTCGCCAGCCAGGGAGACACAGACCCAGCACGTGACCGAGATTCAAGTTCGTTACTCTGCACTTTTCAACTCACCAAAGACTCTGAGTCCTTCTGCCCCAAGGTCAACACCGAACTACAGCTGAATGGTCTAACCACCACAGACATTGTTCTCGCTCTATGGGCCGACAATTCCGCTGTCAGCCTGTCACTTTTCAACAATCTAAGTAAAGTCACGCCAGACCTTCCTTCTGCCAGCAAACGCACACGTTTCCCTTTGAACTCATGCCCCTCAAACCTGGTGACTGCAAAAGGTATCTGTGCTTTGAACTTGAACTGGAACCATCGGTGCCTAACTCATTACTTCTTGATCATTACGGACCTGCCCCACGATGTCTACATTGGAGCAGACATTCTGATTCGCCTACAGGCTCATGTGGATTTTATTAACGAGGTACTGTGGGCCCCACTGACTTTACAAACAGCTGTTGTTCCTACACACACTGACAATCTTCTGTCAGGCCAAACCATCCCAGACATTTGCACCCTAATCAGCGAACAGGCAACTGTAGTACCTGCTTACACCAAAGGGGTCGCTGTTCGATTGAACATACGGTGTGGCCAAATCCTAAACCACACACTGGGTTTCTTTCAACCTTCGCCCGAATGCCTTGAACTTGGACTCACACTTGAGGCCATACCCCTCACTGAAGTGTCATCTCGGGCCATCTATATCCTTTTCAACAACTGCATTGCAGTGGACATCACAATTCCAAAAGCCTATCGGCTAGGATGGTTAGTAAGCCATGACTTTCCTGATTTTGAACCTACTTTACCTGTCATTGGGCCTATTCCAGTTTCAATGATACCCGAAGGGTGCACAGACGACACACTGCGCACAGCACCTTTCAAGATCATCTCCATCGCCTCTGTCATGCCGATGGACAAAGATCAAGTCTGCAGAACGGAACTGACAGAGGACAAACACCTTGCCGTCTACACAGTTTCCAAACAACTTACCTGCGAGACTGATGCAACTCCTGCACTTGCGCCTGCAAACACAACAGGCGATTCACCCACAGAGGAGCCATATCCAGGTTTTGAGTCCCAAGTTCAGCAAATTCTAAAAGACGCCGATGCAATCAAAGAGGATGCTGATCTACAAAAACTAAGACAAGTCCTTTACAAATTCAAAGCGTCATTTGCCAAAGACTCTCTAGATTGTGGTCTCACCCACCTTCACACCGTGCGCATTCCAACGCCCCCTGAGGCTCCTCCCACCTTCGTCAGGCAGTACAAGATCCCCATTGCATCACACGAACCGGTGCAAGAAATCATTGACTCTATGCTTGAAAAAGGTGTAATTCGCCCATGCAATAGCACCTACTCTGCTCCTATCTGGCCGGTAATCAAACCAAACGGCAAGTGGCGACCCACCATCGACTACCGAAAACTGAATCAACAGGTGCCACTGTCAAGATGGCTCATGACCCAGCTAGAGCAAGAAATACCCAGAATCAGGGGAGCCACAATCTTCTCCACGCTTGACGTGGCCTCAGGGTTTTGGACCATACCTGTGCATCCAGATGATCAGCACAAGCTTGCTTTCACGTTCGGTAACAGACAATTCACTTTCACCAGGTGCCCATTCGGCTATGCTAACTCACCCGCCGAATTTAACATCTTCCTGAACAAAGCATGCCCCGATGCAAGGATGAGAGGCAACCTCATCTACGTGGACGACGTGCTGATGAAAAGCACGACTGTAACCGATCACCTGATAGAAATAGACTATGTTTTGAACCAATTATCAGCTGCGGGAGCCAAGATTGCCCTCCACAAAGGACAATGGTGTCGAACCAAGGTCAACTACGTGGGACTACTGATCGGGTCACAGGGCATCGAACCACAGTCCAGCCGCATTCAAGCTGTTCAAAACATCAAACCACCCACCAACCTCTCAGAACTGCGAAGTTTCCTGGGGGTGTGCAACTACTCACGGCAGTTCATCGAAAGCTATTCAGACATTGCAAAGCCTCTGACTGCCCTGCTGAAAAAAGACTGCCCGTTTGTCTGGACAGCCGTCCAGGACAATGCCATGACTGAGCTGAAACGTCACCTGTGCACAGCTCCATGTCTAGCTTACCCTGACCCACAAAGAGAATTCTACTTAGAAGCCGGATTCTCCAACCACTGTCTCAGCGCTGGCCTGTACCAACGACACGATCAAGACAAAAGAGTTGTAGCATATGCCAGCAAGACACTCCTTCCACCAGAGACTAAATTCTCAGACTGTGAAAAAGCGCTACTTTGCACTGTATGGGCCATACAACGGTTCTCCAACTACATTGGAGCTCAGAAAGTTATCATTGAGACTTGTCACCAGCCTGTCATGTTCCTCAACAGCCAACGCATCCGCGATGGCGTGGTCACCAATTCCCGCATCGCCACGTGGTTGATGGCCCTCCAAGGGCGCAATGTTGAGGCAAGATATGCCCAGAACCACAAGTCAGCGCTAGGCAACGGCCTGGCTGCCTGCCAGAACTGCTCTGATAACGCACCACCTGTGACAGCTAATGTGGAAGAACCACAACCACAGACGTGTCACAGATACTTCGAAGACAACACGTGCCAAGGTATGCCCACGGCTTACGTCGATGGATGTTCCTACAACCAAGAGGGCATCCGCCAAGCTGGCGCGGGTGTGTTATGGGTCAATGATCGGCCTTGCCCACCTCAACACTTCAAGCTGGGGCCTCAGTCATCACAATATGCTGAGGTGGCAGCCATTCTCATAACCATGCAAATCTCAGCGACCCACAACATCAAAGAACTCCTGATCTGCACAGACTCGAACTATGCCAGACTAAGTTTCACATGCCACCTCCCAGGGTGGAAACAAAATGGCTTTAAGACTGCGAACGGTAAGCCTGTCAAACACCAACACTTGTTTCAGGCATGCGATGACCTAACTAGACAACACGACATGCTCGTCTACAGGAAAAAGGTGAAAGGCCACTCCAAGCAACCAGGCCTCGATAAGGACATGAATGACCAAACCGATGCCCTTGCCAAGACTGGCGCACTGCACGGTAACCCATGGTCACCTCCAGCCCAACCACCGGCTTTCGATGTGGCAGCACTAACCCGCAGCAAACGTACCTTTCCTGCCGCACTGCCCGCCTCTCAGCCTCTCACTCTCACCCCGCAGATCTCAAACAACGACATAGCGGACATGCAAGCCACTGACATGTCCATAAAGACTTTCCTAAACCACCTATCTGACCCCTCCAACCACCCACTCACACAGTCTGATCTCACTGACAACCCGTGCCTCAGACGACTGCATGACATCAAGCACATGCTGCGTGTGATTAACGACATTCTGTGGTATACACCTGATGACACCACCACGCCACGGCTGGTGGTCCCTCAGTGTCTAAGGGGGGTGATGTTAATATATGCCCACGACGCGCCATGTGCTGGACATCACGGCACCAGAGCCACCTATAAGACACTGAAGCAAGTGGCATATTGGCCCCGCATGCAAGAGCACGTAGCGGAATATGTCAAAGAATGTCTAATTTGCTGCCAGTTCCAACCTGCAAATCCGAACCACAGAGCTCCGCTGCAACGCAGAAGGGTCACCTTCCCATGGTCAAACCTCCAAATCCGCCACCCCACAGGACTCAACTCAGGTGTCTCCCTTCGAACTAATGACTGGACTACAAATGACACTTCCACTGCACCTGCTGTATCAGCCAGGAGACTCCGGTCTCATCACAGCCTGCACCACTCACCAGTACCTCGATGAGCTGCACCGGCACTTGAAAGCAACCTTCGCTTTCGCCCAACAACAGCTTCAAAAGAGCGCCGAGGGCCAGAAAGCATACTATGACCGGAAAGTGTCACACCAGGAACTAGCCGTGGGTGACAGGGTCTGTGGCTTCGTGCAGCCACCACGCACAGCCTCCCATCGGCTGTCAAAGAAATTCCTACCCCATTGGACAGGACCTCATGAAATTGTTGACAAACTTTCTCCGGTGGCGTACCGAATCCAATTGAGCCGGGGACAGAAAGACCCAGTGCTCAAATGGGTCCACCGCAACCAAATTAAAAGACATTCGGCTGTTGGCCGAGCAAGGCGGGGAGAGGCCAATGCAAACTAACCTGATTACCCTCCTAGGAGTGAAAAGACTGTCCTGCCAAACCAAGGACAACTCTCGCTGACACACTGTCCCTCTCTCTCTCTCTCCCCCTCTCTCTCCACATCTTCCCTTTCACCTCTAATAGGATGTTGATGTGGTTCGCCATCCTGCTTGTCCAGTCGACCCGAGGGCAACCGCCACCTGACGTCATCTCAACCGGCCCGGCGTCAGGCATTGTGCTGAGGGAGCAACCAGGTCTCTTGATCACCAACTGCCGGACCCACACCCAGAAGGTGTACGTTCGACTCGATCCCCGCAACGTGTACCGGGCACACTACCCCAGTGCAACAGCCCAGTACAGCTGGGCCGGGCCCGATGGACCGAGGACTCTCTCAACCACGCCGAGGCCGACGTCAGGCACATGCTGAACCAACTCGAAAAGATGACCGTCACCCAAGCAAAATTAGGCGGACACAGCCGCCGCCCCAAACGATTCCTCGGAGCTCTGCTGGGAGCCGCAGCTGCGGTTGGAACTCTGTTCAACATTGGTATGTCAAGTGTCAACGCCGTCAACCTAGCCACCGTGAGACGACAGGTGGCTGAAATTCAAACAGAGATCCCACAGCTAAAAGAGCAGCTCAACGTGCAGAGTGCTTCCCTGCAGACCGTTGGAAGGACTTTGAGAGGAACTGTGGTCATTCTCAATACCCACAGTGTCCTGCTGAACCAGACGTTGAAGTCCATGAAACAGCTGTTCACTGTTTTCCAAAATGACTTTGCCCAAACTCAGCTAGTCACCGCCCTGATGTCAGACATGTTGCGGGAGGTGAGCTCATCCATCGACAGCCTAGCCATGGGTAGGATCCCGCCCTACCTCATACCGTTGAGCCTCGTCCAGACTGTGCTGGCTTCCGCAATCACCACACCAGCTGATCCGCTCCAAGTACACCTGGCCTACTCGCTCGGCAGCGCCATCCCACTCTATGTCGACCCAGAGCAAAGAGAAATGGGCTTCCTCCTGAACTTACCCATCATAGAGTCAAGCCGAATCTACAGACTCAAAGACATTGTCAATGTCGGGTTTTGGAAGGGTAACACACACATCAAAATCCGCACCCCAGACGTGGTGGCCTACCACGACAGCGATCCACAGCTGTACCTGGCCCCAAACCTGCACATGTGCACATTAACGAAAGATATTCACTATCTCTGCCCTAGCAAACCCTTCCTCAGAGATAACACTGATGGAATCCGTGGGTTGCAAACCATGTCCAGCGACAACCGCTGCCCGGCCGAAGCAAAGCCTCACATGCAAGTGGAAGAAACCCGAGCAGAGATCATCGGTGACCGATGGCTCGTCAACACTCCGGTACTCACGGCTACTCTTACCTATGATCAGCATGACACCGCCACCCGTGTCAGCCTGCTCAACCAGAGCATGTGGATTCAAGTACCTAAAGGTGCCATCCTCCACGTAGATGACCTGGCATTATATCATCTCCCGAGCCACGAGTACGAAACAGAACTGGAAATCCCCTCCTTCTTCAAGGACCATAACTTCACCCTGGGTCCAGAACTGGAACTGGAAATTGAGACAGGGGGGTCACAGCTGATCGACATTGCTCCCCTGGACTCTGCCCTACAAGCTTTGTCTCGACAGCCCCTCTTGACTACCTCACCTGTTGTCCGAGCCTGGACCGCAGCCGACACAGCGCTGTCTCTCTATGGTAGTTAGTCCTGTACAGGAGACTCAACGAGAACCGAGCAGCTACCATCAGGCTCACCAAAGCCGTGTCCGGAGGTTTTCGACGAAACCCCCGGAAAGAGGACAACCCGCAAGAAGCCGCCAGCAACCTCATTGAGTTAAGCCCTCAGCCCTGATAATCACCTGTGATCCGAATTCATGATTCACCTTCCATCCTCCCATGCAATGATTGTCGGCAGACGAGATCTCCCTAGGGACCTCATCTCCCGAAAGGGGGGACTGTAGGGATTGAAGGGACAATCAGTGATTTCTCTTGTAGTGAAATCCAGGAAAAGTTAAGAACAAAGAACCCTAACTAACCTACATTCCTATTACCATGTGGTCCCGTGATAAGGTCTCCAACCTTCCAAACTGGCGCCTAGAAGTCTGGAGAGCAAATGGACTTTCGAACATTTATGGTGATAAATGGTTCTGAATGCCCATTAAACGGCGAATTCCCCCGCTTGAGACAACACCCAGACCTTCTTCACTCCCTCCTGACGGAAATCGGGCGGGAGAGGCGAGAACAGATGTCCCGTCTGCGTGCAATACACACTTACGCACACACCTATGCTCACACACACATACCTACGAACCCTAGGTTTCTATCTACCAATCAGTACTAAAACAAAAGTTGGTGTATTAAAATACCTGTAACATAACTATAAATGTGCAAACATGTCCTACGAATGTTTTCATGAATGTAAGATACTTATAAATGCCTGAAAGGGTGCATTAAGAGGTAACTCTGCAATATTATGTCTGTGACGTGTGATGTTTGATATGTTTGTAATCCTAAAAATCTGATCTATTCATTAAGCTGTATATCGATAGCGTGAAATATATATAACTACCTATATATGCCATTTCCAAAGTAAGCTTAAGATCCTTCTAGTCATAAAGATGCAAATTGATTCCGAATGACCCACTCGGGGGCGCAGGCTCTCTTCAAGATGGGCCATTATCATTGGCCGACACACCTATCCAAGGCGTGTTCTGTTTATCTTTAAAACCCCAAACTCAGAGACATTCGCTCTCTGTTCTCTGTTCTCTGTGCTCTGTTCTCTGCTTTCTGTTCCTGTATCCCGATGTAATCCTCGTTTTTATTTTGTTCCTGTTTTATTTTGTCTTCGTTTTATTTTGCGTATAGCCAGTCTGTCCTTAGTGCGGTCCTCAAGATACCCGCGTGCGTTTCGTTAGTCTTCCAGCATCCCAGTGAAAGGACTATCTTCACGCATACAGAACTGCGTTAGAACTTTTAAATCTCCCGCGACAACCACGCTTGGAGGAATCAAAGAAGCCCGCCTCCTATTCCCAGGACGCCACGAGCTTGCTTCCACACCACTCTAACCAGGTCTGAATGCAAACTGTTCCATCTAAATTTAGACGCTCTGAAGTGTGTGTTCTTAGGCTGTCTCTGAGGACCTAACTGTGCTAGCAATTGTGTTTTCCCTGTGTTTCTACCTTCTTTTCTTATTGTTTAATTTCATTTTGGTTTCATATATATATTTTGTTTTACATGTAGTGTAGTTCATTAAACCTCATTTATACTTTATCGGCTCTGTGTTTGTTGTTGATCACATAACAAAGCCTCTTTAATATAAAGATCCTAGCTACAATCTGATAATTGTTAAGTGCACAAAACATTGTCAGTAAATTTAAGCTAAAGTAAGACCACCAGCCATTGGTAACCTCTAGCGAAACAGCGCAGCGGACGTGCTGGTTTAACGAGGTATCAATCGCGGTGGTAATCTTAAAGATCAGCTACAGCCTCTGTGCAGGATGCATATTCATAATTCCTCATAATTCGTGGGGTTAATTGTGTATATACGCCCTGAACAGACGTGTACGCTGCACGACCCCTCGTTGGGTGATTTATCTATGCAAGGACTCGGCTCAAACTATATTCGATAATTTGTTGATCAGAGATTAATAACTGTTGAATATTTATTCCCCAAAATCAAAATTGATTAAAGAGCTTGTGACCCAGATTCCTTACAGTGCGCAGGTTTGTAATTCCATACAAGCCAGCCTAAACAAACTACTTGTCTTGCCTATAAATTTTGATACAGAATTTGTTTTATTTTATCACTTCAGGGTACGCGAGCCGGAATTCACAACGCTTTATCTGCGCTTTATAAATGCAGCCCATTTACCATTTACCATAAGTAATAAGTAATTTCCATGTGAAAACGCGTGTGGCGCCTATGTAAATACATTTTGACCACGCTTATGGCATTAAAACAATTTCTGAAATCACCCTTATTTAAGTTAGCTATATTACACAAGGAAGAGCGCCATCTGAATTTCACCAACAGTTGAATTAACATGACTTTAACATTGAGAAACTCATTTTCATTTTGGCAATGAAAATTGTCCCAAACGAAGACAAAGCAGAATCAGAGCTGTTTTGCATCTGGTGGAGTGGCGTCCAAGAATGAATCGTGTTTTTGAACGAATGAAGGATTCAGTGAATCACTCAAAGACAGAAAGGCATACTATACCATACTAAGCCTACTATTACTATTTCTGCTATATTAAAGTTATGATAAACGTAGTTAGTTAGAGATGCTACTCTAACTACAACATCCTCACACACATTTTACTTACCGGTAGTTACATTTACTTATCAAACAAAAAGGTTGATCTCCCAGTATGTGGGTTTCATTCTGTGAACTCTGCTCATGTTTAATAGTTAGGCTAATGATCAAACTTATGTTTTACTTTTTTGTTGTTTGTATCTTTATAAAAGTCAACAATGTAATTTAAGATTAATTATAACTAAAACATTTTTTTTTTTTCATTTTTGATATTGACTATTAAATAACTCAACCCCCTTTCAGGGTGTCTCGACTCTCTACTATCTGTCAGTCTCACAAACATCCACCATGTTAGTTCTGATCCTTATCCAAAGCGTGATGGGTTGTTGGCAACAATGGCCTTTAGAGTGAGCATTTTGAAAATCTATCAGCACATGGGGACATTTGGCATAATCATAATCTTTACAACATAGGTCTATTGGGTCTAGGTCTACTTTTTCTGATCTCATATAATCATTATGGACATTAGGGCCCAGGAAAAGTCACATGATTTATTCCTGAATAAATGCAGTGTTTTTGAACAAATCAGTGATTTAATGACTCACTCATAAAGACAGCCCCTGCATTCATAGTATTCGCAATATAGTAGACGAAAAGTTCCCAGCTGACCTACTGCTTCCACCAGGGCTGCGTTCCACTTCACTTTTAGATGCGCACTCGCAAACTTCCTTAAGCACTTCCCCTGCTGCCATTTTCAAGTGTTTTTCAAGTTTATATGGACAGACACCCATCCCCTCAATTTTGACAGAGGGAGTGAATCTACTCCGATGTACATTTCAAGCAGCTCTTTATCCCACAATTCAACTTGATTGTGGCGTCACAGAAGATCGTGCTTAACTATGCAATATTAATTATTTTGAGAATTAATCGCATAATACTTGTAGCTACTTTATGTTCACAGTCAAAGTTACTATTGATTCTTTTGTGTGTAAGTTTACTCCAACAGCTCATATAGGCTACCTATAGGATTTTATACATTTTCTCCAACAGCTCATATAGCCTACCTATAGCGATCTTCGCCCGTGATGTCACGAAGCGGTTACATGCGCTCTGGTCGGCAGAAGAAAAGTAATAGCTGCTTACTGCGCAGCGCAAACACAGAAGAAAAATGGTTGTATCGTGCTGTGTGATCGGCTGTGTTAACAGGTTAGATAAGAGTAACCCCAAGAGCTTCTACCGCGTACCTAAACAGCCTGAATCAAAAAGAAAGCTGTGGATTTCTGCAATTAGGCGTCCAGAATCCAGCGGAAAACAATGGGAGCCAGCGGACCACGGTCGCGTCTGATACTACTGTGTGTATCATCTGTGTACATACCCTTATAAATTAAGGGCAAATTATTGTATTTTCATTCATACATTTTTCCGTATATGTTAACCAATGTTATATATCAGAGGTAAGATAATTTTGATTCAAAATATAGACCATGGATAAATTACACCTCTATTTTACTCTAGTTGTAACACATTTACCAGTTATCCTTAGTTAAAACAAGTAATATTCGTAATTATGACTTACTTATTATAGGCATCTAAAGATGTGTACGCCTTCATCGACTCTGGTAAACAAAGATGGAGTGTCGATGAGATACAGATGTCGCCGAATGTCAAATCTGGCCATGTGTCCGGGCTTTTGCTCCAATTCTCACTCAGGTGATATGGATCAGGCAGAGAACGACATGTTTTGGTTCTTTCTGCCAACCAGTTCGTGCCCACGCCCATAACGTGACGCAGGGACGGATTATGACTTGTAAGGCCCTGGGGCCAGGTATCTCCAAAGGTACCCCAACCCCAATCCCAATTTGATTTGTTCATTTTAACCTTTAATAATAATACCAACTCCATGTAGCCTATATTTACAGCATTAGTGAGAGAAATTTATTTGAGAAAAATTAACATGTAGCTTTATAAGGTACCTGATATTTATCCAAATTAATTGATGTAAACATTGTTACATGTTGTTACTAAACTTAATGAAATTTTGTTTGGTCAGCAAATGTTTTGAGAATCACAATACACTTATTTTTTTTAACAATCCTTTCTAATGATTTATATTAATAGGCTGCCTGCTGAACATGGGTTTGAGCTCTTATATTTCTGAACTCTAAAAGTTCAGATTAATGCATTTAACTTTAAAATGTAGAAAACTTTTCTTGCCCCTGGATCTAGAAAAACTGAGGTCCGCCCCTCATTAGGGCTGTAACTTTAGAGAAAAATCAAATTCGAACGGATAGCAAATATCAAGCAATGTATTCGAATATCTACTTATTTGAAGGTGCATCTTTTACAGTCGTTCAAACAACTGTTGAGTGTGAAGGGTGTATGTTTTTACTTTTTACAGTTCAAATTTAATAACTATGCTAAAACATACTCTATTGCTCTCTTTAGGCCTATTTTGTTGGATCATTTATAATTTGGCAATAAAACATTATGCAAATGAGGCAAATAAATTAGAGCAATGTTTAAAAATGTAGTTTCACTTCAACTTAGGGAAAATGGGCAGCTATAATGTAATAATAAATAGTTATTGTTCCAATACTTTTCACACACAAAAATAAGCTCAAAGAGTGACAATTCCAAAGACTTATATATTACACATTACAGCATTAAACATTTGTTTTCATTGTTAATGGGTTGAATGAATGGAAAAAGGAGCAGGCTTCACTCAATGATTAAACTTAAACTTTAAGAATGCTGGCCTGATGATTAGAATATGTAAACAGGAAAGAGGCCGCACTATGCATAAATTGTTTTATTTGCACAAACGCGTTTCGGCGTGTGCCTTCTCCAGTCTGCGTTTGTGCAAATAAACGGCCTCTTTCCTGTTTATATAATGGGTTTCAGAGCCGATCCTCCCTATACGCACACTACGCAAGTTGCGTAGGGCCCCGCAAATAACTCAAGACCCCGCCTCCCCCTCGTGTCAAAGCGCGTCAATCAAAGTTTACAACATCGATGAGATAACTAAGCGGAACTATCCTTCTGGTCACGAAAAGAGACTGAGAAAAACACCATGTGAGTGAATTGAAAGCGCGTATCTATACCACGAATTTAATTTCTTGTGCCATTTGTACGCCAAAAATAGTTTGTGCGTGCATGATACGCACTTTTTGGCGTATAATATGCTCGCACTCCCTACCCAAGACATTTACAGTGCGTAGCTTATGCACGCAAAAAAAACATTTTTGGCGTATAAATAGCACGAGAAATTAAATTCGTGGTATAGATACGCACTTTCATGAGATTACGTTTTATAATACAAAGGGCAACGGACAACGTTATTTGTTTATAAACTGCAGCTCGGAAAAGATAACCGCGTCGTGCGTTAACATGAGTTCATATGCGCGTGCAGGAAATGAAACGCGCACTTTCCAGTGAAACATATGGGGACCAGTTACCAGTACAATATGGGCGTGATGGCACTCCTCATTATAGGCGCTCATACTTTTAAAACAAGACAATTGATTATCTAGTCTCCAAGTCAGTTTAGTTACAACTCTGCAATAAAGCAAGATAGAAAGCAATCTATTGACATTGACTATATTGCATTTAAAATGTTGATTGGCTGGACATACTGGTCAATATGGATGCACATCCCTCAGTAAATAATAACCATCAAGTATCAATTATTGCTTTTATCATTTAAAACACAGTGACATGCAATGGCAAGCCATTTTAGCTTTTATTAATTCACAGGATGCATTTTTGATATCAATAATTAAATTTGTACTATTTAAAATGTGAATTATTGATATTAATATAAAATATGTCTATTTCTGATATCAGGAATTACATTTTCATTAGTACTAACTAAACGAGGGAGGATTGTAGTGGGAGAACTGGGGTGTCAGATGTGACTGTGTGGCAATGGCAAATGGTTTACATGGCTCATGGGTCAGGTAGGGGCCCCTTAACAGATTTTTGCTTAGGGCCCCAGGGAGGTCAGGATCAGCTCTGATGGGTTTTATGAACCAAACTGGATTGCGCGGCCTTAAACCCCAGGGGGAGTGCAAACCAGCAACAACTAATCGATAAAGTCGATTATTATCGACAATGAATTTGATTATCGATTAGTCACGTCTGCGAACTGGAACCATCAGCCATAACGTCGCTTTACAGTAGTAGGCCTAGGCTAAATTGAACACATTTCTATGGACAAAAATGTATGGAAATAGTGGAGGATACAGAGTGAGAGCGAGCTTCTCGGGAAAGGTACTACATGATCCAAGTTGTCCGAAACATACTTGCTTTATATTTACTAGAGCTTCAAACAAACATAACCAATTACCTCGTGTTTTGATAGATGCGTGTGATGTTTAATTCCGTTGACACGTGTATTCCTCTGCGCATAACTTGTATGGTTATATCCTTATCTGTAATTGTTAGAAAGTTCCCAGAGTATTTCCATATTCTGACAACAAGCGTGAAGCGTTTAAACTTCACTGTCTGTAACGAGCGCCGGTGGGCGCATGCGCATCGAACAGACGGAGTGCAATAATTCTGTAATTATAATTCAATAATTATATAGGCCTATATTTTTTTTTTTTTTTTTTGGGGGTTAGAAATTAAGTGTAGATTTTAAAATAATACATTTAACAAAAGTAATCATATTTGCAAGAGCAGTAGGCTACAGTAAGTCACTATTGTTGGAATCTAATATAACTGTTCAGACGAGTGAATGTGTGTTCCTCATATCTCTTACAAGTTAAAACTTTGTGCTTTTTTTGTCTATTATCATTTTTAAGTTAGTCGTTTCAATGTCTGCTTTAGAATATTAATCAGTCAGTTGATTTTAGACTTATGTAATGTTTGTAGGTTATTTTGTATTTTGCCTAAAATATAGTTCCCTATATTTGTACATTCACTATATTTGTTGACATAAGCTTTATATTACACATTGTTTGGAGGACAGCATTGATGTGTAATAACATTGTTTAAAATAATGGAATAAAAACGTTTTTTTAATGCATCATTATTTTTAGATTTCCATCCGCTTAACCAATTAATAAAAAAATAATCGACAGATTGATCGATTATCAAAATAATCATTAGTAGCAGTCCATTCATTGACTCACAAATAAAGTAACTTTTAAAGGTACACTGTGTTGGAATTCCGTTTTTTTAGTATTTTATTATTTAAAGGGACACTATGTAGGAATTCCGTTTTTGTCAAACAGCGACCCCAAGAGTCGCTGTGGAGTACTTGTATTTAGGGCTGCAACTAACGATTATTTTGATAATCGATTAATCGGACGATTATTTTTCGATTAATCGATTAATCGGATAAGAATCCCAATTTGATTTTTTGTTTATTATAACTAAATAAAACCCTAAATCAGGGTTGAGGTGAGCAGGACGAGGCCGAGGGACGTGAGAGATGCGAGACCGGTGCGTCTCACAGGTGTCGTTCATTATCACTCACGCCACCGGCCTCTCACGTCCCTCGGCCTCGTCCTGCTCGCCACAAGGGTATTTATGTGTAAAAGTGTACTTTAAAAAGTGCAAAAGCCACACATTGAGTTTTACTAATATCAATATTTGCTTTGTTTTTAATGATAATTGCTAATGGCAAGTTGACAACCATGACTAATGTAAAATTAATTAAAAATTATATCCAACATATGTTTTAGCAATTTTTGTTAAAACAAATTTACACAGACATGTTGTTCAGATGTGAAGATATAAACTAAAAAACATCTCAAATATATAATTCATTTAATTTTTATTTTAAATTAATGGAATTATAAGGATAATAGATAAAATAAATATAGAAAGACTGAAAACAAGCGTGAAAACAAGCGTGTGAACATAGAGCCGCGGTAGATCGCGTTTGAAAAACAATTAAAACTTAATATTAGACAAATGCTATAAAAAGAACGGGATGGAGGTACGCAGCAAGCTAACAGGGTTGATTAAAAGAACAGGAAAAATTATGCATTAGTGCACAAGCATTCGCTGAAAACCACTGAGTACAGTGACTAAAAACAATCTTTTACTGCTGCTGTTATTAACTGCCTTTATATTTAGTGCTTCACTTTGTAAACATCGTTTTAATTTAACCTATTTCTGCGGAAGCGCTATTTTAATCCATCACTTATGTTGCGAGCGAACTGATTGCGCAACCTGATGCTCGAGACAAAATACAGACATCCCAAGTCTCGCGGAAGATCCGGGAGTCTCCCGCATATTGATAGCGGCTCCCTGATGCCTGCAAATTAGTTCAAACTCCCGGAATCTAGAGCGCGCGAGCAAGAGCGCGCATGCGAGACAGAAGAGACTGTGCTCCAAACATAGACTGTAAACAAGATCTCGGTCTCTGCGCGCACAACAGATCGGCGAAGGGAGAGAGACCTTGCGTGTGTCTCATGAAGCGCAGCGCATGTAAGACAGAGAGCATCATGATTGGCCCATTTCAACCAATCACCAGTAAACGCTTCCCGTGACGTAAGCAGACCAACTAATCGATAATGACATTCGTTGACAACTATTTTAATAATCGAGTTTAATCGATTAAATCGATTAGTTGTTTCAGCCCTACTTGTATTTAACGTTACTGTCGTAAATACTACTAACGCAGAGCATGACATGGCGTGATGTGTTACATAGTATTCCATTGTGTTTAATTTGTCGTTTAATGAGATCTAATATATTGTTAGTGGTGAGAATTTTCACGTGATTAAATACATAGATCCGACTACAATCCCTATGTACTTTAATGGTCCAGTGGCAGAACTTTTGCCAAGCGTGTCAGAGGTTCTGGGTTCTAATCTGCACTAGTAGTATAGTTTATTTTCCTCATCGAAGCACGCGTCCGTGTGAAGACTGTGCGCGTCACAACAGAACACTGTATCCGCGCCACGAGGGGCGAGACGGCCACCATTCAACCCGAAAGAAGTCATATAACCATTTCAATAACTCCGAAGCTGTTCAGTTAAGCTAAAAAAACTGCATAGTGTCCCTTTAAAATCAATGTCTTTATTCATAAATATGTCCTTATTGGTGTAAAATTACCTCTGCCAATGATCTGACTTATCCTCGTAAGCGAAGAATTTCTGATCTTTATTTACGGGTAAGTCCAAGGAGGCTTCCATGTCGTTCCGCCATTTTGAAAAACAAAAATAGCAGAGAGGGACAAAAAGCACTAGCCTACCTCAACGCATTTCCACAACGCGTTTTCTTTCAGAGCCAGAGTCACGTGACTGAAACGTGAAGCTCATAGGCTGCCCTGCGGGAACTGCACAGCCTACCAGTGAGCCCGGCGTGACGTCACGTCCAATCAAGGGCGCTCGCGCCCTCGCCGTGTCCTAGCCCGCCAGAATGGGCGTGGCTTAGCGTATAAAACCGGGGCTCGCAGGCTGATTCTCTGATTTTCATCTCTTCAGCGAAGCTCTTCGCATCGCTGGATCTTGAGAAAGCCACCGCCGCCGTCGAACAAGCGACAAGCAAGCCGAGGACAGTGCCTGAGGAAGCCGGCCGCCTTCACCACCTTCAGCCTTCCGAAGCAAGCTACGCTATCCGGCGTCGTATCCTTTTTATTACAAACTAAAAAGCATCTAAAAGAGCCGAGATGATGATGCCTTTTTAAAGATGCCTCGATCCACTTGCGGCTCTTGCAGAGCCCCTCTCAGCGTCGGAGACCGCCATGTGATCTGCGCTCTCTGCCTGGGACAGGAACATGCTGCTCTTGCCCTCTCTTCGGGAGGATGTGAGCACTGTGAGGATCTTCCGATGTCGACCCTGCGGGCTCGACTCGAAGCCTTCAAAAACGAAGCTTTCTCTCCGCCCTTTGACGCACCGCGCAGAAAGAAAAAGCACCGTTCCCAAAGGCCGCAGGAGCCTGCCGCCGTCGCGACGCGCTCGCCGGAGTCCCTCCCTCAAGCCTCGCTGAAGCCATCTCCGCCTCTTCTCTCCGACGCCCTGTCGTCGAGTCAGAGGACGACGCGGATGGACTCGCCGCAGGAGAAAGCTGCTCCATCCTAGCTTCGGATAGCGAGGAGTGGTCGAGCTCTCCTCGCTCCGCCTCCTCTTCTATTTAGGAGTCTGGGAGAACACGCGCTGGAGCGGAAGCGGAACTAATGCGCCTCCTCTCACAGGCCGTCGACCGCCTCGGGCTCGAGTGGTCACCGCCTCAGGAGACCGCACCCAACAGGCTTGATGGCTGCTTCCTAAGCCGCCGCCGTCAAGCGCCCGCTTCCAGGCCCGCGCCCTTCCTCCCTGAGCTGCACGCGGAACTGGCTAAGTCGTGGAACGCCCTTTCTCCGCGAGACTTCATTCCTCTGTCTCTGCGTCGCTCCCCCAGGTTGACGGCGCCGCTGAGAAGGGATACAGCTCCATCCCCAAGGTTGAGGAAGCCGTGGCAACGCACCTTTGCCCGCCGTCCGCGAGATGGCGCTCAAAGTCTGCCCTGCCATCAAAGGCCTGCAGGACCACGTCTGCTCTGATCGGTCGCGCATACGCCGCCGCTGGACAAGCAGCCTCCGCCCTGCACTCAATGGCTGTGCTACAGATCCTCCAAGCAGATCCTCCAGGCAAAGAAGCGCAACGGATCTCTCCCTTCGCGCTACCAAATCCGCAGCCCAGGCCCTGGGGAGATGTATGGCCTTGTTGACCGTGTCTGAGAGGCACCTCTGGCTGACGCTGGCCGACATGAGAGATTCTGAGCGATCCGTCTTCCTCGACGCCCCTCTTTCTCCTTCCTGGTTGTTCGGCCCAGCAGTGAATGGCATCGTCGACCGCTTTTCTGAGGTTCAGAAAACGTCTCAGGCCATGAATCTGTTCCTGCCTCGTCGCGCTAGCTCCGCTGCAGGTCCCTCACGTGATCAGCCGCCTGCACGAGCCGCCACACAGCGCCCAGCTCAGCCCAGACAGTACAGCCAGTCTTCACAGCGACAGGGCGGCCGCCCTAGATCGCGCTCGGCTAACCAAACATGCCGCACCCCCCACGGGGGCCCCGCCCGAAGATCGCGCTGAAGCCCGAGCACATGAAGCCCTCCTAGCACCATCAGGAGTGAAAAGACGGTTATGTCTCCCCGCGGCCGGACCACCGTCGAAACTTTATGCCCTGTCAGTCCTCTCATCTCAGGCTACTGCAGTGGATCATTTGGCAGTCAACGAGTCGGTTACACAACCCGCTCGCCTGCACACAAACACCGTTTTTACGGCGACCCAGAGAAATCTCATAAAGAGCAAGTTATCTGGTTATCCGACTCACGCCGAAGGTGTTTTATGTGTAGAAAAAGTGCCCACAACCCAGTGCTCACCCCTACATGTAAACACAACACTTCCCGTGTCCCACATAGAGCCCACTCTCATAAAGCACGCTTACTGACACGTGCTTCGCCAGTACGGTTAAACATACGCCACAAAGCGCAAGCTCATACCGGTCATTCTGCGGCTGTAAGTCACGTGACCGCCCACGGGCGCCCACGCTTACAAGCCCACACGCCCTTCACAAGGCGCCGCTCTCGCATCACATTGTGATCAAATTCACAGTAATCGGGAAGCCACAGTTAAAACATACCGCCCCATACAAGCGCACAGAGCACGCGCGCTGCACCCGCCCTTCCGGTTCAGTCTCTCGAGCCCGCACAGCGCGGCGACCAGAGCCCGGAGTCCTTTCTACCCTTAGCTGCGCACATAAAAGCATGGGAAAACATCCCAGGGGTATCGAAATGGGTGCTAAGCACTATAAAGCAGGGTTATACTCGCTGGGTTATACAGTTCGCTCGCCGTCCTCCTCGATTTCGAGAACGGACCGCGACGACAGTGAAAGCAGAAGTAGCACACCTACTTCGCTCAGAAATAACAAAGCTGCTGTGCAAGGAGGCTATAGAATCGGTACCGCCTTCTCTGAGCGAGTCAGGCTTTTACAGCCGTTATTTTCTCGTACCCAAGAATGACGGGGGACTCAGACCCATACTGGATTTGAGGCTCGTGAACAAAGCTCTTATGAAAAGACCGTTCAAAATGCTTACAACCAGACAACTCCTCGCGCACATTCGCCAGGGGGACTGGTTTATATCTCTCGATCTGAAAGATGCCTATTTCCAGATTCAGATAAATACCCCGTCACAGGCCATTCTTGAGATTCGCCTTCGACGATCGGGTTTATCAATACATAGTCCTGCCGTTCGGCCTGTCCTTAGCACCCCGTACATTCACGAAGTGCATGGATGCGGCTCTCGCCCCCTTGAGATCTCAGGGCATGCGAATTTTGAACTATCTGGACGATTGGTTGATTATGGCGCAGTCAGAGACAGAACTGATATCTCACAGAACTGCGCTCCTCAGCCATCTGAAACGCCTAGGTCTCACGGTCAACTGGACCAAGAGCTCATTACTGCCCAGTCAGTCAATATCCTTTTTAGGAATAGAACTGGACTCGGTGAACATGACGGCTCGCCTGTCTACACAGCGCGCGCGCTGTATCTGGCAGCTGGCCATGACATTCAAGACAGGCAGCGTTTTTCCCCTGAAAAAATTCCAGAGGATGCTAGGCTTGATGGCTTCAGCCTTGGCGGTACTCCGGCTACTTCGCATGCGCCCGCTACAGCACTGGCTGGCCGCGCGTGTGTCGCACCGCGTCTGGAGGTCGGGTCGCGAGCGGATCAGAGTGACTCAGAGCTGTGCCACAGCTCTGCAGCCCTGGTCAGCGGCCGACTGGTACCAGAGGGGAGTGACTATGGGGGCGGTCTCTTTCAGGAAGGTCATCTCGATGGACGCGTCCAACTCAGGTTGGGGCGCCACCCTCGAGGGCAGACCAGTCTTCGGACTGTGGTCAGACCGAGAAAACCCCCTCCACATAAACTGTCTGGAAATGATAGCGGTCGAGAAGGCGCTGAATCGCTTCCTCCCGTTCATTCAGGGCCACCATGTTCTAGTCCGCTCGGACAACATGTCGGTGGTGTCCTATATAAATCGCCAGGGCGGCGTCAGATCCAGGAACCTCTGCAATCTGACGGAACACCTCCTCGTTTGGTCTCAGCACCATCTGCGCTCACTGATAGCCGCACATGTGCCGGGTCAACTGAACGATGGCCCAGACAGACTGTCCAGGGACAACGTTCCCCTTGGGGGAGTGGTCACTGCACTCCCAATCAGTCCAGTTATTATGGCGCCTTTTCGGCAAAGCGTAAGTCGACCTTTTTGCGTCACGAGACAACGCTCATTGCCCAATGTTCTTTTCGAAGGACAGGGACGCGCTCGCCCGGATGTGGCCCAGCCGCCCGCTATATGCTTTTCCCCCGGTATCTCTGTTACCGCAGGTGATCAAGAGAATCAGGGAAACGCGCCATTCAGTGCTCCTCATAGCTCCGCGTTGGGAAAACCAGACGTGGTTCCCAGAGCTGATGCGGCTGTCACAGACAGCCCCATGGCCTGTCCCGCTGAGAGTAGACCTTCTCTCTCAGGCGCGCGGCTCGATCTGGCATCCCCACCCGGAGCGCTGGTCGCTACACGCGTGGGTGATAAACGGGTATCCCTGCCAGACGCAGTAATGAACACGATCGTGCAGTCCAGAGCACCTTCTACCAGAAGACAGAGCCTGTCTAGATGGACAGTGGACGCAATCGCGGCCGCTTACGCGGCGAAAGGTCTGCAGTGCCCTCTGGGCATCAGGGCGCACTCCACTAGAGGCGTGGCCTCGTCGTGGGCATGGTCTAGCGGAATTTCCTTTCAAGACATATGTGTGGCGGCGGGCTGGTCCTCACCCTCCACCTTTGTCAGGTTTTACAACCTAGAAGTTCCCGCCCTGCAGGCTAAAGTACTGTCTGTCTAAGTGAGAGGCTAGCCGTGCCCAGATCCTATCATGCGCAGGCTATCCTCACGTGAATTCAGCTCTTCTGGTTGAGCTGCACTGTTTCAGGTTATGTGCTGTATATGCTAAGTACACCGGCCTCACATGGCCGCTCTGTATTGCCTGTCAGTGCTTGTTTACACGCGCTTTACGCTTATGGTACTCGCGCTTCCTCGCGCTTATGTACAATGCGTTGGTTCCCACTCTCTACTTTCACAGAAGCGCTGTGACTCATGGGATGGATGCGGGTGCGCACGGCGTGGACAATGGGTTCCCGTAGCGTAAGCTAACTTACGCAATACGAGAGAACCTCTTGTAAGAGAACGATACTGGTTACTAACGTAACCTCGGTTCTCTCTAGAAGAGGGAACGAGTATTGCGTAAGCTGCCGTGCTAAACGCCACAAGCGCTTTTTCGCTTCAGTCGATGAAAACCAGAGAATCAATCTGCGAGCCCCAGTTTTATACGCTAAGCCACGCCCATTCTGGCGGGCTAGGACACGGCGAGGGCGCGAGCGCCCTCGATTGGACGTGACGTCACGCCGGGCTCACTGGTAGGCTGTGCAGTTCCCGCATGGCAGCCTATGAGCGCGCTAGAATGCCCGCTCAAGGTCTGCTAGCTGCTGCAACTGCGTTGACAATATATACAAAATTAAGGATAATTTTTGGCTTCAATATCTCGAGAAGATGAATCTTTCCCGTAGCGTAAGCTAACTTACGCAATACTCGTTCCCTCTTCTAGAGAGAACCGAGGTTACGCTAGTAACCAGTATCGTTTCTCTCTACCGGCCTTTTCCGAACTCACCGCATTAACCCATTAACTGCCGGTGCAAAATAAAAACAACAATTATAGAGAGTATTTGCGCTGCTACACTATTAAAAGTTATTAATTCAGGTAGGACAAAAGGCCTAGGTGCGAAATGCACGGCCCGCCGCTGATTCTTATGTTACATTTATTCATTTGGCAGACGCATTTACAGTGTTTCAAACGTCTCTTATAACCGGTTATAACCATAGGTAAAGTACCTCGGACGCTAACTTATCTGAGGCTATTTAATGCTAACTGTTGCAGTGCCACTGCCCACAAACATTGATGCTAAATAGTGCTAACTACGTGAAATAGTAGTGGAATGTCACTTACCGGAAAAAATGGAGCGAAGTACTCCTACAGTGTCGGTTAGTGCAGTTTATAGCAGAGCAACCCATTTTATATACGATATTTCAATACAAATGTTCAGAAAGGATACAAAGGTGGTATGATATGTTGTGTCAGATCATGGCCGAGACATCAAATTTCAGGAATTCCACTCGGCGCAGCCCGTTATCAGCTGTCAATCAAGCTGTCAATCAAAGTTAACCACGCCCTTTATTTGTCATACATTTTATATCTAAATACGATCTAAACTAACGAGTTAGAAAAAAATTCACCCCCCTCACAGTTGTCAGGCACTCGGAACCTATCGAAAAATACAATAAAAGTCCATGGGACCAACCTGTAAAAACATGCATTTATGCTGTGAAAACGGACATTTTTAACAGGGGCTCAATGGACATTTGCTCCGTTTTGGGACCTCCCTCTAGCGGATTTTCGATGTATTGCAGTTTTTCGCACTTCCGGGTAGGCTTCATTTTTCAGATTAGAATGTTGCCGCTTGGGGACGGGTAAGTCCAAGGAGGCTTCCATGTCGTTCTGCCATTTTGAAAAACTAAAATAGCAGAGAGGGACAAAAAGCACTAGCCTACCTCAACACGTTTCCACAAGGCGTTTTCACAATGCGTTTTCATTCAGAGCCAGTGTCACGTGACTGAAACGGACAAGGATTGACATGACCAGTTAATTGGTGCAGGGCAGAGTTTCCGCTGAACTGGTTTGGGGGAAAAAAAAAACAGAACTTAGTCTCAAAATTCTGTTTCATGTAACAGCTAGTCAGGAACGGGACTGATAACTTTATTCAGCTGCTGAATGTAGCCACAGTGGAAGCAACGAAGGTTGTGTGCTGTGGAAAACAGATCTTTTTCTTCATCATCTTATAGATGTCTTATTCTTTCAGACATCTGTTGTACAAACTTGCTTCATTCCATTGCTTGGAAAGATTTTATGAAAGATTCTTTCATATGGCTTCCCTTATGACTGGTTCAGAGCTTCACTCCAGTCTTCAGTAGCTTGAGTGAAGTTGACAGGATGTTTCTGGTAGCACATCACAGTGCAGTTTCCCAAAGTTTATTTAAGTTATGGTATGGTAAAGAGGTGACGTACGTACAGACATGAGTCAGCTCCTGTTGAGCTCAAGTTAACACGTCCCACTAGCTGTCACTGACAGATAACTGCATACATCATGACATCAAAACAACACAGTGCCAAACACAGAGATTCATCTCTGACAGAGAGAGAAAAATATTGGTGGGAAACTGAGTTGAATTCATAAGTGCAGAATGACACCATGAAATCAAAATGAAAAATTCTCTTTTTTTTATGGAATATTGCACTATTATAAATGATTTATCCGTGCACAATTTGTATTATTTTTTTTTATTATTATTTTCATATACCCTCATAATCTTTCATCAAAAACATTCATGGCCCCTCACCCTAGAAATGACATCTCTTCTCTAATGGGGTGGACACTGGTACTTCATAATTGATGAATTTTGCAAAATGAATAACGACTCTATTGTCTTCTACACTCTAAACAATGCTGGGTTTTAGGTCAAATATAGACAAACCCAACAGTTGTTGTAATTAATTAATGGTTAGGTTTGTCCATATTTGACCAAAACATGGGTTGAAACAAGTCTATAGAGCTGCTTATGTTGCTGAATTGATCTCATTTCATAATTGATGAAATTTACAGTTATTGAACTGAAGTGACTTGAACTGAATAATTACACTATTGTCTTTTTTTAGAGCTGCTTTACAGATTTGAAACAATTTGTATTGTATAAAGCACTATATAAATAAAGGTAAGGTGGATTGACTGGCACAAGGGCTGGGCAATAAACAAATAAGCAAACACCAGCAATCCAACAAGCCAATCAATTCCCAATGGATAATATCAAGTCCTGCCGCAATTTGCAATTTCCAGTTCTTTAACCGTTTGTATGCAGTATCATAAATTCTTAAAGTAAGTGTACAAAAAAATATATATTTAGATGCTCAAAATATGACTCTTATGCAAGTCGTAGATTAGAAATTGGAGATTAGAAATATCTGACAGCCATGTCTTCACTTTCCCCACAGTCACCACATCTGTCTTAAAGACATAGCATCGTTAGCAAATGAGCTTTTTAATGATTTTGTGAGTCATTACCCTAGCAGTTTACATAAATAATGACTAAACAAAAGATAATTAAAGACACAGACTGTTTTTGTGCTTCAGAATTCTGTGATAAAAAGGTCTATGAGGATGAATGTAACATAACTTTGATGGTGTTGTTTCTCCCCCATTAGTTCCTATTTATTCATTAATTATAGTGATTTTTCTCTACAAAAGCACACATGATAAACATTTGGTATTTTCCTTATTCAATTATTTATCTTTTTTTAATTAATTAGGTCTGTGTGGAGTCCTTTTCAAATGTGAGTCATCCTCTGGCCTTGGTGCTGCCCATGATGCAATGGATTCTCACAATGTAATTCTTCTGTTTAATGATCCAGTGTGTCAAGGCCTCACGAGTCACAACCATATGGCCCTTTATGAATCTTTCTTGATGAATTATACAGTTGTACCTCACCTTCAGTTGAGATTAACTTTAATATGTTCATGTTTTATGTCCCAGAGACGTGTAAAAATGAGTAATAGTCATTTAAAAAAATAATAATAATTTTGCCTTTAGATTGTCTGAGTACTGAAGTTATTAAACGTAATTTCGGGAGGAGTACGCCCATCTAATCTTCTAAATAATACCAAGGTATAAAAACAGCCTCTTACTACTTCCCGTTGTCAGTTCTTTTGGCATCCCTTCTCCTCCTCCCTTTTTCCTCCTTTATGTATATTTTGCCTATGTAAAAGGGTGGCAATCGGAGCTCGAGTAGAATATCCTCTCTGAGCCCCTCTATAGCAGACAGCAAGCCAAATCTGTTTACCACTTGCTCTAAGAATATATGGGCACAAAAACTTGTGGACTAACCTTTAAAAAAAATATATTATTGAAGCTAAATCCCTATGTTTTACTACACTGGGATGTACTTAACAGAAATGCGACTGGTAAAGTCTGTTTGGGATGTGTTTGACCCCAGCAAAAAAAAAAGACAATAAAACCAATCGAAGTAAACAATGGACAGGAAAGTGGATAACTGTCAGAGAATGTTGTTTTGTGAAAGTTAATTGCATTTATTCATGTAATGTAGCCTAAAATGTGCTATGGGAGACTTGTGATGAATGTCATAATAATTTATCATATGATTTTGAATAGTAATTAGGAGTCTACCTGAAACTTGAACGAAAAGTATTTTATTCAAGCCATTGAAACAGATTAAGAATTCAAAGAGAATATGAGGGATGACAAAAGGTGGTATGCTATCGTGCAAAAGTTTTGGGTCAGTAGGATTTTTTTAAACTGTAATCAACCTTTATTTGATCAAAAATACAGTAAAATGTATACAATTTATAAAAACTCTTTCTATCTCTCTCTCTCTCTCTCTCTCTCTCTCTCTCACTCCCCCCCCCCCCCCCTCTCTCTCTCTCTCTCTCTCTCTGTGCCGTTATTCCAATCTTCAGTGTCACATGATCCTTCAGAAACCATTATATGCTGATTTGATGCTCAAGAAACAATTCTGATGAAAATGTATTATGTTACCAATGTTGAAAAAAGTTGTGTTGCTTAATAATTTTGTGGAAACCATTATGGATTTTTTTTTTATGAATATAAAGTTCAAAAGCATTTATTTGTAATCTTTTGTAACATTATAAATGTCTTTGCTTTCAGTTTTTATCAATTTAATGTGTCCTTTCTGAATAAAAGTATTAATTTATTAATTTCCCCAAACATTTGAATGATAGTGAACATAAACAAACAAGGTATTGTGTGCATACATGGCCATATCTGCATTTAACATCTAAGATGAATTTACAAAAATAGTAAAGCACAGTTCAAAGCTGCATCGTGCAGAGAGATGGCATACATTATTTTGGAAACAAATAGTATGTTGTCAGTTCATCTTAAATCATCTGCCTCCTCTGTGTGCGTGTGGGTGTTTGTGTGTGAACACTTGTGTGCGAGTGTGTGCATCTGATCTGCATGTCTGTGTGATATCCCAGAGCTTGTGCAGATAACTACCTCTGAATGTTATCCAAGTTTGGAATGAGCCACTCCACCGCAAGCATACACATCAGTGATAATTACACAGAATAGCTCACTGCCTCTTCAAATATGGCAGCCAATGCAATTTGGAGATGCTCCAACGAGGGCCATGGAAGTTAAGCTGACAGAGAAGCCTTGATAGAGACACAGTCACTTGCAGACTAATCACTGTTTTTCTTGAAAAAGTCTTTGATTATTAGTTTACAAGGAAATTACAACGATTACAATTTTCAGCACTCTCCCCCCTCTGTCATGTGAGAACATGCTCTTTTACCGGATGCAGAATCGCGTTTGTCCACAAGATGGTGATACAGAACTAAAAAAAAAGCTCTCGGGAATCTCACAGACAGACATTCAGCTTTGTGATTCCTTGCTAAAAGGTCTGTGAAGAAAGATATCGGTTAGCATATACTGTAGCCAAGTCGCATGTATCTATATAGCGCTTTGTAAAATACAGATTGTTTTAAAGCAGCTTCCCAGTAATATGCAAGACAATATTAATGTCCCCTCATTCATTTTCAAACTTCAATTACTGCTGTAAAAGAACTATATGCTACGGTAAACAATAGTGTCATTATTAGCAGTTGCACGGCTGCCACAAGATTAGAAGTAGCCTATGCGATTTGAAACTGGCCGTCCATCAGAGTGCATGGCTATCAAGTGGATAAAGTAACTTTTTGGAAGCAGATGGTGTAGTCACTGCCTCTACCAGCAGGGGCTAACATGGCCATGCTAACCAGACAAATCTTGACCCCTTAATTCCTTGAGTTGATAATCTGTTAGTCATCAGATAAACAAGAAAAAAACAGATAAACATCCTCTTTTATGTTGGAGAACACTACAGTTAAAACACTGCATGTCACAAATGTTTAACATGTAGGCTATGTTGTTGTTGTATATTTTTTATAGTATATAATAATCCAATCCAAAAATTGGGGAAATGTTAAATTTAGTATATTATAGAGGCCAATTGTATATCATACTTTATATGTTTTGTTGTTGTCGTTGTTGACCCTGATTTCGATTTTACACAATACATATTTAGATTATAATCTAAATATATAATATTTATGTTTTAAAGTAGTTTGATGTCCAATTTTAATTAGTTAGAAAAAATCTTCTTGTTCTCTTTCAATCTCTGCAATGTTACAAAGAAAAGAAGAGAAATCTAAGATAATGGCAAATAAGTGAGAACAAGAGAATTATTTTCTGGTGTTATGATGTGGGGGGGAAGAGGGATCAAAAGTAAGGCGTGACTGGATTTCACGAAGCAGCGGTTTAATCAGATCCTCTGAATGGGATTAGGGCATCTCTTAATCTAGACTAAAAGCTGGTCGCAAGGTGTGTACTGTGCCAAGTGAGGGGAAGTGGCTTTGGTGAAGCAATCAAGAGATGAGAAAGATAAAGGGATTAGATTTGTAACCTTGATAATCTCGCACTTTGCATTACCATGTGTATGCACTTGTTTTTCTGTTCTGATTTGTTTTGACTTCTCCACAATCCCTTTCTCTACAGCAGCGGGGCTTATCATTGGTAAGAAGAGTTTGGTAAGGAACTTAACTGCGCCTAACGTCACACCTGGGGCCAGTTGCACCAGCTATGCGTAAGATACAACGTAGCCTAGTTTTGATGTAAATGGGCAACGAATGCACTACTAAATATGCAATTGCGTTGCACCATTAAACTTAGTTGAAGCGTAACTCTATGTAGACTAAACGGAAGCTATGTAGACTAAACTTTACGGAAGCCTCCGATCAGGAGAAATTGTTGAAATAAAATAGATTGACTGAATCAAAAAGCGCTTATGATAATCCTGACATTTACAAGTCAAGTCAAGTCATCTTCATTTATATAGCGCTTTTAACAATGGATTGTTCCAAAGCAGCTTTACAGAGATAAACATATAATTTAAGGTAACAGAGATTGTTTTGGCTTTATAGTGGTTCTTGAATAATGTTATTTCCAGCTAAAGTTAGTTTTGATTGATTCACCTCCACTGAAATGATCATTTGTTATTAAATTAGGGGCCACTAAGACGACGCCGTTTTCCTTAAACAGACTTTAAACGTGAACCTGTGATTAGTGCTGACGGCGTTCACATGCGTTCACATGCACATTAAGAATTGATTCTATAGTTATGTACTTTTGAAAATATGTGTGCAGGTTTGGAATTCCATACAACCCATGCCTAAACAGACTACATGTCTTGCCTATAAATTTTGATACAGAATTTTGTTTTATTTTATCACTTCAGGGTGCGCGAGCCGGATTTTCAACAACGCTTTATCTGTAGAGTGGGAAAGGGATCCTCTATAGGGAGAGGATAGTTGACACTTCAGCACTGCATTGTCATCGGGTCCAGGCAAAGCTCCCTCGTCAGATCTGGACACAGCCTGGATCCGGCAGGCTGCGGGAAAACCTCGGGATAAACAAAGACACTAATATTAGCGTAGATGCCATTCTTCTTATGATGTAATGAGTACATCAAGATTTAAGGGAAGTGTTCCCAGTTCCGGCTGACCTTATCTATGCAGCCTAACATTGAATTATAAAAGTCTATAGTGTATTATGTGTATGCTAGGTCAAAGAGATTAGGAAAAGAGGAAAGAGGAAAGAGTTTTTAATGTAGCTTTGAACTGACAGAGTGTGTTTGCTTCACGGACAATGGTAGGAAGACTGTTCCAAAGTGTTGGTGCTAAATAGGAAAAGGATCTACCGCCAGCAGTCGATATAGATATTCTAGGTATTATCAACTGGCCGGAATTTTGAGATCGCAATAGACGTGAAGGACTATAATGCGTTAAGAGCTCGCTCAAGTACTGCGGAGCTAAACCATTTAGTGCTTTGTAAGTAATCAACAATTTTTTAAAATGTATACAATGTTTAATAGGCAGCCAATGCAGTGTTGACGAACCGGGCTAATATGGTCATACTTCCTGGTTCTGGTAAGAACTCGAGCTGCTGCGTTTTGAACTAGCTGTAGTTTATTTATTAAGCGTGCAGGGCAACCACCCAGTAGAGCATTACAATAATCTAGCCTTGAGGTCATGAACGCATGAACTAATTGTTCCGCATTTCCCAATGAGATCGTATGGCGTATTTTAGATATATTTTTAAGATGGAAAACGTCTCAGGTTACGGCTGTAACCATAGTTCCCTGAGAAAGGGAACGAGACGATGCATCGATGACGCTTTGGGAACGCCCCCAGCGTGAATGCGTCTGAGCATCAATGTCAACTAGTCCAATGGAAAGAATGAGCGTCACTGGCGGGTGACGTCATGAACAGGAAGGGATAAAAGCACATCCGGTGCAACCCGGCATTAGCTTCAAAAATGTCGAAGCAAGCCGATCACAGGGATGCAGGAAGTATGGCAGGGTGATGCATCGTCTCGTTCCCTTTCTCAGGGAACTATGGTTACAGTCGTAACCTGAGACGTTCCCTTTCGAGGGAACTCGCGATGCATCGATGACGCTTTGGGAACGAGAATACCCAAAACGCCAGAATTCCAAGTACCTGAGTGTCAGTCTGTTGAAACTAAGCTGTAAAACCTAACGAATGTGAGCGGTGAGGACCAGCCTGCCGCATCACAAACGTCTTGAAGAGAAACTCCAAATAGTAAGGCTTTAGAGGCCGCCATACCCCTCATAGAATGAGCTCTGACCGCCAAAGGACACGGCTGGTCAGAGTACTCGTATGCAAGTGAAATAGCCTCAACTATCCACTTACTAACCGTCTGTTTAGAAGCAGGAAGACCCTTCTTAGGTGATCCAAAGCAAATAAATAACTGGTCGGACTTCCTCATTGAAGATGTCCGATGAACATAAGTATCCAGTGCTCGCACTGGACACAAGAGGTTCAGCCTTTCCTGGTCCGCAGATGTAAAAGGAGGAGGACAGAAAGCCTGCAGCACAATAGGCCTTGGAATCAAGGTCAGCACTTTAGGGACGTATCCCTGTTTCGGATATAAGAATGCCTTGACCATCCCCGGTGCAAACTCAAGGCAAGTGGGGGAAACCGAAAGGGCCTGAAGGTCTCCAACTCTCTTAAGGGATGAAATAGCTAGCAGAAAGATAGTCTTAAGGGTAAGAAATTTCTCTGAAACCGAATCTAAGGGCTCGAATGGAGCCCTAGACAGGCCTTCTAGTACTATTGCCAAATCCCAAGCTGGCACCCTAGTATGAGTTGCAGGCCTCAGCCTCAATGTGCCATGAAGGAAACGTGTAATCAGGGGGTCTCGACCCAACGATGTACCCCCCACCAGGGCGTGGTAAGCCGCAATGGCCGCCACGTAGACCTTAAGCGTGGAAGGACATAGACCTGACGTAAAGCGCTCCTGCAAGAACTCGAGTACTGTGTTCACAGAACAGTTAACCGGATCCCAATGATGTCGGTGACACCATACAGAAAAAAAATTCCATTTCAGCGCATATAGTTTCCTAGTAGCTGGAGCTCTGGAGCTTAGAATGGTCTCAACAACCTCAGTTCAAACCCACAGGTTCCAAATCTCTGGTCGGGGGTGAAATATTGTGCCCCCGGCCTGAGACAGAAGGTCTCTCCTGATCGGGATCTCCAAGGGAGGACCGTCTAAGAGATGGATCAGGTCCGCAAACCAGATCCGACTCGGCCAGCGTGGTGCTACTAGCAGTAGGCTTATTCCGTACTGGCGGACTCGCTCCAGAACTCCTGGGAGCAGAGCAACAGGGGGAAATGCGTACAGACGTAGACCGCAGACCCCCCTGACGGTTCAGATAAGAGACCACCGATGTGTTGTCTGTACGGACGAGCACATGATGGCCCCTCAGGTCTGGGAGGAATTGCTTCAACGCATTGAAGACAGCCATCATTTCCAAGCAATTTATGTGCCCAGAAAGATGATGACCCCTCCACAGACCCTGAACCGAGCGGCCTTCCATTACCGCTCCCCAGCCGGTGAGGGAAGCATCTGTCGAGATCGCAACTCGATGGAAAAGAGCTCCCAACACCGGACCCTGGGTTAAGAACCAGTGTTTCCTCCATATAAGCAAGGCGCGGAGACACCGCCGCGTGATCTTGATTACACGAAATGGGTTTCCCCTCGGGGAGAACCCTCTGGTCCTGAGCCACCACTGTAAAGGTCTCATGTACAGCAGGCCAAAAGGAATCACGTTGGACGCTGCTGCCAAGAGACCCAACAGTCTCTCGAACTGTTTTATAGTGCGTGACTGCCCTAGCCTCAGCTCTTCTGTGGCTGCCAGGATAGCAGCTACACGAGCGGGCGATAGAGTGGCCCGCATCATCACTGAATCCCATACCACACCAAGGAAAGTGGTTCTCTGTACTGGAGAAAGAACACTCTTCTTGGCATTGAGCCTCAACCCCAACATCTGCATATGAGCGAGAACGACACCTCGGTGCCGAACCGCCAACTGCTCTGATTCCGCTAGAATCAGCCAGTCGTCGATGTAGTTCAGAATACGTATGCCCTGAAGCCTGAGCGGGGCTAAAGCTGCATCTGCGCATTTCGTGAACGTGCGGGGTGATAGAGCTAGACCGAAAGGAAGTACCCGATACTGGTATTCTTTGCCCCCGAAAGAAAACCTTAGGAACTTCCTGTGCTGAGGGAGGATGGAGACATGGAAGTAAGCGTCCTTCAAATCTATCGTGACAAACCAGTCCTCGGATCGGATTTGAGTCACGATCTGTTTGAGTGTCAGCATCTTGAACTTGAGTTTCTGTACTGAACAATTCAACAGCCGAAGATCTAAAATGGGACGCAACCCTCCATCCTTTTTCGGAACAATGAAATAACGGCTGTAAAAACCCGACTCTCTGTCGGGTGAGTACACCTGTTCTATAGCTTCCTTTGCTAACAGGGCCTTTACCTCTTGCTCCATTACCAGAGCCTGCTCGGGATGCACTACTGTGAGCAACACCCCGTTGTAGCGAGGAGGACGAGAACCGAACTGGATTCTGTATCCTTTCTCTACAATCTGCATGACCCAATGAGAAATATTTGGCAGTAGCTTCCACGCTGCCAGAAAATCTACTAAGGGAACCAGCCTCTCGAGGCTGGTCTCTGGTGTTAACGAGACAGCCAGTTCTGGAGCCTGAAACATAATGGCAGGAACTACCTGAACTGGCTGCTCTAAACCCCCCCTCAGAGGGCGCGAAACCGATGCAGTGCCGCAGCATAGCATCAGCGACTCGCTGGAGACCGCTGCGCCCCAAAGCACCAAGGGTGACGGGGTTGGCAGAACGGTCCTGTGAGGACCCCGAAGTGGAACGGGCACCGTATTCTGAGGTGTACACCGCTCCACTTCGGTCGGGGCTGTCCTCACAGGTCTGACGCCAGTGACGTCAGGACCTCTTCTTTTGAGCCGAAGTCTTCTTCGCCTGAAGAACGGTCCTCAGATCCGGCTTCGGCTTAGAAGACTTCGACTGAGAGTGTTGCGCCTGTTTCCATTGTTTATGTGGAGGTGCAAGAGACGAAACACTCTGTTTTTGTTGCGCACGATATGAGGAGATCAGCGGCTGGGGCTGCTCACGCCCAGCAGCCCCAGGGGCCTGGACACGGCGAGGGAGAAACTTTTTAAATGCCTCCGCTTGCTTCTTTGACTCTTCGACGACCGCATTGACTGCGTCGCCGAAGAGACCAGAAGGCTCAAGCGGAGCATATAATAAAAAAGCCCGGTCTTTTTCTCTAATTTCGGCCATTATTTAACCAAAGGTGTCTCTCAGTAGCTACAAGGGCTGCCATAGACCGCCCAATTGCTCTAGCGGTCTCCTTTGTAGCTCTGAGAGACAGATCGGTGGCCCGACGAAGTTCTCGAATTTCGTCAGGACCAACTCCCTCACTCTTATCCAGATCCCCCAGCAAATCTGCCGGGTAAGCCTGGAGCACCGCCATAGTGTGCAGACATGCTCCAGCCTGACCTGCTGCCGTATAGGCTTTGCCCACTAAACCAGATGTTGCTTTAAGCGGTCTAGTGGGCAAAGCTGAGGCCTTCAGAGACGATGCTGGGCCAGGTGAAAGATAGCTCGCGAGCGTCTGTTCAGCCTGGGGCATCGCCTCATAACCGTACTCTTTCAGCCCTCTTATACCCGAATATAAATTAACCTGAGGGCTGAAAAGTCGTGATGAGTACGGTTTATCCCATGATCTAGATGACTCATTATGTAAATCGGGAAAAAAGGGAAGGCCCCGTGGTGGAGATGATGTAGCTGAAGAAAGGACTCGTCTAATTTACTTTTGGGACGAGCGCCCCTTTTCTCAGCTGGGCATTCAATATTTAATTTTTCTACAGCCCTAGACATCACATCCACCAGCTCCTCATATGCTGGGGAACAGGTGGCGAATCTCTTTCCCCAGTGGGTGTGCTTAAACTCTCCATACTCATCATATTAACCTCCTCAGAGGAAGAACAATGAAGTAATGGAGGGCTCTCTCCCCAGGCGGAAGAAGCCGCAGAGCGGGCTTCCGACACCGGGGGGAGAGCACTGGATCCTCTGGGTAAGGAAGGAGAAAAGGCCCTCGGACCCGTCTCGAACCCCTCCGAAAGATCCTTTTGCGATCCCCAGGAATGCATTCTCCGTGCTGCCTCGGCAACAGCGGGTCCTGCACCCTGAGGATCGCGAGCCTGACCACTCTCGTCAAAGAGTGACAGGCGAGAGCGGAGCATGCGAAGCGGAAGTATCTCACAATGCTGGCACTCAGCCCCCTCGAAGACTGAGACCACATGCTCCACTCCCAAACAAATAACACAAAGCTTGTGTGTGTCCCCACCCGTTAAATAACGCGGACAGGGAGAAGCACACTGCTTGTATATTTGTTTCGCCATAACTCTTTCCAATATAAATGCAACAGACAACAATAAATAGACAGAGACAGAGTAACACAGATCGCTTGCTGAGACACAGAAGCTAATGCCGGGTTGCACCGGATGTGCTTTTATCCCTTCCTGGTCATGACGTCACCCGCCCGTGACGCTCATTCTTTCCATTGGACTAGTTGACATTGATGCTCAGACACATTCACGCTGGGGGCGTTCCCAAAGCGTCATCGATGTATCGCGAGTTCCCTCGAAAGGGAAATGCAGTTTTACAGATACTAGACACGTGACTTTCAAAAGAAAGGTTGGTATCAAAGAGCACACCCAGGTTCCTAACCGATGACAAAGACTTAACAGAGCAGCCATCAAGTGTTAGACAGTGTTCTAGGTTATTATGTGTGGAAGTTTTTTGTCCAATAATTAGAATCTCTGTTTTTTCAGAATTTAGTAGTAGGGAATTACTAGTCATCCAATTTTTTATATCAGCTATGCATTCCGTTAATTTTGTGAATTGATTAGAGCAAATCATTTGTGACTCTAATGAGAGTGGTCTCAGTACTATGGTATGGTCTAAATCCGGACTGAAAATCCTCGCAGATATCATTTCTTTTGTAGAAAGGAGCATAGTTGTGAAGATACAGCTTTTTCTAATATCTTTGACAGAATAGGCAGATTCGAGATCGGCCTGTAATTGACAAAAGGCCCTTTCACACCGGACGCGTAACGGAAAAGCGAAACGAAAAAGCGAAACGGAAAAGCGAATAGTTCGCGTGCGAATAGTTCGCGTCAAAACCATTCACATCAGCCATTCACATCAGACGCGCATTTGCGACGTTCAGAGCTTCAACATTCCAAAACTTTCGGGCCGACAGCTGAGAAAACACGGACACTTCATCATCATCATCATCCAGTGAAGACGAGCTTTTCGCTTTCTTTAAAAGACAGAAAAGAAGGTTTTGTGTGCACCCAATCTTAAAGAACAGAGAGTCTGAAGGGGAGTAGCCTATGCTAATCTTGTAAAGTAGCCTAGCTAAAACTTTGCCACAAATAAGCGTCCAAAGTAAGGATTATGCATTAAACATTTGAATTGTTTATTAATAAAGTAGTGTTTTCTGTCAGTTTTCGGTATGAGACACGCTCCAGTTCACGCGCCGGCGCCTCCATGTCCTAATTATATTGTCTAGGCCTACTAGTATATTTGCTTCTTATTCCTATTAATCCAGGCAATTTGTTGATGAAACATTGATTAAAATTAAGATACAATTTATACAAAACGAAATTCACTTTAAAGAAAGGCTTTCTACAAAACAAAACTTAATAAGTGGCCAAAATTATGTCTGACCCATTCCAAATGTTTTCGATATATTGGGCATCTTATGATCCTCACTCATCTCATGCGGTTCCCTTTTCATATAGCTATCAACATAGATGAAATATAAAATAGCATTATATTATTTAAACGTATATATATGAAACGTATGTTTGAGTTTTTTAACTTATAGGCCTTTTTAAGCGTCACCCCGCTCCGCTTTATTTACGCACATGCTCTGGTGTCTGGCCTACATGCATGCAAAAATAATATGAACACACAATCATGAATGTTGAAAATAGTCTAAATCAATTATTTCCCTCTTAGTCAAAAATATTATAAATCATCAGCAAGCACTTCATTAACTCGCAGGAGACACCAACTATCCCAGCTATTTTATCCCATGCCTCGTTTTTTTGCTGGTAAGAAACAACGTCATGTCATAAATTATAGGGTATGTGTGCGTTGAGATGCGGAATAGGCAATATAAAAATGCTGTCATTATAAAAGGTTTCTAGTTTCAATGTATTGCTTGTTTTAGTTTACATTTCATGTTGTTACACTTCTCTTCTCTCGCACATAATGCTGCTACGTCAGAGCAACCAAAGTGTCAACAAGCTTCACCTTTGTTTCCTTGTATGTGATTGGCTAAAGCCTTTTCTGTCGCCGCAAAAGTAAAAAAAAATCGACATCGAAGCGAAAAAAATAAAAGTCGTTTTTTCGCCACAGCACATTCGCGTTCGGTGTGGAAGCACTCGTTACACAAACAGTGGATCAAAAAATAAAACTATCGCGCGAATTATTCGTGCGTCAAAATCGCGTCCAGTGTGAAAGGACCTTAATTCTGTAGGATCAAGTTGTGGTTTTATAACAAGCGGTTTTATCATAGCCAGTTTAAAGGTTTTTGGTACGTATCCTAGAGACAAAGATGAATTAATGATATTAAGAAGAGGATATATGACCACTGGAAACATCTCTTTCAGTAGCTTAGTTGGTATAGGATCTAACATACAAGTTGTCGATTTAGATGAATTAACACTCACTTACATTTCAAGAGAGAGAAAAGTATGTGTAGATATACTTTGTTAGCGCCTTAACACGTTCCTCTGTGTGCTTCGGTCTGTGTTGTGCATGTCAAATAAAATCAGTCATAATCATAATTTCTTATGTTTTTGTATTAGTATAGAGAATGTGAAGCTCTAAGCTATATTCCGTCTTTCAGATGAGACGTTAAACCGAGGTCCTTACTCTCTGTGGTCATTAAAAAAATCCCATGGCACTTCTCGTAAAGAGTAGGGTGTGTAACCCCAGTGTCCTGGCCACATTCCCTCCATTGGCCCTTTCTGAATCATGGCCTCCTAATAAATCCCCATCCACTGAATTGGCTCTATCACTCTCTCTCCTCTCCACCTATAGCTGGCGTGTGGTGAGCGCACTGGCGCCGTTGTACTGTGGCTGCCGTCGCATCATCCAAGTCGCATCGCCAAAGCGATGGTAAATTTTTTTTTTTTTATTAAAATTTAATGTAAAAAAATATATAGGCCTATATATATTGTATTTTCTATATGTAGCTGCTGTTGTGCGTTTCTAAATCATTTCTGCATTTCTTCAATGTTATATAAAATTTTAGAGGACAAACAGGCTAGAGTAGGCGCCCTCATGGAGAAGGGGGGCGGGGTAATATCGTTAGCGGGCGGGGGCGCCGTGAGCGCTGAGCGAGCAGGTACGAGTAGTGAGTTGTCGTCGAAAAAGATGGATAAAACAAAATGCTGTGGGGCTAAAATTGAAAAATAAAGAGGGAAAAGGAGATGGCATGTCAGCTGATGCAAAAGCAGCTAAATAAGTGTATGGTGAAAGCCAACAAGTAGGATTTAAAGCGTGACATCCAGGCTTAGGCTATCTATATCTCTGTGGCCATCGGGACTACCGGGAGATTCCCGGTGGGCCGACGTGCTTTTTTGGCCGATACATCTCATACTTTTTTTTTTTTTTTGTCTTAACGGCCCATAAAACTCGTACATCGGTGGCCCATTCGTTTTTGTTTTGTTTTTTTGGCGGCGCTGGGTTAGTGCCGGTGTAATGCATTGGTCAAAAAAAGTCAGCGTGAGTTTTTTTGGCCCAAACATGTCATCATGTGCTTATATCTTTCAAGTATAGAAATTAGTGCATTTGTTTTACAATATATGGCTATTATGGGATTAATATTATAACTATTATTATGTAGTAGTGTAATGTAGACAGACACTAACTAAAAGAGGTTTGAATTTTTCTTTGTTTAATTTGCACCCTGAATATGGTTTTGAGCTTTTAATTTTGAACTCTCAAAGTGCAGCAGACTGCTGAATTTAACATTAAAGAACACAAAAATTTCTTACGGGAGGGCATGCCCCCGAACCCTCCTAGACAATGGAGCTTATAGTTTTTTTTAGGGGGGTTCATCACGGTGGAGTAGCTATAGTTTAATTGTATTAATAAATGACAATTTTGCACTTATTTTATCTGTTAGCTCTCACTCGTTCCTACTCACTTATTACATGGCGCGCTTATTTATTTATTTTTCTTTTTTTTGGGGGGGGGGGGGGGGGGGGCCTGGCGGGGGGTGGTTCAGCGCTTTGGGTGTACAGTATACATGAACGCCTCATTCATTCAAGCTACGTCATGCTGCATTGCATGCTGGGACAGCACCTCCATCTTAAGTGGATTGCCTTCTACTGCTGATACTAAAATTAATACCGATACATGGACCTTTTGTTTCATTTTGTTTTTTCCTTTAAATTAAATATTCACATTTTACATGGTATCGTTTGAAGGGAAGAGAAGCTCTTTTATTGCATTGCATGATCATTTGATGTTTATTGTCATTGTAGATATTCGCTTTCCAGTGCCACGGAGGGGAATCAGAGATTGAGGGTCATATTCAGCGGACAGACACAGACACGCTGGGGTTTTTTTCTATATATATTTCAACACATGACAATCAAAATCAAAACCCTTGAAGCTTGTGAACAGTTTTGTAGTGGCTGCCTGCAAGTTCTGCTAATTCAAAAAACTGTGAGAGTCATACTCACAAAGGTAAATCTCACCAATGTGATTATTGTATTGAGAAATAGGCAGTGGGTTTAATCGGTGATATTGATCATAGATTTACTATCCAGCGCCTTCTCGTCACACCCTCAACCTGCTTCCCTTAGTGTTTTTACTCGTAGAAAAGGCAAAAAAAGTATGACATAGTTCCACTTTCTCCCTGAACGAGGATGTGACTTACTATGGCATTTTTCGATGCCGCATGTATGACCAACAATGGCGACGAATTTGACAAATATGTCAGAAAATCAAAACACTGCATTAAACTCACTAACAGAAAGACAGCACGATCCTCCTAATATGGCGTCTAGACAAGACAATTACCCAGAACTCTTCTGAATTTTATTTACATATAAAAAATACATATTATGTTATTCATGATTAGGTAGTATCATATTTAATGGAAACTAGACTGCTACCCATATGCATTACTTTACGACCTACTGGCTACGTTCTGCCTTAAAAACAAATGCTGCAACCGAATGAAGAACAGAGTTAGTTACAAACTAAGCCTCTAGTATGAACTACGTTAGTATGTTATTTAAGTAAGAAATGACTGGTGCAACCTAAGAGGCACTATTGAGATAATTATCATTTCAAAGAAACTTTATTTGAGTGAAGCAGCCTTAGACCCATCTATTCATCCATCCAGACACAGCTCATAAAGTCAAGCCATTGTAGAAAAAGATTGATTTCTTCATATATATTTTTTCAATTGTCATTTTTTTATATTGTGTCTGGCTTTGCTATTATTATTATTATTATTATTATTATTATTATTATTATTATATGATTCTGTGTTTAATTCCTGACATATTTTCATAACACCATTTTTTCAGATCCATTTTATCTTCAGGGCCAGACATTAAGGGCACAGACATGCTGAAAGTGGTTAATTTTATTTCTATGTTTGGTATGCATCATTTATGAGTTTTTGTTTTGCATGGCTGTAACTTCAAGGTGAATGGATAAACTGACTGGAGTGCTGCACCCTCATTTCCCCCATACAACACACACATACTTCCTTTGTCTCTCAGTCTCACTTGCAAGAGCCACATTCAAAACCAGGATCAAAATAAACAAAAACAAAATAAAAATATATATATCATGGATAAATAATATTAATTAGTATACACTATCGATCAAAAATGTCTCGTATGCTAAACTAGGCTGCATTTATTTGTTTAAAAAATACAGTAAAAGCAAGGGTTTTTTTTTTGTTAAATATTATACATTTTTAAAAGTTATTTTCTATTTGAATATATTTTAAAATGTCATTTTTTCTGTGAGCTCATAAAGCTGAATTTTTAGCATCACTTCAGTCTTCAGTGTCACGTGATCATTCTGCAATCATTTCGATATACTGATTAAATATTGGAGTAAAGCTATACATTTCTTAAAAAAAAAAACTTGGTGACCTCAAACTTTTGAATGATAGTGTAATTCCATTACAAAATTAAGGAAACAGTCAAATGTTCAGAGGCACAATGACAAAACTTGCATGGAATCACTGAAAATACCATAACTGTGATTCCTCTCAAACCACTAATAGTCTATTGATGAGGTCTATTGTTCTCATCAAAGCACGACTAAAATGTTTACACTGTTTTTCAAAAAGACAACTAAACAAATGAGCTAATGGCATTCAACTGCAATATAATGTACCGAACCAATGTAGCTATATTTTGACATAATCCATAATATGTGGGAGTGAACTTCATCCATTAATCATGCTTCAATTAAGACTCAGCCTGCAGCGGTATAACGAACCGTACCTCTTATTTTGGGTATGATAGCATAGTTACAGGAATAGCTATTGTGCCTCTGTTTGCCCACTCATGTCAATTTGTATGTGTGACTAAAAGACTTAGTCCTTAAAATGGATGCTATAATTAACTCCGTCAGAGGCAATGTTTAGCTAATTTAAATGACCAAATTAAAGTCTTAATTCCCAAAGAAGGCCAAACGCCTGGACCAGCTTACGACAGAAGTCCTGGGAAAATGTTACAATGTGCCTGATAATATCACAAAAGAGAATGCAAATCGCTAAGAAGGTGTGGGAAGGGGGGTGGCTTTCAAATCTCACTAAAAACTCAAAATCTCCCTGATATCGTTTAATAGATCCCCCTCTCCCCTCTAATAACAGGCTTAGAAAGTCTTTACTAATGGATATCTGAGCTGATCCCGTCCATCTCTTATAAGGCAAGGCGCTTCAACCAAATTACGCTCTCTCAGAAAACAATCAGCTGCCAGCAAGTGACTCAGGGTTACTGAGGCTTTCAGAGCAATATTACTGTCTCTCGCTGGATTGCACTGACTCAGTTCTCGGTATAGTGGCAAATGGGGCCCTTCAGCAAACACTTCCTCAGAATGTGGCCTGAGAAAATTTTCAGGAAATGTGAAGTGTGTACTCTCAGGTCCCATTTTCAACCGTGTCGTTCGCCTTTGAAAATCAAAAATCGCCAATGACTCTGTAAAACAAACACTTTTCTCTAAACAAATCTGTAGAGAAAATATCTGTTACGTTTGCTTTTTTTTCAGCCCCACCTGATATTCAGCTGTCTTTGTTATCTTCCTTATAGCAGCAGAAGATCTGAGATGACAACTTTGTCATTTTTAACATGAGGTTGGTTACTTTGAAAGAAAATACAAAGAGTGCAGATTTGCAAGAGGGTGGGGTATTGTCTAACAACATGACCCCCTGTCACCCATCGCCCAGATGGAAGTTTCTGAACACTGCGTTTTTATTGACTGGGCCAGAGTCCTGCACGGGTCCATTTTTGGAGACCCGCCCCCGCCCGTACCCGCAAAGTTCAGCACCAGATCCGACCCGTCACCCGTGATAATATCAAAATTAAATCCGCACCCGCCCAGACCCGTTAATATTTGGTCCGTTACCCGACCCGTGCCCGCGATAAATCACACACGCTGAAATCATTCCAATTAAAGTGCGTTATTTTTTATCTCGCACCTCTCTTAACATCACAATAGCCTCATGAATAAACTAATGAACCACGCTAAAGTGTGCTTTGTTTTGCGCCATTCAAGTAGCCTACATCGGCACCTAAATAGGCTATGGAACCTGATAACGCAAATAGACCTATTAATGGGAGAAAAAAAAGAACAAGAAAAAATAAAACCTATAGAGCCTGTCGCTCACAAACAATAGCCTATAGGCCTATGCCTAAGCATTTACTTTCCCTTAAGGTTACTGTGCAGGAAAAGGATATCGTCCACAGTCCCAGGTTTAAGTTGCGTTCTCCGTTCTTGAATTACAAATCCAGCTGTGGAAAAGTCTCTCTCACTCGCAGCGCTCGATGCTGGGATGGAGAGAACATTCCGCGCAATCATTGCCAGGTTGGGAAATGTTTTCGCATGCTCCTTCTACCACAACAAAACATCGAAAGGATCCCCGTTGGGTGGCTTGAACTCGATGTATGCAGAGACCTCGTCCTCGGGCAGCACAGTGTCATCGCTGGAGTCCTCTACGTCTGACAAACAATCAACTGTTGAAACCAAACGAACTCTCTTCGCAGCTGGGCCCGCCGAGATGCTGCGGCCTGGTAGCAGATCTTCGCGTTTCTCCTCGAGTTCTATTTAAAATAAATAGACACATGGATGTATATATTTCACTAAATTATTAATTTTGCCCATTGACAATAATTGTTAATTAATAAAGACAAGTAGCGGTAACACTTTATATTACGACCCGCAAACAACTGCAAACCTAAATCACTGTGTATGTTTCTGTAATTATAGTGTACCTCCATGTAGGTATAAGGGAACGATATGTTAAGTTTTGGATAATAAAGAAAATAAGCTGCTACCTATATATATATATATATATAATGAACCAGGCTAAAGTGCGCTTTGTCTGTTTGTTTGTATATATATATATACACACACACGTTTAATTTACAACCCACAGATGTCAAAATTACCCTGTAGCTACATTGCACAAGAACATATTTTGCTAGAAATGTGATGATAACTTTTATATACAACAGAGTCAGACGTACCATTTTTGCCTGGAATATATTAACAGAATAGGTACCTGTTAGTTTTAAAATAATTACATTATAAATAATTTTGTTGTATATCTGGTTGTACCCCTTTATTACCCAAAACTTAACATATTGTTCCCTTATACCTACAAGGAAGTACACTATAATTACAGAAACGTACACCGTAATTTAGGTTTACTTACGCAGTTGTTTGTGGGTCGTAATATAAAGTGTTACCCAAGTAGCATATATTAGTTTGTGATTGAATAGCTTACCTTTCACAAGACGCCGTGCTTCGCTATGAACTCCCATAATTTCACCATGGTTTGCCAGCAGCTTCAGGCTTTTCAACTTTGGATGCAAGAACATTGCCAGCTTGTGCAAGAGATGCAGCTCAAATTTCTCAGTTAAAATCTTGAGGCATTTTTCTTTAAGCGATGACAATGTCAGACTGTCTGTAGGAGACGGCTGAAGGTGACGTTTAAGGCGCACCAACCACACAGCTGTCAAGTGAATGGTCGGAGTTTTGGATGCTTCCAGGGCTTTGGTGGCTTCTTTGAATCGTGCCAAAAAATTCACAATGTCATGCAAAGTCTCCTTGCTCATGCAGTTTAAACGGTGTTCTTCATCACGTTCCTCCAGAAGAGCACGGATGGCCTCGTACTGGCTGCTAATGGAGTCCAGCATCGTGTGAAGCGAGTTCCATCGCGTCTCCACGGATGCTTTCAGTGTTTTTTGCAGGCGATTCTGGAGATGTGACTGCTTAAAGTAAGTCACAAGCGACTTAGCGGACTCCAATGACACCAGATACTTCTTCGCCAAACAAATCGTCCCCAGCAGGTTTCCCAAGTGTGGTATGCAACACTGTGTTCGGGATATGTGCTGTCCACTCAATCTAGTGGCTGTGCGGAGGGCCGCAACAATGTTTGCACCTCTGTCAGTTACGTACACTAGTTTGGGAAAGAACTCATCCAGTCCAAATTTGCGGAGTGCTTGGACGATGGCTGGCCTGAGATTGTCCGCTGTTTTACGTAAATTGCTGTCCCATTCAGCTGTGCAGAGCACTCGCTCCTGCAGTTCCCAATTGCTTTTAATGTAATGTAATGTCACACAGAGATATCCAATTTTTCGGAAATCATCCGTCCACAAATCCAGCGTCACAGCCCCGTTGCTCTCGGTCAATTGTTCCCTCAGCTCCGGAATTATGCCTTGTCTTTTATCCTCGGCATATTTAATAATCCTACGGGAGACAGTAGTTGGATCAGGCAGAAGCTGACGCGCGTCCACAAGGCCAGCTCGTGCCCCAGTGTCAATAAAGCCCTGTGCCAGTTCCAAAAATCCATCGCCGCACACAGTCTCAAATGATCTAATGTCTCGGCACACAAATTGCACAGCCAATTGTGTTATCGCCTCCTTGTCTTCCCCTCTTGGAGTTTTGTAGCCTTTGGCAAAGTACCTGTCAATTGTCGCACTGGCAACCCCTGCTGTGCTCCTGCTTCCTAAGAGAAGACGTGCCCAGCTTCCGGCTATCAAACGCCAAAACTTTATGGCATGTTTTGCAAGCCGCAAAGCCGCTTATGATGTTATTTTCCTGATCACGTATTACACCACACTTTCTCCACACATCAGATTTTGCCTTTAAAGACTCGTTGTCAACAATTTTATATACTCCACTCGCCAACTTTAATTTTACTTCATCCATAGCTACTCCTGCAACGCTCCAACTAGCCTACGAGAAGCATCAACGAAAGTCGCACTGTCGCAGTGGTGACGTGATGGGTCCAAAGGTCATATCGTTGTTGCGTATGTGTAATGGCAATTTAGACACAAATATTGCACATATTTTTCATCTGCTACCTGCCCGCAAGGAGTTCATTATTCGCCCGCATGCCCGCCCGTGAATTTTAGGAATGTCAAACAATCCACCCGTTTTAGCCACTTTTATGCGGGCACCCGCGGGTACCCGGGGGTACCCGACCCGTTGCAGGACTCTAGACTGGGCCACTAAATTGGTTCTTAAGGCTATAGATTAAACCAAAGCTACCAGTGAAAGCATAAGCAGATAAATAGGGCATACAGGGGATAAAGAAAGAAGAGAAAGAAAGAAAGGAAGGAAGAGCTTTATTGAATAATTTGCCTATCATCTCACATTAAATCAGCTAACTATTAAAAGTATATTCTGGGTTCAAAGCGAGTTAAACTCAGCACTTGTGGCATAATGTTGATGACAAAAAAAAAATAATTTAAAAGAAAAGGAAGGACACGTTTGGCCCCATTCACTTCCTTTTCTTTTAAACGAGAGGTTTACAATGAGGCACTTAAAATGGAAGTGAATGGGGCCAATCCATAAAAGTTAACATAATTAAAATGTCATTTAGTGTAACCACAAAATGAAAACAATATGATGTTACCATCATTTATTGAAAAAATTGTACTAACCTCTTCTGTGTAAAGTTTTATCCTATTTTTAACTCGACAGCCAGGACAACATAACAACATTAAAATGACTAGAACAATTTTACAGCTTGAATAGTACACATTGTTTTACAGAAGAATTAATGGAATCTTTTTTTATATATAAAACTATAAAATTAGTATATAAAACTTTCTGTCCTCCAAAAAGTGGCCTCATTCACTCCCATTTTAAGTGCCTCATTGTAACCTTGTTTTTTTTTTTTTTTTTTTTTACACATAAGGAGGGACAAGTCAAAATGAATTTGCAGTGTAATGAACATTATGACATAATGTAACCCTGGACCACGAAATCAGTCACATGGGTCAATTTTTTGAAATTGAGATTTATACATCATATGAAAGCTGAATAAATAAGCTTTCCATTGATGCATGTTTTTGAAACAACTATTTGAACAACATTGATACAACTATTTGAAAATTGGGAATCTGAGGGTGCAAAAAAATCGAAACATTGAGAAAATCGCCTTTAATCGCCTTCCCATTTATGTTCGTGATTGTGCTGCATTCACTCACAAAAATAAATGTTTTATTTATGGTAGGAAATTTACTAAATATCTTCATGGAACATGATCTTTACTTAATATCCTAATGATTTTTGACATAAAAGAAAAATCGATTATTTTGACCCATACAATGTATTGTTGACAATTGCCACAAATACTGTATACCCGTGCTACTTGTGACTTTTGTGATCCACGGTCACATATGTAGTGTCGATTGAGCTTAGCTTGTATTGAACCCGGAATATTATTTTATTACATAAGGGAAAATCCATGAGTGTGCACAATTTGTAGGCATTTTTTGGAGGCAAGGAACCACTCAACATGAAACATATTTAAGTTTGATTCATTCTTGGAACCACAATGAGACTAATTGAACAAGTAAAAATACAGAACCTCTTTCAATCTGATATTTATGGTTGATTCTGTGAAAAACACTGATCGAAATGAAATCTGCTGACCATAAGGAATTCTGGTGCTAAAAAAAAAGAGCCTAGACAGAGCTCAAAGTCCCCGGTAAACTGGAATTGCGTTTCTCTTTAGGCTAAGGAATGTCTCATTCAGCCTCAGGTCAATTCACTTCCTCCTATTGAAACAGTAGCAACATCCCCATTTAAACCCCTAACCTTGAGCTTCCTGTTGACAGAATGGAAATCCCATGGATCCAACACAGCTGGCCAGTTGAGAATGTTTCTTTCTGCTCACGCTGAGATGATTACACACAGGAGACTTGACAAAAATGAGTCTCTGTGTGACTGTGAGATGTGTGCTTCAAATCCAAATAGTGTTAGCCCCTCAGCTAAGAAGAGTTATGAAATAATAATAAAAAATCTACTTCACAAACCTAATTGTTTTTCATCATTGTCCCCGATTACCTGCCATGAACACCAAGGTGACCAAAATGTGCTTTCAATTGCGCCATCCCTGCACTTCAACAGCATGTTTCAGCATGTGTGTGTAATCGGTTAGCAAAGCACAAATCTGTGCAGTGATTAAAAGTTCAGGGGTGCTGGTCCAAGCCTCTGCAGCTATGTTTCTGAAGGTTCAAACACAGGACATGAGCCAAAGATTAGTATGGGCCTGGGAGGAAGCCGGGGCTGACGTTACGGAAATTACTGCAGGGCTGGAGCTGCTTGATTAGGACTGAAGTGATGGGATTAGCAGACCTCTCCATTTTGGAAAGGTGTAGGAGGGGAGAACGACTTTGAAGCTGGCATTACTAATCACGGTGGGCGTGGTACTCTGTATGCTGTATACCATACATGGGGTTGTGATATCAGATATAAAAAATTAAACATGATACATTCCGCGTGACTAATTCCGGTAGCATGTCACCGATGTCGTGCTTAGCAGCCCTTCCTATGTGAATCTCACACCCGAACGCAGTCATAGGGGAATGGAAGCACTCAATCTTTCACCTCAGTTCTTATATTTTGATTCTAATGTTACAAAGTACAATTAATATTTTGTGAAATACCTTGTTGTATTTGAAATCATATTTGCGAAATCACACTTTTTTTCTGGCTATGAGGCAATTACCCACCCTTGAATATGCTTCCCCCATTTGTTATTGAAAAAGGTATGAAGGGCAAGTAGGCCCATGATGAAACTCTCTGGCAATTTTGACTCGCTCAAGTCCTTAAACCTGAAGGGAATATGTTCCGGGAATTAATGAATTCAACATGTGAGTGCAAGGAAAGCGACATGAAAGTATCGCCCGGGTCTGTTTTCTCTTACAACTGCGGCTGCATTCTTATTTTGTAGCTCTCTGCTCCAGGTCGTCTCTTCGCACATCTTAAAATCAAAAATAATGCACTAACTGGCTGTTGGATGCTGCATTGCCAGTGCTGGCTCTGTTAGTCTAGCTGCCTCTTTGAATGGGGTGATAAAATTAGCATTAATATGCTTCCTGAAAAGTAAATTAGCAAGCGGCTTTGATATGTCTATGAATTTATTTCTTTGTTATTGCATTAGGCAAAAAGTTTGGAATCTCTAATACTGACAACTTATTACTACAATACGGATTCCATTGTTCCCCAAAAACAAAGAAATCAAAAGCCATTTTAAACTTCAGATGCCATCAAAAGCAAAAACGTTTTCAACTTTTTTTAGTTTTGATGCTATTGTGTTCTTCATACTGCATAATTTAGCTGAAGTCTAGCAAACAGCAGGATGCATTCGATGCATATTCCTCAGGCTCTTCTCATTAGCTTTTGAAGGGGTTCTTTGTGTTTCATTATTAAAACAAATTTTCACTGGTATGACCGTAACACAATTATTCTGAGACATGTTGCCAAAGCTAAAAATTACAGACTTTTATGCTTTCATTGCTTCATCCCCATTGTGGCACCAAATCATTTGGACTCGGCATGAAAGTCTGATTTCTTTAAAGGGGTCCATTTTCAGTAAGACTAAAGTGGAAGGAGGGTGATTTAAGCACATGCCTTACCATGCCAAACCATGCCCCAGGGTGAATTTAGGATCACGTCAAGCGAACATTAATGTCTCGTTAAGATCAGTCCAAACGCCTCAAATATGCTGTACATCAGCTTTCTCGGAGGGCCTCGATGCACTTGGCTGCTCACCCAGGGCAAATGAGAGATGACAAGAACCCTGCTATTTTTAAAGCACACACTTCACAAGCCATCCACTGTCTCATGCAGTCTGGTCGGTGATGGTGCAAAGAATCTCTGCTGGACAGCGGCAGGGTTAAACACCACAGCCGTGCCTGTAGGAGGCATAAGGAAAGGTCTCGGATGACAATGAGGAACATAAAGTTCATCTTACCTTCTGGAATGAGAAATCCACAGCTGAGAAGCTTTAAGTGAGCTTCTTGTCCATTTAAATAGATATTTAATTATTTGTATAGAAATATATATTTTATATATTTCGGATAACCTCAAAGGTTATTAGTAAAACACTTGAATGAGTCGTGTTCAACCAACTCTCTACCTTTCTTACACAGAACAACCTCATGGACAACAACCAGGTTTCAAAAGCGGCTACTCATCTGAGACTGCCGTGCTCTCGGTCATCTCTGAGACTGGCAAGAGCAGCTTCTAAATCCTCAGTACTCGTCTTGCTGGATCTGTCTGCTGCTTTTGACAGTTAACCACCAGATCCTCCTGTCAACGCTCATGACGAAGGGCATCTCAGGATCTTACCTCTTTCAGGGTGTCGTGGAGTCAGGCCCTTTGTAAGTCGCTTTGGATAAAAGTGTCTGCTAAATGATTAAATGTAAATACTTTCATAGAGAGTACATTATGATTTTAAATGTCCACAGGTGTGTTATTTTTTCTTTGTCATCTTTTCCTGTGTAGGGTTAAGGAGTGCAGGAGCATCCAGGACATGTGGCCATTCCATCACGAAGGTACTTGTTATTATTATTATTGAAGTTCATAAAATAATTGCTACATGTAACCTGAGTATATATTTCTTAAAATATACGTGACACCTGAGCAATGTTCTGTATAGCACTGAATGTCTACGGTGACAATACCGTAAAAAATAGCTTCAATTTAAAAAAAAAAAAACAAGGTATTTGGAGAGAGTTGACCATGACCATTTCTGTAAGACATTCAATAAGCATAAAATTCTTGCCTCAGTCTCCAAACAATCATGTAACCTTTCATAAGTCTAACTTTCCAAGGTACCATCTGAATTGAACAGGTATCACAGAATGAAGTGTTTCATTAGTCATGTTAGCTAAAGGACACTAGTCATTTTCCACTTCATACCATTTTGAATTTTGAAACAGTTTTATTTCCAGACTTTGGGGTGAAACTCTTTCTTCTAATTATTATAATCAAAATAGTTGTCATTAAAATAAAAACAAGGTCGACAAGAATTACACTTCAAAGACAGAAAGCAGATTTGAAGTCAACCAACTTTAACAAAAGTTCTTCAGGGCAGTCTGAGCGAGGGCTAAAAAGGATCAAAAGTCAGACAGACTTTTTCACCTGAGGCCTGTCGTGGTGAAGTCTACCATGTCTTCCAAATTGAAGGCCAATAGACATATTCGAAGAAATAAGAATATCCTCACAAAAGCCAAAGAGCAGACAAACAAACAAAAGCAAATGTCAAGCAGGGCTGCACTTCAGAAATTGCCTCTCGTCTAAGCACCCAGGGGTATTTATCTTAGGTCCCCTGTCAAAACGGCTCGGCCATTCCTTGCAACTAATCCTACTAAACTGACTCTCTCCACTTAGATCAATGGGGCACGACGCTAAGCACTTCTGACATATACATACATCCGCAGCACGTCCCAGTCCCTAAACTCTACCCTCATCTGAACGCACGAGTAGACCCCGCAGTCCCCCGGTCCTCCGCCCCTTTCTCACTTACTCGTTTAGACAAGATCACATATTCAGATATGACAGTCACAGCCTCTGAAAAATTTAATATCACTCTAAGGAAAATCTCTCAGGATTACTATAACTCGGGGAGCGAGCTGAAACTTAATGATCTCCCACCTCCGACCCCCTCACTGTATCTCTCTCTCCGCACTCGCTCTCTCTCTCTCTCGCTCTCTCTCTCTCTCTCTCTCTCTCTCTCTCTCTCTCTCCTTCAGTGGCGTAATGCACCGCTTGACTCACAGAGCTACTGGTGGTCAGGGGGCTGCGAATGTTATCTGATTTTCCAGAGAGGGGTTTGGAGCTGGACTAAAGAGGTAGGGACAATAACAGGAAGCGGCCAGAGGAACGGCTGGGCTGGGCTGATCACTTTTGCCACTGGAGTGGCCTGATTGTCCAGTGAGCAGCTCTGTTGGAGCTCAGACAGGTTCACATGCAGCTGGAAACAGACACAACACTGACCTGAAATTGAGGAGGATATAACTCGACTTTCAAATCAAAAGGGATTTTCAAATCAAGAACGACTGTTGAAGGGACCAAGACTCCGGTAGGCGATTTTTTTATGCATATGTTATATATAGGCTTATATATATTATGCATATATATTATGCATATATATATATATATATATATATATATATATATATATATATATATATATATATATATATATATATATATATGTCTTTCTATTGATATATTTCAAGTCAAAGCCATGAAGTTCATTCAAAATGTTAACATCTTTTAATGACTGTATAATATTTACTGTATGTATGTGATTTACTTTAAATTATATTAAGTCATATTTCTAAAATGTATCTTTACAAAACAAAACAAAAACTCTGATTTGAATGATGCTTCCTGGACTAATAGGAAGGAAATTCCCAAGGAACACTGATTGCCCATGGGAAGACGTGAACTTATCTGGATGTAACATTTACTTAGGGACAGGGAAACAATAATAAATCCTTACACCATCTGTCCTGCTTTTTCTTGAAACAGCACAGCAGTTACAGGTTATTCTTAATGTCTTATCCCATATGCCCCTGTAGGAATAATGTTTTAAGAGATGCAGAAATCAGTTCTATCTCATCAGACAATGACAGCTGATGATACAGATTATTAAAGGTCATGTAAAACAGCACAGTACAGTCTATAAATAATATAAAACATGCTTGACACTATGCATATAGTTGTAAATGAAGAGAGGTGTACCAGATGAGTCAGAGGTGGGAACAGGTGCAATGCACACAGATCAGACATTGACACCTTTAGCGGGTCTCTGGAACTTGTGACATGGAAGATATGGGATAAAATGGAAGGGAGAGTTGATGTATGTCAGGCTGAATTTCCTAGAGGAGAGAGTAGGCAGACTGCAGATTGCTGGAAGCTGCTCCATGATTAAACCTATTTTAATCTAAAGCCCACACATACAGAGAGAGAGAGAGAGAGAGAGAGAGAGAGAGAGAGAGAGAGAGAGAGAGAGAGAGAGAGAGAGAGAGAGAGAGAGAGAGAGAGAGAGAGAGAGAGAGAGAGAGAGAGAGAGAGAGAGAGAGAGAGAGAGAGAGAGAGAGAGAGAGAGAGAGAGAGAGAGAGAGAGAGAGAGAGAGAGAGAGAGAGAGAGAGAGAGAGAGAGAGAGATAGAATCAAATGACTGGTTTAAACAACAATTGCTTTGGGAATGGTGTGCTTTTTAGCATGGTGTGCTTTTTAGCAATGTCAAATGATAAGAAGAATTTTTGTATTAAACACTTCAGTGTCAATGTAATGAGACTATATTGAGTCTCAGCTAGAAAGCTGTTGATAGCACTGCATTAAATAATACAAAAAATATTTATGCTGAAAGAGGTGGGTGGGAATTAGAAGAAAAATATGTGATGGTTAACTTCAGACTTGTTTGATTGGAAATTATCTACTTTGTTTCCTATGAAAAATGTAATACAAATGAAGGTCGAGAGAGTGTTAGAACTAAACTGCAGTAAGGCTGTTGTTTTTAACATTGCACAAAATAAAACAACCAGAAGTTCTTCTAACTGAATATGAGCCATAGACACCTGTCAAAAGTGTTACAAAAAAGTTACAGACAAGAGGTTAAAATCGAGTTACCAAACTTTTGAAAACAAAATGGCATGTACAATATTTTGTATCAATGAAACCAACAGAAAGAAGCCAAAGCAGAATCAGCATTTGGAATTTAGTTTAGCAAACACAGACAAGTGAAGTGGTGCTGTTACATCCAGTGATCTGTTAAATCAAATATTAGCACTTATGGAACACTGCTTGTACAATAAAAGTATACTCTTAAAAGTTTTAATTAACTTTTTTTTAACTCAAACATACTTAAAATACTTTTTTTTAAATCTGAAATAACCCATTAAACCCGAAAGTATTTTTTACTTCATTTATACTTATTTCATTTATAGATTTCTATTGGCATAAAAAGTTCTTCAAAACCGAGTCAAGAATCCTAGAGTTCTACATAGAATCCCATTGAACCATTGAGTGTATTGTACTGGGACATTGGCCTTTTGACATTTACATTTGCAGAAAATAATTATTTAATGCATTTAATTATTTAATTATTATTTGTTTCTTATGCAATGCCCATACATTTCTGAACCTGTTGTTATGAATGATGGCATTTTATACCTTATGTGAGAGTAATCATTTTGAGTGAAAGAGTCTCAAGCAAAACCCCCAAGATTTAGCAATTTGGGAACACTTAAGAAGCGTTAAGATCCACCTCATCTTAATCATCTAAATGAGTCTAACATAAGAATGGTCCATCAAGCTAAAGCGTGTTATCTGGGATGGGAATATCCTCTGAATTTTTCAGGCACATAGTATCTGGATAATGTATTAGTATAGGCTTTTACAGTGTCACACAGAGTGTGCAGTTTCCCATGATTTAAAAGCATGCAGTCGAAAGATTGTGCGACAGGAAGAATCCTAATGAGACAGACAATTTAATGAAGGGATTTTATAGTCGGAGATAACAATGGATTTCTTTCTTTCTTTCTTTCAGTCACACTTTATATTAGGTATCTTTAACATCATTGTTAGGTACAATGTACTTATTGTGTTTACGCAAAAACACTTGCTATTGAGGTGTGATACTCCTTAGGTTAGGGACAGGTTTGGTGGTATGCACTGTAAAAAATTATATGAAAAATGAGTTATGACAACATCAAAATAAGTTAAGCAAACTTTTTTACAAGTTATACAAGATTCAACTCGTTTTTTAAATGTCAGTTTAATGTCATTTAAGTTGAAATAACGTCTCAGGTTACGACTGTAACCATAGTTCCCTGAGAAAGGGAACAAGACGATGCGTCAATGACACTTTGGGAACGCCCCCAGCGTGAATGCGTCTGAAGCATCTATGTCAACTAGTCCAATGGAAAGAATGAGCGTCACGGGTGGGTCACGTCATGACCAGGAAGGGATAAAAGCACATCTGGTGCAAACCGGCATTAGCTTTGAAAAATTGCCGAAGCAAGCCGATCACAGGGATGCAGGAAGTATGGCAGGGTGACGCATCGTCTCGTTCCCTTTCTCAGGGAACTATGGTTACAGTCGTAACCTGAGACGTTCCCTTTCGAGGGAACTCGCGATGCGTCAATGACGCTTTGGGAACGAGAATACCCAAAACGCCAGACTTTCAAATGTCTGAGTGTCAGCCTGTTGTCACACTGCACCAAGCACCTGGGACCCTGGTTCAGCATCCAGGTCCAAGCTGTAAAACCTCACGAATGTGAGCGGTAAGGCCCAGCCCGCCGCATCACAAACGTCTGGAGAGAACTCCAGATAATAAAGCTTAGAAGCCATACTCCTGGTGGAATGAGCCCTGACCACCAAATGGTTGGCCAGAGAACTCACAAGCAAGAAGAATAGTCACAACTATCTATTGCTCAATAGGTTGGATTTTCCCGAAGAGAAGTCCAATGAACATAAGTGTCCAGTGCTCGCACTGGGCCCAAGAGGTTCAGCTTTTCCTGGTCCGAAAAACGGGGGAGGACAGAAACCTGCAGCACAATAGGCCTCGGAATAATGGTAGGCACCTTAGGAACATATCTATGTTTGGGGTAAGATTGCCTTGGCCATCCCCGGTGCACTCAAGCCAGGTGGGGACCGAAAGGGCCTGAAGGTCTCGACTCTTAGAGGGATGAAATAGCTAGCAGAAAAAGGTCTTAAAAGAAAGGAACTTCTCTGAGACCAAATCTAAGGGCTCGAAGGTAGCCCCAGATAGGCCTTCTAGAACTATTGCAAGGTCCCAAGCCGGCACCTTAGTGCAAGTTGCAGGCCTCAGCCTCAAAGTGCCACGAAGGAAACGAGTGATCAGGGGGTCTCAACCCAAAAATGTACTACCCACCAGGGAGTGGAAAGCCGCAATGGCCGCCACGTATACCTTAAGCGTGGAAGGACATAGACCTGATACAAAGCGTTCTTGCAGAAACTCGAATACTGTGTTTACTGAACAGTTAACCGGATCCCACTGACGCTGGTACCACCAAGAAGTGAAACACTCTCGAAATAGTGAATATAGTTTCCTCGTAGCGGGAGCTCTGGAGCTTAGAATGGTCTCAACAACCTCAGTTGAGAGACCACTCTCTATGAGTTGGGCCCCCTCAGAGGCCAAACCCACAGTTTCCAAATCTCCTGCCGGGGGTGCAATATTGCATCCCCTGCCTGAGACAGAAGGTCTCTCCTGATTGGGACCTCCAAGGGAGGGCCATCGAGGAGAAGAATTAGGTCCGCAAACCAAATTCGGCTCAGCCAGGGTGGTGCTACTAGCAATAGGCTTATTCCATCCTGGCGGATTCACTCCAGAACTCCTGGGAGCAGAGCAACAGGGGAAATGCGTACAGACGTAGCCTCGGATACGTCTGCACCATAGCATCCAGCCCCGAGGGGGCTGGTTGAGTGAGGGATAACCAGAGTGGACAGTGCGTCGTATGCTGAGACGAGAACAGATCCACTTTGCCTGGCCGTAAAACTTCCATATTTGCTCCACCGCCTCGGGGTGGAGTCCCCTGGCCTCAGCCCCTGCCTCGACAGGGTGTCTGCTCCAATATTCTGGCCCCCTGGAATATACACTGCCCTCAGACAGCGTAATTTCCTGAGGGACCAAAATAAGAGGCCATCAACATGTTGTCTGTGGGACAAGGACCAGATTTTCCTCCATATAACCAAGGCGCGGGGATACTGCTGCGTAATCTTGATCGTACGGAGTGGGTTTCCCCTCAGGGAGAACCCTCTGGTCCTGAGCCACCACTGTACCAGAGCAACACATGATGGCCTCTCAGGTCTGGGAGGAGATGTCTCAACGCATTGAAGACGACCATCATCCCTAGGCAATTCACGTGCCAAGAGAGATGATGACTCTTCCACAGACCCTGAACCGAGCGGCCTTCCATTACCGCTCCCCAGCCGGTGAGGGAAGCATCTGTCGAGATCGCAACTCGATGGCAAAGAGCCGGACACCGGACCCTGGGTTAAGAACCAGTGTTTCCTCCATATAGGCAAGGCACGGAGACACCGCCGCGTGATCTTGATTATGCGAAGTGGTTTCCCCTCGGGGAGAACCCTCTGGTCCTGAGCCACCACTGCAAAGGTCTCATGTACAGCAGGCCAAAAGGAATCCCGTTGGACACCGCTGCTAAAAGACCCAACAGTCTCTCGAACTGTTTTACAGTGCGTGACTGGCCTAGCCTCAGCTGTTTTGTGGCTGTCAGGATAGCAGCTACACGAACGGGCGACAGAGTGGCCCGCATCGTCACTGAATCCCATACCACACCAAGGAAAGTGGTTCTCTGTACTGGAGAAAGCACACTCTTCTTGGCATTGAGCCTCAACCCCAACATCTGCATATGAGCGAGAACGACACCTCGGTGCCGAACCGCCAACTGCTCTGATTCCGCTAGAATCAGCCAGTCATCTATGCAATTCAGAACGCGTATGCACTAGGCGGGGCCAGAGCTGCATCTAGGTGCTTCGTGAATGTGCGGGGTGATAGAGCTAGACCGAAAGGAAGTGCCTGATATTGGTGTTCTTTGCCCCAAAGAAAACCTCAGGAACCTCCTGTGCTGAGGGAGGATGGAGATATGGAAGTATTTTAGATCTATCGTGACAAACCAGTCCTCGGATCTGATTTGAGTCATGATCTGTTTGAGTGTCAGCATCTGCACCAAACACTCAAACAGACAAAGATCTAGTATGTGAAACAGCTCTCCATCCTTTTTTGGAACAATGAGATAACGACTGTAAAGACCCGACGCAATGTCGGGTGAGTACACCTGCTCTATAGTTTTTTTTGCTAACAGAGCCTTTACCTCTTGCTCCATTACCAGAGCCTGCTCGGAATGCACTAACGTGAGCAACACCCCGTTATAGCCTGGAGGACGAGAACCAAATCTGCCTCTTACTATTAACTGCAGGACCCATAGAGATATATTTAGCAGTAGCTTCCACGCTGCCTGAAAATCTACCAAGGGAACCAGCCCCTCGAGGCTGGCCTCTGGTGTAATCAAGACAGCTAGTTCGGGGACCTGAAGCATACTGGCAGGAACCACCCAAACTGACTGTTTTCGAACCCCCCTCAGAGGGCGCAAGTCCGACGCAATGTCGAGTTGACGCTACGCCAGAAGCTCGCTCGGAGACCGCTGCGCTCCGAGCACCAAGGGTGGCGGGTTGGCAGAACGGTCCCCTGAGGGCACCGAGATGGAAAAGGCACCGTATAATGAGGTGTACACCGTTCCACCCCGGTTGGGGCTGCCCTCACCGGTCTTACGCCTGCTGTGTTGTGTATGAGAAACTAGACGGCTGGAGCTGCTCACGCCCAGCAGCCCCAGGGGGTTGGACATAGCGAGGGAGAGATTATATTGTATCTTTCTCCATGATTCCCATCAAATAGAGCCAGAGGTGTCTCTCAGAGACCACAAGGGCTGTTCCATCCCTGAGAGATAAATCTGTGGCCCGACGAAGTTCTCAAACCCCATCGGGCCAAACTCCCTCACTTCTGTCCAAATACCACAGTAGATCAGCCTGATATGCTTGTAACACTGCTATAGTGTGCAAGCAGACTCCTGCTAGACCCACTGCCGTAAATGCTTTTCCCACTAGATTAAAAATAGTTTTCTTTAATGGTTTAGTGAGAGAAACCGACGCCTTCAGGGTCGATACTGAACCGGGAGACAGATAGCTCGCAAGCGTCCGTTCTAACCGGGGTATTGCCCCATAGCCATACTCTCTTAACCCCCTAATATCTGAATATACATGAATGTGGGGGCTAAAAGACAAGATGAGTAAGGCTTTTTCCATGATCTAGACAGCTCGCTGTGCAGATCGGGAAAAAAGGAAGGCCCCGTGATGGAGGTGAAAAAAATAGAGGGAAGGAAACTCGTTTAATTTATTTTATTTTTTAAAACGAGTGCCCCCTTATTACTGCTGGCTATTAAATATTTCATTTATCTACAGCCTTAGTAAACACCTCCACCAGCTTTTATTATTATTATATATATATTTTATATATATATATATATATATATATATATATATATATATATATATATATATATATATTCATTTTATTTTATATATAATATAAACTATTATATATATATATATTTCTCATACACTGGGTAAAGAGATGGCAAATCTACTGCCCCCATGATTGTGTCACTTTCAATGCCCAGCATATCTACCTCCTCGGAGATAGAGCACTGAAGCATTGGTCTCTCTCCCCGGGCGGAAGTAACCGCGGCGCGGGCTTCCGAGACCGGAAAGAGAGCAATGGATCCCTCGGGAAACGGAGGAGAAAAGATCCTCGGACCCGTCTCCACCCCCGTAAAGAGATCCATTTGCGATCCCCAGGAATGCATTCTCCGCGCTGCCTCGATGCAGGTCCTGCAGCCTGAGAACAGTGAAAAGTGACAGGCGGGAGCGGAGCATGCGAAGCGAGAGCTTCTCACAATGTTGGCAATCAGCCCCCTCGAAGGCTGATATTGCATGCTCTACTCCCAAACACATCACACAAAGCTCGTGTGTGTCCCTGCTCGTTAAATAGCGCGAGCAGGGAGAACACAGAGTTTGTGCAATTGTTTAGTTTCCATAGTGTTTAAATATATATATATATATCAGACAGACAACAGTAAATATAACAGACAGTATGACACAGATCGCTTGCTGAGGCAACAGAAGCTAATGCCGGTTTGCACCGGATGTGCTTTTATCCCTTCCTGGTCATGACGTCACCCGCCCGTGACGCTCATTCTTTCCATTGGACTAGTTGACATAGATGCTTCAGACGCATTCACGCTGGGGGCGTTCCCAAAGCGTCATTGACGCATCGCGAGTTCCCTCGAAAGGGAACTGAAACATCCAAGTTGATCGTACTTAAAAAAAATTAAGGCAGCAACTTTTTTTACAGTGTGTGTAGGTTAAGGTGTAAGGGAAGAGTTAACAGTGTAATTGATGTATATTTCAGAAATTAATTACAGATGTGGTTACATACATTTTACTTATATGTAAAAAACATTGTGCATGTACACAATAATTGCATTGTATCAACTGATTAATTTAAAATGTTAGTATATAATAATTAAGGACTTCCTTTCTTTCTTTCTTTCTTTCTTTCTTTCTTTCTTTCTTTCTTTCTTTCTTTCTTTCTTTCTTTCTTTCTTTCTTTCTTTCTTTCTTTCTTTCTTTCTTTGCAATATTAAACACACCTAGGTTTGTGAGGCTAAAGTAACCATGTTTGAAAGACATGAATTAATGTTTATATGTGTGTTCTGTTGTTCCATTCACATGGTCCACAGATGATGAAACTGTCTGCCTGGAGGCAGATGACTGAGCCTGGATGCTGGGCTGGTATCCTGGTCGTTTTATGTACCCTCAGCATGGGAGCTGATGTCCAGCAAGCTCTGAAAACACCCTCCATGCCGAGCACAGTACTCCAAAGACATAAGAGAGATTGGAAATGGGATAAACTTTATGTGTATGAGGAAACACCTTCAAAAACCCCACCTGAAAAAATTGGAAAGGTAAAGGTTCTAAACCATAGTGCTATTATGTGAATATTATGCTAATCGACTACTTTTTCAAATTTACTTTAAAGGTTATTGAAGAGTCTTCTGAGGTGTCACTATATAGAAAGGCCTAATGAACATAAATCTTCATCAACTTTGTTTGACATTATCCTTTCTTTTTTTATATCCCTCTTTTCCCTTTCTTTCTCTTTTTAGCTAGAGAATACACTTTTCTCTGAGTCTACAAGATATAATCTCTCTGGAGAAGGTGCTAATGACATTTTTTCTGTAAATGACAATGGGGATATCTTGGTCAATGCAATACTGGACCGGGAGAAGAAAAGTACCTACACACTCTCAGCTTCAATAATCAACATTAAAAACAGGAAGATGATGGACAAAGATGATAAGTTTGTTATAGTGGTTCTGGATATTAATGACAATAGCCCTGTTTTTCCACCTGACCTCTCTGGATCTATCAGCGAGTCCTCTATAGCAGGTAACAGAGTATTATACTTTTTTTTTTTTTTCATGGTGGCCAGATGTGTACAGACAGATTCACCAAGAAAGACAGATGAAGTTGTACAATTTGAGCTTGAAATGTGGATGTTACAATCCTCTAAAACAATACAAAATAACAGCATTATTTTATTTTATGCAAGATAAAAAAAAGTCTATCAAGACTATCAAAACTAGTTACACTAAGAAAAAGTTCCTTGGAACTATGATTTTTATGTTTGTGTTTGTTTACATTATGTTTGTAGGATCGATAGTAATGACAGTAAATGCGACTGATGCTGATGATCCCACCACTCAAAATGGAATGATTGAGTACAGACTGCTAAATGGGACAGACCTCTTCAACATCAACAATAAAGGTATATATATACAGTATATCCACACACTCTACCATTCAAAAGATTGGGGTCAGTAGGTTTTTGTAAAGTTTTAAAATAAAGTATTTTATGCTAATCAGGGATACATTTGATGAAAAATCTATTAAAAACAGTAACATTGTGAAATATTTTTACAATTTTAATTTGTTGTATTTTAATCTATCTAAATGTAACTTATTCCTATAAGGGCACTCAGGACATTTTCTGCATCATTACTCCAGTCTTCAGTGTCACATGATCCTTACGAAATCATTCCAATATGCTGATTTGCTGCTCAAGAAACATTTATTGTTATTATCAATGTTAAAAACAGTTGTCCTGGTTGATGTTTTATTGAAAACTATTATATATATTTTTGTCCAGTATTTTGTGATGTACAGAAAGTTTAAAAGCAACAGCATTTACTAAGTTTATAAAATAGAAATATTTTTGTAACATTATACTTTTTTTTTTTTTTTTTTTTGTAGGTGAAATCATTACATTGAGAAGTGACCTGGACCGTGAGAAACAGAGTCAGTACCTAATTGCTATACAAGCCAAAGATATGCCAAGTATTAGGACTGGGAATTCTGCTACTACCATTGTGACTATCAACATTAATGACATAAATGACAACATTGCCACCTTCAAGAAAGGTAAGTCAACTTCAAAACTGAAACTGAATATTTTGTAAAGACTCACTGTGTGATAGACTAAAGTACTTTTAAAGTCAGTGCAAACAGAACGTCATTTTTTCCTGCAGGAAAATACCATTTTAATGTGAAAGAAGACAGCGAAATCGGATTTAAAATTGGCATATTAGAGGTGGAGGACAAAGACGAGACACAAAACAAAGATCCTACTTTTACTATACAACATCAATATGATGATGAAATGTTTGAAATCAAACGAAGTAATGAGAAAGATGGAATTCTTAGCCTCAAAGTGGTAAGTATTTCAAGCTTTAAAACGTGGAAATGAACCAATTTCCACGAAATTTATTAACCAACTTGTTTTTTTAGAATGCAGTTTTTTTCCCTTATTACTCAAAAACACAGTCTAGCTCAAAGTATTTTACAACAATACAATGTGAAAAACATACTGCCATTTTTTATGTAATCTGCATTTTACAGATCAAAAAATAATAATACCTGAAATAAATAATGAATACCCAAATATTAAAAATACTTAAATTAATTAATTAATTAAGTAATTAATTTAAGTTATACTGCATGACTGGTGCATTGTTATTCTGAACATGCCTGCAGATTAATATATAATGTACTTCAGTTTAAAAAAAAAAAAAAGAAGAATGTTATCACATTTCCAGCATGTCCTATTAAGAATGTAAGGTAACAAAGACGGAGATATATGTCTGAACAGGGTTTTCGCAAAAGTAACTATCAGGAGGAAACTTAATCCTTAAATCCTCTACTTTTTTTTTTTTTTCTTCTTTCCAATCATTTACAGCCTCTTGACTATGAAAACGTAAAGACGTACACTTTTAGTGTAAACGTGGACGAGCACACCGTGTCTACAAAAACAGATAACCAAGGACCAAACCTGCTGAAGAGAGCCGAAGTTTCCATCAATGTAATTGATGTTGACGAACCACCTGTTTTCAGCCAAACTGAATACATGTTCAGCATCTACGAGGGCCCCTTCAAGAACCCGCGCATTGGAGCTGTTTCAGCAAGGGATCCAGATAGTACCGGTTTCAAAATACGGTATAAAGTGACTTGTGTTTTTATCAAAAAAGATGAAAGGCTTTCTGTGTTCTGCTGTACTGTCATAAGGGTTATAGAGTAAACGGATGGAAATAAGACGGAAAATTAATCTAATGATCCCTTTAGGTACTCTATTGAAGACCCAAGCTGCCCTGTAGCTGTGGATCCTGTACAAGGACATCTGTCTTTGAAGTGGCAACTGGACAGAGAGCAAGAACCCTCATACACATTCCAGGTTACAGCACATGAGGATAAACCAAATGGTAGGATATAAACAAGCTTTCACAATTTACCCATTTGCACTATCAATCAAAATTCTGCACACATCTTCATTTAAAAAAAAAATGTATTTTCTATTCCACGTTTTAGAAAAGCAGTGAAGGCACATAACACAAATGCCAGTATGGGAATAATTTTTTTCAGGAAATAAGTTGCACTTTTTATTATTATTATTATTATTATTAAATAAAATGTTTAATTCATGCACAAGCACAATTTATATTTGTAATAATAATTTAAGAATTTTAGTGTAAGCCTTTCAATTAACATAATATTTGCATAATTCATATACAGTAAGTGTGTCCAAACATTTAGTATTTGTGTTTCCAAAATATAAACTATCTCGGGCTATTGTGATTTCAGTGTTAATAATATACTGGGATCATCACAAGGTCACTGAATTAAGCTCTGACTAAATTATCTAATCAAGGATTTGTTTCAAGAAATCCAACAAACTGGATGACTTCTGGATACTTTTTTGTTTTGCTGTGCTAATTAATGTCGTTGTTGTTGTTGTTTGCAACTTTGGTTAGTACTTCGGTTAAATTAAAATGAACGCAGTAGCAAAACTGAGTAGTTAAATTGTTTTTAAATAAGAAGGATTAACAAAAAAAAATAGACAAGCAGCAGTAATATACTGTATGAACTTTTGATGGAGTTCATAGACAAATAGTAGTTAATAGGTTTGACAAGATTAAATAAAATAGGCATCTCATCATCATCACTATAATCATCAGCGCAGACAATTTGTTAAAAAAAAAAAAAATTTTATCTTCTCTGATTTCTCAGGCCTAAAGTCCTATGCAGTGGTTAAACTAAAGGTTCTTGACATTAACGACAATGAACCAGAACTAACTAATGGGAGCTACGTGTATGTTTGTGAGAGTGATAAACCTGGAACAGTAAGGAATTACCTAAATACATTTCACATTATTAAATTTATAATGACTTTCCTTTAGATATCTATTTCCATAATCCTTAATTTATTACACTTTTGCAGATCATTGGGACTATTGGTGCCTACGACAAGGATGCAAATTCAGGCAGGTTCCGCTTCACCCTAGCAAAAAAGAGCTCAAACTTTTCCCTTCATGATAACCAAGGTAAGACAAATTATATTCACTAAAATTTATCCATAGAGTAGTGCTAATCATCTTCAATCAATTTCTCTACCATTATAAATATAGGATAATGTTTGTAACATTGAGTTTAAAAAGGGTGTTTCTAGTGCAGGTATACATTTTCTTCATGATAGACATCAAGATTGTTTTATCCTTAGTCCCTGAACTACTCCAAAGCAAACTAACTGCTGATCATTCTTAGTGTAATCAGGCATAAAAAGAATAGAAATAAACCCACCAAAGTACTCTAAAATGCATTGGGTACAAGCTTTCTAAAAGCAGCAGCCCTGCACAATAAATCTATGATCTGACACTCCATGTTCTAAATGTGCCAGACTGAAGAACATTTTCAGAACACTGGTTTCTTTCCTCGCAGCTGTATAATGAACTAAAATGACAGATTACTAATTTTAAACTGGCAGAAAGTAGGTTGTTAAGGTGCCTTGACTGGAACTAATAAACATGTCTTGGAGTTTAATTTTAATAAAAATTATATATCAGCATGTTTAAATGATTTTAAAGGATCACCGACTGAAGTGACACTGACTGAATACAGAAAATTCTGCTTTGTCATCACAGTTAATTAACAGTTAATTAAAAAAAAAAACATTTAAAAAATATGGTTACACCTTATTTCAATGGTCCACTTTTGACACTCTACTACCTGTAAGTAACTTTGCAACTACAGGTCAACTAACTTAACTTCAGTTAGGGTTAGTATAAGTAGTTGCAAAGTACTTATAGTCAGTAGAATATCTTTTGAGGACCATCACAATAAAGTGTTAGCAGATATTAAGCAGACAGTCTACTAATACTCTAATGACTGGTAGTTGACATGTAGTTGCAAAGTAGTAGAATGTCTAAAGTGGACCTTCGAAATAAAGCGTTTCCAAAAATCCAACGCTATCTCACGTCCAATTCGAACGAATTCATACGAGTGAGTTAAATGTGGCTAATTTGTACGATTTGTGTAAACCCCAGTGATGGGTAGGTTTAGGGGCGGGGTCAGGGCAAGGTGATTCGTACATGTTTTAAATGATTTATTAATGTAATCTAGAATTTTTTTTATTTTATATCCTAGCCATGTATTCAGTGACAACAGAATGTTTCTTTTTACAACTGCCTTTCCTCAAAATGTGCTGGAAGAGCATTTCATTTCATGCCACACGAATGCCAAAGTGAAGATTTACTCTTCCTACTATTGTGTGAAATGGGATATTCTTAGGCCTGGTTGCATTGAATTGTCACAAGAATCTCAGCAACATTTCCCTCAAAGCATCAACAGAAAACAAAAGCAGAGTTCAATGACAACAATAGCGCAGCTGATGAAAATTGTTGTGCTTTGCACCTGTGGCAAACATAGTCAGTCATTTCCCTTGAATAAGAGCAAAATTAATGACTGCATCTCTTCAATTATTAATATTCATTGTAGACAACACTTCGAGCATTGTGCTGAAGCAAGGAGGTTTCAGTACAGAGCACTCAGTGGAACATGTGCTTGAAATCGAAATCGCTGATGGAGGTACACCAGAAAAGAAGAGCATTAACCTACTCCAGATTAAAGTGTGCAAATGTCAGCCGGGACGACGGATGGAGTACTGTATGGCCTACGCCCAGACCGGAATGAGCGTCAGCGCCCTCTTAGCCATTCTTCTCTGCATCGTCACCATCCTGGGTACGTTTACACACATCTCTAATCTCATTTGATTTTCTTCTTTCTGTTGCAACGATATCCTTGCAAGGCCAACGACACATTCTTTATTCTTCTGTGTTTTTTTAAGGCAAAAAAATGAAACACATTTTTAAAAACCAAAGGCATCATTTAATTAGGCCCAGCAAAACAGGTTATGAAGGATTCATGACATGACATGAGAGTTATCATATTAATAATACATGCAAACATTTTAAATCCTGTCTTTGAGGAAAGGCTTTTCTCCGTAATTTCCCAAGTGGGGACGGTGTTTATTTAATTCACAATCTTTGGATCCTTTAAGTGGTGTGATTGTATAAATAACCCAGGGACCGAACAGTCTAAATAAGAGCATGTAAGAGAGGCACTTAGCTCCATATTCTCTGTCATTGTCATTGTTGGTTAGTTCACTGTATGTGATGAGATGTTGTGCACTCTCAGAAATAAAGGTACAAAAGATGTCACTGGTGCGGTACCTTTTTTAAAAGTTACACGTTTGTACAATATTATTAACTCTAAAAGGTGCATACTAGTACAGACACATAGTATGCCTCTGATGTAAGTCGCTTTGGATAAAAGCATCTGCTAAATGCATAAGTGTAAATGGTACCTAAATGGTACTGATAGCAGATTTTGTGTGAGTGTGATATGAAGACATTTTGTTTGCGTCTGTACACCTTTTCTGAAGTTTACGCTTGCATTTGCGTATGTGAGAAACAAGAGAGGAGTGATGACAATAAAAAAAAAACAATCCACTGATCTGCAGTCACACCATGAGATAGACGAAAAGTGTTGAGGTTTATGAACTCCCGTGATAATGAGAGACTTTCAATACTACGGCTATTTTAAAACACAGGTTCCACTTTATGTTCTTTTACTTGTGCTGTCAATACAAATTTCATATTGAGTTTAGATAACAGAAATAAACTGGAAGATGTTAAAATGATTATTTGTGAAAGAAAGACAAAAAAGAGAGATTATATTGATTTTGTGTTTATTTCTCTTATATTAGTCATCGTCATCCTCATTGTGTTGCGGAGGCGCTATCAGAATGACGTTTTGGTCACCAAGTCGTCTGGCGAGATCCACGAGCAGCTGGTGAGATATGACGAAGAGGGCGGTGGAGAGATGGACACAAATGGTTATGACGTCTCCATCCTGACCTCCGCCTGTCACGACAGCAGCTTTCGGCCTGGGGTGGGGCCTTCGCTTTATGCTGTAGTGAAGAAACCTTCTGCTGGTAAGGGTGATATGGCCATGATGATCGAGGTGAAGAAGGATGAGGCGGACCATGACCGTGATGGGATTCCCTACGATACTTTACACATCTATGGTTATGAGGGATCTGAATCCCTGGCCGGTTCCCTCAGCTCTTTGGACTCGTCCTCCAGTGGATCCAATTTGGACTACGACTTCTTAAATGAGTGGGGACCTCGTTTTAGGACCCTGGCTCAGCTCTATGGAGTAGACGGCTCTGATACCGATAGCTCCTACTGATCCTATACTGAAGCCCATTGTCATCAGGTGATCGTCCTAGGAAGACACATGGAGACTGCTGTCTTCTCTTCAAGGGAATTTTTGTAAGGGTCACTTTAAGAAAGTGATTAAGAAAGTGCCAATACTTGTTTCTTTCAAGCATTGTTATGAAATTATGATGATCACTACTACTGTATTTGTAATTTTCATAGAATAAGTGTATGTTGGTAGAATAACTTGCCTTGGTATTTTAGACTGGTTTTTGTCTAGGTGGAATTTTATAAAACCGCATTGGACACTTGTTGGACAAACTCACTTTTAGGCTGTATTATCTTTATAGCACATTTGAATTTGTGTTAACACAATATATGTGTTCTTTCTTGCTCACCATTTTGTGGAGGATTTTTTTATTATTATTGCCTATATTGTATTACTCAATCCAATCTCATGAAAAAGCGTAACCATTTTACTTTTTGGCAAATTGATAAAGAATTTGTATGAATTAGTATGATAAGATTCGTGTGAAAACATTACCCACCCCTAAACCTAACTGTCAGGGAGTGGTAAATAGACCGCATGAAAACATACAATTACAAATGAGATCATACAAATTAATACAAATTTGCATCCAATTCACCAAAACGTGAACGTTACTAGTCGCAATGTTTCTGTAAAAACCATCAGTTTGTGTTTATCTCTTTTTTTCTATGTATACAAATGTTTTCTGGACTCGTAGTCAGAGTAATTGTGAAGCCAGCATTGTTCAGCAGACTCTTCTCATCAGGAAAACTACTGTATTGCCATGGGAGCAACAGAGGAAGTGGTGATAACAGTACTTTGAAAGAATTAAAGGCTACTCCAAGTTTATTTGACAGGAATCATCAGCACATCGATTGTTATGTATAAAGCCCAAATCTCAAAGGTCAACCATAATAAGGCAATTGCAGACGTCTCAGGAAATGTGTAGTGAGTTGTATGCCTGTTTAAATGCGAAAAGTGGTCTCAATAACTGTACTACCATGTGAGTCATAAGCGTGGCTATTTACCAGCATCAAACGAGAATAATGCAAAGCTGAAATTGCTAAATGTTATTTTGATGATTGTTAAAACCAAAACATGTTGCAGGCCAGCCAGTGTCTTGACAGTATTGTTCATCCTTCATTCAAGACTAAATAGACAAAAAAATCTCCTTCCATTGAAAAAAAATTGTAAACTGTCTTTATACCTTAAACAATTTACCTCTGTGCACAAACCTATTTCCCCCATGGGCACAATTTGTGGAAGCTACCTTCTCCCTTTCCTGTAGGGAATTACACGCCAATAACTGTTCTACCGTCTTGTTAAAAATGACCAGCTTCATCACTGAAATGTCAACTTCCTGTCTGTGTGAGCACAAGGAAACGCACTTCCTGTTCCCTTATCTTTCAAGTGTAGGAACAGATTGAAACCTTTTTCCTGTTTTCTTGTCTTGGAGGGATAAAGAAAGAAAACTTAGGAGAGGAGGGAAATGCTAAAGAACAACATAAATCACACTGTCTTGGTCATAAAGCATTGTCCTTCAAGACAAAAGGTGCTGCTCTTGAATGTTTTTTTTTTTTGCACCATACTATTTAATTTGACTGTACATCTGTTTTCATTTTTTTCTTAAATTATTTTAGGGGAATATCTTATAGTTCTAAATGTATCTTTATCATTCTGGTTGTAGAATTATATGTTTAGTATAATTGCTGGGAAAATATTACTTAAGTGAAAATCATAGACTGCTCATTCTCATAAAGGAAATGGTTTAATTTTTCTCAAGTAAAACAATGTACAGAAAAAACTGGAACTGTTTAACTGAAATAAGTTGAGGCCTTCAGTAGACTGTATATGTGATTGTTCCTTATTTTTATCATATTTCATCTTAGTATGTATGCTTTGAATTAGCGCTTCTTGACATAATGGCCTGTTTAAAAGTGTATAGTTATGTATGAACATTTTTCTAAACAAACAGATGTTTCTGAGATTTGATGAGGAGGAGGTCCAGTAGATGTCAGTGTTGGGCAGTCAGACTAAACATTTCAGTATGTGGTTCTTTTGTATGTGTCAGAGGGTCAACAATATGTGCCTTTTTTCTATTATTTCTATTGTTAAAATATCTTTTTTTTCTCTTTTAAAACCGCCAATTTTGTATTTGAATAAACTTCATATTCCATAAAATGCTATCACTATCCTTAATTTAAAATAAATTGTAGAATACAGTTTGAGAAAAACGTGTGAAATAAAAAAAATAAAAAAATGAAATAAGGGCTCTTTTACCTCTGAACAATAAAGTGTAAAGATATGAGAGCGTGTGTGTCTCATTAAACCAATGTTGTCTGGGTAGCAGAATGTGCCTTGAGGTGAAAATTCACAATGTCTGTTGTTTATCGAGCAGACAAACAGATCACACAGATAGCAGCACGTTAGCGGAAATTCCAAAGTGATGTCACGCCTAACACATCTGTGAGACACCCAGCTGGGACTTTCTGAGGCTTCAGACTCAGCCATTCATAGCAGATCAAAGGGCTTTCTTACAATGAACACAGGGATGATGCTATATAATGAGGAAAAATGTATATGATTTATCATCACCATTTTCTTGTACTGGCTTCTAAACGAGTATTATATTCAGTAACCTTAGTTCAGAGCCGGCCAAGCCACTAATGACCGTTGCAATGGCATAGGGCCCCGTGGCCAACAAAAAGTAACATAAAATAAATCTATAAAAAGAAATGGACCTACAGTGCTCTTTAGCAGACATCATGATAAGCACAAAAGTCGTACATTAATTTACTCCTTATGTCTCATTTCCAGGAGCACTATTAAAGTATATGGTGCCAGTAAGCAAAGCTCCAGCTGTTGGTGAGAAGGGACTGTAAAATGATAACCTTCTGCATTTTATCCAAAATTAAGTCTAACTTTATGTATAATTATTTTCTTTATTTGGATTGGATTTTAATAGTTATATTGAAATGTTACCTTATTCTTAATATTGTTACTATTGATCTCCTTTGTGGTGTTTTAGATGTTATTTTTAATTTTGTTTATTTGAAAAATTCAAACATTTAAATGCTCTATTTATTATTTTATATATTATATTTAAATGTTATTCTATTTGCTCTATTTAATTTAATTTAATATACACACACACACACACATATATATATATATATATATATATATATATATATATATATATATATATATATATATATATATATATATATATATATTGTGTAACGGTTCACAAAATTCACGGTTCGGTTCGATACGATACACTTGTGTCACGGTTCGGTTCGGTTCGGTACGTTTACGATACAGCAAAAAGAAAGAAATGGCAGAGAAATTTCCTTGATTTAATTTTTTTAATTATATTTTTATTAAAACTAACATCATAAAGTATGATTTTTTTTTTTACTTTGAGAAATGATGGAGCTATACTTGACTTTTCTTAGGAGCATATAAAACAAAACAGCTCATTGAACAAAATGAAATGTAATATTGTAGTAGTTATAAACAAAGGTTTATTTTAGTTCAGATTAACATTTGATAAAACCGACGTAATGTTACTTGAAAGCATTATAGCCTAGCCTAGTATTCCTACCAAACTCCCATGGTCACAGTTAGTAGTGTTAGCCTAATACAGTAAATCCATGGTGAATGTTGCTGATCTGTGGACACTGAAGAGTTCATTCTGGCACAATGTTTCTTCCTGGTTTCAAATTTTTTCTTTACTGGATTTCGCTGTGTAGTAACAGTGCTGCTTGATTAAGATCTACTCGCGCTGCATTGGTCTGATAAACGGTCCGTCAACCACACAATAACGAGTAGCTCAGTTTCGTTCCGCTTACATTACATTTGCCATTTGATGTAATGTTGTGGTTGTGGTCACGCCAGCGTCTCTTACATTATGAGCGCGCTTGCCACGCGTGATGCGCCTACATTTGAAATAACGAATATTTGGTCGGCAGGAAAAATGGTCCAACGTTTAAAAATGCGTACCGGTTCGGTAATGGTTCGGTTTAAAAATGCGTACCGAAAACCAAAACGAAAGCCTCGTACCGAACGGTTCAATACGAATACGTGTATAGTTACACCCCTAATATATATATATATATATATATATATATATATATATATATATATATATATATATATATATATATAAGGTAGTCATTATATATATAATATATATATATATATATATATATATATATATATAGGCCTATATATATATATATATATATATATATATATATATATATATATATATATATATATATATATATATATATATGCTGTAGTTTGTGCCTCTTAAACTCTGGTCACAATAAAAAAATCTTTGGTCAGTGAAGATCATTTTATCAGTCTTTTTATTCAGCAAGTTCATCAGTGTGTGTGTGTCTTGCACTGGCATTCAGCTCAGTGGTATCATAATTTTCCTGTTAGACATCAAACATAGTAAATATAATATAGTTATATAGTATGATATAGTTATAAGGTAGTCATTGCTTTTCTTTAGGCCTTACTTAAAACGGCCAAAGGGGCCTCCAACCAAATTTTGCTTAGAGCCCCCAAAGGTCTAGGGCCGGCTCTGCCTTAGTTACACATCTGTGAAAGAGTTTGGGGTCATTAAGACTGAAATAAGTATTTTTGCTTATCAATGCAGCATTTATTTGATCAAAAATCATCTCAGAATGCATATGCAAACCGTTTCCCTGAGAAGGGGAACGAGGAGCTGTTATCTTGTTGTTGACGCTATGGGGAATGGCATCAGCGTGGTCAGTGTCTGAAGCATGTGTAAACACACAGCAATAATCATTAGCAGACGGCAGTCCATGACATCACACGCAGAGTGTCTGTCTATGCTCCATAGCAAGCTTCTATGCTCCATAGCAAGGGAAGTCATGGCTAGTACAACCTTCCTTCCTCCTTTGCAGGGCAGACCTCTGCTCAAAGCCCCAAGAGCATAAGAGGGATACACAACATAGCCTCCGGTATACTCTGGTATCCCTCAAATATTGCCTGAGAAAGAAAATAAAGCTCAGTAAGTAGAACCTCAGTGTAGACAAGCAGTGGATAACTACTTGTTTTTCTTAAATGTAGTCCAACTCATAATGCTCAAGCTACAACCTTCAGTATTGTCAACGTCCCTACCATTATTCAGAAAAGGGAGGCAAGCAAGAGAAGGACATATTGCAGTTTGCCCAATAACACTCATCAACCAGGCTTTATACCCCAAGGAAGACACAGAGAAGCTTAGGCCCTATTTAAAGACCTCAGTGTAACTGGGGGAGAGCAGCTCATACCCTTACTTGTCTATAAAAGCACCCATCCAGGGTAGAGCATATATCCCTACTTCAAAATCCAACAATAGTTGGGAAGGGAGGCAAACAAAAAAACAGGGGGCACTTGCAAACTGCCCATCCGTTTAACCTGTATCAATCCTAAGGGGGTATCTGCCAAGAAGACCATTCCCAGGGGAGTGTACAATTCTACTTTAGACCCTAACATAGAGGAGAATATACACTGAACAAAATTATAAACACAACACTTTTGTTTTTGCCCCCATTTTTCATGAGCTGAACTCAAAGATCTAAGACTTTTTATATGTACACAAAAGGCCAATTTCTCTCATATATTGTTCACAATTATGCATAAAATAGTGTTAGTGAGCACTTCTCCTTTGCCGAGATAATCCACCCTCCTCACAGGTGTGGCATATCAAGATGCTGATTAGACAACATGATTATTGCACAGGTGTGCCTTAAGCTGGCCACAATAAATGGCCACTCTAAAATGTGCAGTTTTACTGTATTAGGGGTGGGGGTCCGAAAACGATACTCGGTTACTGACGTAACCTCGGTTCTCTCTAGAGAGGGAACGAGTATTGCGTAAGTTTAGCTTACGCTACGGGAAAGATTCATCTTCTCGAGATATTGAAGCCAAAAAATTATCCTTAATTTTGTATTCATTGTCAACGCAGTGCAGCAGCTAGCAGACCTAGAGCAGGCCATCTCGCGTGCTTATTGGCTGCCCTGCATGCATCTGCTGCAGCCTACCAGTGAGCCTCGCGTGACGTCACGCCCAATTGGAGGCGCTCGCGCCTTCATAGCGTCATAGCCCGCTAGGATGGGCGTGGCTTAGCGTATATAAGAAGGGGCTCGTAGGCTGAATCCCTGGTTTTTCGACCACTGAAGCGAAGTCGCTCGTGGCGCGAGCACGGCCGGTTACGCAATACTCGTTCCCTCTCTAGAGAGAACCGAGGTTACGTTAGTAACCGAGTATCGTTCTCTTACGAGAGGTTCTCTCGTATTGCGTAAGTTTAGCTTACGCTACGGGAACACTTTGTCAACGCCGTGCGCGCCAAGCATCCACCATGAAGCCCCGAACTTTCAGGGAACCCATATAAGGTGGAGAATAAGGTGGCCAGCCAAGCGGGCCATCACTTGTACATAAGCACACATAGGGAATACAGAGCAGCGCGCCGGTCTGTATAGGCACATGGCACATACCCTACTTAGTGCAGCTCAACCAGGAGAGCTGGGTCGTATAAGAGTGATCTGAGCAGGAAGCCTGGGCAGAATACACCTCTCTATTAAACCGACAACAGTTTAGCCTGCAAGGCAGGAACTTCCAGGTTATAAAACCTGATAAAGGTAGACGGGGAGCTCCAGCCCGCCGCCACACATATGTCATGGATAGAAATTCCACTGGACCATGCCCACGAAGAGGCCACGCCTCTCGTGGAATGAGCCCTGATGCCCAGCGGGCATTGCAGACCTTTTGACACATAAGCGGCTGCTATAGCGTCCACTATCCATCTGGACAGACTCTGTTTCGAGGAGGCGAGACCTTTGGCGCGCCCACCGAACGAAACAAACAGCTGATCCGAACGCCTGAATGAGGCGGAGCGCATAATGTAAGACCTCAGCGCTCTGACAGGGCAGAGGCGGCTCACATCACTTTCGCTGTCAGATGCTGGGAGCGCTGACAGCGAGATAACTTGCGCTCTGAACGGAGTGCCCATCACTTTCGGAACATAGCCATGTCTAGGTCTGAGGATGACTTTCGAGTCATTCGGCCCGAACTCAAGACACGACGCGCTGACAGACAGCGCATGTAGGTCCCCCACCCGCTTTACTGACGACAGTGCGGTCAGAAAGACGGTTTTCAGTGATAGATATTTCAACTCCACGGAATCCAGTGGTTCAACAGGAAAGGCTTTCAGGGCCTCTAGGACCAGAGATAGATCCCACATGGGAACCGACGGGGGGCGCGGCAGGTTCAACCTCCTAGCTCCCCTAAGGAAGCGGATGACCAGCTCATGTCTTCCCAATGACTGGCCGTGCGTCGACTCTGCGAACGCTGCCACGGCCGCCACATATACTTTGAGCGTGGATGGGGACCTCCCCTTTTCCAACAGCTCTTGTAGGAAGGAGAGCAGTTGCGCCACCCCGCATGTCCGCGGGTCCAGACCTCTGTCAGTGCACCATTCCGAGAACACCGACCATTTAGACGCGTAGAGCCTTCTCGTGGAAGGGGCTCTAGACTGCGTGATCGTGTTCATTACTCCTTCTGGCAGGGCAACGAGTACCCGTTGATCACCCATGCGTGCAGAGACCAGCGCTCTGGATGGGGATGCCAGATCGTGCCGCGAGCCTGAGAGAGGAGATCTGCCCGCACCGGAATCGGCCACGGAGCTGTGTGTGACAGCCGTGCCAGCTCCGGGAACCAAATCTGATTCTCCCAACGCGGGGCTATGAGGAGCACCGAGTGGCGCGTTTCCCTGATTCTCTTGATTACCTGTGGTAACAGAGAGACCGGAGGGAAAGCATATAGCCGGAGGCTGGGCCAGACTTGGGCCAGCGCGTCCTCGTCCTTCGAGAAGAACGTCGGGCATTGAGCGTTGTCTTTTGACGCAAATAGGTCGACTTCCGCCCTGCCGAACAGGCACCACAGTTTCTGGACCGTTTGGGGGTGCAGGGACCATTCCCCTGGGGGAACGTTGCCCCTGGACAGTTTGTCTGGACCGTCGTTCAAATGGCCCGGCACATGCGCTGCCCTCAGCGAGCGCAGGTGCAACTGGGACCAAATAAGGAGGCGCTCCGCCAGATTGCAGAGATTTCTGGATCTGACACCGCCCTGACGGTTTACATAGGATACCACAGACATGTTGTCCGAGCGGACGAGAACATGTTGGTCCTGTATGAACGGGAGAAAGCACTTCAGCGCATTCTCGACCGCTATCATCTCCAGACAGTTTATGTGAAACCCCCTCTCTTGGTCTGACCACTGGCCAAAGACCGGTCTGCCCTCGAACAGCGCGCCCCAACCCCAGTTGGACGCGTCTGTCGAAACAACTTTCCGGTAAGAGACGGTTCCCATCGTCACTCCCAGCTGGTACCAGTCGGTCACTAACCAGGGCTGCAGAGCCGCTATGCAGGTCTGAGTCACTCTGATTTTCTGACCGCCAGAAACCCAAGCTCGGCGGGGCACGCGAGCATTCAGCCAGCGCTGAAGCGGGCGCATGCGCAGTAGGCCCAGCTGAAGCACCGCTGCAGCTGAAGCCATACAGCCCAACATCCTCTGAAAAGTTTTCAAAGGGAGAAAGCTGCCCTTCTGGAAACCCGCGGCTAAGTGGCGAACCCGGAGCGCGCGCTGCACCGATAGACGGGCCGACATGGTCACCGAGTCCAGTTCTATTCCTAAAAAGGAGATTGACTGGCTGGGTAGTAATGAGCTCTTGGTCCAGTTGACCGTGAGACCCAAACTTTCCAGGTGACTGAGAAGCACTGTTCTGTGAGACAGCAGCTCCGCCTCTGACTGTGCCAAAATCAGCCAATCGTCCAGATAGTTCATTATCCGCAGCCCCTGACTTCTCAGGGGGGCGAGCGCTGCGTCCATGCACTTCGTAAATGTACGGGGTGCCAGAGACAGGCCGAACGGCAGGACGGTGTATTGATATGCCTGACCGTCGAAGGCGAATCTCAAAAATCGCCTGTGACGGGGTATTATCTGTATCTGGAAATAGGCATCCTTCAGATCTAGAGAAATAAACCAGTCCCTCGGGCGAACGTGCGCGAGGATTTTCCTGGTCGTAAGCATTTTGAACGGTCTTTTCGCAAGCACCTTGTTCAAATGTCTCAGATCTATGATCGGTCTGAAGGCTCCGTCCTTCTTGGGCACGAGAAAATAACGGCTGTAAAAGCCTGACTCGCTCAGAGAAGGCGGCACCTTTTCTATAGCCCCTTTGCACAGCAGCTTTGCTATTTCTGCGTGAAGTAGGTGTGCTACTTCCGCATTCACTATCGTCGCGGTCCGGGCTTGAAAGCGCGGGGGACGGCGAATGAATTGAAGTGTATAGCCCTGCTTTATTGTGCTCAGCACCCATTCTGAAACCCCCGGGATAGATTCCCACGCAGCTATGTGAGGCGCTAGGGGGCGAATGGCCTCCGGGTTCAGATCGCCGCCATTTGCGGGCATGTGAAACTGAACCGGAGCTGAGAGCGCGGCGCGCGCGCTCTCTGTTCTGGGCAAGGGCTGCTCGCTGAAAACCGAAACCGGCTGCTTTGTGTGAGATGTCCCAATCATAAGGGATGGGGAACCCTTTTTCCTCACTTTTTGAAGCGCGAGCGGCGCTTTGGGCAGAAAAGCGTTCTGTAAGCGTGAGCGCGTTTGCGCGGGCACGAGACTTACACATGCATGTGACGCCCCGATCAAAATAGATGGGGAGCGTTTTATAATCGCCCTGTGTTTCATGATAACACTTAAACTTGCGGGCGGCGCCCGGGGGGGGGTTTGTGATAGCAAGCGTGAACGCTCTCTGGCGGGCACGGGACTTACATTCATAACCTGCTGTTTTGACCGTGCAACAGAGCGGGCAGATAGTGGGCACAACACTGTGGACACATTTCTTACATTCAACACTCGAGCGGCTTTTCTGCGCTTTATGAGAGTGTGCTCTGTGGGTGACACGATATTTGATGTGCTTGTGTGTAGGGGTGAACACTGGGGCGTGGGCACTTTCACTACACTTAAAACACTGACGGCGGGAGCCGGACCAGACATAATGCTCTTTTTGAGATTTCTCTGGGTCACCGTAAAAACGGCGTTTGTGTGCAGGCGAGAGGGTGAACAAACCGGCTCGTTGGCTGCTAAATGAACCACTGCAGTAGCCTGACTGAAGGGGACTGACAGGGAGATGAGCTTTGACGGCGGTCCGGCCGTGGCGGGACACGCGCGTCTTTTTTCTCTCTTTGTTAGGAGGATTTCGCATGCTCAGACTTCAGCGTAATCTTCTGCCGAGGCCCCCTGGGGGGCGGCGGTCTGTGACGGCTGTCCGAGCGCGACCTAGGGCGGCCGCCCTGACGTCGCTGCGGAGGCTGGGGTTGTGCTGGACGCTGGGTGTTAGCTCGTACATGAGGCTGGCTTTGTTTCTCGCGAGAGCGGCCTGTAGCGGAGCTCGAGCGTCGCGGCAGGAAGAGATTCATGGCCTGCGTGGTCTTTTGTACCTCAGAGAAACGGTCAACGATCCCGTTAACCGCTGGGCCGAAGAGACCAGTGGGGGAGAGCGGCGCGTTCAGAAAGGTGGCTCGCTCAGCTTCCCTCATATCCGCGAGCGTCAACCAGAGATGCCTCTCTGTCACGGTTAACGCGGCCATGGCTCGTCCGATAGCCTGAGCTGCGGTCTTGGTGGCGCGGAGAGAGAGATCCGTCGCACTTCTCAGATCTGTAACCGCAGCCGGATCCCGGCCCTTCTCGTACCATTCACGGAGGAGGTCGGCTTGCAAGATCTGCAACACAGCCATGGAGTGGAGAGCAGACGCGGCCTGGCCGGAGGCGGCATATGCGCGGCCGACCAAGGCGGACGTGGCTCTGCAGGCTTTAGACGGGAGGGCTGACCGAGACCGCCATCTCGCGGAGGGCGGGCAAAGGTGCGCTGCGACCGTCTCTTCCACGGGGGGAATAGCCGTGTATCCCTTCTCGGCGGCGCCGTCCGGCACCGTCCGCGGAGGCCTGGGACTGAAGTCTCGAGGAGAATGGTGCATTCCAGGACTTCGTCAGCTCCGCGTGAAGTTCCGGCAGGAATGGAGCGGGCCTGCTCGTTGAAGCTGCACGGCGGCGACTCTGAAGGAAACAGCCGTCGAGCCTGTTCGGCGCGGGTTCCTTCGGTAGCGACCACTCGAGCCCGAGGCGGTCGACGGCCTGCGTCAGCAGGCGCATAAGTTCCGCGTCAGCTCCAGCGCGGGAACGGCTGGATTCCTGGGTCGACGAGGAGCCGGAATGAAGCGACCATTCCTCGCTGTCTGATGCCAGGATAGAGCAGCAATCTCTCGTGGCGTGTTCCTCTGCCTCCCCCTCCGATGCGACGGCAGTGAGGCTCGTGAGCGGCAGCTGCGCGTCGGGGAGGGGAGGCGGGGAGGGCGAAAGCGAGGCTCGAGGGAGATCCTCCGGCGAGCGCGTCGCTGTGGCCACGGGCTCCGGCTGCCTCAGGGAACGGCGCTTCTTCCTGCGCGGTCCCCCGGGGGGCGGAGCGGCTGCATCCGGGTTGAAAGCCTCGAGTCGAGCCCGTAGGGTCGACAGCGGAAGCGCTTCGCAGAGCTCGCAGCCGCCGGACGCGAGGGCGAGCTCTGCATGTTCCAGGCCCAGGCAGAGAGCGCAGATAACGTGGCGGTCTCCAACGCTGAGCGGGGCTCTGCACGAGCCACAGGAAGTGCGAGGCATCTTTAGAAAGACGCTCGCGCTCTTTTAGAAATTCCTGTGAAAGCAATGTAAAAGGATACGTCGCCGGATAGCGTAGCTTGCACGGCGGCTTCCTCAGCGCTGTCCTGAGCTGGCTGTTCGCTGTTCGACGGCGGCGGTGGCTTCTCTCTGATTCAGCGATGCGGAGAGCTCGCTGAAGAGTCGAAAAATCAGGGATTCAGCCTACGAGCCCCTTCTTATATACGCTAAGCCACGCCCATCCTAGCGGGCTATGACGCTATGAAGGCGCGAGCGCCTCCAATTGGGCGTGACGTCACGCGAGGCTCACTGGTAGGCTGCAGCAGATGCATGCAGGGCAGCCAATAAGCACGCGAGATGGCCTGCTCTAGGTCTGCTAGCTGCTGCACTGCGTTGACAATGAATACAAAATTAAGGATAATTTTTTGGCTTCAATATCTCGAGAAGATGAATCTTTCCCGTAGCGTAAGCTAAACTTACGCAATACGAGAGAACCTCTCGTAAGAGAACCAGTCAGTATCTGCTGTGATCACCATTTGCTTCACGCAGTGCAACACATCTCCTTCGCATAGAGTTGATCAGGTTGTTGATTGTGGCCTGTGGAATGTTGGTCCACTCCTCTTCAATGGCTGTGCGAAGTTACTGGATATTGGCAGGACCTGGAACACGCTGTCGTATACGCCGATCCAGAGCATCCCAAACATGCTCAATGGGTGACATGTCCGGTGAGTATGCTGGCCATGCAAGAACTGGGATGTTTTCAGCTTCCAGGATGTCCTCAGACATATGCCCAACATACAAAGTAATCTGAAAGTACCATTGCCGAAAATCCACCGACACACATACAAGTATTCAAATACTGCTCAGCGTGCAATATGAAACAAGCGACAGAAAGCGCAATTCCAGATTCCTGTTTTTCTTTTAACCAAAACCTGCTCAATTCCTGTGCCAATTTGACAATGGTTGCTTTCAAATCCTCCCTCAGAAGAGGGCCATGAATGATAATGTAGGTTCCATATAGTGAGGTCATCTACATTCTATCAATCCGCCCCTGGACCTACGTTCCAGAGGAGCATGCTGAACAACAGCATCGTTCTAGGCAAGAAAATATAGTGGATTGCAATTTTTTTTTTAACCACGACTCATGCTCTTAACATTAGTCCATAACCTTGCAAAGCAGAATCTAAGGATTAAGCATGGTTCTCCTAGAGAAGAGAGCAAACATAAGCTGTGTCCACTCTACTCTACACAAGCTTATAAAGCTGGAGAGGGTGATAGAGATGATTTTGCAACTCCACCTCTTTAACTCCTCCATAGCAGAACTCATGCAGGTCCATGAAGGCAGAGTAAGTTGGGGGGAGCTCAGCTCAGTAAACTTCTCTACAACCACCTCACTAAGATCAAATCATCAAGGAGAAAGAGATCTGTGGCAACAATAGCAACCATAGAACGGCCGATGCACTGGCCATGTGCTTTGTGGCACAGATGGCTGGATCTGTGGCTTGCCTCAGGAGATAGTTACACTCAATAGGTGGGCCTGGAGTCCCTGCAACACCTGTGTCCCAACAACCTCCTCAGAGGCACTGCTGAGCGCATATGCCTTGCCATGAGCTGCAAGGTGGTAAGCAGAGGACTTTGATCATATCTGCCTCTGCTCTGCCCACCTGCAACGCCAGGATCGAAGCTGCCGTGCTTCAGTACACATTGGACCTGAACAGCGAGGTGCAAACACCTTTGCAAACACCTAGCTTTCAAACAGTTCTTCAACTGGGACATCCTCACATATCGCTGCTCACACAGCCTCTCCAGTCAAGTCAAGTCAAGTCATCTTCATTTATATAGCGCTTTTAACAATGGATTGTTTCAAAGCAGCTTTACAGAGATAAACATATAATTTAAGGTAACAGATTGTTTCAGCGTTATAGCGGTTCTTGAATAATGTTATTTCCAGCTAAAGTTAACTTTGATTGATTCACCTCCGTCGAAATGATCAGACTTTAAACGCGAACCTGTGATTACCTGTGATTATCACATGCTCATTCAGAATTGATTCTATAGTTATGTGCTTTTGAAAATATGTGCGCAGGTTTGTAATTCCATACAACCCAGCCTAAACAAACTACTTGTCTTGCCTATAATGTTTGATACAGAATTTTGTTTTATTTTATCACTTCGGGGTACGCGAACCGAAATTTACAACACTTTATCTGTAGAGTGGGAAAGGGATCCTCCATAGGGAGAGGATAGTGAATACTTCAGCACTGCATTGTCATCGGGTCCAGGCGGATCTCCTTCGTCAGATCTGGATACGGCCTAGATCCGGAAGGCTGCGGGAAAACCTCGGGATAAACAAAGACACTAATATTAGCGTAGATGCCATTCTTTTTATGATGTAACGAGTACATCAAGATTTTAAGGGAACTGTTCCCAGTTCCGGCTGACCTAATCTATGCAGCCTAACATTGAATTATAGAAGTCTATAATGTATTATGTGTATGCTAGGTCAAAGAGATGTGTTTTTAGTCTAGCTTTGAACTGACAGAGTGTGTCTGCTTCCCGGACAATTGTAGGAAGACTGTTCCAAAGTTTTGGTGCTAAATAGGAAAAGGATCTATACCGCCGGCAGTCGATTTAGATATTCTAGTTATTATCAACTGGCCGGAATTTTGAGATCGCAATAGACGTGAAGGACTATAATACGTTAAGAGCTCGCTCAAGTACTGCGGGGCTAAACCATTTAGTGCTTTGTAAGTAATCAACAATATTTAAAAATTTATACGATGTTTAATAGGGAGCCAATGCAGTGTTGACAGACCCGGGCTAATATGGTCATATTTCCTGGTTCTGGTAAGAATTTGAGCTGCTGCGTTTTGAACTAGCTGTAGTTTCTTTATTAACCCTTTGACACGTACGATCACACCGGTGTGATTAGAACGTTCAGTGAATAACGTGATCAACTGCTAAATTCAAAATTTCAAACTTTTACCTTTACTGCTTTCCCGCTTTGACTGGCACTGAGCCAGAGAGGACGTGCACAGCTCTCATCATTATCACAACTGTTCAGTGTATTTTAATGTTTATTTTAGGTTTCATTCACTTTAAATTACATTACACAATAATAAATATGTAGTTTATTATTGCACACTAATATTTACAACAAAATAACCTTTTAAACATGATGTAATATTAATATTTATTCGAGTCAAACACACCTTGTAGAGAAAACGGCGTTTTCACACAGCAAGCATCAGCGACGCGTGAGCAGCGCATATTTTTTTCGGCGTGCGTGCATGTTAATCAATGAGTGGATTCACACCAGGAGCAGGAGCAGCGCGTGAGCCTCAAGCAGGAGCGTCGCGTGAGATGCAGTGAAGCGGGGGTTACTTTCATATTTCGGGAGACATGGATGATCTTGCATGTTGTAAATCCAGCAGGCTCTGAGTCCAACTCTCCATCACTGTTGTAAACAAATAATGGCGGCGACCATAGCCCCGCCCGTATATCTTACCGATCAACAAAAAAATTTTTCTCTAAGTATTAAAACCACATTAGGAGTTCCCTTACATATATTTAACCATGTTAATAACTACAAGTCTGTAAATATTTTGTATAATAAATGAAAAAAAGATTTGAACTGTCATGCATTGCGAGTCTTTTTTTCCCGCTGACAAATGATGTAGAGCTGACGTCACCGTTACCTCACACTCGCCTTTGTTCTAATTTAAAGACACAACTTTAATCAAGCTCACCAACTTCAGAGAAAATGACAGAAAATTTATATAAAAGACGACAACTGACAAATGAGGAAATTGAGGACATTTTTTTTAATTCTGATGAGGAGATTTTTGACAGCGAGGCAGAGAGTGACAGCGATGAAGATCTTCCCCCAAACCTTGAAGCTCTTGACAACATTGCAGATGAAGAGACGACACCAGTCCCAAATGAGGCAGAAGAGGTAAACTCATTGTTATGGAAGGCAACCAACCTTTTTAATCCTCCTGGGCCAGGCAATTTTGACAACCAGCTCTGTGGTGTGCAAAATCCACCAGAATCACCCAGTGAGGTCAATTGTTTTAAATTGTTCCTCACAGAAGATGTCATGGGAGAAATTGTGGAGGAAACAAACCGCTATGCCTCTGACTTGCAAGAAAGGGAAATTACAGGAAAGCTGGTTAAATGGGTTCCAACAAATATCCCTGAAATGTACACATTTGTAGTGGCAGTCCTCTTAATGGGGGTGATAAAAAAACCATCACTTCGTGATTACTGGAGCACAGACCCCATGCTCTTGACCCCATTTTTTGGGTCTTTGTTCTCACAGGATCGCTTCCTTCTGCTCCTCCGCTGTCTTCACTTCGCAAACAATGCGACAGCAGTTTCCAGTGACCCGCTGAAAAAAATCAGACACATATTTACTGCTCTCACCTCCTCCTTTCGTCGCATGTTTGTGCCATACAGGGATCTGTGTGTGGATGAGTCTCTGATGAAGTGGAAAGGCAGGCTGGCATTTCGTCCGTTCATTCCATCTAAACGGCACAGATTTGGGGTCAAGTTTTTTGTTTTGTGTGATGTGCTAACTGGTTATGTGGAGGACATGATAATTTACACCGGATCTACCACTGACATCCAACATTACCCAGGACTTGGCATTTCTGGGTCCGTTGTGATGACACTTCTAGCACCTTACCTAAAAAAATGTCATGTTCTTTATGTGGACAACTGGTACAGTAGTCCCACACTTTTCCAGCACCTCTTGTCACTTGGCACTGGAGCTTGTGGGACTGTGCGCGCAAACAGGAAAGGGATGCCAAAGTTCACCTGTAAGATGAAAAAAGGTGAGGTGGAATTCGAAGAGAATGGGTCACAGATGGCAGTAAAATGGCACGACAAGAGGGATGTTCATGTCCTTACCACAGTCCACCCAACTGGTATGGCAGCCACAGGGAAGCTTGATCACATCACTGGGCAACCAAGGATGAAGCCAATCTGTGTGCTGGAGTATAACGAAAAGATGGGGGCAGTTGACAAAGCTGATATGATGACTGGTTTCCATGAATGCACCAGAAAGATATTTTTTCATGTACTTGACACTGTTTTACTCAACAGCCACATCGTCTACCGGCAAATTACTGGTGAGAAATGAATACAAATCATCTAATAATAAATATAAACAAGATAAAAAGTGATAACATTTTTAATTAATGTAATCTAAAGTGTTAACAAATTCACAATAATAAACAGACCACACTGTCACATACTATTCTATTCTCCTCACTCCCTCCCTATTGATGTGCTCTACTATGAGTAGGAAAGGAAATCACCTCCCTACAATTCAGGACGAACCTGATGAGAGGGCTGCTGGAGGAGTACAGCACATTGCGCGGTCCATCCAAAGGAGGGCGTCCTGCCTTAGACACTCCTCTGCGCCTTACAGCCAGGCATTTCCCATCTGAAGTCCCTCAGACCACTTCCCAGGGCAGCAAGACCAGGCGGCACTGCAAGGTATGCCTCTCCAGCACACGCAAGGGCAAGCAGAGGCGCCTCACCAAACACATGTGTGTGCCATGCAACACTCCCTTGTGTGCTGTCCCATGTTTTGAGGAGTACCACACACTGAAGCATTATTAAGCCTGTAAAAAGTCAGAGTATATTAATTAATTTATGATGATACTATTTTAATTATTATTTATTGTAATTATATTATTAAGTATAAAGGTATTTATAATAGTTTGTTTTAAACAAAAACATTTATCAAAAGTCAAGAGTATATTTATAGAATGTTTGTTTGTTTATGATGATACTATTTTGATATTCATTGTAAATATATTTGTTATCTGTTTTGTAATTATATTAGTAAGTATAAACGTATTGTGTTAAAAAAAACATTTAACTTACATTAAAATAGATTTAATAAAACATACATGAAATGTGTACATTTTGTGATTTCTTTTTAACAAATGTCATACGTTTGAATTCTATGAATAATGCTAAACTTATAGAGGGGTTTCACGACGCGTCATCAATCCGGAAGTCGGCCATTTTGGAGGCACAGAACGTAAATAATGCCACTGACCTGAATGGACTCGCAAATTTGGCTGATTATTGCTGCTGAAAAATGGTCGAGTTTTGGTCTGTACCAATCGGTCACATCGGGAAAAAACATGCCGAGTGCTATAGACTGTCAAAAGTTAAAGAGAAGAGTGCAAAAAACTGATGAAAGAAGGCTTTTGTGATTGAGAGAGGTACAGCATCAGACACGTATAAATGAAGCGTTGACTATGGCTAAAATGTCGACGTAGTTAACTATGGCTACATTCACACTGTCAGTTCAAATCCGATTATCTTTGTATCAAATTGGAATCTGATCTAAAATTATGTCCACACTGTGTATCGCAACTGTTCAGATCGGACGTGTGTGTCCATGCATGTTATTTGGTAATATGGCAATGACTTTGCGGTGATGGAGGGCGTTGCATTTGCAATATAATGTTAGATGTTGTCTTATTTAAATGTTACAACATGGAAATGTGTAGCCGCCGCGCTGGACTACTGCGGCAGAACTGTAGGAGGCTGGTATGTAGCTAGCTGCTACTGCTTTTTTCCCACGCTCGTCTGCGCCGGTTTCAGAAATAATACTTTTCTGCTCGTCCGGCACTTTGCAACAACACAGCATTTTTTCGGCAGTGACTTTCAGCATGTTTCCTATAAATGACGTTTGCATTTTAAGACATACCACGCTAAATCCGATCGTTCAGACTTAGGCTGATGTCCTGATATGTGATTTGAATAGGATTTCAAACCACATATGGATGTAACTTGAAACGGATTTCATGTGCTTTTTTGGACTGACAATCTGAACGTATCCTATGTCGGGATAATAAATAGATGGAAGAATTGCAGTAATGTTAAGTGCTAGAGAAGCTAAGTTAACTCGTTCAGATCTTTACCACATATTAACTTTAGTTTGTCAAAATGTTGCGCTCTCTCCTGCTTCCCAAGTCATTCTCTATATGATTTTGCACCTACCACGTGTTTTTTTCCGTGGTTTGTTAGTGTAACAATGTGTTCAGTAGTACATAAACTGTGCAATCCATGCTGTTGTTTACGTCATCCGAGTGCCTCCATAATGGCCGCGCATCCGGGTTACCGCCCAGAACGTGACGTTGGTGAAACCCCTCTATACTATACATATATCTCACTACTAGCAAAGCAGAGAAAAGCTACATGTTATGACATCGTTAAAGGGATAGTTCACTTTAAAATGAAAATTCTGTCATCATATACTCACCCTAAATTTGTTTCAAACCTGTATGAATTTCTTTCTTCTGCTGAACACAAAAGAAGATATTTTGAAGAAAGTCAGTGACCAGACAGTTAACTGGAGCCATTGACTTCCATAGTATATATTTTTTCCAACTATGGAAGTCAATGGCTCCAGTTATCGGTCTGGTTACTGACATTCTTCAAAATATCTTCTTTTGTGTTCAGCAGAAGAAAGAAATTCATACAGGTTTGAAACAAATTGAGGGTGAGTAAATGATGACAGAATTGTCATTTTAAAGTGAACTATCCCTTTAAATTTTATTTCCAAGAAACATTTGAGCAAGCTAATAAGTGAGGTGTGACCATATATAATTGTATATATGTATATCACACAGCTTGCTCAAATGTTTTGTATATAGGAAAATATAATTCAACAATGTCATGTAGCTTTTCTCTGCTTTGCTATTGAGAGATATTAAACTCAGTAACAATATTAACTAAAACAAACAAGAAAATCGATGTAAAGGATTTAACAGCAAAAATGTGCTTTGGTATATTCATGTTATGTATAACGTATCAATTCAACTGAACCCCGACTTTACCTCCTGAATGCACGGATTACTGAACATATTTATTTGCAATTCGCAATATGCAAAACAGCGCGTTGACAGACAAACAAACCGTAATGACCACATTATTGAGCACTGTCCATTTTACGTTCTTTATTCATATTTATTGCATGCTTGTAAATAATTCTAGATGCTTCAGAATAAAATTAAAAACTAAAATATAGCCTAACGTTACTCACCGATTGGCAGCTGTTGTGAGGGAGATGCAAAGAACCATGTGCAGGGGGGGGGGGGGGGGGGGGGGGGGGGGAATGACTGCGAAATGTCACGTGACAATGTCCATGCGTCTCCATGGAAATTAGAACGCGATTGATTGCAAAATAACGGTCGCAGAAAAAAACTCACGCCAGGCTACCAGTCTGACTATTTTAGAACGTACGTGCGAAAGGGTTAAGCGTGCAGGGCAACCACCCAGTAGAGCATTACAATAGTCTAGCCTTGAGGTCATGAACGCATGAACTAATTGTTCCGCATTTCCCAATGAGAGCATATGGCGTATTTTAGATATATTTTTAAGATGGAAAAATGCAGTTTTACAGATACTAGACACGTGGCTTTCAAAAGAAAGGTTGGTATCAAAGAGCACACCCAGGTTCCTAACCGACGACGAAGACTTGACAGAGCAGCCATCAAGTGTTAGATAGTATTCTAGGTTATTACGTGTGGAAGTTTTTTGTCCAATAATTAGAATCTCTGTCTTTTCAGAATTTAGTAGTAGGAAATTACTAGTCATCCAATTTTTTATATCAGCTATGCATTCCGTTAATTTTGTGAATTGGTAAGTTTCGTTGGGTTTTGAAGAAATATACAGCTGAGTATCATCGGGATAACAGTGAAAGCTAACTCCATGTTTCCTAATGATATCTCCTAATGGTAGCATGTACAGAGTGAACAGCAACGGTCCTAGTACTGAGCCTTGTGGTACGCCATACTGAACTTGTGATCGATAAGACATCTCTTCATTTACTGCTACTAACTGATAACGGTCAGATAAGTATGATTTAAACCATGCTAATGCAATTCCACTAATGCCAACATAGTTTTCTAGTCTATTTAAAAGAATGTTGTGGTCAATGGTGTCAAATGCAGCACTAAGATCGAGTAACATTAATAGAGAGATACAACCACGATCGGATGATAAGAGCAAATCATTTGTGACTCTAATGAGAGCGGTCTCAGTGCTATGGTACGGTCTAAATCCGGACTGAAAATCCTCGCAAATATCATTTCTTTCTAGAAAGGAACATAGTTGTGAAGATACTGCTTGTTCTAATATCTTTGACAGAAAAGGCAGATTCGAGATCGGCCTGTAATTGACTAATTCTGTAGGATCAAGTTGTGTTTTTTTAACAAGCGGTTTTATCATAGCCAGTTTAAAGGTTTTTGGTATGTATCCTAGAGACAAAGATGAATTAATGATATTAAGAATAGGATATATGACCTCTGGAAACATCTCTTTCAGTAGCTTAGTCGGTATAGGATCTAACATACAAGTTGTCGATTTAGATGAATTAACGAGTTTGCAGATTTCTTCCTCTCCTATAGCAGCAAATGAATCCAATTTTTCCTCAGGGAGACTACAATGCACTCCCTGATGCGGTACTGTGGTAGACGGTTGCATAGTTATAATTTTGTCCCTGACATTATCAATCTTATAAGTGAAGAAGTTCATAAAGTCATCACTGCTGTGTTGCTTGGACACTTCTGAGCTTGAAGCTTTCTTTTTCGTTAGTTTAGCCACTGTTTCAAATAAATACCTTGGATTATGTTCATTTTCTTCTAATAGGTTTGAAAAATAAGCAGATCTAGCAGCTTTTAAAGCCTCTCTGTAAGCAATCGAGCTCTCTTTCCACGAAATCCGAAATACCTCTAGTTTAGTTTTCTTACAGTTGCGCTCCATTTTTCTGGCTGCTCTCTTAAGGGCCCGGGTGTGCTCGCTGTACCACGGTGTTGGACTATTTTCTTTAATCTTCTTTAAGCGCAACGGAGCAACTGTATCTAAAGTGCTGGAAAAGAGAGAGTTAAACATTTCTGTTGCAATATCAAGTTCTTCTAAGCTATACGGGATGCTGAGATGATGAAACTGATTAGGAAGATTATTGATAAAGCAATCTTTAGTGGCAGAAGTTATAGGTCTAACGTTTTTAATTTATAACACAGAGTCGGCTTTGCAGCCTTGGCTAAATGTAATTTACATGAGACTAGATAATGATCTGAGATGTCATCGCTCTGCTGCAGAATTTCAACGGCATCAACATCTATTCCATGTGATAATATTAGATCTAGAGTATGATTACGACAATGAGTAGGTCCTGACACGTGTTGTCTAACTCCAATTGAGTTTACAATGTCTTTAAATGCCAATCCCAATGGATCTTTTTCATTATCTACATGTATATTAAAATCACCAACAATTAGTACTTTATCTGCAGCCAATACTAATTCTGATAGAAAGTCCGCAAATTCTTTGATAAAATCTTTATGGTGCCCTGGTGGCCTGTATACAGAAGCAGGCATAATTCTCATAATTATCATTAATTATGAGAGATTTTGAAGTAAGGGATCGAATATTCAGCAACCCAAGCTTAATCATTTGCTCATCTGTATTATATCTGTTTTTTATTTGTTGAACATCAATTAAATTTTTAACCTGACGTTTTTTGGATTTCCAAATTCAAGGAACAGACACAGTCTCTATATGATGATATCTAGGTGAAAGAGGCTCTATGTGATGGGATTTATTTGACCTTGGTGACGTGAGGCCGCTAGCAGACGGTCAGTTTAGCCAGTCTGTCTGCTTCCTGACCTGAGCCCCAGATTGTCATGTTTTTTCTCTAAGACTATGAGCCAAATTACTAGAGAGAAGAGCAGCACCAGCCCAGGAGGGATGGATACCATCTCTTTTCAACAGATCAGGCTTGCCCCAAAAACTTTTCCAAGTGTCTATGAATTTTATATTATTCTGCGGACACCACTTCGACAGCCAACCATTGAGTGAGGCCAATCTAGGCTAACTATCTCATCACTCCTGCGTACAGGAAGGGGGCCAGAGCAAATTACAGTGCCTGACATCGTACTTGCAAATTCACACACCTCTTTAAGATTAATTTTGGTGATCTCCGACTGGCGGAGTCGAACATCATTAGTGCCGACATGAATAATGATCTTAGAGAATTTACGATTAGCATTAGCCAGCACTTTTAAATTTGCTTTGATGTCAGGCGCTCTGGCTCCCGGCAAACATGTGACTATGGTGGCTGGTGTCTCTATTTTCACGTTCCGTGTGATCGAATCACCAATTACCAGGGCACAATCAACAGAATTCTCAGTGGGTGTTTCACTGAGTGGGGCAAATCGGTTTGTTATGGGAATCGGAACGGAAGAGTGGTTCTTTGATCCGCGACTAGAACGATCTCTCACGGTCACCCATCTGCCCTGCTGCACGGGCTCTACTTCAGCCGGAACCGAATCATGTAAAGAGTTCACTATGCTAGGCGCGAAAAACAGTATCTAAAGATCTAGCATTCTTACCATCCTCAATTAAAGTTTGGATCCGTGTCTCTAGTTCTGAAATCTTCTCCGTCAGCCTGACTGTCTCCTTGCATTTATCACATATAAATCCTATATTGCCATCGGAGAAGGCTATACTAAACATATGACATGTGACACAGGTGACAATAACAGGACAAGAAGACATTACTCACCGTGTTTGTTGACTGATTTCTTACTTACCTGGACTTTATGAACTCAAAGGCGCGGGCACGCGAGAAAAAATAAATATATAAATGAGCGCACGGGCGCGTTAGCAGGCTAATGTTAGTGAGTTACTAGCGTGCTGTGTTAACAATAACGGAAGCTAGAGATGTAAGGTTAATCTGAGATGTTGGGTAAGCTGTATTTAGTAGTATAAACAACTAGATAGTAAATGATGGCTCAAAACATAAAGAAATACGAGGCTCAGGCGGAGCTTACAGCCTCGAAGCAAACAAACACACAGTAGGCAGCGAGGCAGACAGGAGCAATCGATCAGCGATCAGCAGACAGGAGCAATCGAGCCTGCTCGTTAAGCGCCATACGCGAATAGTTCGACTACATGGGAAAGACTGTCCAAGCTGAAAACAAATTCCTCCATTATCTTGACAACTCAATGTGGAGATCTTGGAGGAATAAAAGGCTCTCAAACTTATTTGCAGGACAGCGGAGGTGGCGGATTGTTATTGACACTTTCCTCAACTCTCTCTGCATCTATCCTCAGAATTAGACAAGTTGGCATCCTGAGCTGACATGAAAGCAACAAAGCTATAGCAGGAGCAGCCCAAATGGAAAAAAACTCCCATCAGACTGCCCCCTATGCTCTCCCTACAATCCCCACAATCGATCCCGCGACTCTCATCCCTCAAGAGAGAGTTAAGCATGGGTGGAGCTTCCCACAGAGAAGGCATCACAATCCCTCAAGAGCCGAACAAGCAAATGCTATATTCGTATCACTCTAGAGAGAATCAAGCAACAACAGAGCTTCCTACTGCAAAGAAATAGTCATTAGTGCCTCCAACTTCCTCAAGAGCTGAATATGTTTAGTGAATTGTTAAATAGTTATTATCCCTCGGGAGAAAATCAAGCGAGAACAGAGCTTCTTACCACGAATGCAACGTAATGAGCTCATCCAGCTTGCTTCGGATTATCGGAATTATCTTCCGAACTTTTTTAGAAAAACACAATTTGTTTACACATGCTTCAGACACCGGTCACGCTGATAGCATTCCCCATTGCGTCAATACAAAGATGCATGTGAAAAAAACAATATTATGAAATATTACATTTTAAAATGTTATGAATGGAAAACGAAATGTTTTTGTATTATTATGTTAATAAATTTTAAAATGTAATTTGTAAATTTATTCCTGTAAATGGCAAAGCTGAATTATCAGCAGCCATTACTCAAGTCTTTAGTGTCACATATGTATTTATTTTAAAGAGAAATCTGTTATAACATTATGAATGTTTTTGAATCTGACCTTGCTGAATAAAAGTATTAATTAACAGAAAAGTACTTACCCCAAACTTTTTAACTGTAGTATACTGTAAAAAAAAAAATTACGGTAAAATACCGGCAGCTGTGGTTGCCAGAACTTTACCATCAAAAATATGGTAGCAGCATTATTGGTTTTACAGACTTAACTTAAAATTTACAGTAATAAACCATATTTAATTATCTGATATAATGATAATTTACCAATATATTGAAGTATTAATATCTGTTTTTTACTATTGTAATACACTGAAAATCACCAATCATAGCAGTGATGAGAATTACATGATCAATCAAGGCTTATTTCAAGCAGCTTTTGCACAAGATAATTCATACATTTATATAGAAGCTGCACAGTCTGATTCCCACAAACATTAAACACCATCATGGTAACACACATGAAATAAAAAAAATGCAATAAACACTAATTTAACAATATTACATGTACCATAAAACCCTAATGTACATAACTGATTAGAAAAAAACTAAGAAAACTATGAAGGAACATAGTTATTTCAACAAAAAATACATCAATACATCAATATTTTTCCCTGTAAATTACACAATGAGTTGTTCTTTTTTTTACTTCCAAAAACTGTAAATCTAATGGTATTTTACAGTAAAATTACATTAAATGTACCATTAGATCTATCAGTTATTTGCCGTATATAGTAAGGAAACTTCTGTTAACCAATTAACGGTTCTCTTACGAGAGGTTCTCTCGTATTGCGTAAGTTAGCTTACGCTACGGGAAAGATTCATCTTCTCGAGATATTGAAGTCAAAAATTATCCTTAATTTTGTATATATATTGTCAACGCAGTTGCAGCAGCTAGCAGACCTTGAGCGGGCATTCTAGCGCGCTCATAGGCTGCCCTGCGGGAACTTCAAAGCCTACCAGTGAGCCCGGCGTGACGTCACGTCCAATCGAGGGCGCTCGCGCCCTCGCCGCGTCCTAGCCCGCCAGAATGGGCGTGGCTTAGCATATATAAGCGGGGCTCGGAGGCTGATTCTCTGATTTTCATCTCTTCAGCAAAGCCTTTCGCTGGATCTGAGAGAAGCCGCCGCCGCCGTCGCCGTCGAACAAGCGAACAGCAAGCTAAGGACAGCGCTGAGGAAGCCGGCCGTCTTCGCCACCTTCAACCATCCGGCGAGCTGCGCTATCCGGCGACATATCCTTTTTACATTGCTAAAATTGTATTATCTCACTCCTAAAAGAGCAGCGAGCATCTTTTTCAAGACGACTCGCACTTCCTATGGCTCGCCAGAGCTGCTCAGTGTTGGAGACCGCCCATCTGCGCTCTCTGCCTGGGCTAGGAACACGCAGCCTTGCCCTCTCTATGGAGGATGTGAGCACTGCGAGGAACTTCCGATGTCGACCCTGCGGGCTCGAATCGAAGTCTTTAACCACGGCGCCGCGCGGCTAGCTCTCTTTACGTTACAGGAGAGTTTCCCCCCCCTCGCGCCCCCGTCTCGCGCACATGCAGAGCCCCTTTGAGCTCTCTGCATGATCCGGACGGCCATCATCTGTGTCACATGTAGGTCCCGTGCCCGCTACAAGTGCGCGCGCCCTCACATAAACACTGTTCCCAGTCCTGCTCGACCAACGAGCACACGGCTAGCTCTCTTTACGTTACAAGAGAGCTACCCCGCCCTCGCGTCCCCGTTCGCCGCGTCATGCAGAGCCCTCTCAAGCTCTCTGCATGACCCCGACGGGCAGCATCTGTGTCACATGCAGGTCCCGTGCCCACTACTTGTGCGCGTGCCCTCATACAAACACTGTTCCCAGTTCTGCTCGACCAACGAGCATGCGGCTAGCTCTCTTTATGTTACAAGAGAGCTACCCCGCCCCTGCGTCGCCTTTCGCGCGCCATGCAGAGCCCTCTCGAGCTCTCTGCATGACCCGGACAGGCATCAACACGCGCGACATACTGGATAAGTGGTAAGAGCAGAAACTTTTATACAGTTCTGCTCAACCAACGAGCACGCGAGCTCTCTGCATGACCCGGACGGGCATCATCTGCGTCACATGTAGGTCCCGTGTCCAGTACTAGTGCGCACGCCCTCACGTAAACACTGTTCCCAGTTCAGCTCGACAACGAGCACGCGGCTAGCTCTCTTTACGTTACAAGAGAGCTACCCCACCCTCACGCGTCATGCAGAGCCCTCTCAAGCTCTCTGCGTGACCCGGACGGGCTTGCGCGTCGCCGTCGAAATGTCTCGCCCTGCCAGTCCCCTTAGAAAGGGCTACTGCAGCGGTGTATTTGGCAGCCAACGAGCCGGTAATGCAACCCGCTTGCCTGCACACATCCGCCGTTCTCGCGGCGACCCAGAGAAATCTCAAGTGAGTATAATGTCTGGTTATCCGGCTCACACCGCTGGTGTCTTGAATGTAAAGAAGGTGCCCACATCTCGGTGTTGTTCACCCTTACACACAAGCACGATACCACCCGTGTCTCCCGCAGAGCCCACTCTCATAAGCTGGCAAATGCTGCTCGAGTGCTAGATGTAGGGAACGTGCCCACAACTCTGTTACACGGCCAGAACAGCCTCATACATGCCTAGCAGTCAACGAGTCGGTTACACAACCCGCTCGCCTGCGCACAAACGCCGTTTTACGGTGACCCAGAGAAATCTCATAAAGACCAAGTTATCTGGTTACCCGGCTCATGCCGAAGGTGTTTTATGTGTAGAAAAAGTGCCCACAACCCAGTGCTCACCCCTACATGTAAACACAACACTTCCCGTGTCTCACATAGACCCCACTCTCAGATAGCAGGCAAATGCTGCTCGAGTGCTGCCCATAGCAGACGTGCCCACGCACACATATTTTATCTGCCCGCTCTGTCACACGGCAAAGTCGCGCGCTTCACATAAAGCCGCTCTCGCACCACGGTGCGCAGTCCCACATGAGCCACAATATAAACGTAAGTCTCGTGCCCGCTCACAAGTGCTCACGCTTACTGACACGCGCTTCGCCAGTGCGGTTAAACACACGCCACAAAGCGCAAGCTCATACCGGTCATTCTGCGTCTGTAAGTCATGCGCCCGCCCCTCCGGTTCAGTCTCTCGAGCCCGCACAGCGCGGTGACCAGAGCCCGGAGTCCATTCTACCCTTAGCTGCGCACATAAAAGCATGGGAAAACATCCCAGGGGTATCGAAATGGGTGCTAAGCACTATAAAGCAGGGTTATGCGTTACAGTTCGCTCGCCGACCTCCTCGATTTCGAGAACGGACCGCGACGACAGTGAAAGCAGAAGTAGCACACCTACTTCGCTCAGAAATAACAAAGCTGCTGTGCAAGGGGGCTATAGAACCGGTACCGCCTTCTCTGAGCGAGTCAGGCTTTTACAGCCATTATTTTCTCGTGCCCAAGAAGGACAGGGGACTCAGACCCATACTGGATTTGAGGCTCGTGAACAAAGCTCTTATGGAAAGACCGTTCAAAATGCTTACAACCAGACAACTCCTCGCGCACATTCGCCAGGGGGGACTGGTTTATATCTCTCGATCTGAAAGATGCCTATTTCCAGATTCAAATAATACCCCGTCACAGGCCATTCTTGAGATTCGCCTTCGACGATCGGGTTTATCAATACACAGTCCTGCCGTTCGGCCTGTACTTAGCACCCCGTACATTCACGAAGTGCATGGACGCGGCTCTCACCCCCTTGAGATCTCAGGGCATGCGAATTTTGAACTATCTGGACGATTGGTTGATTATGGCGCAGTCAGAGACAGAACTGATATCTCACAGGACTGCGCTCCTCAGCCATCTGAAATGCCTAGGTCTCACGGTCAACTTTACCAAGAGCTCATTACTGCCCAGTCAGTCAATATCCTTTTTAGGAATAGAACTGGACTCGGTGAACAGGACGGCTCGCCTGTCTACACAGCGCGCGCGCTGTATCTGGCAAACTGGCCATGTCATTCAAGACGGGCAGCGTTTTCCCTCTGAAAAAATTCCAGAGGATGCTAGGCTTGATGGCTTCAGCCTCGGCGGTACTCCGGCTGGGTTTACTTCGTATGCGCCCGCTACATCACTGGCTGGCCGCGCGTGTGTCGCACCGAGCTTGGAGGTCGGGTCGCGAGCGGATCAGAGTGACTCAGAGCTGTGTCACAGCTCTGCAGCCCTGGTCAGCGGCCAACTGGTACCTCTGGTAGTCTGGTAGTCTCTTTCAGGAAGGTCATCTCGACGGACACGTCCAACTCAGGTTGGGGCGCCACCCTCGAGGGCAGACCAGTCTTCGGACTGTGGTCAGACCGAGAAAAACTCCTCTACATAAACTGTTTGGAAATGATAGCGGTCGAGAAGGCGCTGAATCACTTCCTCCCGTTCATTCAGGGCCACCATGTTCTAGTCCGCTCGGACAACATGTCGGTGGTGTCCTATAGAAATCGCCAGGGCGGCGTCAGATCCAGGAACCTCTGCACTCTGACGGAACGCCTCCTCGTTTGGTCTCAGCACCATCTGCGCTCACTGATAGCCGCACATGTGCCGGGTCAACTGAACGATGGCCCAGACAGACTGTCCAGGGACAACGTTCCCCTGGGGGAGTGGTCACTGCACCCCCAAACAGTCCAGTTATTATGGCGCCTTTTCGGCAAAGCGGAAGTTGACCTTTTTGCGTCACGAGACAACGCTCATTGCCCAATGTTTCTTTCGAAGGACAGGGACGCGCTCGCCCGGATGTGGCCCAGCCGCCTGCTATATGCTTTTCCCCCGGTATCTCTGTTACCACAGGTGATCAAGAGAATCGGGGAAACGCGCCATTCAGTGCTCCTCATAGCCCTGCGATGGGAGAACCAGACGTGGTTCCCAGAGCTGATGCGGCTGTCACAGACAGCCCCATGGCCTGTCCCGCTGAGAGCAGACCTTCTCTCTCAGGCACGTGGCTCGATCTGGCATCCCCACCCGGAGCGCTGGTCGCTACACGCGTGGGTGATACACGGGTATCCCTGCCAGACGCTGTAATGAACACGATCGTGCAGTCCAGAGCACCTTCTACCAGAAGGCTCTACGCATCCAAATGGTCTGTGTTCTGCAAATGGTGCACAAATAAAAACCTCGATCCGCGAACATGTGGGGTCACGCGGCTGCTCAGTTTTCTCCAAGAGCTGCTGGACAGGGGCAGGTCCCCCTCCACGCTCAAAGTCTATGTGGCAGCTGTCGCAGCATTCTCCGAATCAATGCACAGCCAGTCAATAGGCAGAAACGAGCTTGTCATCCCCTTCCTTAGAGGAGCCAGAAGGATGAACCCCCCGCGCCCCCCCTCGGTTCCTATGTGGGACCTTTCACTGGTCCTAGAGGCATTCCCTTTTGAACCACTGGACACAGCGGACCCAAAATACCTGTCGCTTAAAGCAGTTTTTCTGATCGCACTGGCATCAGTCAAACCCGTGGGGGACTTACACGCGCTATCCGTAAGCGCGTCGTGTCTTGAGTTTGGCCCGAATGACTCTAAAGTCATCCTAAAGCCTAGACATGGTTACGTTCCCAAAGTGGTTGGCACCCCATTCAGAGCACAGGTCATTTCCCTATCGGCTCTGCCAGCACCCGATAGCGAAAGCGATGTTAATCTCCTCTGCCCAGTCAGAGCTCTGAGATTGTACACTCCGCCCTGTTCAGGCTTTCCGAGCAGCTGTTCGTTTCGTTCGGTGGGCGCACTAAAGGTCTCGCCTCCTCGAAACAGAGCCTGTCCAGATGGATAGTAGATGCAATCGCGGCCGCTTACGCGGCGAAAGGTTTGCAGTGCCCTCTGGGCATCAGGGCGCACTCCACTAGAGGCGTGGCCTCGTCGTGGGCATGGTCAAGCGGAATTTCCATTCAAGACATATGTGTGGCGGCGGGCTTGTCCTCGCCCTCCACCTTTGTCAGGTTTTACAACCTAGAAGTTCCCGCCCTACAGGCTAAATTACTGTCTGTTTAAGTGAGAGGCTAGCCGTGCCCAGATCCTATCATGCGCAGGCTACCCTCACGTGAATTCAGCTCTTCTGGTTGAGCTGCACTGTTTCAGGTTATGTGCTGCATATGCTAAGTACTCCGGCCTCACATGGCCGCTCTGTATTGCCTGTCAGTGCTTGTTTACACGCGCTTTACGCTTATGGTACTCGCGCTTCCTCGCGCTTATGTACAATGCGTTGGTTCCCGCTCTCTATGTTCACAGAAGCTCTGTGACTCATGGGATGGATGCGGGCGCGAGCGGCGTGGACAATGGGTTCCCGTAGCGTAAGCTAACTTACGCAATACGAGAGAACCTCTCGTAAGAGAACGATACTGGTTACTAACGTAACCTCGGTTCTCTCTAGAAGAGGGAACGAGTATTGCGTAAGCTGCCGTGCTAAACGCCACAAGCGCTTTTTCGCTTCAGTCGATGAAAACCAGAGAATCAGCCATCCGAGCCCCGCTTATATACGCTAAGCCACGCCCATTCTGGCGGGCTAGGACACTCGCGCCCTCGATTGGACGTGACGTCACGCCGGGCTCACTGGTAGGCTGTGCAGTTCCCGCAGGGCAGCCTATGAGCGCGCTAGAATGCCCGCTCAAGGTCTGCTAGCTGCTGCAACTGCGTTGACAATATATAAACAAAATTAAGGATAATTTTTGGCTTCAATATCTCGAGAAGATGAATCTTTCCCGTAGCGTAAGCTAACTTACGCAATACTCGTTCCCTCTTCTAGAGAGAACCGAGGTTACGTTAGTAACCAGTATCGTTTTTTCACTGTGGCATTTTTCTTTTACCGTTAAAATCACGATCATTTTTTACAGTGAATAATTTGGAGAAGTACTACATCTAAAGTAGTAAGTTCAAAGTAGTAAATCCCCATTTCCACTCTAGATTTCTCAAAAATAATTTCCCAGATTTAAAAGTAACAACATCAGAACAATAATTAGATATCCCATTTTTCATGAATACATTTTTCACGATCAAGAAAAAGAATGTGCTTTTGAAGAAAAAAAAATGTCCATGCATTATTTTGTGCAGACAAATGTAGGCCTACAAATATACTGGACAGGGCAGAAATGAAAAAAAATTTTTTTTGATTAACTGAATGATAAAATAATATTTTTAGAGCTTCACTGCAATATTGTCAGATGGGTTGTTTCAGAGTTTGGATTTAACTTTGGTTTAATTTTTTTTTAACTTAACACTGTCATAGATACACACATTTTGAATTTGTTTCATGCTGCTCAAGTAAAACATTCAAGAAATAAATTTTATATATATATATATTTATATATATATATATTCAGTATAGAGGAATGGGCTAATAAAAAATCACAATCTCACATGATAATATTCACACAATACCCATCCGAGCCCTGTACAGTTTCAAACAGATATTAAAGGGACAGTTCACCCAAAAATGAAAATTCTTTCATCATTTACTCACCCTCAAGTTGTTCCAAACCTCTATGTGTTTATTTTTTCTGCTGTAGACAAAGGAAGATATTTGGAAGAATGTTTTAATCAAACAGATCTCAATCCCCATTGACTTCCATAGTAGGAAAAAATACATACTATGGTAGTCAATGGGGATTGAGATCTGTTTGATTAAAACATTCTTCCAAATATCTTCCTTTGTCTACAGCAGAACAAATAAACACATAGAGGTTTGGAACAACTTGAGGGTGAGTAAATGATGAAAGAATTTTCATTTTTGGGTGAACTATCCCTTTAACAGAGATACGAAGGAAATATACAGAATATACATGCAAATCACATCATTGTCACATTTCATCATTTGTGGATCATTTAGTGCTTTATTGAAACAAGAAATGAGGATTTGAAATAAGAAATAAAGCTTTCACTCTGAGTGTAGTTTGACAATGTGAACACAAGAGGACAGCACAATATCAACATTCTGAACACCTTGAAAGCACAGACAAGCCATTTTATTTATGCACTACGAAAATAAATTAGTTTGTACAACAACGAAACTTTAGGACCATTAGGACTATTTTGTGATTTGTATTTATTTGTTTTTGTTTGTTTGTTTGGTTGGTTTGTGATTTATAGGCATACATTTTGAAAAAAATTTATTAAAGGTGCAATGTGTAATATTTCTGAGGATCTATTGACAGAAATGCAATACAGTGGTGTATAAAGTGGTGTATAAAGTGGTGTGCAAACCTTACTCAATGAACCGTTATGTTTTTATTACCTTAGAATGAGACATTTATTTCTACATAACCGCGGGAACCCCCTTCTATGAAGGTCGACATATTGTGACGTCATGTTTCTACCGTAGCCGACAGCGAACAAACAGTGCTACAGCGCGCGTTTCGTCACTACCTTGAAAGAGAAGCCGCAAAAAGCTAGAAGCTTGCCATAGACACCGTGAGTAGTGACTTTTCCCTTGTCAGTGGTGTAAAATATGTAGTTGGATTGTTTCATGTAACTTAGTTCTTCTCCCTCGCTGTGTTATGGCTTTGACAATCAGCTGATTAGTACTATTGACCGTAAAACAGTAACGTTACAGGAGTCACCAAACCGTCGATCGCAGTCGACAAGTCGATCTTGGAAGCATTTTAAGTCGATCGCGAAGAGTTTTCAAAACCAGAGGAAAAAAAAACAATGTTTTTATTCATTATTATTTATTCATTTGTGTGTAGTAAATGGTGTCTAGGGGATGCGGAGGTGCGCGCTGTTACAATCACGGCATTTTTGCCGCGCGCACCTTTGCGCTCATGCGGACGCGTCGAGTATAAACAATGCTTTACGCTTTAACAAGCTCAGCCACAGCCCTACAGCATAACAGCTCATATTAGCCAGCTAAACTTTTACTACCCTGTTAGAAAAAATATGTAACATTAGTTGGATCGTTTCATGTGGTTCTTCTTCCTCGCTGTATTATGGGTTTGCTATGTGGGGAGAAATGTGCTGGTTACGTTCGTGAGACAGCTGATTATAATTATTATATTATATTCAACGCATTCTCATCCCAAGGCGTTATAAACTGAAACTTTTGACATTCTGTCTAAATCCAACGCACATGGCACCCTTTAGCGTCAATATAGTTATGGGTAGGTTTAGGTCTGGGGTAGGGTTAGGGTTAGACCACTAGGCCTTCTGGCCCATATATATCTGCGTCTCATATTGACGCTAAAGGGTGCCATGTGCGTTGGATTTAGACCAAATGCATCAGTATATGCTAAGTACACCGGCCTCACATGGCCGCTCTGTATTGCCTGTCAGTGCTTGTTTACACGCGCTTTACGCTTATGGTACTCGCGCTTCCTCGCGCTTATGTACAATGCGTTGGTTCCCACTCTCTATGTTCACAGAAGCTCTGTGACTCATGGGATGGATGCGGGGGCGCACGGCGTGGACAATGGGTTCCCGTCAAAAGCATCAGTTTATGACGCCTTTGGATGAGAACGGGCTGATTATATTATATATTAAGACCCTTGATCCTCACCTGACTATGGCTTTGTAAACTTTATCCATGATGTGGTTTATAATGGACTGTGGTACAGAAACTTGCGTTACTCTGGCTATTCTCTGCTGTCTCAGACAACAATATGTTTGTCCCGTTTTAGCAACCGTAGCTTCTTCGAAAGGGAGGGGCTGAGCCATTAGTGCAACTCGCAACCAAACTGCTAAATGCCGCTAAAATCTACACACTGCACCTTTAACATTTGTTGAGCAAGGACGGGTTAAATTGAGCATACAGTATAGTGACAGTAAAGATATCCATAATGTTACAAAAAATCTATTTTGAATAAATGCTGTTCTTTTGAACTTTCATCAAATAAATATATCATAGTTTCCACAAAAATATTAAGCAGCACAATTTTTTTTGGTTTGTTTATTTACTGGTCATAATAATAAATGTTTCTTGAGCATCAATTCATCATAATAGATCGATTTCTGAAAGATCATGTTACGCTGCAGTCATGGCTGTTTCTCAATATTACTGTTTTTACTGTATTTTGCAAACTTTTACACTAGTGTGTTTTCGTTTCACAATGGGAACACCTGCCGTCTACACTACTCTGCCATTTTTGACCTTCGAAAACAGAGACTTTCGAAAATGCTGCAGACCCCGCTTTAGTTTGAAAACTCCAGGGTTACGTTTCAGTGTAGACGGACCGAAAAGGAGACTTATGAAAACGAAGGCATGGGTTCCCACATTATGCAGAACATGACAATGACAGGCCAGGGCTGCATTTCGGAAAAGAATCGTAAGCCTAAGTTGATTGTAGAGACCATTGGTGGCTATTGTTCTACAATCAACTTAGGCTTTCAATGCTTTTGGGAAACGCAGCCCAGAACCATCTCTATCAATGCCTCTTTAACATACCTTCCTCAACGGCAATAACATGGAGACGGAACTGCATGCTTTGCTGACTTTGAGGTCCTTTTTAGCAGCCATTGTGCAGTTAAACTCTGCATTTTAATACTGCAGCTACAAACATCCGCAAGAGGCAACTGTTTACACTTGTATACTCATGCCCAGTTTGCATGAATGGTCATGTGACATGCATTTTCAGTTGAGTAGTATGGACTGGGATCGTTTCTGAAACACAGTGGAAACGCCAGTATAAATGAGGATCGTTTTCATTTTAAAGCTGCAGTCCGCAGTTTTTCCTCTTTGTCGCCATCTCTGTTCGAAATCTGCAATTGCAGTCATTCGCGGAATTATCAACTTTACGCGAGTTGTACCTCGGCATGGCACAGCACGGATGAATCCAATGTTTTGAGAAGATTCTTCGCCGGCGATACCAGCTCACTTTTTTTCTTATAAGTGCAAAAGAGACTCAAAATACTCTGCTGATTTTGATCTTACATATAAGTGTTATACATCATTCGATCCTGTTAAGTGTCTATTTTTTTGTGTATACTCACAATAAAAACAAAGTGTTCTGCTTTTTGTCAAATAAAGAAAATAAACATGTTGCGAATTTTGCCTTTTCTCTGTCAGTGAAGTCCATTCTGAAACTCTTCCGAAAATGAACTATATCTCAGTAAATACTTGTCACAAAGACACGAAAGATTTCTCTTTATGAAGCTGAAATTCTCTTCTTTTAAATGAAGTAATTTATATAAAAAACAAATATTCTAAGTTTATGTAATCTGTATGAAAAGAGAGAGAGATGTCAGTATTTTTCCTTTTTACCTCATTATAGTTTATTACGTGTTAATGTGACACGCCCACGGAGAGTGCGCGCTACGCAAATGTTGAGCCAAGCCATGCCAACGCCCACATCAGCTGGATAAAACATCCAGTTTAGTAAGAATATTGTACTTTACCTCGTCTTGCTGCGCTGTGAAGAATAATACTATCGTAATAATCCTGGAAAAGTTACCTCAGAAGTGCTGGTAGTTTCATTTCGAGGAGTGGATTCAGCTGATGTAGTAAGTTATTTATTCTTAAGTGCTTTGTTCTAATCATCTGTAAACTGTACAAAGACTGTTTAAATATGAATTGCGTGTCTGTGTGTGAATGAATGAATGGCACAGACGTGCGCGCAATGTTGTTTACTACAGATGTACATCGCATCTGTGCCGTTCATTCACTCTCACTCCTACATTAGTAAACGTTATTTTTACATGAACACATCCAAACTATATTGCTATAGCCTACCGAGATTTGTTCTAATCGCGATATAGAATAGTGTCTGTAATGACAACATTTCTTTGACAAGTTTTGGATAGATTATAAAGTTTTTACTATAAAATAGACATCAAATAAGCTTTTGTTAGACATTTTCTGCTCATATGTTAAATATATAGTAGCCTATGTTTTGTCAAAAATAAACTAATCAACTGTTATATTGTTGGTTCCAATGCAAGCAATATCAAAATAATGAATCCTTAACTTTGAAATATGTATGATAAAATCTATTGGCCTACTTTAAAAAATAATACTTTATAAAGACATTTATGGAAAAAGACAATTTTCTTTTCAAGATGTTTCCAACTCTAACTTTGAACCAATTCTGTAGAATGGCCCATATAGCCTATTTGAATATATTGAATATATATATATATATATATATATATGAAGAGTTTGGTTCCAAAACGCGATAAACGCCATTTTATAAAAATAGTTACTGCAAAAATCAGTATTGTATCTGGCTGGTATTGAAAAGTCAATGTTTAATTTTAAGTAAAATGTGATATCCGCCGTGTTATTCTGTCATGTTTTCTCCCTTTCTTTCCAAACCGCGACAAACGCCAGTCTCCCTTCTCTGCAGAATGCAATATATCCGCTCTCAACCAATCACAACGCACCATTCCACGCATTGTAAACTGTAACGGCAGCGCCTTAAATACACCTGGCTATCTATTTTGTACTTTTCGATCAACAAACAAACAAAAAAATGAATAATTTTGAGGGCATTGATGAACCTGTCTTGGTTTCTGTGGTGGGTAAGAAACGTACAGCATCAAAATCGAATCATTTACGTGAGGAGATTAAGAAGATGGGGCACTCAGGAGGAGGAAAAATGTTTTTCAAACTTCTTTACAGTTCTTAATAAAAATATTATACTAATAAACTTACGTTGTTGTGTATTTTCAGCCGTTTCAATATGAAAAAAAAACTTGTATATTGATTCAATGGATTAATTGCATTTTGAATAAAAAAATGGATTTATTGCATTTTGTGGAAAAAAAATTATCCGTTTTTATAATAAATCTTTGAAAATCAAAACCTGGATTTCATTTTATTTTTTGTTATTATGACCTAAAAATGCTATGTGAAAGTTTTAAACAGAAAATAGTGGTTTTCATCTTTCCACTTTCTTGGTAAAGAAAACTAAAATTTTTGAAACTCAAAACTTTTTTACTCAAATTAATCTAAAGGCCACAGTAAAGATATATATATATATATATATATATATATATATATATATATATATATATATATATATATATATATATTTAAAACAATCTATTGGGCAGGATGATTTTCAGATAATTTTGAAGCAAAAACTCTAGGCGACAACATCCATTAGTCAAAAGTCTTGTGGACAGATATTTTGTATGTGTTTTGTGGCCTTATTTCAGAAACTTTAATTTTTTGTTTTTTCAATAACCATGCATAAACAATATTCTCTCAAAACTACAAACATGTACATACATGTTTCTCACATATTATGGTAGCCCTGTTTGTGCTAAATAGAGTGTAATTTCACCTGTGCCATTAATATGTTTATAAGCAACTGAAAAAAGCACATATGTCAGGGCATGTCAAAACATCTCAAGGACCCCATAAAACACCTTAGACCCCAGAGGGTTAAGAATGTGCAGCTGTCAATAACCGGGCCGGTGTGGATACTGTTATTCAGAATCACAGATTCTACTTTTTGGAAGTATGACCAACATAAGAATTTTCACAATAAAATGTAATCTGAACAAGTAAGTAACATCCACTTTTGTTCTTCTGACCAACTAAGGGAAAAAAAAACATTGCAGTAAATCGGGCTGATTAAATCTAACGATCGCTTATCATATCACGTCAAACCATGCAAATTATACTTTGTTGTCAAATTGTTCATGTTAACAACATCAGCATTGCGTGACAATAAGTCCGGCTCGATTGGTCCAAATTCGGCATCCAATCAGCGGTAGAAGGTTACTCTGCGTATTACTTGCCTTTCCTTTCACGCAACACAACAAGATTAAATGCAATATATTTTCTCATGTATTATCTCGTTATTATCTGACTCCATAAATGAAAAGGTTTTAATGATATCCGTGCATCATTAAACGTTAGCGAAGGTTTGTTTATTCTTTAAACTCTGATTATATTTTATCCGCTCAGATCAGGAAACTATATCACTTCGAGTTCCTCACCAGGTCTCCGGCACAATCTCGTCAGTTTCCGATTATCAAAACAGAGGTAATTGGCTGAATGTCTGGGATTTGCCGTAATTCACACGTACATAATCGAAGACATACACAGCCCCCTTGAATGCCACCTCAGGAACTTAATTCAATAACTTACTTTAGTAGCGTGCACTTATCTAAAGTAACATTAAATTAGAACAGAGGTTTTTAGACGTACCCAAATCTAGATCAAACAGCTGATTCTAGACGGAAACTACCCGTCTCCTCATTCAAGTACACTTGAATCTGATATCAGATATTAGTCGTCACTAAACTCTGACGCAAACTTGTGGAAATATACGAATCCGATAATCTACTCGGGGGAAAACAATTCTCAGAGTCGGTTAGAATAAAATCAAACGTTTACAATTTATTGATCAGGTAATGATGTAATCATTTCAAATCCAATTCAGAGGATAAAATCATCAGTTAAGCATATCAATTCAGAAATCACAGAATTTGTAGAAATTATTACCTGTCAACAAAATTACACACAGCGGTTGTGTGGGCAGTCAACCTACAGACTCCCCGAACTTTTCTGCTCTTTTCCTTATAAACCCAGATAATTCAATTGTTACCAAATGGTGATGTCTGTCATTATAATTAGATTTTGGTTGTTTATTCAGGGGCTCACACTGTGAGGTCTGCCTGATTTTACATACAGGAGGTAGTCTGAATGAGGCTATTATGGGACACATCACTTTTCTCACATTTCATAACTTCTTTTAGCTTTTCATCATAGTTGGGAGAATGAGACCATGTCACCAGGCGCATTGTGATACATCAAAAGACACCAAACATGAGTAGTTACATTTTTGTACACACATAACATTGCATAAGGTTTTAGTGTATTTCAGGTGAGGAGGAGGGGGATGTGGGGGAGATGGTGTGGGTGCTCCAAAGTTCCTGTTACATATGCAAGAGGGAGTTACATATTCAAGGGATAGTTCAAGTGTTAATTCCCAGGAGGGCCTTTTGTCACATTGAGGGGTCGATCAGACATACCGGCACCAGCCTTACACTACATTTAAAGCCCTTCAGATATTTATCCTTGTTTTTGCATGGGCCTGGTTGCAGTCTCTTTTTCCAAACTCTTTTGCATTTTACAACGGGTGAATCTCCAGTTTTCACTGGTGATTTTCGTTTGAACCTTTCTGGGTCAAATTAATAAGTTTAATTATATCAAGTGCTGTGAGAAAAGGCTATAAATCTCCACCTCCAACATCCTCACTCGCAATATAGCCTACTAGCCGAGACTCCTTCTTTATGTGTACAGATGTGACGTAATGACGCAAAGACCGCGGAAATCCACCAGTACTACTGGAATTAAAACCATTATTACAAGCTTACCGTTTTGAATTGAGCTATGGCAAGCAGATAGTTTTGAACACTGGCTGGTTATGTACTTGCTCAAAAAGTTATTTTGAATAATTTTTAACCCAAAAAAGTTACGGACTGGAGCTTTAAATCACCATTTTAAAACAAAAAACGTAATAGTGTAAACAGGGCCTGATGCGACAAGGGTGTGAGTGAGGACATAGGTGGAAACGGAGGGATGGAGGAGGCGGACAGAGCCGTAGGAGTGGAGGAATGAGGTGCAGCCGAAGGTCCAGAAGTCCATGGCGACAGTAGAGCAACGACTGACAATGGTGGAGCCGGTGGGCAAGGAGTCAGGGTGGAGCCTACTGGTTGACGGGCTGAGGTGGAGCTGAGGGCTCGGAGGAACGAGGTGGAGACAAGGAATCTTGAGGTGTAGACTGGAAGCCCCAAGGCGGATCCGTATTCCATGGCGGAGCCAATAGAAAAGCCAAATGGCTAAAGGAAGACAGCGGATGCGGGGCTGAAGGAATGGCTGGCTTCGATGGAGCAGGCAGGAGAGAAGGCTGGGTGTGAACATCAATGGCTACATTTACATGCAACCAAATAATCCGTTAGTAATCGGATTGACGGCTCATTCGGACTGTAAACACCTTAATCGATCCGATTGAGCTCGATCCAAATGAAATTTCAATCCGATTGAAAGGGGTGGTTTATTCCTTTTCTAATCCGATCGAGAAGACGTTTAAACACTTGATCGGATTGAAAACTGAAACTGAAAGGACTGCGCATGTGCAATGACATCCCAACTCTCCAAGAAGACATTGAAAACGTAAGTAAAACACACTTATCATGACAACACCCAGTTACACTAATTTGAGGTCAGTAAACTAGTGCGACTGTTTCATCTACCCTTGTCTCTACCATTTGGATTGGGAAAATAAATAAATTCAGTTTAATGGCTTCAAGAGTGAAAGAATTGAGGAGTGAAAGTGAGGTTAATAAAGGTAATCAAATCCAAGGAAATGTTTTAACCTTCTCATTAGGGGTCGACCGATTATCGGCGCCGATATTGAGCATTTTAATGGTTATCGGTATCGGCCATTTTCAAAACCAATTTGCCGATAAAATAATTTAATTTTGAAATGCGCTATATTTGGCTCTGACGCAGCCACCTCTACCGGAACTCACCACTCTGTAGACTAGACCAATGTCTCTGCCAATCTGATTTGTTGGGAGTCACAAGTCCGGCCAATCAGCGCGGAAACTGAAGGCACTGAAAGTTTTGCACACTCAAAGTTAAGGCAGCAGCAGACTTAGCTAAAGTAGCAATAAATTACTACACTGAAGTTGCAAAACACCTTAATATAATAGGACCCTGTGATTTCCGCGATGCAGAAAACACAGACGGAATCCAGTCATAAAAACGGAATTTACTGTATAAAACGGAATGTCACGGAATTTGTCAACTTCTTGATGAAATAATAACAAGCAGGTCAGTACAAATCAAATCGAATGTTCAACCGCAAAAAGACTATAAATATGACATTTAAATATGAATCCCGCGTGTCTGGCGCAGACGCGTGATTTCATTTACCACACACACACACACACACACAGGAGCACGCGTAATGCTTGCGCTGTTTTCAGCCTCAGACGCAGATTGCATAAACATCATCTCCAGAGCCGATTAGTCACTTCATGAGCTTTTTAATGCTTCAACAGAGAAAAGTTATCGTCATATCATAAACGCAGAGAAACTCAAAGATCTCCACGGCAACCCATCAAAATAAAAGTTCGGTTTTTCATAGGGCCCTAAAAATTTAATTTTTGATGAAGTGTAAATAAATTGAATAGGTTTGATGATTTCAATTAATTACAAATGCTTTTTGATTACTAAAATTTAATTTAACCATTAAAATAGAGTCTTTAAGTTTTACAAAATGTTTACAGAATGCTGCTGGGTGCTCCCTGCATTTTTTATTATTTTTTTTGTTATTATTATCTCAGATTTAAAGATATGTTTAAAATCATTTAAAGAAAGTATTTGTCAAAACCCTTTGTTATTCTTAAAGGAACACTTCACCCATTTCAACATTAATCTTTATTTAAAGTGGGTTATATATGTAGTCGAAATGTAAAATAATTTTTGAATTTGGTGCCCTCTTGACCGAGAAAAGACAGAAAATAACTTTAGGGCGCATTTGTATGTAAGACCACAACTCCCACAATGCACCACATTGCACAGCTCCGCAAGCCACTCCCACTAATCCAGAACAGCGCAAACATCAGAGAAATCACTCTTTCGTCTACAAGGCTAACGTTAGCTGCCACCAGAGTTAGAAATTTATTTCACACAAAATTTCTAGTTAGTTGGCTGGGCGAGCAGGACGAGGCGGAGGGACGTGAGAGGACGACGCGAGGCCGGTGGCGGGAGTGATAATGAACGACACCTGTGAGACGCACCGGTCTCTCTCGCATCTCTCACGGAGGAGCGGACGCATAAAACGAGGAGCGACAACAGGGCAGATCGAGAGAGGAACAGGCCTGATTTTATGTTGTGTTTTGTTTCTGTGGTGTGTGGCTGCTGGCTTATACTTTTGTATTTGTTTATTTTACTATTAAAATGTTTAAATGTTCGCCGGTTCCCGTCTCCTTCTTCCCACAACAACGAACCCCGTTACATTGGCAAACTCATTAGTGAATTACTCCTCGTTTGTATATCTTTCTATATGGTGAATTATTGCATGATACCTGGATGTTCAGTCAGAACATATGCGGTGCGACACTAGGATGGTTCACATCACAACACAAACGTCTGTGTGCTCGTCTGATTCAGAGATTTCGTCCAGGAGAAATTGCCATCGTTGAAATTATCTGCAGCAGACGGACTCTATCTGTGTCCGTAGCACACAGCGAGAGCACAGGCATCAGCAGTCCGCCCAGCTCGAGCCAGTCCGGGCTCCTCGTCCGCGACAGGCAGCCGCCTCCTGTTCCTCCATCAGCCTCAGCTGCTCTTCACTATATTGTGGCTCGTAAAGATAGCCACGAACATCGGATTCGAGCAGAAGAATTTCAAAATCCTCTTCTTCCATATCATGTTTAGTTTCTTCCGTCATTGTCGTAACTTCCTATCTCCACAGCGCTTGTTAGCTTAGCTTCCAAACAAGATGGCTGATATTGCTTTCTGTATCTGCAAGTGAAGTCCCACCCACTGATCTGTAATAGGTCTGTAGCGTGAGTGGGTTCCACACACCCTGAATAAATGATGAGCTTGTGTTTGTAGTCTCAACCCTTATACAAAGAAATGGGACTTCCTGCTTTTTATGACGCAAAATGACGAATTTTACGTCATAAAAAGCAGGAAGTGCAACACTTAAATCCTTATTTCTCCCATCTCAGGGGAAAATAAGGGAAAAAAACCATGACCATTCAAAAATATGACTGGGTTTCTAAAGATACAAAGCTTAATGCAAATGGTTGAAGTGTCCCTTTAATTTTGTACAAATACATTTTATCTGACCATGTAACTTGTAAATTACAATTACTACCACCACTACTATTATTACTAATCTATTAGGCTGCTACAAGGCTAAGGGGGTTTCGGTGCCCCCATAAGAAAATGTTGTGCATTTTAATGTTTTAAAGTTTTGTACAAATTTCTATAGGGCCTACTTGTAAGTAAGCTATATACTTGGAAGCAACTCTTTGCCGCCAATTAAGCAAAACAAAACGAATGGGCTGCCGATGTACGAGTTTTATGGGCCGTTAAGACAAAAAATAAATAAAGGCTATGAGATGTATCGGCCCAAAAAGCGCGTCGGTCACCGGGAATCTCCCGGTAATCCCGATGGCCAGTTGGCTTAAATACCTGTGCACAACACTAAGTACATTTATTTTGTTTGACACCTTAATGGCTGAGATGAGAAGACTTACCTTTATACTGGGCTTTCTTTTTATTTAGTTGCTTTCTCTGTTTTCGTCCCTGTGCACCAGAGGGTTTATACCACTTCATTTTCGATCAACGCGCCAGCAGCTGTGCACTTGCCTAACGTAACGCAACGCAACCCCCCGGAAATGATCAACAATAATCATCAATTCAATCTAATAATCAGTAATTAAGTAAGTAATTAAACGTGTGGCTGAGGGGCGCCTTAGGATGATCATGTTTAATAAACATATTTTTGTTTCGCTTCTCATTCTAACTCTGTCATTTCTCGATTAATGGGAAGTAGCAGAGAATGTGAAGTAGGTCAAGGGCGACACTAGAGCGCACCCGCGCCCCCAGCACATTTGTCGCCCTAGGCAACCGCCTAGTTCACTATAGCAATCGCCAGCCCTGACTTGATCTGTAATAATCGGTATCGGCATCGGCCCTGAAAATTACATATCAGTCGAGCCCTACTTCTCGTGTTGTATGTATTCTCTCTCTTGCACTTTCACTCTGAGTGTTTTTTAAGGAACATACCTCTTCTTACAATAATGAAAATTTGTCTACACTAAAGATGATTTTCCTGATAAAAGAATGTTATATGACCACAAACAGAAACACTAGTCCCTGTCACCCCCACCCCCACCCGCCCTCGCCCCTCCCACCTCCCCCTTCTCCACTTTAGACCACTTCCAGAGGTAGTCGAAAACGCATTCAACTGGATTGCTTTCATAGTGTAAACGTTTATGTAGTCAAATGTGTTCGAACAGCCACAAAAGACTGCCTACTGACTTAATGCGTAAATGCGTACCATTATTGGAACCGCGCTAGCAAGACGGGATTCTAACTTTGTTGGCTGGAGACCCAAGTTTGGTTTGAAGATGAAAAACGTACCAAGCACAATGTTCTCTCACCATGCTTGGTTTCTAAAACGCACTCACAGTGTTTGGCGTGGTCTTGCGGCTGTCAGAGCAGAAACTAAAACTGATGCTTTCTGTATGTTTTCTGTCGCCTCTGAAAATTGTGCAAGCTTATTTTGTTCATTAGATCGAGAAAGCTGAAACAGACCCTCTCCTCGAAGAAATCAGTTCACAGGTGGTTGAAAGTGGACAAAAGAAACAGGTGTAAACAAGTATGTGTCTCCCTCGTCTACTTGTGATTCAGTCAACCAAAATGCATCTTGGTGCAAACAGGGCCTGCTCTGGGTTCGTTCCAAATTCCGAGCTCGGAGCCCTCTCCTCAGACAACATGCCGTATACACATAATTTATACTTTATCTGATTATATGTAAGTGTGAACTCATGAAAAGACAATGGCTACCAATTAACAAGTAATACATTTGTGACTGCAAAAATTGTATATATAGTATGAATGTGTGAAGTATGAATGTAATCTGGATGTACTACATGACTACGCCATGCTGTCGTTGTCATTGTCCATCGTATGCGCACTTCTGGATCTCTCCGGAAGTAATAAGTCAATGAATTCAGACATACTTCATCTATATTGTGGGGAAGTTTGTGATTTCAGATTTTCATATTTCAGCTTATCACAAGGTACATTTCATGCCGACTTTAACACACCTAATTAGGATCATCAGCTTGTTATGAGAGATCTCCATGAACTGAAATGAGTATATATATATATATATATATATATATATATATATATATATATATATATACACTTAAAGGATTATTAGGAACACACGTTCAATTTCTCATTAATGCAATTATCTAATCAACCAATCACATGGCAGTTGCTTCAATGCATTTAGGGGTGTGGTCCTGGTCAAGACAATCTCCTGAACTCCAAACTGAATGTCAGAATGGGAAAGAAAGGTGATTTAAGCAATTTTGAGCGTGGCATGGTTGTTGGTGCCAGACGGGCCGGTCTGAGTATTTCACAATCTGCTCAGTTACTGGGATTTTCACGCACAACCATTTCTAGGGTCTACAAAGAATGGTGTGAAAAGGGAAAAACATCCAGTATGCGGCAGTCCTGTGGGCGAAAATGCCTTGTTGATGCTAGAGGTCAGAGGAGAATGGGTCGACTGATTGAAGCTGATAGAAGCAACTTTGACTGAAATAACCACTCGTTACAACCGAGGTATGCAGCAAAGCATTTGTGAAGCCACAACACGCACAACCTTGAGGCGGATGGGCTACAACAGCAGAAGACCCCACCGGGTACCACTCATCTCCACTACAAATAGGAAAAAGAGGCTACAATTTGCAAGAGCTCACCAAAATTGGACAGTTGAAGACTGGAAAAATGTTGCCTGGTCTGATGAGTCTCGATTTCTGTTGAAATATTCAGATGGTAGAGTCAGAATTTGGCGTAAACAGAATGAGAACATGGATCCATCATGCCTTGTTACCACTGTGCAGGCTGGTGGTGGTGGTGTAATGGTGTGGGGGATGTTTTCTTGGCACACTTTAGGCCCCTTAGTGCCAATTGGGCATCATTTAAATGCCACGGCCTACCTGAGCATTGTTTCTGACCATGTCCATCCCTTTATGGCCACCATGTACCCATCCTCTGATTGCTACTTCCAGCAGGATAATGCACCGTGTCACAAAGCTCGAATCATTTCAAATTGGTTTCTTGAACATGACAATGAGTTCACTGTACTAAAATGGCCACCACAGTCACCAGATCTCAACCCAATAGAGCATCTTTGGGATGTGATGGAACGGGAGCTTTGTGCCCTGGATGTGCATCCCACAAATCTCCATCAACTGCAAGATGCTATCATATCAATATGGGCCAACATTTCTAAAGAATGCTTTCAGCACCTTGTTGAATCAATGCCACGTAGAATTAAGGCAGTGCAGAAGGCGAAATGGGGTCAAACATAGTATTGGTATGGTGTTCCTAATAATCCTTTAGGTGAGTGTATATATATATATATATATATATATATATATATATATATATATATATATATATATATATATATATGACAGACATACAAAATGTGCGGTTCTGTTGGTTTGAAATCCAGGACTGAAAGCAGGAGCCATTCTGTAAATTGCTGATATGGGGATAACCATAACATCATGATTTTAAATGTTGTGCAGTTTTCAAGAGTGAATTCGATTGCCATCTGTGTGTACAGAACATATTTAGGTGGAGTGTGTGTGTCAGTCCAGGGTGACTCAAACACATATACAGCTCTAAAATACAAAGACAAGACTAAGTATGATAATAATAATACGTCTTTTTCAGTAAATTATCCAAAGCGAATGATGTATGGCGCAGCACAGCTCATGCCAAGAAAAAGGGGCTGTTGAGATTTGAAACAAGCAATGGCAATTAATCTAGGCTTATGCACATTCTGTTCCCATTTATATCTGCTGAGCTGTTGCATTCTTAAATCCCAGAGGTGTGATCTTGTACTAGTGTAAGAAAGTGATTCACACTTGCACTTAGAATATGCTGACCTGCTGTACTTTACCTCCACTGAGATTTAACAGCTGCAGAAAGACAAGTAAAGTGAATGGGGCTTTCCTGAGTTGCACGTAAACCATAGTAAAGTTATAAAAGACAATGACAGATAAACAGCTACTTTGCATCACACTGTAATGAGGAGTCATCGGATTGAGAATCGATCTGCAGCTTTAATGGATCAGAGTCGAAAACAGGTACAGGCTAGGTTGAGGCAGACAGCAAACATACACAGTACAAAAGGACATGCAAGAGGTCTGGCCAGGTAGCTGACAATCACAATCCAATAGACAGGCAAAGGTCGGGGCAGGCGGCAAAGAATCAAACAACGAGAAACAGTCCAAGATCAAACACAGAATAATAGTCCACAGTAGAAACACTCAGAAATGATCACCACGGCAAATCAAGACTTCGCAACGGTGGTGTTTGTGTGGAGTGTTGAAATAGTGTCTGTGTGATGAACTGCAGGCGTGTGTGTAATCACACCCAGGTATGAGGGCCTATGGGGATTGTAGTCTGAATAGTAACAGTCAATATTCTGGTGAGAGCTCCCTCTGGTGATCCGGAGGAAGCGGAGAGAGAGCCTCTCTTGTAACACACACCACAGTATGCTGTTGTTCCTCTTGCCCACTGTTCTATGCCTTTGTGACTGTTTTCTCTACTTTTAAACTCTTTCCTCGGGGAAATAAAATCCCAAGACTTATTTAAATGCCAATATACATGGCACTTTCATAAGCACCCTCCTCTGATAGTCTCTCTACACATGTCAGAAATTAAGGACAAGTTCTTGTTCTGAAGCTCTTTCACAGTCATAAACCAACATGTCAAGTACCAATTTTAATATAAGTATACAAGTATAAATTTAATATAAATAATTATGTTTATGTTATTATTTCTGGCATTAAGAACAGTGAAGAGTAAACTAAGTCACTTTAGTGTAAAAAAAATAGTTTCATCATGTTATACCATCCATTTAACATTGTATAGAATTGTTTTCTGAATTTCAACTTGCTTTTGTTCATAGAGACATTCCAAGTTGTCAAAAAGTGCAATGAGCTTTGACACCACATTGATTTTATTTCAAAATGTACTGGATATACAGTTTTTCTTAATTAATTTGACACATTTCTCCAAACTCAGTTAATTGCTCTCAAAACAGTTAACACAGTGATCTGAACACTCTGTTAATGTCCTAAAAAACAGTTGCAGCTCTTTTTATTGGGTTTACAAAAATCACAGTCGTTTGTGTACCATTTTTATAAACACAACAAACAAAAATCTATTATTTGTTAAATTCTCAATTGCACATGCATGGTTTTTTTTTTTTTCAATTAGCCCCAAACATCTGCTGAGTTAGTAATACACACAACATACGAAATGCTAATTTCCTAATTGTTTACACAGCTATATCTCAATTACAACAACTTAAAAATGGGGTTAAGAAAAACAATAAAAAAGAAGAAGAATGAGAAGGGGAAAAAGAAGAAGTGTAACAGTGAGAGGTGGTGGAGAGGGTTGTGGAAGGGAATTAATGAGAGGGAGAGGAATGTGGAAGTAAAATAATGACAAATGTTTTTGAAACAAAAAGCCTGTTGAATTGTACTACTTCAAAAAAATATGCACTGCATTAATCCTGCTTGTATTTTAACCCATTTTTTCCCAGACACAAAAATATCCAAATCATGTGTCATTAGTATCCCTTTGAAACAATCAATCATAATTTTTTTTTTACATTTCATGGAAAAGTGTGTGAAAAAGTGAGTTTTATGATCGGTCACAATTGTGACCGGTGGGATACTGTGTTGTATCAACCATTGGACAGACTGAATATAGGTCTATTTGACCTGTGCAGTGCGCTCGGTAATCTACTGCTTTTCCTGCAGTTCCTGGATGTCAACGTTGAATTTACTGTCGAATTTAAACCACTGAATTTGTGGAAGCGAATTTTCAAAGCGAAATAAAATGGACAGAAAACCGCCTGTTGAATATTGTAGGTTGCATTTTTAATCAATTTTAATATTTTGGAAGTGAAATATGAAAGGTGAATATGGATTATTGAAATTTTATTGAATATGGAATTGAAATATTCACAGCTTAAATATTCAAAAATGCTCAATTTCAGCCCATAAAAATGCAAGCCCTAAAATACAATGTGTTAAAATACAAGCAGGGTTAATGCAATGCATATTTTTTTCAAGTAGTACAATTCAACAGGCTTTATGTTTCAAAAACATTTGGCATTATTTTACTTCCATAGAGGAACAGAAGAGAAAGCGCTAAGGGGAGAGGAGAGGGTATAGGAAGAGGAGAAGAAGCAAGAAGAGCTAAGGATGGAAGAGGATGTGATTGGCCATCGTGCCACAATCAATGTCCCGGGACATACAACATTAGAAAGGCTACTACATTTTTTTAACTCCCTCAATGAAATCCACTTTCCACAGTTTGATCAAGAGCAAATGGAACAAAATTTTCTAGTTGGGACAGTATCCAAATCCACCAGCCCTGGTGCAAGAGTAGTTTGAGCATCCCCCACTTTTTAGGATTGTGTTCCTTCCACCATATTCTCCTTTCCTGAATCCATTTGAGGAGTTCTTCTTCTCTTGGACATGAGTATATGAATGCAAGTTGCAACCATTACAACTAGTTGTCTTCAAGCGATGCAATGCAAGAGGCCTGTGGAGAAGTTGAGGCACTATAATGTCAAGGATAGATTCAGCATTCACTGAAAAATATATGCTGTGATGTTGATAAAATTGTATGTTCAAATGAAAACTCATTGTTATACAACTAAACTTTGAAGAATATGATTGAAGAACATGCAAAACTTGTATTGTCATTCATGTATTTGTGCTGAATTTATCAAATCAACAGAGAACACGCTTGTAGTTTTGATTTTTGATAAATGCGTTATAAAAATGCAGTGCTTCATTATGCAGTGAATATTGAACTGTTTCACCAACAGAGTGTGTTTAGTTTGCTGTGTTAATTGTTTTAAAAGCAACCACATTCATTTGGAGAAGTGTGTCAAAGTGTGTCAGCTTTTTTCTAGCTACAGTAAAAGTGAGGTTGACCAAAGAAAGACTTTCATAGCTGAGAAAAAAAAAATATTTGAAAACAATTCTTTGTCACAAATTAATGTTATTGCTTGCCACTTGCTTGGAAATAGGCGTTTAATATTAATGTGAGTAATAATGTTTACTCACTCCCGTTTTGGCCATGAACAATTGTTCCCAGAACTTATTCATTTGTGGCCATGTTTAAAAATTCACAATACATTTTTTCTGTTGCTGTTAAAACTATAAATGTTATATATATATATATATATATATATATATATATATATGTATATATATATATATATATATATATATATATATATATATATATATATATATATATATATATATATATATATATATATACACACACGTATAGTGGCCTCTGCCCAGTTAATGGAAGTGGCCTCTGCCCAGTTAATGCATATATATATATATATATATATATATATATATATATATATATATATATATATATATATATATATATATATATATATATATATATATATATATATGCATTAACTGGGCAGAGCACTAGGTCCCAGAGTAGGCTATATATGCTTTAACTGGGCAGAGGCCACTAGTTCCCAGAGTGTGCATGGGACGAGAAGAGTAAATGTTGAAATTAAGCATTTTTGTGTGTTTGAGCAAGACAGGCGAAAGAGGGTGTAGATGGTTATGTTGGTTATCTAGTCTATCTATTTTTCTATATGGAAATGTCAGTGACACTGCTGTTGTTGTCCTTATTTGTGCTTTCTCACAGTTTAGTGAAAACAAATTAGTGAAAAGAGCAAAAAAAAATTACAGTAAAATTTTTTTTTTTTAGTGTACAGTGTGTTGCTTTCTGTGATTATCCCTAAATACAGCACACAAATCTGCACTCTTTAGCCTACGATAATAACAAATGTACCGTGTTTAAGTAATTTGTTGTTTCAAGAAGCTCAACAGGAAAGTGAGCAGAGAGAAGAGAAAAGCCAGCAAGATTATGATTTTCTCTTTTATAACTATTCTATTGAGACGTATTATTTACTCTCCAAGTATTCGTCTATCGCGAGTGCAGTGCTCTCTCCCTCTCTCTCCCTTTCTCTCTCTGTAATGGCACAGCATCACCTGCCCTCATTTCTTTATTCAGAAAGCCTTATGAAGTGCCAGGAGACTCGGCCATGAGGTGGCGATCAGGCGATGATACACATACAGCAATTGTTAACCGTTATTTTAACAGTCTCTGTAATGAAAGCGCCGTGATCAAGTAAGAAATCGTTTTGGAATTTGGATTCTGATTAAAGCGGCGTTTGCGCAGCTCTGTCAGATGATTTGATGTGCGGCACATGCATGCAGTGAACGAGACAATCGACCGCGCGAGATATTTAGACATGTAAAGGAGCTGAATTTGCATGGATGTGGTATAGGCTGAAACACGTCTGAGGAGGGTAACAGAGTAACATTCAGCTGCAACTCTGAGTCCATATGGGCTTTGCAGAGCAATCTGAGAAACACTGACGTTTAACTTGCATGGGTCTATTTTCTTCTTTGCGAGCGGGTAAGTAGGTTACTTCACCTGTTCCTTATCTTAAAGTCATAATGACACGACAGTTTCCGCTGTACTCTGAGAGACTGTGGTCTCCTTTCGCTGAAATGTGAAGTGTAAAAATGTTTTGGCAGGTAACATAAAAATGGCTTTATGTTTTAGCCTCTATCTATCTATCTATCTATCTATCTATCTATCTATCTATCTATCTATCTATCTATCTATCTATCTATCTATCTATCTATCTATATTTTCCCTTCAAAATTGGCTATTTTCGTAACCTAATAATGTTACAACACAAAGGTCACTATGTACCACTCTTAGTTTGTTGAATTATTATGCTCCATGATAGCTTGTTGCTCTAGTCAGTTGGTCTCCCTTGGTTCTAAATGATTGCACCTGCACACACATCTGAGATCCCAAGATCCCATGAGATAATGCTGTCAGAGGCAACTCTGCAAGCAGGGATGCTGAATTAAAATAAAATAATAGTCTATGATAATAACATTAAAATGTCATCCCTCTCGTTTTCACTCTCTCTGTCTCTCTGCCCCTTTTAATTTCCAGTTTTCCTCTTGCACTGTCCTCTTGTTTTCACTACTTCTGATATAATCAAGACTGGCAAGAATTACACCAAATCATGTGAGTACTTTTATGCATGCTTTCTCAAATGCATCCTGTATAATTAGGCATAGTTGCTTTAGGTTATCTGGAGGTTAGTGTACACTTTATGTAACCTATGCCATTCGATTATCAGCTGTTGTTCCATTTTGAAGATATACACAATTTGGCTGCAGTTCAATGGAAAAATCTATACTTTGAAGTGGTTTTCTGTTTGTTATTGCTCAGGGAATCATCCAGAACAAGAAAGTTATGTTTTACATAATTTTTATTATCTGTTTAAATTCCATTTTCATATTATAGTTATGGCACTGTTGTTTTTGAGAAGTATTGAGTGTGATCAAGTGCAAATTGTAAATAAATCATTAGTAATTGTAAATAAGCATTAGTTTTTGTGCAACTGGACTTGAAAATACAAGAATAAGTCTTATAATCACACCACATAAAATACTGCAAATTTGAAATTGTGCTTGTTTTTGTATTGTATACGAGCTAAAGTGTTTAAGAGATGGTTAGTTTGTGTATCTGTCTGGAAAAATGCCCTCTGAACTGACTTGTGTTTTGGCTTTATTTGAATGAAGATGCCCTTTGTCATAAATAATATATAGGGTCTGTGGTCATATGATTGAAATAGGGTGGGTGGTGGTCCCAGGTGGGATGTAGCCACAGGGCGTTTAAACATCTGGGTGATCGTCGCTTTCATTACATTCTTTCTATCCCTCTTTCTCTCGCTTTAATCTCTCTCTTGTTCCTGCAGATAAGACCATCATCCTTCTTTGCAAAAAGGAGAAGATCAAAATTGGAACTTGTTTGGTCAACCAATTAGGATGTTACTATAAGAAAGATTGTGGCAGGGAGTACATGTTGATGAAACTGATTTGTTCAGGTAAGCAAAAAGTTTTCAATATCTGTAAATATAAAATGTATTCAAAGAGTGTGTATATTTTTCTATCATCCTTTATTGTCTCTTCCAGTCCATGATTTGTATCTCACCTACTGCTGGTTACAAACACATATGGGAGTTACAAACCACAATTTTACACAAATTTATAGAACAGAGGCTTCACATTAGGGATGCTAACGATTCAACAATGATAGATAAATTGTCAATAATAATTAATTTGGTCAAATAAGAGAGGTAGTTTTGAGAAGCGTGAGGCTCATGTGCAAAACAAGTGCAGTAAACACACAAGAATAAATGAAGAGCGTGCTACGTATTATAAATGTATTAATAGGTGTGTTGGACTTGATAGTTGTGTATGACATCAAAGTACTGTGAGAGCAATTAGAAAGCATACGGAACCATCTGCTCTATAATCGCTCTTGCAATACCTTTGTCATACACTGATCGGTCTGCACAGCAAGTCCAACACGCCTAATGTCTTCAAGCCATGCAATTGATTAGTTTGGCTAGTAGTTTATTTAGAAACATAATTAACTGTAAGCCCGTCTAAATCTGTCCAATGGCGGTATCCGATAGAACGGGTGAAGGTCTCTGCGCGTTACTTTCTTTCCTTTCACGCAACACAACAAGAATAAATGAAATACATTTTCTCATATGTATTACGTCGTTATTTCATCTGACTCCATAAATGAAAAAGGTTTTAATGATATCGAGCATCATTAAATGTGAGCAGTGTTTGATTATTCCTTATAACTCTTTACTTATATTTTACCCGTTTATATTAGGAAGCTATGTCGCTCTGAGGTCCTCACGCCTTCTGCTTAGCGCGGGTCTCACGATCACAAGCTCGTCAGTTTTGGTCACCAAACAGAGGTAATTGGCTATATACCTGAGATTGGTCGCATGCATGCTTACACAATCAAAGATACTTTGGTATAGCCCCCGTGATTGCATACACTTGAAATTAAAGTAACGTTTACTTCAGGCAGAGGTATGGCCACTATTAAAGATATAAGTTGACCAACATTACTCCTCTTATAATAGCTTTGGATTGGCCATGCCGTGGTTTCCCACGTACAGTCTTATCTAAAGTAACATTAAATTAAAACAGAGGTAAGACAAACCCAAATTAAGATTGGTCAAGCTGCAAGCAGCATTTTTGCTGTTCTAAATGGAAATTCACTTCTTGTCTTTGCGGACCACATACACTTGAATTACTGCCAAATATTAGTTGTCACTAATCTGACGCAAAACTTGCGGTAACATACAAATCCATTTAATCTACTTGGGAAAACAATTTCAGAGTCAGTTGGAATAAAATCAAATGTAACAATTTATTATGTAAGGTAAATGTATCATGCCAATTTCATAATCAGTTCAAAGATAATAAATACAAAACATCAAATGCTCTGGAATAAAGAGAGAAGATGTGAACCTGACATTATAAAATACATGATGCTGAGTGTCTTGCATACACTCCACATCATGGGCTAATTTGAGTTACAAGTCTCTTGTTGCATTTCTTTATATAGACAGAAACTTCTTTCACATGGAAACATTTGCTAACAATGGGAATTTGCATTCAGAAACTTTACACCTTTTGGGAGCTGAATGCCATTTGCCTGAAAGACACACCTTCTGTGTGCAAGTTCTCTAAACTCTTAAAAAGTTTATTACCTTTTGGTTTACTTCTTTGGGAATGAGACATTTGTACCAGTCGCACAGAAACATTTCAAATGATACCAAACATGAATAATACTGTATGATAATTATTCACATTAAACCATATCGATTTTTGGGTGAATATCTGGTGATCTCAGTGTGAGAGAGAGACAACATGGGGGAGTTGATTGAATCGGGGATGCTAGTTTCTTAAGAGAGAGTCAAATGTTAATTTCGAGAAAGGTCCTTTGTCTTCTCGGGGAGTGGTCGTTCCTCAACCAGACTGCCCGGAATGTTCTAATTTCTCAATACTGAACATGAGAACTACTTGCTTGTATAAACGCCACAATAAAATGTAAATAGAATAAAAAAGTAATAATATCATGGTTGAGAAGTGATGATTTTCCAGCGCTGTTTCAGCTGTGGGCTCCTATTCTATGGCGCATGGTAAATCAAGACTTGTCAATCTGAGCGATCAAACCAATCTGAGCGATCTCCAGCTGTAAAACAGTGTCCGTTTGGTCTCTACAAATCGTCCCTACCCTCTACATACACCCACCATACCCAAGGTCCAGTTTCCATTGATTGAACTTTCAAAAATTAAAAGCACTTGTTAAGGTCATATTCCCTATATTCACTAATGCCAATCTTCTAAACTTTAAAACGAGACCTAACTTCACTGGCTTCGGATTTAAGAAGTTAGGATAACGATTGATCGTTAATTTAAACAACAATTGATTATGGGAATTTATGTCAATTGACATCCCATACTTCACACACTTGTAATGTTGATACCAGTTTTATCCTGAGGAATAAACAAACAAACCAAACTGTAGGCAGCTAGTTGGGGGTCAAGACAGAAACCATGGCAACGTGGCTCCAAGTTGTGATTCAACTGGGCTATCTTGACACTGAAATGATTAAGCAGGGTTGTTTTAAAGGGAGCACTTTTCTTCTCAGTTTGTCTGGCAGCTTGAAAGAGCTCAGAGTTACAGCGCAACTAAATATAAAGCATGTTACCCACTACTCAGAGTGCCAGAAATGTCATCTAAGAGAATTTAAATGTTTTCATACATATAAACTGAGAGCGATACATCATCTCGTTGAATTACGTAAAGGCAGGTTGTCAGCCATCGGGGATCATTCTCAAACCTGGGCAAACAAATCCAATAAAAAAATTTTTTGCTAGTTGATTCAATATTAGAAAAATGGTTCCCTTTCGTAGTCACTCCGAGTTACGTCGGATGACGGAGAATGGGGGTTTCGCTTAGAAAGCCTGTCATCTTCGAGTATTAAAAAACGAGCCAATGGCAAGGAAATGCCATGGGTCTGCGGAATTTGCATAACGTATCCCCGCTTCACCACGTGGGTATAAAGGGAGGATGTGGACGCAAACGCAGCTATGTTTTTCGCTTCGGATCCAAGATAATCTCTTCACTCCACACGCCAAATCCTGAGTATTTTCAGTGACTACATCTCTTCGAGACGAGCGAACTCTCTGGTGTTGGTGTGACGGCGGTATCCAGCGAGTTTCATATTGCCTGCGATCTGAGCAGTGGTCTGCCGGTCTGTGTGTCTCTCCCTGGTCGCTTCAACATCCGCGGAGTTTTTTCCTCTCACTAAAAGAGCGTGCACGCGGCACGTCTTTTTAAAGACGCGTCTTTCTAAAGACGATCTGCCCGTGTATTTCTGAGTGCGGTATTCTGATAGATTCAGCTGTTGGGCGCGAGCGCTGTTTGACGTGTTTGGGCTTTGATCACGCCCAAACAGCGCTCGTGGGTGTGTCACGTTCTCTCAGTGGGAACGTGACCATCGCAATGTATAACGGTCGAGACTCCGTGAGCTCAATAGAGTGAGAGTCCCCTCATCCACAACCCGATCTATTTTTCTCCACGTGAGATAATACTTCGGCTGGTGGCCAGGGTGACTAAGACGTCAGGTCTGGAACTAAACCGACGAAAATTTTCTCGGCCCACACCCCGTCTTTCAGGTTGCAACCCACGTGGTCCCGAGTGGGTTCACGGGCCCGCGTACTCATTCGGTCCCCCAGCTGATGAAATCATGTTTATCGCCGCATCACAAGGTGAGCTGGAGTCCTCTGGAGATGGCTCGTCTGTGCTGCTGTCCTCGGATGTGCTAGCATAGCGAGTTTGATTCAGAGTTCACAGCTATGCTTTCCTGGGCTGCCACGAGTATCGGGTTTGTGTGGAAAATTCTGCCATATCCCGAGCACTTAAGGCTGATGATTGGTTTTTGGGGGTGGCAAACCCAAATCCTTTCTACCCGGATGGGCATGAAGAGGCCATGAGATCGTGGAAGTCTCCTTTGACTTTTCACGACTGCTCAGCGGCCTCTTCCGCCTTCTCTGCCCTCGTAGAGGCCACAGTCTACGGTACACTGGGTTTCCCCCCTGTGGAGTGTTCTGTGGCAACACTTAGGTGTCCCCATAGTGCCTCCACCTGGCGTGGCAACCCTAAGCACCCCTCCAATGCCTGTAGGTTCTTGTCTACTCCAGTGGCGGGGACCTATAGAGCTGCGGGGCAGGCTGCCACCTGTGTTTGCCATCCTTCTGGGTGTTCAATTACATGCACGAGGGTAGGGCTGATTCAGGGCTCATCTTTGAGCTGCCTGCCGTCACCGACCTTGCTCTACGAGCGACGAAGGTGACCGCACGCTCCCAGGTGATGGTGCTCCCAGTCAGGTGATGTCCACATGCGTGGTCAGACATTTCTAGCTTAACCTGGTTGATGTGCGCGAGGCTGAGTGAACCAGTTTCCTCAACTTCCCCATATCCCAGGCTGGCCTCTTCGGCGGCGCGGTCGAGAACTCTTCCCAACAGTTCTCGGCCGCCCAGAAGTGGACTGTGGCTTTTTGTCTGACCCTGCGGCTTCTGCTGCCGGCTCAGACGCCTCAGTCCGCTTGCCACCGAATGCGCCCTCCTGCGACTTCCGCCCCCTCCCGCCCGGCCCCAGCAGGACCGGGCCGGGCCGTGGAGGTGGTCGCAGGGAGGTGCCCCTGCCCGTACCAGCACCGCAGCCCCGCTGTACGCCAGGCTATGCGGCGCTCCCGTTACGGGCACCTCAGATATGGCTTGCAGTTCTTTCAGGGAGTGGTTGCAGGCCCACTCCTTCCCCCGGTGGAGGGCTGGGGGAGAATCTTTTCTCCAAAGAGCTGCATCCCATCTCTGAACACACAGAGCCGGACGGCAGTGCGCGATGCCCCTGAGCCTCGCCACTCTCGTTCCCCTCTGTCTCTGAGGGTGCGGATGACAGTGCGTGCCTTCTCCGGACCACACCACTCTCGTCCCCCTCTATCGCCAGACCCCTGGCAGAGTAGACCCCCGTGGAACGCTGGTCCTTCCCTGGTCTCCTCTGTCAGGGCGCGGAGTATGACCGTGCACACGCTCAGGGCCGCTATGCCACCCTCGACTGGGCCGGTCACTCCGCTTCGCTGCCCCTCCGCGGGGACGCCTGTGGCTCAGATGATTCCACTGGATCGGTTTTTGGGGGCTTGGTTAGAGCTCCCCAATCTGTCCCGCTGGGTCACCCGAACTATCAGGCTCGGCTATGCGATTCAGTTCGCACTGTCTCCTCCCCGCTTCAGGGGAGTACGCTTACGATGGTCGGTGGCAATGCCCCGATCATGAGAGCGGAGGTTGCCACCCTGCTGGCGAAGGGTGCAATCGAGACTGTCCCTCCAGCCGAGATGAGGTCAGGGTTCTACAGCCCCTACTTCATTGTCCCCAAGAAAACCGGTGGGTTACGGCCGATCCTGGACCTGCGCGTCCTGAACCGCACCCTTCACAGGCTACCGTTCAAGATGCTTACGCCCAAACGCATTTTCGAATGTGTTCGGCTCCAGGATTGGTTTGCAGCGATAGACCTGAAGGACGCCTACTTTCATGTCTCCATTTTACCTCGACACAGACCGTTTCTTCGGTTTGCTTTCGAGGAGCAGGCATACCAGTACGCGGTTCTCCTATTCGGGCTGGCTCTGTCACAGAGACCTAGTGCTCCGGCACCTAGCCCGTCTGGGCCTTCGGGTCAACTGGGAGAAGAGCAAACTTTGCCCCGTGCAGAGGATCTCTTTTCTCGGTATGGAGATAGACTCGGTCGCCATGTCCGCGCAGCTTACGAGCAAGCGCGCACACTCACTGCTGACTTTACTTCGACAGTTCGAGGGCAAGAGTGCAGCCCCACTAAAATTATTTCAGAGGCTCCTGGGGCATATGGCATCTGCAGCCGCGGCAACGCCACTCGGATTGCTTCATATGAGACCGCTTCAGCTGTGGCTTCGCGATCGAGTCCCGAGGTGGGCATGGCATCATGGCACGCTCCGAGTCCCAGTGACTCCGACCTGCCGTCAGACCTTCACCCCGTGGCGGAACCTCAGCTTTCTACGGGCCGGAGTTCCCCAGAACGAGTTTCCAGGCATTTTGTTGTCTCCACAGATGCCTCTGCCACGGGCTGGGGCGCCATGTGCAATGGACATGCAGCCGCGGGCTCCTGGACAGGACACCGGCGCCCTTATGCATGTCAATTGCCTCGAGTTGCTGGCAGTACGCCTTGCCCTGCACCGCTTCCATGCGTTGCTCCAGGGTCAACACGTACTAGTCCGTTCAGACAATACCGCGACAGTAGCGTACATCAACCGTCAGGGTGGTCTACACTCTCGTCGTATGTCGCAACTCGCACGCCACCTCCTCTTATGGAGTCAGAAGCACCTGAGGTCCCTTCGTGCTATTTACATTCCAGGAGAGCGGAACCTTGCAGCCGACGAGCTTTCACGGCTCCGGCCAATCTCTGGCGAATGGTGACTCCATCCCCAGTCGGTCCAGCTGATATGGGACCAGTTCGGGGACGCACAGATAGATCTGTTTGCCTCCCACGACTCATCCCATTGCGCCCTGTATTACTCCCTGTCCGAGGGCATGCTCGGCACAGACGCACTGGCGCACAGCTGGCTGCGGGGCCTACGCAAGTATGCGTTTCCCCCAGTGAGCCTTCTCGCACGGACTCTGTGCAAGATCTAGGAGGACGAGGAGCAGGTCATTTTGGTCGCCCCATGTTGGCCCACCAAGACCTGGTTCTCCGAACTGTTACTCCTCGCGACAGCACCTCCTTGGCCAATTCCTCTGAGGAAGGACCTCCTTTCTCAGAGACGGGGCACCCTATGGCACCCTCGTTCCGATCTTGGAGACTACACGTGTGGCTCCTGGACGGGACGAGGGAGGTTTGAGTACCCTGCCACCTGCGGTGGCGGCTACCATCACTTCCGCTAGAGCATTGTCCACGAGACACGTCTACGCGTTGAAGTGGAACCTCTTCGTCAACTGGTGCTCTTCTCGCCGAGAAGACCCCAGGAGATGCTCGATCAGTGTCGCGCTTTCCTTCCTGCAAGACGGGTTGGAGTGAAGGCTGTCTCCCTCCACCCTGAAGGTGTATGTGGCCGCTATCACCGCTTATCACGAGGCAGTTGAAGGTAAGTCTCTGGGAAAGCACGACCTGATCATCAGGTTCCCGAGAGGAGCGAGGAGACTGAATCCTCCTCGCCCTCCTCTCGTACCCTCTTGGGACCTCTCAGTGGTCTAAAATGCCCTGCAGAGGGCTCCCTTTGAGCCTCTGCAATCAGTTGAGATTAAATTCCTGTCAATGAAGACAGCGCTCCTGGTTGCACTGGCCTCCATCAAGAGGGTGGGGGACCTGCACGCATTCTCCATTGACGAAGCGTGCCTGGAATTCGGGCCGGCCTACTCTCACGTGATCCTGAGACCCCGGCCTGGATATGTGCCCAAGGTTCCTACCACTCCCTTCCGGGACCAGGTGGTGAACCTGCAAGCGCTGCCCCTGGAGGAGGCAGACCGAGCCTTGGCACTGCTCTGTCCAGTACGCGCCCTCCGTGCTTACGTAGACAGAACGCAGTGTTTCAGGACCTCAGACCAGCTCTTTGTCTGTTATGGTGGGAGCAAGAAGGGAAGGGCTCTCTCAAAGCAGAGGTTGTCTCACTGGATAGTGGACACCATTGCTTTGGCTTACCAACAGCAAGGTCGACCGTGCCCCCTTGGTGTGACAGCGCACTCCACCCGGAGTGTGGCTTCCTCTTGGGCTCTAGCGCATTGCGCCTCGCTGGCAGACATCTGCAGAGCTGCAGGCTGGGCGACACCGAACACATTAGGCAGATTCTATAATCTCCGAGTGGAGCCTGTGTCCTCTCTTGTACTCGCTCACCCGGCCAGTACTGGACCAGCTCAGGTGGCTTCGCTTGCTCGCCATTCCACTCCACGGACTGGATAAGTGTGATTATTCCTCAGCTGAGACTTATATTGAAGCCCTGAGTTCCTCCAGCACTGTTCATGCTGGCGCCAGTGTTATTGCCTGGGCGTCGGCTAGGTGCCTCCGTGTGCATGGTTCCTGCTAGTAACCCCCACATGTGTATTTCTACTGTAAGCCTCTCTGAGCATGTGTCTTCCCTCGGCAAGCCACCTTGCCACTCCTGGAGTTGAAATTCTAGCCACCCTACGGGTTGGTACTCCAGTGTTCCTCCATATGTAGCCCCCTTGGGCCATATGTATTCTTAAGTCCTCCCTACGGGTAGGCATACTGCGGCATATTTCCTATGAGATATGCTCCCCAGTGTACCTTGGTATTCCTGTGCTAAGTAGGACTCCTCGTCCGTGCTAAGTTCACGACAGGGGGCACTGGAAGACAGCTGTGAAGGTGGCGTGATTACACGGGGGACCCCCATTCTCCGTCATCTGACGTAACTCGGAGTGACTACGAAAGGGAACGTCTCGGTTACGTATGTAACCCTCGTTCCCTGAGTAGGGAACGGAGACGTTACGTCTTCATGCCACTTCCGCTGTACCGCTGGGTAGATGCCTGAGTTCAGTCTCGGCTCCTCAGCGAAGACATAGCTGCGTTTGCGTCCGCATCCTCCCTTTATACCCACGTGGTGAGGCGGGGATACGTTATGCAAATTCCGCAGACCCATGGCATTTCCTTGCCATTGGCTCGTTTTTTAATACTACTCAGGGAACGAGGGTTACATACGTAACCGAGACGTTCTTGAATGTTAATGCATGCTCAAGGGACTGCAGTTACTTCTTTTCCTTGCAATTTGTTAATCAGAATTAGCCTAGTCCCGAACTAACATGCATGTTTGAGTTGTTTTAACTGAAAGCAACTTGCACTGGTATATCTTAACCCTTTAGGCGCCAGAGGTTTTTTCCTAAAACGTTCGATTTTGACATCTTAATTTCAAAAGGCTATATCTTAAAAGTGATAAAAGATAGAGACTTTCTGTAAATTAGAGAAATATTAAGGATGACCCAAAGTTTATGTAGGGATTACATTTTCCCATCTAATTTGCATATTATGACGTCATATGGTGGTGGCAATCTTGGATTATAGAATTTTCATGAAAAGTCCCATGTTTAAATGATAAAATGCAGCACTTATTTCCCCCCAAAATGTCCATTACCTTCTGTATGCTATATTACACAATACTGAATGCTCAGGTATATAGTAAGTAGTAAACAAACTGTGTAAATCATTACTAATAAATGGTAGAAACAAACCGAATGCATGTAGTGGTAGAGATTTTCCATTTACTAAATACAGTAGGCACTCTTATTCCATGTATGGGGCACATATATATTATTCATATGACATACAAACACAAATAGACAAGACCTGTTTAGTTCAAACGCTCACTCGCACAGATCATGAGTGACATGATACGAGCAGCGCGGCCAGATCTGCCTCGCGCGCGCGCGCCGAGTGTGCACAGCTCGGACTACTGTCGTTGTCATTGCGACTCCTCACCCTGCCTCCACGTTGCCTCCTAACTGTCCTATGAATACTTCGACCTCGTCTAACATAGCCAGTGGCATTAGACAAAGTCTCCACCACAATACTGTCGCCGCGATTGCGGAGATGCTCTGATAACATGGCTCACTCGCACACTAGCTCCGATTTTGATCGCACTGATTCAATGCGCTCTAACTCGAACATTTTGTATAGAAACATGACGTTTTTTTGATTCGGGGATGAAGTATGACATGTCTGCCATCCAGTGGAGGGGAGGTCGAATGAAATTTGACACCCAATTTGATAAAATCGGCCGTTTTATTCAGTGCCGCATCTTGTCGAGTAAACTCGACCGTGGCGCCTAGAGGGTTAAAATTTGTCACTGCCATTGTTTTATCTCAAGATCCACACCAGTAATGTTTTTCTAAGGCACGTTTATAAAAGCTAATTATATGTCCCAATTGAACTGATGCCTAATCCTGGCTTAATATAAGCCCTGTCTGTGAAACCAGGCCATTATCTTGTTCGCTAAGTGCCCACCATCCTCTTTTAAACACCTTCGTAAGGGACAGGCAGTCCCTTTAGCCATAGCGCGTTTAGGGCATCTACTAATTCAGACTGACCTTTTAATAAACTGTTTACCGACACAGGAAATTGTATCTACTTACACTGATGATGTCACAAGGCTTTCAACACGTAGCAAAAGAACACGACGTTGTATTTTGTTTAACCTTACCTCATTGATTTAAAAAATTGCTTGTCTTTTGGAAATTGTTGCATCTTGTGTTTGTTAGGAATTATGTATAGAAATGGGTAAGAATGATGCTCTGTGACAAATGTAATGTAGTGGATGAGACAGACTGAAATATTATATTGAAATATAATCAGTTTCTATTGTAATGTATAGAACCCCCTGCATGAATTCATTAACATGAATATTTTTCATCATTAGTATTGTCAGAATCTTTCAGAATGATATTTTCCTGAGGTAGTGGTGCGTGGCACCTGAAGACAACTTGTGGTACCTTAGAGTTAGATCACTTAAAATATTGAAATGTACCGGATGCGTCTTGCTGCTTTCCCCAGATGTTATAATTTCATGTACAATGCAGAAGCCTGCAGGTCGCAGGACTTCTTAAAAATGCACTCACATAGAGTAGTGCTCTCTAGTCCCTCCCTTCAATTCACTCTGATACATGATACATTGCTCATCTATCCAACACTTTAAATGTCACAGTAGCTCTGTGGTCCCTGCAGCCAGCTTTTTTCCAAGCTCCCAGCCCCCACAGTGGAAGAAAATAACAAGAAATAAATACTGATAGAAACCTACACTGTTTTGGCTGTCAAGGACCAAAGGACAAAAAGCACTATAAAAGTATCATAAAAGTAGGCCAAATAACTTGTGCATCATAATGCAAGTATTCTGAAATAATACAAAAGCTTTGTATAAAGAACAGACCAAATTTAAGGTGTTATTCATTGAAAAAAATCATCATCAAATCTTATGGACAACTTTTATGCTCCCCCCTTTTTGTGTAGAATGACATATTATTTTACCTGGTACATACTGTATTTCATATTACTTACTGACCAATTAGAGTTGGTATTGATCAGCAGGTTGCCTGCTGTGTTGCCATTTCCTCTGTTCCTGATGTGACCTTCAGTCAGGCAGTGTCTCAGCTGCTTAGATCTGTGTGTTGTAGCCAGGTTGCTGACGCTGGCTCTAGCCCACTGGGGATGCCCCTGCTGTGTGTGTGGAATAGAACACCCATCATACCTCTCCCTGCATCATTGGCACAGACAACATCCACCATTATTGCTACTACAGCCCACTCATAAACACTCGCCCTCCTACAGTCATCCCAGAGGGAGGCTAAAAGAAGCGGCAAAGAAGACAAGAAGAAAGCAAGATTCAAAGTGGTGACAATTTTTGCCTTTGTCGTTGCATGAGTCCTTTAGATTCATGTGTGGTTGCTTCTATTCCTGTCAGACGGCTTTGCACGGCGTTGTACGCTGGCTAAATGCTCTGTCTTCAAACTTGGTGCCCTAAACTTGGTGTCTTTCATGGCTACTTTTAAGTTCATGCAAATCCCAGTTGTAGAAAGGCTTTGTTTTGTTTGTTTAGAGTGTATTTGCATTTTAATTCTAGAGAGAGAACGAAGGTCTCTCCTGCTGCTGCTCACATAAACGCTTTCAATTAGATGAGCAATGGGCGGCTCTGAGTTTTGGGTTATCGACATAAACTTTATTGCAGCCTTTCCTGAGGAAGACTACCCACACTGACATACTTCCTTGAGTTGGCCGTGCTTTTGCACTGTTGTCAATGTCAGTGGTTCACATTAAAACAGTATTAAGGTCCTTGCACACTGAGTCCGAAGTTCGCGTCCGAAATTTTCGCACGTAAAAAAAAACATATACAACCTTATGTTTTGTCAATCACGTGTGCACACTGCCTCCAAAACTTTCGTCCATCATAAAAACATTCAGATCGGGTTCGATTTTCTGCGTTTTTCACCGAATCACAAATATGAAAAAACACATACGAAAATTTCGGACTCAGTGTGCAAGGACCTTTAGTCCATCGCAGCTCTCATTTCTACTGATAATAATGTACAGTTTATCAAGTTAACTCACTTGTGATCCTTGAGACATCTGATATAGCCAAAGTGCTTATAACCGTATATTTTACAGTTTCATATCACAAACTATGAATTCTGTTGCTATTAAACATATGATCATGCTCTGACTGAGATATTATCTTTTCCCTGTGGAGACTGCTATTCCTACAAAATGTGAAACATTAGACAAATAGCACTTGGCGTGGAAAATAAGTCTGGCTCTGTTTTAAACGCTTATGTGATCTGCTCATATTTTAGTGCAAAGAATTTGTATCAAACTATATCCACCAACTCCAACCATCAGACAAAATCAGACCATTTTCTGCCTGAATTTTGAAAAATTGATGCGAGATTGCATCCTTATGCGAGCATGACTAACAATTTCACTCTTGGAAAGAAGCAACCTTGCAAGAGTTATGAATCTATATGCATATGAGCTATATACGAGTGCGAGAGGAGAGAAGTTGGAGTTAGCATGATAGTAATGCTTATGAGTTTTTCACAATTGCTGCTGGATTGTTATTGCTGTAAAGTCCTTCTACTGATTTGGGACTAAATCACTTCTTCTTTCATAAAGCAGTTTACAAAGTTGGCAGAGAACTATGAATTTGGAAACGCACCAGTGTAAGAAATTGACCAATTTCCGATAATTATTTTCATGGTCAATAATTGATGTGATGGTCAATAAGTTTTGAACTGTAGTGTATATTGACAAAATTGACATTTTGTGTTCCACAGAAGAAAGTTTATTATAATATTTCACAAAATCTCAAATTTTATATTAAACTGCAATCAAGCATTAACTTTATACAGTAGAAAAGAAAATGTAAAAAAAAATGATATTGTTTACTTTCAGTATTGTATTAATTATTTTATACCAAAAATATGTGAATATTGTTTGATATTGATGGTCTTGTATTGTGCATGCCATAGTTAAATAGTTTATCAGACCATAGTAAAAGGGGCAAATATAAAATAAGATATCCCATTTTTATTTTTGCTCTATGAGTATACAGCATTTCAGTAACAGCTGCAGTTCCAGCATTCAGATTTACTCAACAGCAGCACAATGATTCTAGCCTGCAGCGCTTTCCATCTGTGCCTGGCAGTCCGTATTATCCCAAAGTGATAATCTTTATCAATGTTTTTTAGGTGATCTATATTTGGGATTGAAAAGGGAGATGGGTGGATTCATTTTGATTGAGTGAGACATACAGAAGTGGTTCATGGGTGCCACTTAACCTAGATTAAGCCACAGGGCTAATGCCTTATCCCATGGGCTCAGCCTGCCAGCCATAGTGGCGAGAGTGGGATCAAATCTGGAAAATCCTGCAGAAATGGGCCCTACTATTGCATCCCCTGACCCGCTAAAACCCTAGAGGTCTAGATAATGCGGATCTCTGGCGTTAATCCCCCCTTAGCTTAACTTGCTTGGGATATGTGGTATCCAAAGCACCCAGGTTTATCGCCACTGTGCCCTTTAATCTGGGTTAAATGACATGGGAATGGTGTCTTTAAATGGCTGCCCATCCATGACAGGAAACTGTCTTCGAGGTGAGAATAGGAACCACTGTTTTTTTTTAACCCCAATGAGTCATTACCCTTGTTTGGGGGCTCTCTTTTTGGCAACATCCTCTCATTGGTAGAGCTTCTGTGTTTTACTGTTTTTAAAAGTGACAAAGAATCTATTTAAGGTGGCATTTCTAACTCATGAAGTTTATAAAGGCAGGAGGATAAAATTCTTAAAATAGGCAATGAATGTGAGTAATCTGATGCCTTTTAAATCAGTACAGCATTTGTAGACAGACTATTGTAATTTGTATGTTCTGCGGTGGATTAACCCTCACATCCGGTACGCAGCCAGGCCCAGAGCCCAGCCAGCCAAGCTACACGGAGCGAACACCAGAGCACACGCCCATGCCAAAGAATAGGGCAGAGCAAGCCATCACCTCAGAGCCTCACAAGATGTCTGACCAGTGCTGCGTTCCAGTCCACTTTTAGACACGCACTTGCGAACTTCCCTAAGCACTTCCCCTCGGGGGAATCCCTGCTGCCATTTTGAAGTGCTTTCCACTTCGTGAAGTGGACGAGAGAAGTTTATATGGACAGACCCTCGCTCCCTCGATTTTGACCGAGGGAATGAGTTTACTTCATATGTACACTTTAGACAGCTCCACATATCACAATGCAACACGATTGTGACCTCACCGCATATCTCGTCTAATCACCATCCCCACAAACAACTCTTATGTTATGATATATTAATAATGTTTTTTTTAAACAACCCAAACACATCTATCTACATTTGGATGCGACTTTACACAAATTCTTAAAGGGAAACATTTTTTAAATAATAAATCAACTCCATAGCTGACTCTAAGTGATCAAGGGCTTAGGACGTTCCAATTCAGCCCATTGCAGTTTCCGCCAGTAGTGGGCACTCATGCAACATAAGCAATGACGTACATCCAAGTGAACAAGACGGAGGGAAGTTAGCGAGTGAAGGGCATGACAATTTTGGACTGGAACACAGCACAGGTGTGTAAACCGGCAACATCGTCTACCGTAGGAATGCTTGTGTAGTATGAGGGAATAGAGGAAGACACCACCCACACTCTCACCACTGATGGTGAGCTGCTACTGACCTTTTGGTGGATATTTTGAGAATTTGGATGATTTGAAATTCCCTGTTTCTCCCATCCCCGCTGGTCCCACCCAACATGAACTCTCCTGTGCCCCCAATGGTCCCGCCCCGCATGAACTCTCTTGGCCCTACCCAGCTCAGAGTCTTCTGTGTTCCCATAATTCACTCACAGCCCCTCTCTCTCACCTCCTCTTCCAAAATCAGCCAGTTCCTCTGCCCCACCTCCGCTTTTTCCCTTTCGACTTCTCTCTGTGTGGATCTGCCTTGGGTCTTCGGGTCTCCAGCTTCACCCAGTCAAGAAGATCCCCCGGCTCCGCCTCCAGCCACTGTTCCCCTCCCTCGGCCCGTCACCCCGAGTCCTCTGCCTTGGCTCCTCCCTCCCTCGGCTCCACCTCTGACCATCTGACTTATGGCTCCACTGGGCTCCCTTGATCCTCCGGCTCTACCTCCATCGGAGATCCCCTCACCTCGCCTGCACCACGGTCTGCTGCACCCCGTCTCTCAGCCCCTACGGCTCCATCTAGCTCCGCCCTCCCTCTGGCTCCACCTCGTCCCTCAGTGACTCCGGTTCCACCTCAGCCCTTCAGGATCCTGGTTCTACCTCGGGGGGTCATCGCTACGGATCCGTTGCAGACTCCAAAGCCTGTGGTGTCATGCTGGTCCATCTGCTCTCTGTCCACGCTCTGGGCTCCCTCTCCCTCTCCACCGGCTCTGTCTCCACCCATTGTCCCCATGGCTTCATCGAGGAAATCTCCACAATGGCTCATCCGTCCCTCTACTCCGCTGTGGAGCATTGTACTGACTGGACTCTGGGTTTCTGCCAAACTCCTCCTGCTCCTGGCTCCTCCCACCCTCCACTCCCCCATGGACTGTTCTACCTGCCCCTGACTGTTTTCGTCCCTCTCCTGTTTCTCGTCCTCCTCAGGAACCATGTAACATGTATGTTCTGTTTAGTTCCTGTTAAGCCTACCTGAGTTTATACTTTGTTTCCTTGATAACTCATTAGTTTATCATTCTGTTCTGCTGTTTATTTCCATCCCTCTGTATATATAGTCCCTGTTTTGTTCAGTTCCATGTCCGATCTCGTTTATGTATATGTTGAAGCTACATGGATTTATCATTAAAAGTCTGTTCACCGGTTCTAATCTCCTTTGTCGTACACATTCCTTTTTAACAACCTATCATGACAACTATACAATAATTGGATTTTTTATATATATATATATATATATTTTTATATTTTACTTATTTGAAAACAAAAAAAGCTAACTAATGCTGTTTCAAATTAAATTTAAGTTTGTTGCGTACTGTATAACATATGCTGTACACAGTATATACTCCTGGAAAAATTCTAATTGTATATATTATTTTTTTGCTGTAAAAATGTCATGCATTTTTAGAGTTTAGGCAGATAATGATTGGGGAAAAAAATAGTCATGTTTAATATAATTTTTTGTTCATGATATGCAAGAACAAGGATACAGAACTTCAGTGGGTAGTCTTTTTTTTTTTTTTTTTACTTTTTTTTTTTGCAAGCAACATATTAATATCTTCAAATATTATATTGTAGTTGTTGTTTCACAATTGTACATTGTTTTGAGGGCTCTCTCTGCCCTCCTGCAGCCTTTGATGTCTTTGCGCATTCTCACCATTCAGAAATGCACAAATGTAATTTGGCATAAATGTAGGTATTTTACTCATGCAGAACATTTGACATTTTACATGCTACATACAGCAGAAATAGTAAGAGTTGTATGGAAGTATGCTATTGTGAACATAAAAGAAGAGTTTTGTACTGCAACAGTGTTTGCTAAATTTGTGTTGGACAGTGAATATTGTCAAATTCTTATAATAGGTGCACAGTTGTAATTCTTTGTGGCTTCTGTTATTTTGAGTTGTTGCGGTTTTACAAACATCTCACAGATTCGTTTTAAAGTTCAGGAGCAGTAAACATGAAAGTGGATAGTTGCACTCTCACTTAGTCTTCTTGAATTAGACAGTGGAGCAGGGAGATTTTGACACTGACTTGCTGGACTCTCTCTCTCTGTTTACCAAATCCGTCTGACAGCTCCCATGACAGTGTAAAGCCAACAGAGGCAGCTGTCTTTGCCTCATACACAATGGCTATGCAAAAAGCACTAAATTGTATTCATATTGCAGTGTAATAGCTGGGGGAAACTACAGCAATCTATTGTAGATAGTTTATCCTCTATCAACTGTTGCAAATTATTAATTTCTCATGTTCTTCATGTATATGCAGCTATTAAAGGTGGTGTTATTTTTTTAAATGTTAAAATACTTAATGTTTTTGTTAAAATACATGTTCATGGTGTTTAAACACTGATATGTGTCCACAGTGTGTGTAAACAACCAGCCTATAATGGTAAAAATCCACCCACTTCTTTTTTTTTTTATAATCCCCATAAATCAGAAGCAGTGTCTGTAAATACGCTGTTCCAGATTTCTGCTCTGATGGTGTTTCTAATACAATTGCTATGGGAGTGATGGAAAGTTGACATCTTTCTCTCTTCTGACTGCCTTTATCAATCTCTTCCTTTTTTTTTTTTACTCTTTTTTTTAAGTTGTGGAAATACTATTATGGAGTTTTTCTTTTGCTATTTGAGCAAATGTGAACACAAAAAATATATATTCAATGTAGTCTCTCTTTCACCGCTATAGAAGTTTATCCAACTATGACGACTTCCGCTTCTGAGAAACCCGTAAATGTGAAAATGATTAATTAGCATAGATCCCGCCCTGAGTGAGCCCCACATAGTACGCCATGTTTATATCCTTGCTATAGCACCTATTGATATAATGTCTGCGCCACATAAACTTTACAAATGTTCTGTTTATGGATGTACCAATGAACATAAGAGTGTCCATAGACTCCCGGCATTTGAGCCACTGAGGACACAGTTGATGAATTTAATTTATGAAGGAAATGTGCAGAAGAAATTAGGTAAAGTGTTATGTTTGTGCAAACCATTTTACGGACTGCTTCGCAAACGAAGGTCAGTTCAACACTGGATTTGCAAAAGTTGATTCTGAAAGATGGCTCGATACCAACTGTTTGTGCTTAAACTTCATATCCAGAACAAGTAAGTATCGCACTTCATGCTGTAGCATGCTGTAAGGCTAATGTGGATAAAGATTAATATGTACATTATAACTGTAATTAAACAAAACATGTTTTATCTTCATGCAGCATTTATTATCTGGCTCTGTAGGCGTCCTACTACAGTTCCCACGTAAGCACAACAATTTATTGATGATCATGATAGAAAACGTCTCGGTTACGTATGTAACCCTAGTTCCCTGAGAGGGAACGAGATGCTGCGTCAAACGCTGTGGGAACGCCCCTGCGTTGTGCGTCATGAAGCACGTATGGAATCAGCCCAATGGAGAGACGGAACGTCATAGGCGAGTGACGTCATCGACCAGGAAACTATAAAGCACCCCAAAAACACAAGCGCATCAGCTTCTGATAGGCCTGAAGGAAGTGCTAACGGGAGTGCCGGGAGTATGGCGGAACGACGCAGCGTCTCGTTCCCTCTCAGGGAACTAGGGTTACATACGTAACCGAGGCGTTCCCTTTCAAGGGAACTTTGAGCTGCGTCAAACGCTGTGGGAACGCGAATACCCACGTCGCCATAGGAGCAAGTGACCGTCATGTGAGATCTAGCGCACAGCGGACGAGAGCACCTCCACCCCAGGGGTAGAGCTTAAGTCTAAATCATAGAACTTAATAAACGTATGCGGTGAAGACCATCCAGTCGCATCACAAACATCACTCAGGGAAACTCCTGACAATAAAGCTTTGGATGCAGCCATACTCCTAGTAGAGCGGGCTGGTACAGCCAAAGGTGAAGGCTGACCAGCCGACTCAAAAGCAAGTGAGATAGCCTCGACCATCCACTTGCTCATTCTCTGTTTAGACGCAGGACACCCTTTCCTGGGTGGCCCGAAACATACAAATAAATGTTCTGATTTCCTCCACAGGGCAGCTCTGTGGATATAAGCATCTAACGCCCTCACTGGGCAGAGCAAATTAAGTTTCTCCTGGTCTGACGACAGAAATGGAGGAGGACAGAAAGCCTGCAGAACTGTAGGTCTAACAACATTAGTAGGGACCTTAGGAACATAACCTGGCCTAGGGTATAGAAAAGCCTAACCATACCAGGCGAAAATTCCAGGCACGAACTGCTGGCCTCAGCCTCAAAGTGCCACGAAGGAAACGAGTTGTAAGCGGGTGTCTCCCAAGAGAAACTCCACTGAAAGGGACGTGGTAAGCAGCCAGTGCCGCCACATACACCTTTAGTGTGGAGGGGGATAACCCTGTGGAGAAACGCTCCTGCAGGAATTCCAGCACTGCACCCACTGGGCAGTTAACTGGGTCCTACAGGTGTTCTCCACACCAAGAAGTGAAAAGTTTTCACTTCAAAGGCATAAAGCTTCCTCGTGGATGGAGCTCTGGAGTGAAGGATGGTCTCAACAACCTCGGTTGAGAGACCGGAATCTAAGAGCTGGGCCCCCTCAGAGGCCAAGCCCACAGTTTCCATAACTCTGGGCGGGGGTGAAATATCATGCCGCCCGCCTGAGAGAGTAGATTCCTCCTGACCGGGAGCTCCAAAGGAGAGCCGTCCAGGAGAGAAACCAGGTCCGCAAACCATACTCGGGCTGGCCAGAACGGGTATACTAATAGTAGGCTGACCCCGTCCCGGCGAACCCTCTCCAGAACTCCTGGTAGCAGAACAATCGGGGGAAAAGCGTACAGACGTGACCTCGGCCACGACTGCACCATAGCGTCCAACCCCAGAGGGGCTGGATGACTGATGGAGAACCACAGACGACAGTGCGATATCTCGTTGGAAGCGAATAGGTCCACCTCGGTGCGACCGAAACTCAACCAAAGGAGCTCCACCACCTCGGGGGTGGAGTCTCCATTCCCCCGGCCTCGGCCCCTGCCTCGACAGGGTGTCTGCTACCACATTCAAATACCCAGGGAGATACATTGCTTTCAGTGATAGTAACTTCCCTAGGGACCACAGGAGGACCTGACGGGCCAACTTGTAAAGCCGGCGTAACCGCAGGCCCCCCGACTGTTATATAAGAGACCACCGACGTGTTGTCTGACTGAACTAGCACATGATGACCTCTCAGGTCTGCTAGGAAGTGTTTCAGAGCCTGAAACACTGCCAACATCTCTAGACAATGTATATGCCATGATAGATGATGGTCCTGCCACAGACCTTGGACTGGACGACAGCTCATGACCGCCCCCCACCCTGTGAGGGAAGCATCCGTCGTTAGCTTTATGCGACGACAAAGAGCCCCCAGCACAGGATCTTTGGATAGGAACCAAGTTTCTTTCCATAAGACCAGAGCACGAAGGCAGCGCCGCGTGACTTTGATCGTGCGGATTGGATTTCCCCTCGGGGAGAATCCCTTGGTCCTGAGCCACCCCCGCAACGATCTCATGTACAACAGGCCAATGTATAACGTTGGACACTGCTGACATCAAACCCAACAGTTTCTGAAACCGCTTTACAGTGATTAGCTGGCCTAGCTTTACTGTTTCAAGGCTGAAGAATTTAAGCAATGCGGGGTCCCAGAAAAGTGGTCTCCTGAGAAGGAGATAAAAACTTTTTTTTGCGTTCAGCCTCAACCCCAACTTCCTGATATGCGCGAGGACGACATCTCGATGTCGAACCGCCATCTTCTCCGTAAAGTACGGGGAGATAGCTAGACCAAACGGAAGAATGGAAATGTTGAAGTAAGCGTCCTTTAGATCTATCAATCGTCCTTTAGATCTATCTATCGTGACAAACCAGCCCGGGGAGATACGGGGAGACACGGGGAGATACGGGGAGATAGCTAGACCAAACGGAAGAATGGAAATGTTGAAGTAAGCGTCCTTTAGATCTATCAAGCGTCCTTTAGATCTATCTATCGTGACAAACCAGCCCTCGGACCTGATTTGTGACACGACCTGCTTGATAGTGAGCATCTTGAATTGAGCTTCCCTACCGAGCGATTTTATAGGCGCAAATCTAAAATTGGACGCAACCCCCCATCCTTCTTTAGAACGATGAAATATCGGCTGTAATAACCTAGCTCCAAACTCGGAGGAGGAACCCATTCTATAGTCCCCTTTTGAAGGAGCGTTTTCACCTCTTGTTCCATTACCAGAGCCTGCTCGGGGCCCACACTATGGGCAGAACCCCTCTGAGTTTCGGTGGACGACACCTATATTGGATCGCATAACCTCTTACTACTGTCTGCAGGACCCACTGAGATATTCTTGGAAGGCTTTTCCACTCTGCCAAAAAAATTCTACTAAGGGTACCAGTCTCTCGAGACTGGTCTCTTGTGTAATTTGAGCAGCAAACACAGCGCCCAGTAACGGCGCACCGACAGGGAACAACTGGTTTGACCGCTCTGAGACCCTCCTCAGAGGGAGCGAGCGTCCCTCGGGAAAGCCCCCTCGAGAGCTGACTGGGCATGCTGCACTCCCAAACAAACAACACAAAGAACGTGTGTATCCCCGTTAGATAGCGCGAGCAGGGAGGAACACACTTCTTAAATGCTGTTCGCTCGCCATAGTCTCTCATACAAAATTGTTTGTGTGGTGTAAATGTGATAACTCCTTACTAGCAAATACTAAAGACAGGCACAGTGTTTACACTCAGACAGATTCACATATAGCGTGACTGAAGGCACAGAAGCTGATGCCTTGTGTTTTTGGGGTGCTTTAGTTTCCTGGTCGATGACGTCACCCGCCTATGACGTTCCGTCTCTCCATTGGGCTGATTCCATACGTGCTTCATGACGCACAACGCAGGGGCATTCCCACAGCGTTTGACGCAGCTCGAAGTTCCCTTGAAAGGGAATGCTAATTGATAAAGTTAACTCATCAACTTGTAACTTATTCTTGGGTCTCTCCATATGTGTCCCACTCCGGTTTGAACATACTCTATAAGGCTGAGCACCACTACTGACCATTTCTGACATTTTGGCCGCGTGAGATTCTCCAGTTTTGTTGTTGCAGGAGTATCCGAAGCAGGAGCTGTAAATGCTCCGCCCTCTTCTTGAAAGGGGGCGGGGAGCAGCAGCACATTTGCATTTAAAGGTATAATGTTTGCTCATAACAAAATAGGGGCAAATTGTACATGCTATAATAAATGATCTGTCAGGTATTTGAGCTGAAACTTCACATACACATTCTGGGGACACCAGAGACTTATATTACATCTTGTAAAAAGAAGCATAATGGGTCCACTTTAAAAGTAATATTTTGCACACTTTTATTGATAAATATTCAATATTTGAAATATGGATTACTCTTAATATATTTTAAACTGAATATTGGTAAACAAGATCCCACACATACTTGTCAACAGGGCCGTGGCACCCCTCTCATAAATAGTTACAAAAAATAAAGTTGCATACTGTTGAACATCATATAATAACTTAACACTTTTCAACACTATAGACTTTATGGCTTTCATACCAATTAAATTAAATCAGTATCATAAAATCCATCTTACCATTTATCAAAATCCATTTACACTGCAATTACAATTCCACAAATAATTTAGATCGTATGAGATGAATGTTCTAAACGTAGCATTTTAAATATATGTTTGGGGAAAATAAAATATACTATATGAACTATATGAAACTAAAACCTTCAGTAAGTGGCGGCAAGTCTTAATAAGTCAATCATAGAATAATTTATTCAACCGATTCGTTCAAACAGGCTGATTCATTTATGAATGGAGCAAGTGACTTGTTGATATGGGAAAAATAGTATGAGTAGTATGTGGCTCCGAATTGAGCAACTGTCTTTATAAATGGGTCATTGAATCATTGACTCACCTGATTTGTTTAAAAACGCATACAAAAATAATTCAAGAATGAAACATCACTTTATGCTCCAGGGAGACACAACTGTTCTGCTGTTTGTAAATATTTTTGTTAGTAAAATAAACCAGCAACAGTACAAATTGATAATATTGTGTCTAAAAATAATACATTAATATGATAGACTTATTATTTAACTGTTGTATAATTTGCAATCGTGCTGATATTTAGGAAAATAGCAATAGAACATGGATTGTGTAACATTGCTCAACTATATTACACAAAAAACAATAACTCATACAAGGGCAAATCATATCTTGAATTTTGGGGGCATTTTTATTATTTTTAGTGGCATTTTCGACCTTGCACAGTGCTATTTTATGCCAACACCAGACTAGCTTGCTTGTTTGTTAAAGGGTTAGTTCACCCAAAAATGAAAATTAAGTCATTAATTACTCACCCCCATGCTGTACCAACCCCGTAAGGCCTTCGTTCGTCTTCGGAACACAAATGAAGATATTTATGATTAAATCTGAGAGGTTCATGACTGCTACATAGGCTCCCTAAGGGAATGACACCGGACGGCCCAGAAAGTCAATGAAGAAAATGTTTAAATATTCCATGTCGCAACAGTGGCTCAACTATAAGTTTATCAAGCAACGAGAATACTTTTTGTGCGAAAAAACAAACAAAAATAACGACTTTATTCGACTATTCCTTTTCTTCCTTGTAGGCCTGAAACGAGACTTCAAGAGATTTCCACGACGTGCACGCGTGAGAACTTAACTGAAGTAGTTCAAGGAGATCGCAATTCTCGCGCATGCGTCGTGGAAATCTCTTGAAGTCTTGTTTCAGGCCTACAAGGAAGAAAAGGAATAGTCGAATAAAGTCGTTATTTTTGTTTGTTTTTTTGCACAAAAAGTATTCTCGTCGCTTGATAAACTTATAGTTGAGCCACTGTTGCGACATGGAATATTTAAACATTTTCTTTAATGACTCTCTGGGCCGTCAGGATTCAATCCCTTAGGGAGCCTATGTAGCAGTCATGAACCTCTCAGATTTAATCATAAATATCTTCATTTGTGTTCCGAAGACGAACGAAGGCCTTACGGGGTTGGTACAGCATGGGGGTGAGTAATTAATGACTTAATTTTCATTTTTGGGTGAACTAACCCTTTAAGCTTAATGGAGAGCTATTGCCTAAGTCAGGCTGATTGTTTTGAGATGTTTTAGTGGTTTAATTTAACAGCAATGACAAACAGTGACGTGATTTTGGGCGAACGTGATTGATACCTTACTGTCATCAATGAAGGCAGATCCAGGGAAAAAAGTTACCGGACCGGATGACGTGTGTGGCTTTGAAGTCACCATGAAATCAAAATGGACTCTTCTTATTTTTTTATAGAATATTGCTGTGTTTATTATAAATAATCTTTTTTATTTTTTTTATTCGTGTGCCCTTGTCATCTTTAATCAAAATAACTTCCCCTCCCTCTTGCAATGACATCTTTTCTCTTCTCTGATGACGTGTTTCTCTGTGTGAGGTAATCGCAGCAGCAATAGAAAACTACAATAATTTTATCAATTCCCGATGGACAAAATCAAGTACCGCCCTATGTTTTTTTCTTGTTTGAGAAGCATCACTCGGATATATGTTAAAATGGGAAAGAAAAGATTAACGCAACTTCCGTTTCATGCTGACTTTAGGTCTGATTATGGCAGGACATGGTTCATTTTGCCTTAAAGATTGTTTTGCTGCTGTTGTCACTTCCTTTGTTTTACCCACATTTGAAATGCATCCCTCCAGAGGATATATTACAACCTCATTCTGTCCTGCTTATCAGAGTTCGCTGTTAACCAAGGGAACTTTCATACCAACAGTTGCAACAATCTACAGCTTTTCCCCCAATGACTAGGTGTGTATGGCACAGAAAGGGAGACCTGAGTTGGCTGGCACCCTCATATTGTTCCAAACCTGTATGAATTTCTTTTTTATCCATACAATGGAAGTCAATGGTCACCAAAACTGTTACGAACATTCTTCAAAATATCTGCTTCCGTGTTCGCAGAAGAAAGAAGATCATACAGGTTTGGAAAAAATGATGATGAGTAAATGATGACAGATTTTTTTTAATGCAAATCTTCATCACTCATCCAGCGTCAGATTGGGAAAAAATTTGAGAGTAGCCAGTATATAATAGCTATTCCCTATGATTTACCTCCTCACTGCACAGTTGAGCTTTGTTGTCTGGCTAAATAATGAGATTGTGATTTGTGAATATGGAGCGTCACAGGCAGAATTGTAATCTGTGTCTCCCCTATGGGCTTTATTAATAGGTGAGCCAGAATGAGAGAAGGCTTAAGCCTCTGTACGATTCAGTATGGCCTAGATGCGGCATTTCTCTGACCCACATCCAATTCACTACCGGCTCCACCGTGTACTGTACAGCAGGCTCTTTCTCTTCCATTATACCAGGAATGAATGGTTCTGAATCTCCATTAGAAAAACTCACTGTGGCATGTTGCATTCTTCCACCCCCTTTGGACTAGACGTGCAAACCAAAAGCAATGATTTAGTCTTTTGATAGTATGGAGGAATTGCTTGGCATGATTTTGACACTATAAGTGACAACATGGGGGGGGGGGGGGGGGGGGGGGGGGGGGGGGGGGGGGTTATCAGCTAGGTGTAATGATACTTATTCATATATATATATATATATATAATTAATAATTTATTAAATTTTTGTTGCTGTGTGTTGAATGAAATCTTGCCAGGTATATGTAGCCGGTTTATAAAAACAATAAGCCCAGTGAATCCGTGGTTTACAGTGATTTTAGAACAGCTATGGTGTTGTTTGGCATGACACAGAACAATGTTCTTGGGGCTTTGTTAAATTCCGCACAAACACAACTAAAGCTAAAGCTAAATGTTGCAGCTATCCCCTCCTGTTGCAGATCTCCTACTACTTATTTTTACCCTAATGTGTGCATGCATTGTGTCAGTGTGATTCATCTTTCGCGGTATCTTCTACTTGTGTTCGCTTGCTGCCCCAATGCTTTATAGTTTCTTGCTCTCCAGTCAGCAGCTGTTGTCCAGTCCGAGTCAGATGGCGCTGGGTACAGACTGACCTTGAGCTGCTGAATCCCACAGTTCTGTTCTGTCGATTTGGGGTGGTTAGAATGAGCCCAGCGTGCTGACAGACAGACTGCCCAGTAACAAACCTCATCAAACAAGGCCAGACAGTGACACCGTGTTCCCAGAGACCGCCTTCAGCACAGTCGGCGGACGGGAGCAAACATCATTGCCACAATCAGATCCATTATCCCCCATCCGTCACAGAGCAAACAGCCAGCATCCGTTACAGGCCCGCAGGATCACCGCTGACTCTTCAGCTTATCCGCGCACTCACATTAAAGGCCCTGCAGGGGAAATATTATGAATGCATTACGCCAGCTGTGAACAGCTCATCCAAACTGTTGTGTGGGTGTGCATCGGTGTGTGTGTGTGCACACAGTTTAGAGGAAATACACCAGTGTAATGAACATAGATCAGAAGATTATGAAATTTGAATGTCAGTTATATACGGTTTTGCCATGTTTTGGTTGCGTATGAACAAACATTTTGAGGTACCGATACAGTGTACAAACAGTATTAAGGACCTGCGCCTGGACACGACGACAACGCAGTCCTGAAGTGTCAACTAGTCTCTCACCTGTGAAGGCCTCCTTCCCTTCCCTTTACCCCTGTACAGATAAAACGCTGTCAAAATAATTCCAGTTCACATGACTACGCGGAAATTCGATTAATAATTCTGTATTAGGGACTGTTCGGTATTTATGGAATGGACCACCGGAGGAAAATAGGGGAGGGTAATGTCTTTTTATTCTTTGTTGAGGGGAAGGTCATCCAACTTTTTTTAGTCTAGGGGGAGGGTCACCCAACTTTTGTATTTTTGAAAACAGCAACATTTCAAAGTGGCTTGTTTGGTGCATATTTTTTCATGTAGCTCTCTCAGTATCGGCCACCCATCGCTAGCAGATTGGTCTGACCCAACAAAAACCAGACGCGAAAGATAAAGTCCAGTTTGGCACTGTTTGACAGTGCGCGCGCAATGAAATGAAACGACAATGAAATGTTTACCCGGCAAAGCTTTAAAGTACGTGCAAATAATGAACTTTTGTGATTGCGAATAGGTGCAGCGTCCTGTGAGTGTAACTCCTGCATTAACATGTGATGTGTGAATGTACGTCGAGTTTTACAGTATTGGGACTAACTTGTGTATACTTTCGCCTGGCTCCGCAGCGCGATCTTCCGCGGCCTGCGCACGCACCTCCCCAATCGGACGAGGCGTTTATATTTGACGCGCTCGCCGTTGTATTATTCTGTGAAACGACAGGAGGCGACTCGGAGTAATTGCCCTCTAAACCATTAGGAATCAGCGGTGAGAAGAATGTACACGCATGAATGTATATTTTAGTACACTTCACCAAAACCACGCTACAAATGAATCGTGTAAAGGCTGTAAACCTTGAGATTATTACTTGTAACATTAGAACAAAATTAATTAATTTGAGAACATAGCCTATACAACTAAATTAACGATAACTTGCATATTTTCTAATTTTACTAAACATTTTCATTTAGTTTCGAGATTTTTTTTTTTTTATAAAACATGGACCATAATTAAAAGGGCTTATGTCTGCTATTGTAGGCTCATTTTGTAAATTTAAGCAACTAGCTAGACGCACAAACTGGGTGCCGGTGTGATGAGACATAGGCTATATACCGGCCAGATTCGGTTCAAAGTCGTGAATCTTCGGATGCAAAGCCGTGCGCGCTGTTACAAAATCTGCCGTGCACACCGCCAAGCGAAATGGGCCCTTGCGCACCTTCGTGCTCGTGCGGACGCGGCGAGTATTAACCAAGCTTGAGGCACCAGAACTGCAGCTGATAGAATGTGCGCTGTAGCACGATACTACCATATTTCTTCAAAAGCAGAACGTGGAGACATTAAATCATCCACAATCAAAAATCGTGATATCGCATAAGCACAAGTATAAAACGACTGTTATCATGTCTGAAAACAAACACAAGTAATGGAGTTTACAAAACTGAATCGCACGCGTGCTACAGTGGTAGGCCTACATTTATTCATCGCACAGACCAATCTTTTCGTAGATATATGTCGCACAGTACAGCCCTGTACAGGACCCTTTTTAATGAACGTTTGGTGTAGGTCTACTAGGCATAGATATCTTAACATCTTTGCCAAGTGCAAACCAGCACAGAAGTAATCAATAAATTACCGGGGAGGGTCATGCCTTTTTTCACAATCATTTTGGAGGGTCATAGAAACATTTATTGGTGGCGAAGGGAGGGTCAAGTCTGTTTTGACTATAGATCTCAAAACTCCTACAGTAGCCCCTTAAATAAAAAGCAAACAGTCCCTTATACATTTTTAAGGCTAGACAAGTAATTTGTTGAGGTCAATTTGTAAAGAAAGAATACACTCACACACACACTGAGTGCACACACTCAGATTCAAACGCACATACCTATAGACTAAACAAGTAATATGCATGTGCACGCTGTCACAGGTTTGCGTTTTTGAAGTTCTTTTTTTTTTACATTTTTCAAGGCTTGCACCTTGGAACCTATTTCAAGGTTTGCGCTCTCGAGCCAGCAGGCACTGTTGTTGTGCGAATGAGCGGGCTGGAGCGCATTAAGAAGGGTTTTCTGTTAGAACTATGTCGTGCTAGCGGCCCCTAATAACTAATGATATTTGCAATGGAAGTGAAACAATCAAAACTAACTTTAGCTGGACAATAACTTTATTCTAGAGCTGCTGTAAAGCCAAAACAATCTCTGTTACTTTAATTTCCTATTATCACTGTAAAACTGCTTTGAAACAATCTATATTGTTAAAAGCGCTATATAAATGAAGGTGACTTGACTTAAAGCATGAATGGTTTGTGTAGATTCAAAACATCTTATTGCATTTATAACAACATGATTCATACAAGTATAACGCTGGTTTTCTCAGTGTTAAAGCTATAATTCATTGACAGGAATGTTTTTATAGGAACAACAACAAAAAAATGTATATCACAATGTGCATTGGATTTATTTGTGTTCAGGTGTTAGTAAACATTTAAGAGAAAGTTCACCGAAAAAATTAAGTCTGTCATTTTATCACCCTTGAGCCATTTCAAATATGTATGCTGTTATTTTTATACATGCAAAAGGAGAATTTGTGGAAAAAAAATGTATGCATTTTTGTTAATGAACATGTCCGTCAAACTTAAAGGCACCATTCACCCAAAATGAATATTATTGTCATGATTTACTCAACTTTATGTTGTTCCCATCCTGTATGACTAACTTTCTTCTGCTGTGGAACATATGAGATTAAATTGGAAGAACATTGACTTTCATTATAGGCACAAAAAAAAGATGGAAAATAATGCAGGTTTGGAATGACATGAAGGTGAATAAATGATGGCGTATCTTTCATTTTTAGATGATCTATTTAGTAAGCACAACATTTTTTTTAAGTAGGCATGGTCCATATGACTCATGCACTAGGTTTTTACTAAGTCTTCTGAAGACATATGATGGCTTTATGAGAGGAACATTCCCTTCACTGAATCTCACACATCAGCCCCATTCTTGGCGCCAGGATTACAATCATTAATGCCAAATCTCACTGGTTTATATCTGTCATTTCTCAGCATATGGTGCCATTTTGAAGAATAGCTTTTGAAAACACCAAGAGAGGGATTTCTTCCCCCTTTAATAACGAAAAGCTATCGTATGACTCCAGAAGACTTATATAATATAATGAACTGTGTGGACTACTTTTATAATAGTTTTCATTTTGTGATGAACTCTTCCTTACTTCGTAAGTCTTTGTTATAGGACGGTGTATGCCCAGACTTGCCATTGGCATGAGGGAACAGCATGTTTTTTTTGTGTTAATGGCTTTCCATGCTTCCCCTCGCTCAGTGGCTCATTTGACATGACTGCCTAATGCTTTCCACAGTGCTGATCTTGGATCAGAGTTGACGTTTGCTCAATACTCGGAAGCTGCACTGCTGCTGCTAAATCCTGAACTGAACAGTGACAGTTTAGCACTGCTGCTTCTGCAGACGTGTCCCTATAAAGACCTCTGAATAGTTGAGGTTAGAGGTTTGGCTTCTTCTGAGGGAAATAAACTGTTGTTAATGAGATTTATTCAGATATTTATGAGAGCTGAAAAGACAATAATATGCACAATTAATGTGCACAAGAGACTATAGCTGTAATAACTCAGCCGTTGCAATAATTTGCCTCACTTTGTTTGTTTCTAATATTAGCTTCTTTATTTCATTATGATATAATTGGGTACATTTTTGCAGTCTTATTAGTTTTTTTATTACTGTTTTTCCTCTGTTAGTTATATAAGCCCTGTGATAATTTTCATTTCAAATATTAATTATAGCAGTATTATCCACAGTTAGAGTAAATAATCTTTATTATTTTAATTTTAAGTCCAAGTGCTTGTCTGATTTTAAATGGGTTGTTGGAAAGAAGATAATACAGAGGCCTCGAAGCATGAAAATCCTCTCTTGATTTAAAAGGAAACAAAACACCAAAGCCTGGATCAATGGCTGTTCCTTGGAGCGGCCCTCTCCAGCTTTATGAGAATGGATTGTGTGATTTTGACAACATGTCTGTCCATCCTGTGACCTTGTCACTTAGGGCTCTTCCCTTTGTCTTATCTCATCAGTCCTTTGCCTGCTGTGCATCACAGATTTGAAAACATAAGATCTGTGATGTTAGACATTTTACACTCCTCTCATGCCATTTCTTTCCTCAAAAGCTCATTTAATCTAATTATAAACAAATTCTACTCTGTAACAAATTATATGATCAATATGATATAACAACATGTTTTTTTTTTACCATTGCTTTAACTCATAAAAATAAGTTCTGTCATGACAACTCTTGGGAGATTGACATGGTTATGGTTATGGCAATGTTAATGTATTTGGTCTTGGTGGAGATACTCTTGGCTCCGAAGCGAAAACATATCTGCATGTTGCGGCGTCTTCCGCTTTATACCCACGAGGTGGGGCGGAGATACGCTATGCAAATTCCGCAGACCCATGGCATTTCTTTGCCATTGGCTCGTTTTTGTATACTCGAAGTCGATAGGCTTTCTAAGCGAAACCCCCATTTGTCGTCCTCCGACGGAACTCGGAGTGACAACGAAAGGGAACTAATACAGACAAGACAGAAACTGAACATACATGTGACAAGTGTATACTAAAATTTCCCTAAATGTGACTAATATGACAATATTAAATAGGCTTTTTTGACTATTTTAGAAGCCTGGTAGACTTTTTCAATATGGTCTGTGTTATCTGGGTCAGCTGGAGAGATTGAAGGATGTGTCAAGGCTTGCACTATCTGTCATGCCCTTCCCAGCTGGATCTCTTAGGACCCAGAAGTGGAAATGAGTAAAAGGTTATGTCAACTTTTAACGACTCTGGCAGATGGCATTTCTCATGAGGCTCAAGATAAGCTTGTATGAGGCAAGTTTGTCTTGTACTGTAGGTGTGAAGCGCATTTACAAGTGTACTTATGAGGTACTTGTCCATATATACAACATTGCATGGGGTTAGCTGCCTCTGAATTGGCATGCTGTTAGAGTAAAAGCTTTATTTGATCAGTAATTTATTTCTCAACAGTTTAAAAAAAAAAGTAGGCCTATACATACACCTCCATTTAAATGTTTGTTGTTGGTAAGTTCCCTTTCGAGAGAACTCCAACTGCGTCGAATGACACTTTGGGGGAAGCCCCTCAGCGTAGCGCCTCTGAAGCATGAATGAAACTGAGCCGATCTCTGATTGGTGCAACGTCATGACGTGATGTGTGACGGCACATAGGCGGAAGCTATAAAAGCAGCCGCCACACATAAGATGTCAGCTTTCTGTTCTTCAGCAAGCGCTATCTGTGACTGTTTGTCCTATTTATTGTTGTCTGTTACTGAGTGATTGAAAAATGAGTGAAATGGCGAGTGTGAGCTTCAGGAAGTAGAGATGCACCGATTGATCGGCTGGTGACCGGAATCGGCCGGTTTTCACGTGATCGGCCATGATCGGCGACCGGCCGGTCAGTCTGACATAATCCGATTTTATGCCGGTCAAATGCACTCGGGCGCCGCATGATTAACAACGCGCAACATCAGCATCACACGTGCACACGGAACGCGCACATGTAGGAAACCTTTTTGTTCGGCGTGCATGTTAATCAATGAGTGCATTCACACCGCGAGCCGGAGCAGCGCGTGAGCGTCGAGCTGGAGCGTCGCGGGGAGCAACAGTGACGCGCGGGTTTCGGCGCCGAATCTATTTTTGCTGCGCTCAATTTAAGTGAAAGCACACTTTTGATGGACAAAATAAATATTATTTCATCCAAAAAGTGCCCAAAATGCAAAGAATTTGCATGTCTGGTGTGTTTTAACAAGAACTGAAGTAGGCTAGGCTATGTCAGAAAGAAAATGAAGACTCAAAAATATTTATAGAAAATTTACCCATTTAAACTTGTTTTTATTATTATTTAATTGTTTCCCTGCACATGCTCCACTTGTCCTGTTTAGCTTGACTGGACATGTGTCAGATGAGAGAAGAACTGCTTGAGAAATATAACTTGCCATTGATATACAACAAGTGATTGCAAAAGGCCTGTGTGTGTGTGTGTGAGAGAGAGATAAATATCTTTATACTGCAAGGCTATATTTATTGAATTTTTATTTGTTATTTATATATTATTTTATTGCCATTACCTGTTTTCATACAGAAGTTTAGTTTGCTAAATATATCAATTTTTTTTATTGGATATTGGATGTGAAAAGGAAATGGTTCTTCCATAACACTGCACTTTAGATGTGTGAGAATTTTCCACACTAGGAGTAATTTATATAGTTCTATTTTAAAGCGATTATCTGTTCAAAAAATGTTCTATGCAAAATGTTCTATTAAAGAGAAGATAGAAAATAAATATTTGTGTGTGCTGTAAAGTGGTTTGAAAAAATAAAATCGGAATCGGCTAAAATCGGTATCGGCAGGTCAAACTCAAGGAAAAATCGGAATCGGGATCGGCCTAGAAAATTGTAATCGGTGCATCTCTATCAGGAAGTGTGTGCATCCTTGCCCTCGCTACATCACGGGTGGGGACACACACCGACTGTGCACACATTGTTTGGGAATGCAGCACGCGCAGGCAGCTCTCGAGGGGGCTGCTTGCGAGGATTGTGAGAAAATGACAATCCGTGTGCTGCGTTCCCGGCTGGCTATTTTTAATGAGGATGGCCAGCCTCACGAGGCCCGTGGTGTGGGACCCGCGTCTGCTGAGGCGGCGCGGCGACGCTCTTCATGGGGCTCGCAAATGGATCTGTCCGGGGATCCCGAGGCTGCTGAGGCACCTTCTCAGGATTCATCGGGCAGTTCTGATGTCCTCGAGCCTCGCGCAGAAGCCCGCCCTGCGGCTTCTTCTGCGCGAGTCGAGGATCCGATGCTCGAGCTGTCTGCCTCTGAGGAGGTGGACGTGCTCAGCATCGAGGGCGGGGATTTCGGGGACAACTCGCCGCCCCGTGTCCCCGCGTATGAGGAGCTGGTTGAGGTTGTTTCCCGTGCAGTGGCTCATTTAAATATCAGCTGGCCACAAGAGAGGCAGGAAGCGCAGGCTAGAAGCAAACTGGATGAGCGCTTCCTGCAGCACAGGGAACAACCTCATCACCGGGGCTTGCCGTTCTTTCCCGATCTGCACAACGAGTTGTGTAAATCGTGGAAAAAACCACACTCTTCTCGTGTCTCCAATCCCCCTGTTTTAAATTATAGTAACATCATTGGGGCACGAGAGAACGGTTATAGGATGATGCCGCGCGTTGAACAGCCTTTGGCGAATTATTTATCGCCTGAGTCAGCATCATCCCTTAAAGCCCCGGTGCTGCCCACTAAGCCGTGTAGAGACACATCAGCGCTAGTGGGCAGGGCTTATATGGCTGCGGGTCGGGCTGGTGCGAGTCTTCACACCATGGCTATGCTCCAGGCGTACCAGGCCGACCTTCTTAAGGACATTGATGAGGGCGAGGGTCCAACTCCGGAGGATATTGCGGAGTTGAGGAAGGTCGCTGATTTGTCTCTCCGAGTCACCAAGGAGACGGCCCGCGCTGTCGGTCGCTCCATGGCAGCTATGGTGGTCTCGGAGAGGCATTTATGATTGAATCTTACGGCCATCAGGGAGAAAGACAGGGCTTTCCTCCTTGATGCCCCGATTTCGCCTTCTGGCCTGTTCGGCGACGCCGTTAATACCGTCGTCGACAGGTTTCAGGAGGCGAAAAGACAATCAGCCGCCTTCAAACAGTATCTCCCTCGCCGCTCAGTGTCCAAGAAGTCTGCCCCCAGTGGGCAGCCGCAGCCACAGCCATCAGCCAGGTCCTCCGCCTACAGACAGGCTCAAAAACAGAGCGTCGCGTCTAGAGCCCCCCCTCAAGGAGCTTGGGGGCCTAGACAGCGCTCTCAGGCGAAGCCTCAGCCTAAGCAGGGCGACCTGAGGGCCATCCTGCAGGCTAAAAATGCTTCGTCAAAGAGATCCTAGCTGCTCTAGGATCTCTGCGGGCGGCCCCACCCATGGTGGAGCGACCGAGGTCGTCTCCTTCACGGAGCCGCAGGAAATCGATGTTGCTCTCCCGCCGTTAAACACGCTTCGGGACACATCGGTATCCAGCGAACGCAGGCTGCACTGTCCGCCCCACAGGCTTGCGGTCAGGCAGCATTCGCGTCCGCCCATCGAGATTCGTTTTCGGTTCAGCCCTGCCGGGAATCCGCTTCAGGGGGCCGAGAACGAATCCCGATTAATACCCGAAGCCAGGCTCGAGAGCCTGGTTCCCTTGGTAAAATATTTCGATGCATGGAAAAATCTGGCGAATATTTCTCCTTGGGCCCTGCGCACCGTTCAAAATGGGTACAGGCTGCAGTTCAGTTCCCGCCCACCCAGATTCAACGGGGTGGTCTGGACTGTAGTCGACCCAGTGCAGGGTCGGGTATTGGAACAGGAAGTAAACTCCCTGCTGGCAAAGGAGGCTATAGATCGTATTCCTCCACCGGACAGGGAGTCCGGGTTTTACAGCCGCTACTTCATAGTTCCCAAGAAGGATGGGGGTTGCGTCCAATAATAGATCTCAGGCACCTGAACCGTTCTCTGAGGAGGTTCAGGTTCAAGATGCTCACTATTCCCATTATCGTGAGTCAAATTCAGTCCGATAATTGGTTTGTCACAATAGATCTAAAGGACGCATACTTCCACATATCCATCCTTCCATCTCACAGGAAGTTCCTGAGGTTCGCTTTCGGGGGCGAAGCGTACCAATACCGGGTTCTTCCGTTCGGCCTAGCTCTCTCCCCTCGCACATTTACCAAATGTATGGATGCAGCTCTGGCACCGCTGAGGCTTCAGGGCATCAGGGTGCTCAATTATATCGACGACTTGCTGATTCTAGTACAGTCACAGGAGCTGGCGGTTCGGCATCGAGATGTCGTCCTCGCCCACATCCAGAGCCTGGGGTTGAGACTCAACACGAAAAAGAGCGTGTTGACACCAGCCCAGAGAACTACATTCCTGGGAGTAGTGTGGGACTCGGTCACGATGCGGGCACAATTATCTCCCGCGCGGATCGAGTCCATCCTGACCATAGTGTCCGGGATAAGGCTAGGCCAAGCCATCACTGTGAAGCACTTCCAGAGAGTGTTGGGGCTCATGGCGGCAGCGTCCAGTGTCATTCCATTCGGCCTGCTGCACATGAGGGCCCTTCAGTGGTGGTTAAAAACCAAGGGGTTCTCCCCGAGGGGAAACCCGTTCCGCATGATCAGGGTTACGCGCAGATGCCTTCGTTCCCTATCTATGTGGAAGAAAGCTTGGTTTCTGTCCCAAGGGCCAGTGTTAGGAGCGTCATGTCGCCGGAGAACCGTTTCGACAGACACCTCCCTCACGGGCTGGGGCGCGGTCATGGACGGCCGCTTTACGACAGGCCTATGGCAGGACCATCATGCCACCTGGTACATAAACTGCCTGGAGATGTTGGCGGTGTTCCGAGCTCTGAGGAGCTTCCTGCCGGACCTCAAAGGCTATCATGTCCTTGTGAGGTCAGACAACATGTCGGTAATGGCCTATATAAACCATCAGGGGGGTCTGAGGTCTCGCCCTCTATGCAGACTGGCGCATCAGATCCTCCTGTGGTCCCAGGGGAAACTGTTGTCTCTAAGAGCAACATACATCCCGGGGAGTCAGAATCAGGGAGCAGACATCCTGTCGAGACAGGAGCTGAGGCCCGGGGAATGGAGACTCCACCCCGATGGAGTCAATATCTCAGAGGTTCGGCCCAGTGGAAGTGGACTTGTTCGCGTCTCGAGAGACGACCCACTGTCCACTGTGGTTTTCCCTCTCCCATCCAGCCCCGCTGGGGTTGGATGCCATGGTGCAGACGTGGCCGAGGCTACGTCTGTACGCATTTCCCCCGATCGCTCTGCTCCCGGGAGTTCTAGAGAGAGTCCGTCGCGACGGGATCAGTCTACTGTTGGTAGCCCCGTTGTGGCCGGCCCGAGTATGGTTCTCCGACATAATTTTGCTCCTGGACGGCCCTCCTTGGGAGATTCCCCTCAGGAGGGACCTGCTGACACAGGCAGAGGGCTCAATATTTCACCCTCGGCCCGAGTTATGGAAACTGTGGGTCTGGCCCCTGAGGGGGCACAGTACCTAGAGGCCGGCCTATCAGCTGGAGTAGTGGAAACAATACTCAGCTCTAGAGCTCCATCCACGAGGAAATTGTACAGCTTAAAATGGAACGTCTTCACCGTTTGGTGTAGGGAGCGTGAGGTGGACCCAGTTAACTGCCCAGTGGCTTCAGTGCTGGAGTTCCTCCAAGATCGCTTCTCCACTGGTCTTACCCCGTCCACACTCAAGGTGTACGTGGCTGCCATTGCGGCTTTCCACGCTCCTCTGAGTAATGGGCCTCTGGGGAGACACCAATTGGTCGTACGTTTCCTCCATGGGGCTTGGAGGATGAGACCTGCGGCTCGTACCAGGGTTCCCACTTGGGACCTGGCAGTGGTCCTCGAAGGGCTGGCCGAGGCCCCCTTCGAGCCGCTGGAGTCGGCTGAGGCCAAGAACCTTTCGTTGAAGGTGGTCTTTTTGTTGGCCATTACTTCTCTGAGGAGGGTAGGAGATCTCCAGGCGCTCTCCTTATCTAACGAGTGCCTGGAGTTTGCTCCAGGCAACATTAAGGCCATTTTTCACCCTAGGCCCGGCTATTTGCCTAAGGTGCCGTCCAGTGCAGCACGGCCTACGGTTCTGCAAGCTTTTCATCCTCCACCTCACGTGACGGCGGATGAAGAGAGACTTCACAGGCTCTGCCCTGTCAGAGCACTGAGTATTTACATTCAGAGGTCCTCTTCATGGCGGAAGTCGGACCAGTTGCTGGTGTGTTTCGGGTCGCCCAGGAAGGGGCTTCCCGCCTCAAAGCAGACCATCAGCAACTGGATTGTCCAAGCGATTTCCACGGCCTATCAGGTGCGCGGTATGCCTTCACCTTTGGCCGTGAGGGATCATTCTACCAGAGGCATGGCATCCTCTAGAGCCCTTCTGGCGGTGGCCCCCATCCAGGAGGTCTGCGATGCAGCAGGATGGGCTACCCCTCATACCTTTATTAGGTTTTATAGTTTGGACATTCCGTCTACACCCGGCTCTCTTGTGCTCGCGTCCTAAGTGTGCCTGTGAGCAGCTTCACACTAGGGCAGGCAGGGTACGTTGTGGCGTAGTGGGCACTCGTTCCCCCAAAGTGTCATTCGACGCAGTTGGAGTTCCCTCGAAAGGGAACGTCCTCGGGTTACGACTGTAACCCTTGTTCCCTGAGAAGGGAACGAGAACTGCGTCCCTTGGCCACGCCTTCCCCTGCCTGGGAGCGCTTGCTTCATCACAGAAGCTGACATCTTATGTGTGCCGGCTGCTTTTATAGCTTCCGCCTATGTGCCGTCACACATCACGTCATGACGTTGCACCAATCAGAGATCGGCTCAGTTTCATTCATGCTTCAGAGGCGCTACGCTGAGGGGCTTCCCCCAAAGTGTCATTCGACGCAGTTCTCGTTCCCTTCTCAGGGAACAAGGGTTACAGTCGTAACCCGAGGACGATTTTTTAAAAAGTTTTTGAAAGAAGTGCTCACCAAGACTGCTTTTATTTGTTCAAAAACAGTAATATTGTGAAATGTTATTACAATATAAATCTTACTGACCCCAAATATTTGAATGTATTTCAGTTGTTCCAGTTTCAAAACTAAGAGCATCACACATGGATTATCACCCTGCTCTGTTTTAGATGGGTCATACTCAAACACCCAGACACCCCATAATATATAAGATTCTATATTTCCTTCTACTTACCATTTTCCACTCAGGTCACTTACATCAAATATTTCTCTCTTGCTATTTTTAGCCTGTAACACCCCTGCCACTTCACATCATTGCAGAGTGTGGCAACCCAACAAGCAATATTATGACAGTTACATGTACTCTTAGAGGGCCAAATGATCACGACAATGGTCTATACAGATGTTTTGACCAAGACATCCTGACAGTTTCTCCTGCTATGTTTACATGCTTTCTGTATGTTTCTTTACACTCCAGAACAATGGTTTCACATACAGGACTGCATCGCCTTCCAAACATTGTTTTGCACTCAATTTTGTGATGCAATGAGCCACATTAGTATTCTTCCTACGAGAATTTATGCTTTATTTAGGTTTTTTTTTTCTTTATTTAGGGGGTATTTGCATTAGTTGTAGGCTACTAACAGTTGAAAAAGTCTGACAATTATTTCATACAACATTTTAATTACAAAGTATATTACCAGAATTTAAAGTTGAATTGAAAAAAAAATGAATTTCAGAATGTCTTATTTGTTTTTTCTTCCTTTAATGAGAGAGAGAGAGAGAGAGAGAGAGAGAGAGAGAGAGAGAGAGAGAGAGAGAGAGAGAGAGAGAGAGAGAGAGAGAGAGAGAGAGAGAGAGAGAGAGAGAGAGAGAGAGAGAGAGAGAGAGAGAGAGAGATTAGACTTTTGGACCCCCACTGTATGTACTGAATTTTTTCTTACTCGAATCTAAACAAATGATTAGTCCAACCATAGCTCAATATTAATCACATTTGATTTGTAGTACTGTTTGTACTCTCCTTGTTATTCATATAATATTCAGTGAGACAAACCCGGGCTTGTGTTTATTAGAATCAGCTTTCTAGAGGCTTGTATGTATTTGTTCCTGTGTGTGTTGTGTGTGCTGTTGGATGTGTGGGTAGGAGTGACCTTCTCTTCACACACTTTTTATCCTGGTTTCTGAGATATCTAAATGAAGTCCTTATGTTTCTGTAAATGTTGCTGCAAGTATTTATTTATGTGGACAGTAATCACACTGAGAAGTGCTCAGATAAAATCCCACTCAAAGGTTTTACTCTCCCTAATATAAAGGCCCTTACAAAACTTGGACATTGTTTGCTGCTGACCATACTGAAATGAGACTTGAACCTATTTTCATGGTCTCTCAGTTCTTAAACTAATTTGAATTAATCAAGCAAGATTTTGTGAATCCAGTGCAAATCAAAATGGCACAAAATGGTAAATAATCGTGCAAATACCAGTAATTTGACTATTGCAAACCTTAGTAAATCACCCTGCATGATTATTTTAAATACTCTCCTCCCAAAAATGTAACATCTATAAAGAGAAACTTCAAATGCATATGCAATAACTGTGTCCAAGCCTTTTCAGTGCTATTTTTTCACTGCGAGTCTTTAGTAAATCCTGGTAGTAGTTTTTTAACGCCAAAAGAGGGTTTGCAAGCTGTTTGCAATATACTTCATTTCTAATTTCCTGAATCGTGTTTAGCTTGTTCACATAGAGAGGTGGTAAAGTGTTGGAATTTCATCTTATGATCTGAAATATGTGTTTTGTTGGTTTCTTGGTGTCAGCTTGAGATGATATAATGAGTCTAAATGACAGGAAAAATCTTGAACTGAGGGCTACCAAAGTAAATCTATGCGAAGAACATACATGTATACTTACTGTACTTACATCATTTTATATAAACTTTTTCCACCCTCTCTCTGACCCTTCAACATTTTTCACACTGCACCGCAAAGCAGCACATAAGCAGTCCAAATGAACAGGTTATTCACACTGCCCACGTGAGCAGAGTGGTGACGTGTGGCAGAGTAAGTGTAGCAGGTCCAAGTGCAGTTTCGGCACTGAGTCTATTGTTGCCTTGCATAGTATGCTGAACACTTCAGCAACATGGAAAAGCCTTTTTGTATTTTGCAATGTACCCTTTTATGAAGAATCATGCATAATACTGGATTATTTAAACAGTTTATAACTACAGTTTGGGTTTGAGTGGGTCAGAAATTGAATCATTTTAGAGCAAGCCTTTTTTAACACTCAGTTTCAGTAGACTTTTCAGTAGAGTTTTGAAGAGTTACGGTATTTTTACAGGGAACAAAAAGAAGAAGGGAAATTGTATTACCCTTGTAAAACTTGTTTTACAGTTTTTCTGAATTGCTAAAACACTAAACCTCATTCTCTGAACCAAATTCTCAATAGCCTAAAACAATTTGTCAAATAAATCTCTCTTTCTGTAAAACATTAAACAAGGTCAGGTAGTTAAAACACTGCTTGCAAATCTCATGCACTCTTTTTGTAAAACTCTAAACACATTCTCACTCACTAAAACACATTTTGCACTGTGATGCACTTATGTTTCAAGACGCTAAACACAGGCAGGCAAAAGCTAAACACAACTGCAACACAGTTGTCATCGTTTACACAACAACTCAAAATAGTTCACACTTATTTCTAATGATGTGACCAAACAAACTGTAATAAAAGTCAGTTCAGAGCCAAAACTGACTCAAAATGATGGAACAATGGAAACAATATAAGAGGGAGAGAAGGAAGAGGATGAGTAAGAGGAGGTGAACAAGCAGGAAGAGGATGAGGAGGAGGAAGAGCAATGTGTGGAGAATGTGGTCAAGGCTGTATCTGCTTTAGGGTTTCTCCCTTTGCCTGCAGAGATGACATTGTCTGAAACTCCTCCAACATGAAGACATGATGCTGAAGTAGAATAAAATCTCTCTTACTGACCTTGATTTTGCTGCTGCACAACTCTTCTGAGTGACTGTAACATGCTTTTCATTTAGAGTTTTTTACTATAACCTTTTTGGCTTTTGCAGTTGGGTCACTGTATTTTCGCAGTATGCAAGAGCTGAATATACAGACATTCAGTAATTTACAATATTCAGTATAATACTATATTTGCAGTCCATGCAGTATACAACTTATTCACCTTACTACCGTAAGTTCCCTTTCGAGAGGTCTCTCCTATTGCGTAAGTAGCTTACGCTATGGGAAAACTCCTTTTCTCGAGAATATTGAAGTCTTTATGTAAAACGCATTGCAGCTGCACAGCTGACAGCAATGAGCGAAGGCAGCTCGGTCATTGGCTGTGCTGCGGCAACTTGCTCGAACCAATGACGGGGCGACTCTGAATGCGCGACCAATGAGCGCCCTTCGCGCCCGCGTGTGTCAGAGCCCGCCAAGATGGGCGTGGCCAAGAGCTATATATTGGGCGCCCCGTCATGAGAGTTCTTTAGATTTAATCTCCTTCAGCGAACACCTTCTTCGCTGTGTCCTCCGGATTATTGAAAGCCTTCGCCGCCGTGGAAAAGCATACCAGCGGGATTGCTACGAGGACGTCGGCACCTTCAGCCGCCTTCGAACGCCATCCTACTGAGCCATCCGGTGCGCTACACACGCAAGTATTTTACATCTGTTCACCACCGCTCTTGTCTTCCCCACCGCCGGTTCAGTTCACTCAGTCGGACCCACACCCCTCTAGCAGAGCGGTGGGCCTTGTGACCTTCGGCGCGTCTGAGAACAACGGGGGAGTAGATGACAGCTTGTCCATCGACGCTGCATCTGACGACTGGCCGGGCTCCACTTTCGACCCCGCCCCGTCAACGCTAGCTAGCACGAGTGGGGCCTCCTCTGTGGATACGGAGATTGTCCGCATCCTCTCGAAGGCCGTGGAAGACCTCTGGCTCGATTGGTCTTCTCCCGAAGAACCAACTCGAAGCCGACTGGATGAGTGGTTTCTGCAGGGACACCAGCAGGCCCCTCGGCAAAGGCCCTCTCCTTTCTTCCCGGAAGTTCATGACGAACTCACCAAGTCATGGAAAGCCCCCCACTCTGCGCATCTGAAGCCTTCCTTTTCTTCGTCGCTCTCCTCTGTGGACCGGCGCGAAGGAAAGAGGCTACGAGGGAACGCCGCCCCTCGAGGAGGCCGTGGCCAATCATCTCTGCCCGCCCTCCACCACCGGATGGAAAGCCAAGGCTTCCCACCCCTCGAAGCCCTGCCGCACTACTTCTGCTCTCGCCGGTCGCGCCTACGCCGCCGCCGGCCAAGCTGCGTCAGCGCTTCACTCAATGGCGGTACTTCAAGTGTTCCAAGCCAAGCTTCTCCGCTCCCTGGACGAGTCTGGCCCCGAAGCCTTCAAGGACCTATGCACCGCGACTGACATAGCCCTGCTAGCCACGAAGGCTACCGCCCAGTCTATTGGCCGCGCCATGGCTAATTTGACTGCGGGCTAGAGCAGCCCCCACCGCCTCTCAGCCCGCGCCTCAGACTGGCGCTCGACGCCACTCGCGCTCCCATAACCGCAAGCCGCCTCCTGAGCGACGGGGTCCTCGGCCCAAGTTTGTGCTGAACCCTGAGCCTCGAAAGCCTTCCTAGCCACAGGAATGAGAAGAGAGAGTGCGTGTCTGGCAAAAGCCGGACCACTCTCTCTGCAAAATCTCAAACATTACCCAGTCCCCTTACAGGCGGCTGGGAATGTCCATACAGCAGTCAATGGGCCAGTCACAGAGCTCGCTCACCTGCAAACGAACGCCGTTTTTACGGCGACACACAGAAAACACAAAAAGAGTCTTTTTCTGCCTGTGTCACTAAGGGTTCACATGTCCACAAAGTGTGCATTCTCAGATACTGTCAAAACAGTGCCAAATTCATTCCCAGCTCAGGCTGCACGCCCCATGAATGTAGATCACGTGCAGGGCCGGCCCGAGGCATAAGCGAACTAAGCGGCTGCTTGGGGCCCCTTGGCCACCAGGGGGCCCCCCAATCGAGTCGAAAAATCGAAAAATATTTTTTTTGATAACTTAAACAAGTGACATAAATGAACGAATTAATATGAATGAATGAATGAATAATTAAAGACAATAAAAGAAAATTCTGATTCCATGATCAATATACCTCCCTACAACTGCTGCTGTGTCTGCCAGCGTTTAAGTCATCCGCATAATCTAGACACCTCGCGCGTGCATAGACAATTCGTGCGCAACTGCGCATAGTCGCGGACTCGCGCTAATGTTAAGCCATGTCACAAAAAAGGACGTATCTGGTGCCGAAAATAGAACGAAGAAAATGACAGAGGAGGAGAAAAAAAGAGCAAGATAAAAGTATGTTTGCATGTAGACATGTGCCGGTATTCGGTAATGCGATAAATCGCGGTAATGAATATGCACGATATTGTTATCGCGGCCACTTCAAAATACCGTGAAAAATAATAGATTTGAATTTAGACTTTTAGAACACGCATTAGCTAATTTTCTATCAACCGCTTAAACACTGCGTATATGCTCCGCAAAACACGTGCGCACTCTGATGTAAACAATCCCCACATGTATAAGCACTGTGTGCACGCGGCGCAGAGCGCACTCTAGTCTAATGTAAACAATCCTCACATGGAGTAGAAGCATGGCGGAAGGAGGAACGCTGCCGACGATTTACCCCCCGCAGGGCTGCCAACTCTCACGCATTCAACTTGAGACTCAAGCGCCTTTCAGACAGGACGCAGAATACTCGCGGGGACGTTTTGTTGCTGCGTCGACCAAAGCACGCCGGGGTCAAAGTTAAAAATAGTTCAACTTTTTATTTGCAAAATAGCGAATCGCGTTCTGTCTGAAAGCCGCGGAATTGACACTTTTCACACGCTCTCACGCAGAGAAAAATCGCGGAGCAAAGAGGACACTGACACCGACAGACTAGATAGAGCAGGTTACTTTTGATATGAAAAAAAAAAAGGTTCTGTCCATTGTGACAGATCGCTGCGCCTCAGTTCAAGTAAACCGATCATCTGTTACTTTTTATTTAAAGATACAGTACAACTTACCTTAAGGTTTATGCCTCATACAACATGTCGATCAATCAGTGTTTTTCACGGAAAGAGGTCAATAAAACTGCAGGAGAACAGTTATGTCACAGAACGTTACATTTACCTCAGGAAAGCCATTTAATGACCAGCACTTTAGTTGACTAGAAAAAATTGTCATTTTGCTAAATATGTGCACTTTATTACATATTAATTATATGTTTACTTGTCATTACATAATTGTTATTATAATGAAAGCCGCATTATATTTAATTTCTCTCTGTTTACAGCATTATGTGAGATATATTTTTTTCTTGAGAAAAATTAACATGCAGACTGTAGCCTACCTAATATTTATCCAAATGAGTCAATATTGAATTAAGATTAAAATCAAATACAATAATTTATTTGAATACAAACCGTAACCTACCAGTCATTATACCATGTAAACATTGTAACACGTTGTCACTAAACTTAATAAAATTCTGTTTAGTTACCATGTTTTGAAAATCACAATTACACATTGTGATGCAAGTTGTTTTTTTAGATACCCGCAATCCATCTGTTTCTCTTGAGCAATTAAAATATCGTGATAATACCGTATACCGTGATAAAAGCTCATTCAATTAATCGCAGCACGAAAATTTGATACCGGCACATGCCTATTTGCATGATTACTTACGGTATGTTGTGTGCAGCAATTGAACCATTCCTATCTACGGCAAGCCCAGAGGGGAAAAATACATTGCATACACACACATATACAACGAGCGCCAGGACATTATTACCGGTATTATAGTAATAGACTTTGTTGGATTCTGTCATGTACAATCTAACAAAGTCTGTTACAATAATACTAATAAAAAAGACTTTGTGGACAGTTACCCTGTATTGAGACAGTTGAGATATAATCATATTTTTACAGTTTTCAACAATAATTGTCATTGTTGAACCCTTGCTCTTATTATGTTTTTGATTTCTCAGTTGTCATTATTTTAGCAAATAATTTATATTATATGTTTTGAGACAGTTTGTTTTAAGAAGTTTCAAAGAGTTAGTAAAAGAGTAAAGTAAAAGTTAAAAAGTAAAAAAAAAAAAGTAGGCTATCTGTTTTTTATTAAGTATTTATTTTGTATTTATTCATAACCTCACTGTATTAATTTATAATGTATCATTGTTGCGTGATATTTGTGTCAATAATCGTCAAGCACAGGTGACTCCGCGTAGTGGGAGGGGCCCCCAAATCAAATTCTGCTTAGGGCCCCCAAAAGGCTCAGGCCGGCTCTAATCACGTGCCTACGGTCATGTACGCACCACTACACACAAGCACTGTTCACACAGTTATAAATTCATCCCCAGTAAAAGCGGGAAACATTATAAAAGTGACGTGTGTGCCTACCACTGTTTATGCACCCCCACTTATAAACACTGTCCCTACAGTGTCAAACATAACCCCAGCTCAGGCTGCGGGCTTTACAGACATAGCGCGCGCTGTTGTAATCACACACGCGCCCATTCACTCAGCTGCTCAGCGCGCGCCCGCGCCTCTGAGAGCTACGAGCTCAGGCGATTTGCTGGCCGGGTCCCTACGTCACAGCGGCCCGCCCCTAGCCTGTATTCAGCCCATATCTGTACACGCAGCGGCATGGGAAAACATTCCAGATATGCCGAAATGGGTGTTGAATATAATAAAGCACGGATACTCGCTCCAATTCGCTCGCAGACCACCACGTTTTACGATTGTGGTCGAGACGAAAGTGAGAAAGGAGTGTTCACATGTTCTACGCACCGAGGTGCGCAAATTAATAGAAAAGGGGGCTGTGGAAACTGTTCCCCCCTCTATGAGCGAGGCAGGTTTTTACAGCCGCTATTTTCTCGTCCCGAAAAAGGATGGCGGTCTCCGCCCCATCCTAGATCTCAGACACCTGAACAAAGCACTAATGATTCGCTCGTTCAGGATGTTAACAACCAAACATATCCTCGCGCAAGTACGCCCAGGAGATTGGTTTCTCTCAGTGGATCTGAAAGATGCTTACTTTCACATTCCAATAACGCCTCATCACAGGCCTTTTCTGAGATTTGCTTTCGAGGGACAGTCTTCCCAGTACACAGTACTTCCGTTCGGCCTGTCCCTGGCTCCCCGTACATTCACGAAATGTATGGATGCAGCACTTTCCCCTTTGAGGCGAAGGGGAGTGTGAATACTGAATTATCTCGATGATTGGCTGGTCCTAGCACAATCAGAGAGTCAGTTAATAACACACAGATCTTGGATTATCAGCCATCTAGAATGCCGGGGTCTAAGAATCAATTTTGCAGAAAGTATACTATCTCCCAGCCAGAGGATTTCTTTCCTGGGAATAGTTCTAGACTCGATGCAAATGACAGCTCGTCTCTCATCAGAGTGCGAGCTCACCATCCGGCGCCTTGCAACATCATTCAGGGCGGGCGCGCGCGCCCCCGTCAAGCGGCTTCAGAGGATGCTCGGTCTCATGGCCTCAGCATCGGCCGTACTCCAGCTAGGATTGTTGCATATGCGCCCTCTCCAACGCTGGCTCAAGAGCCGCGTCCCTACTCACGCGTGGCATTCGGGCCACTTTTTAATCAGAGCGAACCACGGCTGTGTAAAAGCCCTGACGCACTGGAAAGCCGCCGACTGGTACCAGTCACCTCTCTTTACGGTGCCCATTCTTCCTCGGTGCCCTCAGGGGGCCGTTCTGCCAACCCCGCCTTCATGCCGGCGGGGCGTAGGCGGTCCCAGCGAGCGTTTTCCCGAGGGACGCTCGCTCCCTCTGAGGAGGGTCTCACAGCAGTCAAACCAGTCGTTCCCTGCCGGTGCGCCGTTACAGGGCGCTGTGTTTGCTGCTCAAGTTACACCAGAGGCCAGTCTCGAGAGACTGGTACCCTTAGTAGATTTTCTGGCAGAGTGGAAAAGCCTTCCAAGAATATCTCATTGGGTCCTGCAGACAGTAGAAAAAGGATAAGCTATCCAGTTCAGGTGTCGTCCACCAAAATTCAGAGGGGTTCTGCACACAGTGGTGGGCCCCGAGCAGGCTCTGGTAATGGAACAAGAGGTGAAAACGCTCCTCCAAAAGGAGGCTATAGAACGGGTTCCTCCTCCCAGTTTGGAGTCAGGTTATTACAGCCGATACTTCATCGTTCCAAAGAAGGATGGGGGTTGCGTCCAATTTTAGACCTGCGCCTATTGAATCGCTCGGTAGGGAAGCTAAAATTCAAGATGCTCACTATCAAGCAGATCGTGTCTCAAATCAGATCCGAGGACTGGTTTGTCACAATAGATCTAAAGGACGCATACTTTCACATTTCCATCCTTCCACAACACAGGAAGTTCCTGAGGTTCGCCTTCGGGGGCGAGGCGTACCAGTACAGGGTTCTTCCGTTTGGCCTAGCTTTATCACCCCGCACTTTCACGAAATGCATGGATGCAGCACTAGTGCCTCTGAGGCTTCAGGGCATTCGTATTCTCAATTACATCGACGATTGGTTGATTTTAGCTCAGACGGAGCAGATGGCGGTTCGGCATCGAGATGTCGTCCTCGCTCATATCAGAAAGTTGGGGTTGAGGCTGAACGCAAAGAAAAGTGTACTATCTCCTTCTCAGAAGACCACTTTTCTGGGTGTCGTTTGGGATTCGGTCTCGATGCGGGCGCGGCTCTCTCCGACCCGCATCGCTTCGATTCTCTCAGCTGTGAAACAAGTAAAGCTAGGCCAGCTACTCACTGTGAAGCAGTTTCAGAGACTGTTGGGTCTGATGGCAGCAGCGTCCAACGTTATACCTTGCGGCCTGTTGTACATGAGACCGTTACAGTGGTGGCTCAGGACCAAGGGATTCTCCCCGAGGGGAAATCCGCTCCGCACGTTCAAAGTCACGCGGCGCTGCCTTCGTGCTCTGGTCATGTGGAGAGAAACTTGGTTCCTATCCAAAGGTCCTGTGCTGGGGGCTCTTTGTCGTCGCATAACGCTAACGACGGATGCTTCCCTCACAGGGTGGGGGGCGGTCATGAGTGGCCGCCCAGCCCAAGGTCTGTGGCAGGACCATCATCTATCGTGGCATATAAATTGTCTAGAGATGTTGGCTGTGTTTCAGGCTCTGAAACACTTCCTAACAGACCTGAGGGGCCATCATGTGTTAGTTCAATCAGACAACACGTCGGTGGTCTCTTATATAAATCATCAGGGGGGCCTGCGGTCTCGCCGGCTTTACAAGTTGGCCCGTCAGATCCTCCTGTGGTCCCAGGGGAAGCTACTATCACTGAGAGCAATGTATCTTCCCGGGTATTTAAATGTGGTAGCGGACTCCCTGTCGAGGCAGGGGCCGAGGCCAGGGGAATGGAGACTCCACCCCGAGGTGGTGGAGCTCCTTTGGTTGAGTTTCGGTCGCGCCGAGGTGGACCTATTCGCTTCCAGGGAGACCACGCATTGTCATCTGTGGTTCTCCATCAGTCATCCAGCCCCCCTGGGTTGGACACTATGGTGCAGCCGTGGCCGAGGTCACGCCTGTACGCCTTTCCCCCGATTGCTCTGCTACCAGGAGTTCTGGAGAGGGTTCGCCGGGACGGGGTCAGCCTACTATTAGTAGCCCCGTTTTGGCCGGCCCGAGTATGGTTTGCGGACCTGATTTCTCTCCTGGACGGCTCTCCCTTGGAGCTCCCGGTCAGGAGGGATCTACTCTCCCAGGCGGGCGGCACAATATATCACCCCCGCCCAGAATTGTGGAAACTGTGGGCTTGGCCTCTGAGGGGGCCCAGCTCATAGAGTCTGGTCTCTCAACCGAGGTTGTTGAGACCATTCTTCACTCCAGAGCTCCATCCACGAGGAAGCTTTATGCCTTGAAGTGGAAACTTTTCCCGTCTTGGTGTGGAGAACGCCTGCAGGACCCAGTTAACTGCCCAGTGGGTGCAGTGCTGGAGTTCCTGCAGGAGCGCTTCTCCACAGGGTTATCCCCCTCCACACTAAAGGTGTATGTGGTGGCACTAGCTGCTTACCACGTCCCTTTCAGTGGAGTTTCTCTTGGGAGACACCCGCTTGTAACTCGTTTCCTCCGTGGCACTTTGAGGCCTGAGAAGTTTCTCACTTTTAAAACTATCTTTTAAAAGTTTACTTGCTATCTCCTCATTAAAAAGAATCGGAGATTTGCAGGCTCTGTCGGTGTCACCCTCGTGCCTGGAATTTTCGCCTGGCATGGTTAAGGCTTTTCTGCATCCTAGACCAGGTTACGTTCCCAAGGTCCCTACTAATGTTGTTAGACCTACGGTTCTGCAGGCTTTCTGTCCTCCCCCATTTATGTCATCGGACCAGGAGAAACGTAATTTACTCTGCCCTGTTAGGGCGTTAGACGCTTATGTCCACAGAGCTGCCCTGTGGAGGAAATCAGAACAACTATTTGTATGTTTCGGGCCACCCAGGAAAGGGTGTCCTGCGTCTAAACAGAGAATGAGCAAGTGGGTGGTCGAGGCTATCTCACTTGCCTATGAGTCGGCTGGTCAGCCTTCACCTTTGGCTGTTCGAGCCCACTCTACTAGGAGTATGGCTGCTTCCAAAGCTCTATTGTCGGGGGTTTCCCTGAGTGATGTCTGTGATGCGGCTGGATGGTCTTCACCGCATACTTTTGTTAAGTTCTATGACCTAGACTTAAGTTCTACCCCTGGGGCACAAGTGCTCTCGTCCTCTGTGCGCTAGTTCTCACATGGCGGTCATTTGGTCCTATGGCGACGTGGGTATTCGCGTTCCCGCAGCGTTCGACGCAGCTCGAAGTTCCCTTGAAAGGGAACGTCTCGGTTACGTATGTAACCCTAGTTCCCTGATAGGGAACGAGACGCTGCGTCGTTCCGCCATACTCCCGGCACTCCCGTTAGCGCTTCCTTCAGGCCTATCAGAAGCTACTGCGCTTATGTTTTTGGGGTGCTTTATAGTTTCCTGGTCGATGACGTCACTCGCCTATGACGTTTCATCTCTCCATTGGGCTGATTCCATACGTGCTTCATGACGCACAACGCAGAGGCGTTCCCGCAGCGTTCGACGCAGCGTCTCGTTCCCTATCAGGGAACTAGGGTTACATACGTAACCGAGACGTTCGTATCTAGATTATGTATGTGCTTGTGTCACATTGAGCGCCTTCTAGCCGCTCTGTACTTTTTTCCCACATATAAAGCTCGCCTCTGCCGGCTAGTTTGATGATAACTTTGCTTTTCAGCTCAGGCACCTGCCTCTGGCTGTCATAAGGCGAAGTTCAGCACGCACGGTGTTTGGCATGGTGTTCCCATAGCGTAAGCTACTTACACAATAGGAGAGACCTCTCGAAAGGGAACGACTCGGTTACTAACGTAACCTCGGTTCCCTGAGAGGAGGGAACGAGTATTGCGTAAGCTGCCGTGCTTGTGCTTGGTTAGTTCGCTTCAGTCGTTTTAACCTAAAGAACTCTCATGACGGGGCGCCCAATATATAGCTCTTGGCCACGCCCATCTTGGCGGGCTCTGACGCGCGCGGGCGCGAAGTGCGCTCATTGGTCGCGCATTCAGAGTCGCCCCGTCATTGGTTCGAGCAAGTTGCCGCAGCCAATGACCGAGCTGCCTTCGCTCATTGCTGTCAGCTGTGCAGCTGCAATGCATTTTACATAAAGACTTCAATATTCTCGAGAAAAGGTTTTCCCATAGCGTAAGCTACTTACGCAATACTCGTTCCCTCCTCTCAGGGAACCGAGGTTACGTCAGTAACCAAGTCGTTTTGATTACTATACTTCTTTTATGTAATTGCGCAATTTGTTTACTTTGTTACAATATACTTTTTTTCTGTAACTGCATGCTTTGGATTTATGTGTTCTCCATTTTTCTCTGTAGTGTCTAACGAATGGTCTGTAGTGTTTATAATATTGACTGATGTGTGTATGATCTGAAAGCATTGTTTGATTTTGAGCACAGATGTGGTTTTGAGGCAATAGTTTGATCTTGCCAGAAGAGTCAGAGGTTCTTTGAATGTTTAAGGTTTTGAGAAAGTGAGCGATGCCTGGTTTCAAGAAATGTTTTAGCATTTCTTGCAAATATTGTAATATATATTTACGATTTAAAATAACTGTTATAATAACTGAATTTTCAGCATCAGCATCTTCAGTGTCACGTGATCCTTCAGAAATCAGTCTACTATGATGATTTGGCGCTCAATAAACATGTATTATTGTTATAAGTGTTTAAAACAGTGCTGCTTAATATTTTTGATATATTCTTTCAGGATTCTTTTATGAATAGAATGTTCAAAAGATATATAAATGTATTGGCTGTTTTTAAAAGAAATTAATGACCCCAAACTTTTTAACAGTAGTGTATTTGAAAGAATGACTATTGGACTATAGCACTGCTTAATTTATGTATTATGTTGTTTTAGTAATTGTAAAGGTTTGTGAACTAATACTAATTAACCGAGTCTAATACACAACCGTGTTTCTCACAGCTCGTTTCTAAAGACTCTCATGAGCATTGAGGTGTTTTAACAACACTGCTGTATTCCACCTTCACAAAGTTTAATAACAACAGACCAACATTTAGCACTTCAGTTTCTTTTCCAAATGTTTGCAATGCAGCACAGGTGATATTCACTCATTCTCTGAGTACTATATATATATATATATATATATATATATATATATATATATATATATATATATATATATATATATATATATATATAAACCTTTTTTTTTTAAATGTTTGAAATGTATTTATATTTTAAACCCATATTACACATTAGCTGTGTCCCAATTCAAAGGCTGCATCCTCGAAGGCCGTATTCGAAGGCCGGTTGCGTCCTCGCGCCGCGACGAAGGCGACCCTGATTCAGAAGCGACGCCAAATGCACCCTTCATTTCCCCGTGAAAGAGAGGATACATAAATGGATCCTAAGCTGATCCTAAGCGGCCTATCCTACCCCATAAGTCATTGCGCTGGTGACGACAGCATTTTTATTTTATTTTTTAAAAGGGCGGCCGAGAGTTTGGTGGTGGACGGCAAATTCACATTTAAATGTAAAAGTATTATGTTTTCATTTACTCAAATAGCTAGAGATAGTGAGATAGAGTTAAAAGCCACAAGTTTTTTTTTCTTATTCATCTTAACTCATTCGTCACCATTCCGTGGCTTCATTTGTCATGTGGAAATCATTTCTGTACATTATTTCTTTATTATTCATCATTTTTTATTATTTTACGCAACTTTAAATGTGTAAATAAAATAAAATTCATGGCTCTGGACATTGTTTATTTTTGTAATGGTATCTGAGTGTTTGCAAGGTTGATACATTTAAACCATAAACTTTTGTGTAGTTTAATGTAAAACAATGCGTAGTGTTGCTGTCCTGTGAGTGAAAAAGTAGGCTACTTCACATTTGTATGTGAATACTTAACGCAGTATGAAGTTCCTTACATTCCCCCACTGGTTATTTTGAAAATTAGAGTAACAAAATGTAGGTCTATTGTCACAATATTAACAAATTGTTGCTAACTAGGCCTACAGCTGCATCCCATATCAAAGTGCGCATCTGAAGCGCTCGGACTGGTCTACGAAGAATTGTTCTTGTCGCCTAGCAACTGTGACTGACAGCTGCCGATGACGAGCGGGAGTAACGTTACGTTTGTACTGGACTCTTTATATTCAACTGGTTTTAAATATTCAAATAGGGTTGACAACCTGTATAATCACCATGGTCCATTTCTGTACACAATAAAAAGAATAGGCCTACACTAGCCTACAAAATTGCATCAAGGTACGATATAAATGAACATTTGAATATATATATAGGCTAGGCTATATATGTGCCTATGTAGGCTATGTGTTGTTTTTCTTTTCATATTTCATTACATTATTTACGTAAGTTAACACCCAATACTTGAACAGTTTAAAGTGTAATCCGGCCATTCAGGACGCAGCCTCTGAATAGATACGCAGTAAACCAGCTCTGGACAACTCTTGGCTAAGCCGAAAATACATAGACGGCGCCGGGGCTGAAACATCCTCCCATGCAGTGGCGTAGCCACGAGGGGGCCTGGGTGGGCCTAGGCCCCCTCATTTACATGTCCGGCCCCTCAGATTTCTGATTGCTTAAAAAAATAAAAATAAATATAAAAACTTTAGGAGGCAAAATATTTTTTTTTAGTGATTATGTGAATTACAGTGCGCAAACCAAAGTAATAGGCCTAGGCTACTACCCACCGGATGAACAAGGGTTTCCTCTCAGTCTCCACAGTACATAAAATATTCATTTTATTTTATTTTATTTTTCGTGTTTGCATTTATGAGGAAAAAACAATGTTACGGACATGTTCTCCGTTACGGACGTGAGCGCTCTGAAAGCGGCAATAAAATATGCTTTAAAACTTTCACAGAGACATCAAACGGAAAGCACAAAACCGTTCTTTAACCTGAATTTCGTTTTGTATTAATTGTATCTTAATTTTAATCAATGTTTCATCAACCAATTTCCTGGATTTAATAAATAAGAAGTAAATATAGCAGACGATAGATAAGAAACGGAGGTGCCGGCGCGTGAACTGGAGCTCGTCACATAAATGAACCGAAACTCAACATATAAAGTAGCCTACTTGCCTCACATGTCTACTTTTAAACAGAACAATTCAAAACGAAAGAAAACAGACTACAGACTGCTCTTTGCTTATGTAATCCTTATGAAATGTGCATTTCTCTCTGGCGCGTTCACTACTGAAGATCGCGAGTCACTCAGCATCGTCAACTTCTTATTAGCCGACAAAGAAAACACTTGTTTATTAATAAAAAAAATATCTCCTTGCTATATTTTACATATTCATAATCATTACTTTTGCAGGTTCTTTGTGACAGTGCTTTATTGGCAGCGCCACCCTTACATGTTACAAGTCGCCAACGCATCACCGCATCCACCAGAATAGGTATATACAATTCTGGCTATATATATAGCCTATATATATATATAGGCTATATATATATATATATATAGGCTATATATATAGCCAGAATTGTTGCCCCTTCATTTAAAGACGGGACCCCCAAAAATAAAAATCTGGCTACGCCCCTGCTCCCAAGTCCTCCAGTAAAATATAAAACAAAAAAATGACAATAGCCAATTCTGGCTCCATAGCTGTTTACTCAATTTTATCAAATGAATGATCAGGATGGCAGCTGTACTCTCGCACTGTTGCTTGGCGCCTGGGCCGGTAATCGGGAACACCTGGTTGTGCAATTAGGAAATCCTACTGTAACGATCACCAGCTGGAGTGCCCTCGAGAGCCACCAGAGGGCGCTCCATAATAGACTTTGATCACTTCCTCACTAACTACATTTCCCATCACTCACTGCCCGGATTCATCGGAATTCATCATCTCATTCACCTGTGTCTCATCACCTGGTTGGTCTCTGATTGCATTCACCTGTTTCTCATCACCCTGTTAGTCCCTGTCTATTTATTCCATGTTCATTCACTCACTCATTGCGAAGTTTTGTTTGTGTCCCACTGCATCTCTGAGCGTTTACCTGGTTTCATGTATTTTGGTTTTTGGATTTCTTGCCCTGTTTCCTGGATTACTCTTTTGCCTCTGGTCCCTCCCTGTTTTGTTTGTTTGTTTGATTCCTAGTTTGTTTCTTTGTTTGGACTGCCTACCTGTGTTTTGACCCATTGCCTGTACTTTGGATTACGCCTTTGGATTGCCCACAAATAAAGCTGCGTTTGGATCTTTACTTGCCTGTCTCAGAGCAGTTTCGTGACACCTACAAAGGCGACATGGTGCGTCCTTCGAAGGACGAATAGGCTGCATCCTTCGAAGTCCGCGGCCTTCGAAGGATGCAGCCTTCACATTGGGACACAGCTACAGTCATTAAAAAGATTCAGGAACTTTATAAAGTTTAAATATATTCAGTAAAAAATAAGTAATAATTGCAACAGACTGAAGTTTAAAATAGCAAATATTCAGGTGACTTCAACACCCTTTGTGTTACTCTTTCTGTTGCTCCTTGTGTGAGAAAGCACGTGATAGTAAAAGTGTTAAATTATTGATGTCTAGGTCTTTTGATTGACTGTGATTATTTTGTGTTGAGTCTTTCCAGTATTTTGAACTACTTGTGGCCTTGTTTGGTATCAGTAAGGTGTGGTGTTTTGCGCAATCATTCCAGGCAGAAAACTTTTTTTTTCAAATGTGATCAATTAAATCAAGATATAGATCAACAATTAAAGTTGCCCCTTTTATGCTTTTTTGAACATTATATTTCTGTAATGTAGCTGTTTGTGAATCTAAAAGGTCTGCAAAGTTTTAAAGATCAAAGTGCACGACAAATAAAGTTGCTGTCTCCTAAACGAACGAATCAATTCTAAACTGACGAAACTAGTCATCAGCAATTTCTGTCATACTCACTCGCCATACTCGCCTATGGGCTTCATTGGCTTTCCTTGAACAGTGTCTACTTTGACCCGCCCTCAAACACTGTAGTTATAGCTGAGGCCTGGAAGAGTTTGGTTCGTGTTGCTGCAGATTCACTTTGCATGCTCTTCAAAAGGATGAGGACTTGCGCTGGAATTGATACGGAAAATCGACGCCATCATTCCTGTTCGCATCACTGTGTATACAAGTGCCGATGAAGCCTCTGGAGCTGAAATTCAGATATGGTAATGGCCGTTTAATTTCCGACGTGCTGTAAGCAGTAGACCAGTCACAACAGCCTGGGCCATTTGACCAATAGAGTAGCTCTAGGAAAGGAGAGGCTTAGAGAGACTAAGGCTGTGTCCGAAATCTCCACTCAAACCACTACTCCTATGTAGGGGGTAGGGAGTAGAGCACTATATAGTGAGCTCACCAGCATAATAGAAACACTACTTTACTTTACTTACACTGGGCTAAATAGATTTTTTTTTATAAATACATTACATCATATTGAGCTTATTTCTCCAAAATTGTAAAATTAAATGTAATTTCTGGCCGTTTCTGTTATAATGTGTTACTCCACACATGATTATAACTTATAAACATAAATAAAATTAATACACATACTTCATATATTTTCATTTTCGCGCCACACCGTTTTCACTTGCCTGTCGACATTAGAAAAAAAACAGATCTACGTTATCAAATATCTTGCTCATAATACTCTTAATAAAACAGATTTTAGACTCTGTGGAGATGCCACTCAATATTTATCTTTTTTGTTTGTTTGTTCTCGTGATTCAGAAGATTTCGCAGATTAGCAAAAGAAACAGGATTTCTAGACAGAAAACGAACATAACTTACATTTGTATGACAAATTCGTATTGTCGCACTGCTCTCCTTGACGTCCATCCGCCATTTTTTACGATCAGCGCAATGCATGATGGTATGTAGGGCTTGGGTTAGTGACCATCGGTTGTACACTACTTTTCAAAATGCATTCTGGGATACATTGAGTGGACTATATAGGGTAGGCCTATAATAATCATCACTATACATCCGGACAGCACTACAAAATGGCGAGCTCACTATATAGTCCACTATATAGTGAGTAATAGGAGATTTCGGACACAGCCTAAATCTTCGAACAAACTGTTTTCAGTTTCTTTGAGAAATTAGGTGATGTGCAATGTATTGAGAAAATTTAAGTGTTTTTATTTTTATTTAATTTTTTTTACCTTGGGCGACCTTTTGATCACACTAAACCCTTCCAAATGTTTCCTTTGTCCTTAGAATAAATATGGTTACAATTCAAGCACTGCTGGCCCCACAGATTCACTGATTTGATTTCAGTCTTGTTTATCTCCGGAAGGGCTGGAGGCCTCAAGCCCACAGAGTGTTAATATCATCATCTTTCCCAATAGGCTTTATTGAATCTGACTGTATCTCTGTAGTGTGTGTGTGTGTGTGTGTGTGTGTGGGGGGGGGGGGGGGGGGGGGGGGGGTTCTCTCTGGTCTGGTTTCTCTTCGGTTTCTCTCTGGTCTGGATGGAAAAGGTGAAGGAAGACAGAGGGGAGCTAATGGCTGAAGTTGAGCTTCTCGTGAGTTGAGAATGAAAGTCTTCCACCTGCATATTTAAAAATTAAAACGGGTCAGGATTAAAAATTTAACGCTGCAGACTTGAGAATCTAATCCACTGAGGGATGAAAGTCTGGGGAGCGTTCCTGATCTGCGGTATACAGAGAGGTAGGTGTGTGAGTGTGTTTGTGTGTCTCAAAGAAGGGTTATTATATGGAAAATGACATAATCCCACACCATTATGATCTGTGTGGGAAAGAAGAAAATGTCTCTTTTGTGTTTTATGTAACACTTGCTACTGTAAATTATTGAAACTGCTTTAAAAACTGACCATCCGTCTCATCTTTCTCTCCTGTTTCCTTTCTTTCTTTCTTTCTATTTTTCTTTCTTTTTCTCATATCATCTTTCCATTTTCCTCATTCTTTCGAACCTCCACACAATCCCATCTCTGGTTCTACCATGTCCTCCATTCAGCGAGCTCAAACCAGAGCAGTCATGCTCATGAGTACCCAGACTGCCAAGAAGGGGGTAATGAAGCCAGCCTGCTGGTGTCCCCTCTGGTGGTGGCTGGCATCGTCATCGGGCTGGTGCTCTTCCTCTCCTGTGTCACCATCATTGTGGGCAGTCTGCGCAAAGACAGCCGACTGCGCAACCCCCACCTGCGTGCCAGCTACGGTCAGTGACCTAACTTCATGGGCTCCATAACATATCAAAAACACATAGGCCTGTTTTCACAGACAGGGTTTAGATTAAGCCAGGATTAGGCCTTAGTTCAATTAGGAAATTTAAGTAGCTTTTATAAACATGCACTATAGAAAAAACATTACTGGTGTGCATCTTGAGACAAAACAATGGCTCTGACATATTTTAATATAGCCTATGTCAGTGCAAGTTACTTTCAGTTAAAACAGCTCAAACATGCATTGTAGTCTGGGACTAGGTTTAAGCCTTGTCTGTGAAACTACTGCGTGTAGTTTTTGTCTAGTACTGTGTTGGGGCATTTGTATTTGTGTGACATGCATGGCAAGTTGGTTTGTCATACTATTTTGTTAATGTTATTCTGAAAATTCGAAACTTAAGCATCTCTTCAATGCATTTTTTTGTGTGTGTGTGGAGTTTGGGGAATTATGCCAGCCGAAAGCTTGTCCTTGTATAGCTCTACTGAGTCTATCACTTAGCCTTACCCAGTAGCAAGACCTTCTTTCTATATTATTTGGCATTGACTGTATTATAAACTGCAGCATTTTGAAGGTTTAGGTATACAGTACTTTGGATGTTACTGTCCTAGAGAAATCACTGGTGTATTTTATCATGTTCCATGGGCATATTCTGTTTTATCTTTTTTTTTTTACTGAAATCTAACAAACTTACTGTATGTTGTTGTGTTTCTGTGCTATCTTTTTTTTTTTAAATGTCACAGTTTGGTTTACTTTTGTATCTTATGCAGTGAGATTTTCACTATTATGTTCAGTTATATCATGAAAATAGTGGATTTTTTAGATTCTTGATTGAGTTAATTGTAATATGAAAAGCTTTAACTATTGTTTTATGTATGATCATTTTAGTCTGATCTTTACAATTTATGTGGCACATTACTGCAGTTTGTTTTGTTATCGTGTCACAATGTAATGCATACTTTGTTCATCCAGGCGATTATTGATAAATAAGGCACCTAAAATAAATTGGACACAAAATAAAACACATTCACATTCTCATTGCTGTTCAACGATTACAAATACTGGTAGTGTCTGTACATATAATGCTATTATGTAGCAGAATGTTTTATGCAGAGGTATACATTTTTTTAGACTGAATCTTTTAGATTGGACATCTGTATGTTCCTTTACCTTGATGTCTTTATGTGTAGCAGACCTTTAAGGGTTAATTCACCCGAAAATGAAAATAAAAAAACTCATATCGTTCCAAACCCGTAAGACCTTTATTCGTCTTCGGAGCGCAAATGAAGATCTTTTTGATGAAATCTGAGAGCTTTCGACTTTATTCAACAATTTCTTCTCTTCCGTGTCAGTCTCTGACACTATCCACATTGTAAACACAGTGCAGCACTTCCGGGTTCTACATCAGAACACCGGTTCAGTATTGGCCGGCTCTTATGTCAGCACAGCACCACACGCATGCATCACGGTGCTCACATGAACAGCGTTAGAGACTGCCATGGAACGACATGAGGGTGAGTAATTAATGACAGAATTTTCATTTTTGGGTGAACTAACACTTTGAAGAAAATGCTTTTATGTCATAACCACATTTTTATGCATATTACATTGTCACTGGTAGTGCAATGCTTTAAAGGGGTAGTTCACCCAAAAATGAAAATTCTGTCATCATTTACTCACCTTCATGCCGTACCAAACCAATAACCCATAGTCGAAACACAAATGAAGATGTTATTAATTAAATCTGAGATATTTCTGTCCCTCCATTAAAAGTCTTCACAACCAAGACGTTGATTGTTCAAAAAGTGCATAAAGAGATAGCGGTTTAATCCCAGTATTCTGAAGAGACAAGATCGCTTTATATGATAAACAGATTTAATTTAGGAATTAAAAATGGAAGCTTGAATGTGCTTGTGTGATGTGAGAACATATCTCTTTTGTTCTTAAGCATCAATCAACTGTTTGAGCTTCCACTATAGTTGATGTGTTGAATTTATGTGTGTTATGTGTGTATATGTGAATAAAAGCTAAAAATTAAATCTGTTTATCACATAAAGTGATCATTTCTTTTTAGCGATAGTTTTCCTGTGAGCACGTGAAAGTCTGTATATTTTTATTTTTGCAAAGGTCCCTTTAGGGGCAATAAATAACATACAAAACAATTTGCAATGTATGAAAGTCTACCTAAAATTCTCATACTTCTAATATAAGAAACCGAAATTCACATGTTTTGTTATTGTTGTTGTTGTTTCTACAGCTCCAGATGGCCTCTCATATGGTGGCTCCATTGGAGAGCTGAGGTCCACTTGTGTTGAGGACTTTCCCCCTGCTTTTGACTTTGACTCCTATGTGGAGACACTGTCTCAAGTCAACGTCATGTACCCAGATTCCCCACCTCAGTGAGTAATATTTTACCTCTGGATTGATAGGCTACAACATAAAGCCTCTATGGGGTAAAAGGCTCCTTTAATTTTATTTTCCTCCACATAAACTTGCTGCATGCAGCACTTTCCAAAACATCCGCTTTTCAAGATGAACGTGTATTTTTGGCTGATCCTTGACAAGAGCGCGGGCAGCAGCGCAAAGTTAATTCTGCACTACTTTGATCTAACATTTTATGTTTTTTTTAAATGTTGTAGATTCAAGTAGCAAATGAGAATTACTAAAATTATTGAATACATTTTGGGACAAAGGTCTTGTTAATGATTTTCTGTTTTGTTCAAGCTAATTAAAGCAACAGTTTTTCAATATTGGAGGAATATGTAAAAGTATGGTATTTGGGGTAAAAGCCGCCCCTGTTGTTGGGGCTAAACGCACAATAATTAACATGATAATAAACAGCTGACTGAATTTTCCATTTGTTGACATGACATGGTTAGATTCAAATGGTAAATATGATATATTAAGTTGGGTGAGATAATCACCATATTTATAATGAAACCTTCATATTTAAAAATATGATATTAATCATTTCATATAACAAAATATTATTTGTTACTACTGTAAATCTAAATTAAATGATTATGGTATCTCTTTCAATGCTTTCAGAATATTTACTTTAGTTGTAATAGTACTTTAGTACTTAATAGTTGTATGTATTTTCAAAATATATTTTTATATTAACATATTTTAATTACAGTATATTTACTGAACAAAAAGGAATCATTGTATTTATCAAAAGAAACAGAAAATAGTGCAAACTTTGCTAGAGTGATTGTTTTGAACAAGTATCAACTTAGACATTATTAAAAACATATTATTTAGCTAAAGTATTGTATAAATAATGTCTGCCTTTTGCCCCATGCTGGTGAGCCTTTTACCTTGTGTGTGTGGTAAAAGGCCTACCTTCCCACTTCATACACTTATTTAACATACACAATTTTTAAACAAAAGAAAACACTTTTATGATTTATTTCCACACAAAATCTGTTTTTGTTCTCAATTTTTTTCTGCAGTCATACACTATGAGAATAGTGAAAAGCAAAATTTTCTTAAGGTGTGCCTTTAGCCCCATTGTACCCTATATACATTATACAGTGGAATGTAGGGGAGGAAGCGTGTGCGTGTGTAATCAGTAATGAGATCACTTTTATCAGCTGTGACAGAGAAGGCACACTGCCTCTTTAATGGATTCCATTCCGCCGTCCTTTCCACAGTCTTTAAAGGCTTTAGCATAGCATGGGCTGATAACTAAGCTAAAAGCCAGTTTGAGAAGATGAAGATAGAAATAGTCCGCCATAATGTGCCATATTTCATTTTACTTGAAGTGTAAAGCCTGGGACACACCAAGCCGACCTCAAAGAACTAGCGGCGACGAAAACCGACTGTGTTGTCGCCTCTCGTCGGCTGCATCTGGACCAGAAAGCTGCGCCTGAACACACAGCACAGACAGCCAACTGAAAACTAGCACGTGCGTTCTGCGCCTGCGTGTAAGGAATTAATTGACTATAATATCAGCAGGTATCTATAGTCTATATTCGTCATTCAAAAGGAGAAACCGAAACAAGGATATACAAGATATTTGAAACGTAAACAAAGCCGCATTACCATTTTGAATATCAGTTATGTTGATAACTTTCTTCATTTTAAGCGACGCATGTTGTTATGAAAATATTCACGCTTTGGATTGCTCAACATAACATTAGATCAGCCTTCTGTCTGTGTCGTCTTGACTTACTTGCTCTCTTTCATCACTTTCGCTTTAATTCTCATGCACTGACTCATTTGCTAAACTGAACACCCAATCAGAGTTCCCCTCTCACCGACGGCCCTGACGCCGATTCAACATGCTGAATTGCGCAAACTGCCACGACTTAATCCCAACGAGAGCCTACATGTGGAACACACCACAAAAGCTATAGCCCGACAGACACTTGCCGAGCCTTAAATTTCACCCACCTTACCGAATGCAGACATTCAGTCTTAAATTGTCTGTTTGAAAAAAATGAAACCTATTCTAGTTAAAAAACAGAATTGCTCTGTGTTGACACAAACCCTCCTCTTTAGGGACATGTGTTGGCTAAAACTAGAGTCCGTGTAAGTGTTATTTTTTTGTATTGCTTGAAAGTTTAGGGATTAAAGAGAAATGGTCCAAAAAAGAAAAAGAGTTTGCAGTAACCAGATGGGTAGTTGTATTCACTTTTCTCAGCTCGCAGTCCTTTTCCTTTCTCTGTTCAGAAGGTTCTCTCATCCTGTTAGGAAGGTTGGACACCTTCAACTTTTAGCCCTCTGCCTGTTCTCCTAACAAGCAGGGATTGCTGATAAATGCCATGGCTTTGCACTGAAAAAGGCTTGGTGTGTTTGATCTAAATGGCAGCTTGTCTAATTGGCATCTTCAAAGAATTTGTCAGTTCCCTTCCTTGCCATTTAGCCTGCCTGCCTTCACACAGCGACCCATAGAATACTCTTCTCAGGTATAGGGGAGCCCATCACAGAGGGATGTTTCAGAGTAAGAAAGGTTTTAAGTGTTTATCAGATCATGTCAATACAATGACTATAGGTTGGATGCAAAAAACAGATTCTAACAACAACAAAAATGTTGAGTAGCTCCAATGAGTTGTGGCCTTTGCTGTTTTTAGCATTTGTTTCTCATAAGAGCTCCACGAGAGCCTAAAGGAACCTCACTAATACATTACAAAAATCAATGCTAAAACATTATCCGAGGCGATACATTTCAAAATGATTATGACCTCAGTGGAATCCATACATCCTGAAATCATTAGAACTACTCTGTATCATGTAACTATAATCTATGAGTCTATAAATTATATTATTTTATTTTAAGAAACTATAGACTCCAAACCAATTATACCTTTTTTGGGGATAGGATATACAGTACATTCTGGTGTCTTTGTGATGTCATAACAGTAGTGTATAATTCAAAATCATGATGAACATATTGGGAAAATTCTAAAATTGTCAAAAAAAATTTGATGTGTATAGCTTCTGATTAAGCAGTAATGTATTCCTTAATGAAGTCAGTGATGTTAGAACTCAAATACCACTTTCAAGGTCATTTTTCATTGTGAAATGAATTGCATGAACCGTCACCTTTAGCCTAATCAACCAAATAGACTTGTATTAAAATATGCTGTTGGCTTGCATTAAAATTGCATTTCTAGTATAGTGTTACTAATGATGATCGACCAATGAAAAATCCTGAGAGTTATGATAGTGGAGAGTAAAAGAAAAATTAAGCAACCAAAACATGGCACTCAGAACAGAACAGAACAATAGACTATAATTTGCTGCAGTTTTAGTACCTGGTGTTTCAGTTTTGTTCTTTTTTTATATTTCGTGGCAAAAGGCACCTTTATCTTTACGCCACATTAGGAAAGAAAAAAAACTACAGGTGTCTGACCCATGTGTATATCCACTGACCTACAAAATGATTGGACCGAGAGACTCCCAGATATAAAATGAATGAGAGTGTGCGCTCTTGACACACACACTGCACACTGGCAGTTTTTAGTAGATGGGAAATCAAGAAATGTGCATTGCTACACCCACATGCATCTAACATGCCAAAACAAACCTTTCATTTGAGTTTGTTTTTTTCTGGAAAGTGCGATATGTTTGTCATTCATTTATGCACTTGACTTGAGAAAAAAGAATAATTGCTTTCAGATGTCAGAAGAGTGGACTTCAAGTCGACTTTTCAGTTTATATGAGCTATAGACCCAATTTACAGATTAACATGACTTAGACACTTCATCAAAATAGTACAGTTAAGTTTGTGTGAAAATAGCTGAGCAAATGTGAAGGTGATCTGATATTACATCTCAATATCATGACAGCGTGGAACATTCTTCAAGAACATGGAATGCGAATATATTTGAACTGGATATTTATAAAGTGAACCAAGGTGAAGACTTAGCTCATGAATATGGCTGGACAATCTAGGAAAATTACCTGGCAATGTCAGTATGAGCCCATTATAATTCATGAACTTGATGACATAACCAGCCCATCTTTCCCTTTAATCCCCATTTAAATGCATTGCAGCGCCACTGCCTGAATATTTTGAACATTATCGAATTGATTGTGCATGTGTACATGTTTTCCTGCTCTTAAATATAAACCATGGTGTGCTGCTGTCAAAGATGTTGACTCAACCTGACTGAAGTGAAGGTTGACTTGTGACTTCATGCAGAACAATCACTTCTGATTGACCTGACTGTTGAGTCAGTTAATCTACTCTCAAAGTGACTTTGTCTAGTTAGGTTATTTATCACTCCTGTAGTTATTCTTTCTCAGTGCTGAAGTGCTTCCTTGGTTGCATCAGATGCCTAAATTGTTAAGCATGTGGTTGTCTGTTTGTGCTTGTGTGTGCGTATCAGAGAGTAAAAGGTTTAGTTAGGGTCATGCTTGTGCTCAACTTGTCTGCCCTTCATGGCTTGTTTCGCAAAGTGCCAATGGTATTTACATCTCTATGACAGTTCCATTAGGCTGGCAGAGCCCTCTGGTAAAGCTCTGTGAAGGGGCTTTTTAACAAGGTGAAATTACCTCTCCACAAGAGCAAGAGCTACCTGAAAGAGCAGGGTCTCCTATTAAAAAGTAAATTATGACTGATATAGAATATTAGTGCTGGCCTGGAGGCCTATTAAGAATTACTGAATGGTGTGTAATTCTATTTGGGAGAGATATCCGACCCTCGGTCCAGATACTAAATTGAATTAGAGACAGGCGGTCCATACCCGCACACCTCTGTTGAGATGATGTGGCAAGATGATGAAAGATTACCACACACTCTTGACCAAATTTTATCCTACAGTGAAAAGTCTGCATCTAATGCAGTTATTTTTATGGAAAGAAACTTATTATACTACAGTTAGTGTCGGTCACCCTATCTGATTGGCTGAGCTGTGTTTCAAGAGTGCTTAGGGCTGTGCAATAATTAATCGCATCCAAAATAAAAGTTTGTGTTTACATAATATGTGTATATGTGTGTACATTTTTCTTAAATATATACATGCATGTGTGTGTATGTATATATACAAAATAATTATACACAGTACACACAGATATATTATGTAAACACAAAGTTTTAATTTGGATGCGATTAATTGCGATTAATCGTTGCACAGCCCTAGTCCTGATATTTTATTTATATGTGTATACACATTCCAGATAGACTGTCAGGCTGTGTTAAGCCCAAAGTATATTTCGGCAGTCCGTCAGCACCTGTGCGGATGGTGTGCTTGAGGGATTTGAGCACATAAAAACAAAATCCGCTAGATAGTGTGCGCACGCCGAACACGTCTTTCTGCGCTCATGGCCAAGGGAGTGTACTTTGAAATGCTCGTACGCTCAACTGTGTGCAAGTCGAAGCGGAATGCGGAAAAATGAAGTATACCTGGGTGATGGGGATTTTTCACTGACTCTTTCTGCAGGTTACATCTATGCGCCAGTAGGTGGCAATGTGTGACCTTTCGAGACAATCATTGAATCATTCATTCAGCCGATTCGCTCAACAACACTGAGGGTGCTTCTCAAATGGAAGGCTGTGTCCTAGTAAGGCTGCATATCTCGGCTGCCACGTCAGTGCTGAAGGCCATCTCAATTTGAAGGATCTTTGGAAGGCAGCTTTCGTTTCGTGTCCTTCAGTCAGCTCATTCTGAAGGATGCATCAAGTGTATCCTTCGCGTCCTTCAATCACCCACAATCCCTTGCACACATTCCAGTTCATGAAAAAGAACTGATGGAAAATGAATCTGCACTGAGCTTGTTTGAGTTCATTATGAAATATAAGACAAAAATATTTTTTTCGGAGGTGAAGGCATACATGTTATCTTTTGTTTTGTTGTAAATTATTAAATGAACACTAAACTGCCAATAATGTGAGCCACTGGGAGACCACAGACAGTTGTCATTCACTATATTTACCACCTTTTTATTAATTCAATACAAAGCTTTTTAATACAAAGTATTTTTTTTCCAAAATTAAGTTTTAATAGTATTTTCGTACAATGACCGTGGGGGCAGGAACATGTGTGATGTTCAATGCGCACTTACTAGACCGTCTCATTCTAGCATTCAATGCTGAGGAGGAGTCTAGCCTAAGAAGCCTCAGAAGGACTGGTATAAGAGAATCATTCAGGAACAAAAAAGTCACCTTTTATGGGTGAGTGATTGAATCATTCATTCAACCGATTATTTCAACAGCATTAATTCATTTAGGATCGGAACAAGTCCTCATTTGGAACTATTTTAGTTGATGGAGTATGGGCAATATTGTGTCTAAAATGTAATTTACAATTTAAGTAATTTAAAATGTAGTTTATTTAACAGTTATACATTTCATCATACTTATAGTGATAATCGTGCTTTTGGTCTGATGTGTCTGATAGCATGGATGTGTTATTGTGTGATATCGCTTTACTAAAAAATATGATTTAGCTATTTTTTATTAGGGGTTCAAGCAGGAAGTGCTCAAACTCTATTGTAATTTTTTTTTTTTTTTTGCTTCTTCCATTGTAAGACCTCAATTCCAGGGTTCTATGTTTTACTGTTATACGGTTATATAGTGTCATGGTATCTGTGAATTTAAAGCGTTTGAGAGGGGAGGTCTTACAGATGCTAAGGCATCGAAGCCGAACAGAGCTCTCCATCACTGCCTGCCTCTCTACTAGCCTTCATTCATCTGTGCCAGAAATGAGTGGGTGCAGAATCACTCTTCAGATCAGAGGAGATGAGCCTCCATTCACATCATAATGTGCATTTATCACCACTGGCACATTGCAGCCTGCCCTTTCAGCCACCGTTACAAACTCAGGCCTCTCTGTCTTCACAGTTAAAGAAAACTGGCTACAAAAAAATATGTGCTTAAAGGAAGAAAAATGTTTATTTTCATGTGTGTATGTGGACTGGCAAAGGACCATTATGCTGTGTTGGAACTGGACTACCCAGGCATTTCCGCATGCCACGTTTGGGACCATGCCAGTTTATTCTACATGCACATATGTGGACTCTAACATGGAGTCCACCGCTATGCTGTTCTTTGATGTCTTCAGGACTTTGGAAAGAGGAGCTATTAGCACAGTGGCAGTGGGGCTGACAGGGAGGGGCTGTGGCATGTGACTCACGCCAGGGCTGCCATGGCCACAGATGGCACCTGGGAACTTAGTGCTCAGGGCATGTATATGAGCTTCTCACCTGTGGAGCCCGTGTAGTGCCACTTCCGCAGAGCAGAAGAAAACTAGGCAGATCCCAGAAACACACACACACACACTCTGCAGTGTTCATGATTCTATACACACAATTCATGAACTATCTACTGCTCAAAAATATCCACCAGAAATGCATGCGTGTGTGGGTGTATATTTTTGAGCAATGGATAGTGCATGAAGTGTGTTTAGAATAATACGAAATAAATATACAAATTAAATTATATATATATATATATATATATATATATATATATATATATATATATATATAATCCATTTTAATACAAATACAATGTTTAATTATACATACAAATTGATTTATATTAAATTATAAATCTTAATAAATATTTAAAGGGGTTATATGTAGAATTCATAAGCCCTTGTTATTAGCGACACTGGTGGCTGTTAAGTGAACTGCAGCCAGTTCTCACACCCGTGTACACACATAATGTACAAGAGACTGAACGTCATTCAATGCCCCGATATACTCACGGCGACGTTCTTTTTTGTTTTTCGCTTAGAAGTAAAAAGAAGTTGGAAATACCTTTAAAGTGATATACTGCTAACGGACATCCAGACGCCGTCCATGCTGCTGAGAGTGATGTTTAGATGAATATGTAAATATGTGCTGTGCGCTTTCCTCTCAATAACAAAATAAACACACAACAAACATGACAGTGTGACAAAGCGGCAGTTAAGAAAACATCTGATCATAGCGATGTGGATAGGTTTGCACAAGCTCTGCAATTCAACGGCATCATGTCGACAAATGAAATTTAAAATTACACTGTTATGATAGTTTGATTATAAAGTAGCCTGTATTTGAGACTATAGACTATATAGATCTGGCTATGCGAGACTAAAGTTTGAATTAATCAATTTTCGCACGTAAACGCCACATCCTTTTGATTTTCCCGGCGAAACCGGCCCGAGTCCTTAAACCACATACAAATAAGTCTGTAGGCATTTGTCACGTCTTGGTTCATGTTTCATGTCTTGTCTTGTGCTTCCCTAGTCTTTTGTGTGTCAAGTAGTCATTGCTTAATTGTCTAAATCATGTTCACAGGTGTGTCTCGTTTAGTCTGTATTTAAGCCCTCATGTTTACCACGTGTCTTTGTCAAGAATTGTTTCCCTGTAACCACCGTTGGTAAGCACCACCTCCGCATTTTGAGTTTCATGCCATGCTATGCCTTGCCTTGCCTTGCCTTGCCTTGCCTTGCCTTGCCTTGCCTTGCCTTGCCTTGCCTTGCCTTGCCTTGCCTTGCCTTGCCTTGCCTTGCCTTGCCTTGCCTTGCCTTGCCTTGCCTTGCCTGTGTTTGATGCTTGATGCCATGCCTTTGTTTTATGTTTGATCTTGTTTTGTGTGACTGAACTGCACTTGGGTTCTACAACTTGGATCCATTGGATCACCTGTTAGAACATTTATGGACAATCTAGGAAGTCAGGAAAGGTATTGATATTTAAGTTTTGTTACATGCTGTCCACACATTGGCAATAAAAAAGCAACTAATACATTACCATTTTTACATACAGCCCGTTTATAGTCCGTTTATTTATATGTGCATGTTGTATTTTAATATTTTATATTATTTTTATATACAAAATTATTTAAAGTTTGGTTGTGGAATGATACTATATTAAAGACATCTGCAGGTGTTTTTCATCATGTTCTCTGGGGAAGGGTGAACTGTCTTCATTAGACCAAGGTGGAAAAACAACTGATGCTCATGTTCCTGAGAAGAACAATAGTGCGTTTAAAAAACACATTAAAGAAAACACAGGCTGTTTATTATTTTAGGAAATGGATAGATGAGATGAGAGACACAGTCATGGCTGGGCTGTGACATTTGCATAGCCTGATTAATAAATTATTGTCAGTTGAGGTTGCACCTCAGTATGTGTGTGTGTGGAGGAGTCCCTGAGGAGCCAGGTTCCTTAACAGGGGAAGAAGGGTGTGGTGCAAAACATTTCACGCCCTGTTGGCCTTTTCTGAAGAGAGCGAACAGATTTATGTAACACAGAAGGATATAGATAGCCCAGAAAGACATCTGCGCTATACCTTATTATCATACAGAAAAGGGCCAAATTAGTTTTCCTGTGATTCATCGCAGTGCAGGCTTCGACATTTGGAATGTGCCTTTATCTTGATAGCATCTCACACACACACACACACCTGCACATGGAGGATTCTCAATCAGAGTTATTATTTATGGATGAGGAGTAGGGGAACACACCGCTGAGGGTAACCAGGGTAACTACAGATGTCTTATTCATATTGATTATAGGTTACACAGCAGGCGTTGTGAACCTTTAAATTAGCACAACTGTATCAGGCTATAGAGTAAAAGTCTACATGGAAATTAAAGTTAAAGCCTGAACCTGGTCCATAAATGAACCTTCTGACCTGACCAGACTTTACCTGTAAGAATCAATCTGTCTTTCTAATTCCTTTTTTAAAATTCACCCTATCTGTTTTCTGAATGCTTGTTTTTGATCTTGAACAATAAGTTTCAGCTTTTGGACCTTGTAATTTTTCATTAAAATATCACAGCTTGATCTTCCGTTGTGTGTCCATCCAATCAACAGCCAATGCATAGAACCACGTCCCTGCCCTGCATTTATTTATTTTTTTCAATAATCTGTTTCACTCAGATGTAACGTTATGTCTGTCACTTCTTTTGTTACAGGAGTATCAAACACAGGTGCATGGATGTAGTTTTACAGTGCTGTGATTTGACTCAAAGATGAAATAGTGAATAGACAAAAACAAAGTAGAAGTAAAATGTTTTCAATTTTTTTATTTTATTAAATGCTTAGTAAATAATAAAAAATAAAACAAATTATATACTTTTTTTACCATTTTTTTATTATTGTTTTTGCTTTTGAACTAAACACGAGCATATATATTTCCATGTAACAGAAAACAAGAACGAAAAAGAAAAAACAGCCTCTCAGTATTTTACATTGCTATTCTATACCTCCTCTTTTCTTAGTCGTTTATTAACACCTTTCCAAGTCTACCACATTTTAAGAATGATCTGAAAGGTCCCCAAACTCCATTAAAAATTGTATATTTGTCCCTTAAAATATAAGTCATCTTTTCCATTGACATATTTGTTACCATTTCTTTTAGCCAACGTCCTATACTTGGTGCACAAATACTCTTCCAATTTAAGGAAATAAGCCGTTTTGCTTGAAGGATGCATATATTTATAAATATATGCTCATTCTTTTTTAACTTAATCTCCTTAGGAAATAAATGTAATAAAAAGAGTAAAGGTGACAAAATAATTATATACTTATTACAAACATCAATCTGAGCTAAGTAACAAACACACCCTATTTGGCATAAGGTTATAAAAAAAAACCTGGAAAAGATTTTCTAAAAATGGATATTGCAGCACTGTGAGAATCTTCCTTAATCCGAATATTCTGCCTGGTTCTGTTTGTTGGCTGTTTTTATTTTTTATTTTTTATTTTATTTTTTGGGATTGGAGCGAATTAAGGCTCACTGGACTTGCTTGATGTGGACAATCCTATATGGCAAGAGGTCTAGTGTTGATGTCCTTGCCTATGACCACAACAGAACAAGAACCCAGACAACACCTCTACATACCCGCTAAGAACCCAAAGCCAGAGCCCACCGCAGACCCAGAGCCTATGCCAACCGAGTCTGACCAGGTGTGTGAGCCAGCCCTTATGTCCGTCCAGGAGCTCTAGACTGAGCCAATGTTTGTCCTAGAGACTGAATCTACACTCTCTACGTGTATGGACAACGAACCAGAGCCCACCACAGACCCTGAGCCGGAGCCTTGCCAGTCAGACCATGTGTATGAGCCGGTATCTCTGTTTATCTCTGAGTGAGTGTTAGTATAGTTTGAGAGCATGGAATGGAGTCCCCCCCATACTACCACCACTGTGCTACACAATATCCACATATCCACAAGGAATGGTATGATGATTTGGATGATATCATTCCCCAAAATCTCCAATCTCCACTGGTCCCATTCAGTTTCCAGTTTCATTCGTCAAACTGTTTGCAGCCAGCCTCAAGTCTCCTTTGTAGCTGCTGGTCCTGCCCAGCCTCGAGTCTCCTTCATCACCACTGGTCCTGCCCGGCCTCAAGTCTTCTTTGTTGCCGCTGGTCCCGTCCAGCCTCGAGTCTCCTCCTTCATCTTGTCTTGTCCAGCCTCCCACTCCCTCCTCCTCTGACAATGGCATTCAGTCCCCTGGGTCTGCCTCCACTAGTTCCCTTCAGCCCTTTGGCTCCACTGTCAGTGGCTCCGCCTAGCTGCCCTGGGTTTCCAGGTCTCCAACTTTTGGCTTCACCCTGCCTCCTCCCTCCTTCGGTTCCGCCATGGACCTTTGTCCTTATGGATCTGCTTTGGGTCGCTCCCTAGCTCCTCCCTCCATCATCTCTTCCTTGGTATTTGCCTCTGATGTATCCATCAGTTTCCTGCCCTCCGCCTGCCCCTCGTCCACCTCTGGAACTCCCTTCCTTCCTACTCTGTTGGTTTTATAAGGAGGCTTCCATAAATATTTAGTTTATTCGTAGAGTTACCCTTTAACTAAATTTAATGGTCCAACGCAAAAATAATTAGTAGTGCGCAAGTTGTAACTTAGTGCCCTTTTACTTCAAAACTAGGCCTAGTTGTAACTTAAGCATAGCTGGTGCAACCGGCCCCTATTCCATTTATTTGTTCCTTAGGCGTCAGTGTTTAAAGTGTAGTTGATTATCTGTGTTCCTTAAAGTCTCTAATATCTTGTTGCAGAATTGGGTGAATAACACATTACACAGTGGCCTCATTTATCAAGTATATGTTAATGTGGACTGAATTGTACTCAGAATGCTGCTCTGCAGAGGAAGTTGCTGTTTGACTTTGTGTATATCTGCAAATCAATCACATAATGTAATGCAAGGTAAGGTAAAACCTAATGAAAAGAGCGCATAACGCATTTGTGTACAATCCAAGGAATGCAGTCATTGGCCATCATTGCCAAGTTCAGTAGCGGTGTCTGCTGGAGTGTGTAATTCTTAGACACGGTGACGCCACAGTATAGCTGAGTGCAGTATTCTCAGAGACGTGTGCCAGAGCATTGCAGGGTTATGAGCATTCAGTCAAGCTGTCAATATTGTTTGACCTGCTTATGGTGGCAGTGTAAAGTGTCCAGGCATGGAGTCATGTTAGCTGTGGTCCCCACCTGTAGCAAAATGTGCTGACATCTGGATTGGTATACTGAATTGATGTGCATGTGTTTATGTGCTGTTATGTAAGTTATCTTGCATTGTCACAGGGTTTTCAGGGGCTGGGGGGAAATAATTCTTATAAAAACATGGTTAATACCGATTTAAATGTCAGCTGTTGTTTTAAAGTCAATTTATTTCATCCTCATATCATACACTTTAGGTAGAAAAAAATATATATTTATGACATACTAATTATGTAAAAATTGTAACAAAGAGTCAAATAAAAATGTTGACTTGCATTTATGATTATATTTCTAGCAAAACAGTGAACTAAAGCAAAACTTTATTCGCAGATGAAGCCTGAAGAAAAGGACTTGAAAAGAGAATGAAAAAAGTATAGGACTGAAAGGGAGTACAAGAAGAGGAGGAAGGGGAGACTTGGGTGTGAGTGCACAAGTCATTTGTAGTTCAATTACGTTTTTGTCCTTTTTGGAGCTTCACAGCTTGACAAAAAAAAAGATAGTGATTTTATTTTACAGACCTGTTCCCCATGTACATACTATGTACTTATTATAGAAATTGCAATAACTAGTACTAACCCTGAACCTACCCCCAAACCTAACCTTAACCCTTAGTTACTTTGGATTACCCAGTTTCGTAAGTACACTGTAAGTCAGTGGCGGCTGCTGGTCTTTCAAAGAGGGGAAGCTCATTTTCGGCCTACACCATAAAAATTGTCCATTTATTTATATGTAAATTCTGCCCTACGTTCCTTTTCAAGAAAATGCTCTGTGACCCTGTCGTACCAACTAAGCGTCTTTCCCAGTGACTTGACCAGTGTCCTTAATGACCAGCAGGGGGAAATGTGGGAATTAGGTTAAACTGAAACGAGGAATGTGGTGTATAATTGTGTGAAATGTATGATGAAAATTGACTAGCAATTTCGCCATGCAAATACCAAGAAATAGGTTGCAGCAGTCTGTCTTTCGACTACACTTGCAAAATCCGCAATGGGACTGAGCTTGAATAGCTTCAGCGTCAGCGACTTTTTATAGTACAAAATCGCTGTCAATCAAAAGGTGATGCAGTCTTTCGACAGACCCTCCAATCATCACGCAGAAGCCCGGAGTCCAGGCCAATCCACTCCTCCATTCACCACCAGAAACACTGAGCGTCCGTAGGCGGGACATAATCGCACCATTTATCCAATGACCGTCTAGTTTCGAAGCACTGAAAAAAACTGTTCAAAGCAGCCCCATTGAAGTCAATGGACGCTATTGGCTTCAACAGGGAAATGCACAGTGACGCTACGGGAATGTATGAGAAGGAAATCGAGTCAGCCGCCCTGCTATATCTGATTCTGAACGAACGAGATGGCAGTGTCGAGATGAACGTGTTCTAACGCATTTTTAGTCAATAAAATGTTAACAAAATAGTACATATTTGACCATTAATTTTTTGACATTATAGGGGAAGCCGAGCTTCCCTTGCAGTCTTAAAGAAATCCCCACTGTACACATAAGTACTGTAAAATACAGTGCAACCAAAAAAATTGAATTACACGTTCACTATTATGGCCATTTTAAAGCAATTTTTGTAGTCTTGAAGTTTAAAAACTGAACGAATATAATTTAAAAGGCTAGTGCTGAAACATTTTCAATTGTAGTATATTATGTGTACAAAGATATGTTATGGCTGCTCATTTGCAAAATGTATAAAATGGGTTTTATTTACAGAAATCTTGTGGATCTCTCATGGAACCGTCTGTTAAATTAAGCTGCCATAGGTGGAAATTAATTATTTCTGATGCTTTTACAACTGTTGATCATATAAACATATCTAATATCAGCAGTAGCAGCTTTATTGAGGGGTCTCCCATATACTCCGAGATCTACTCCCTCTCATCCTTCGTCAAGCTTCATTAAGGTGATGAGGGCTAATTAACACACCACCTGCTCAACTGGAAGAGGTAATGATACCAGGGAAAAATGGCTAAGCATGACTGGGACCCATTAAAGGAGCAAGTAAAAAAGAGTTTATTTTTTAAGTGGTTCGTCAGACTAAATCAAACTAGTCTCTCTCTCCTTTTCTCAGAGGTTCTTTGTCTTTTCAGTTTCTCTTCTCTTTTCATGATGGTGATCAAACCACAAAACGCTTCTCTGAATAACTATGAATAACATCTGTCATGCTTGAAGGTCATTCTTTAGTTTTGCCACTGCATCTCTGGTTGGCTGATATTAAAAACCCAGAGATACATCAAACAGTTGAAGTTATCAACAATAACAAATTTGACAAATAATAAAATATATTAAAACAAATATAACAAATCAATAAGGCCACTGTTTAATGTTGTAACCCATAGATGCATCAAACAATTGTTATTAACCAAAAAAACGAATTTTAACTAGTGGTGTCAACAATAATCGATTCGGCGATGCATCGCAATGCGGGAAATGTGCGATTCAGCATCGATGCGGCAAAGTGCCATAATCGATTATGTCACTGTTTATTTTCTGACCTTGGACAATAAAGTTTTGAAGTTTCAATTACTTCCGGGGGCATAATAACAACAATAAAGATGGCTGAGGCGGAGGGAGATGACCACGATATGGCGCCATTCACATATAGCGCCTACGCGCCGCGTTCTCCTTTTTCCAAAGCGCTAGGGCGGTTGTGCTCTGGAGGCGTCTGTCGTTGCGAAGCAACCATCAGCTGCGCTCTCCGTTACAGCAAACCGCTCTTGTCACGTGACCTACGGTGCGCTTGTGGCATTCTGAAAAGTTGAGATGTTTTTATCTCGATGCGGCGCGGACGCGCTTGGAAAAAACGAGCGCGTCGCACCGCGACCGCCTCGCTTCCATTATGAGCGCGCATAGCGCGCGCCTACATTTGAAATAACGAGCTTGAGCGCGCAAAAGACGCGATATGTGAACAGGCCCATAGACAAAAACGCACCCAAAGCTTGGATTTAAATTTTATTTGGTAACACTTTAGAATACGGTTCCTTCGTTAATGAATAACTACACAAGAACCAATGAGTAACACAATATTAACAATCTAGTAGCTAACTATTATTAACTAACAAGAAACTCTGATTAACGAACTAGTAAGTAATAGCGCACAGATGAAAGTGGTAGTTCACTATTAACTAATCAATAACTACTATTTTTTAATGCTTCCCAGAGAACTACTGAAAAAGTTTATTAACAATCTAGTAACTACTATTAACTAAAAATAAACTCTGATTAACGAATTAGTAAGTAATAGCGCACAGATGAAAGTGGTACTTCATACTTCTATGGGAATTATTAATTATTTGGATCAGTATTCTAAAGTGAAGATCATGGGAACTAACTAGTAATGACTCAAGTGTTACATGGGTAACACTTTAGAATACGGTTCCTTCGTTAATGAATAACTACACAAGAACCAATGAGTAACACAATATTAACGATCTAGTAACTATTATTAACTAACAAGAAACTCTGATTAACGAACTAGTAAGTAATAGTGCACAGATGAAAGTGGTAGTTCACTATTAACTAATCAATAACTACTATTTTTTAATGCTTCCCAGAGAACTACTGAAAAAGTTTATTAACAATCTATTAACTACTATTAACTAAAAATAAACTCTGATTAACGAATTAGTAAGTAATAGCGCACAGATGAAAGTGGTACTTCACTATTAACTTATCAATAACTACTATTTTTTAATGCTTCCCAGGGAACTACTGAAAAAGTTTCATAATTCATGCAAAACTAATCAATAACCAATGCAGGACAAATGACTAGCACTAAATTAACATTTTAACTGCTACTGTAAACGAATACACAAGGTTGTTTACATGATCAATATGTAATAGCATAGCAGACTTATGCTTTGGGAAAGCTGTTAATAATTGGCCTATGCTGTCTATTTATCAACTGAATAATTTAAAAAAAAATGGATTTTTAAATGCAGTTTTCCGGCATTCCTCTGGACTGGCATTGAATCACTAGAGTCATAGCGAGTACTGGAGCATATTGAGTCATCAGCCACCCAAATACCATATACAGTTATTTTATTATTTAGCCTACCTCCCAAAAAAACTCCTAGCTCATATATATATATATATATATATATATATATATATATATGTATGTGTGTGTGTGTGTGTATGTGTGTGTGTGTGTGTGTGTGTGTGTGTGTGTCTGTGTGTGTGCATATCTTGTGAGTGATTAGAAGATTCTATTGGCTTTTCATTAGTAACTACTGTAAGAATCATGGTAACAAACTTGTAATGACTCAAGTGTTACTACATACTTCTATGGGAATTACTAATTATTTGGATCCGTATTCTAAAGTGAAGATCATGGGAACTAACTAGTAATGACTATGTTACTACATACTTCTAAAGAAATTTTCTAAAAGTATATTTAAAAGTTCACCAAATATCTCAAACGCTTGAAATGACTTTCGTGTGTGGTTGCACAAATCATGACTAGATCATGTAACACTTGAGTCATTACTAGTTAGTTCCCATGATCTTCACTTTAGAATACTGATCCAAATAATTAATAATTCCCATAGAAGTATGAAGTACCACTTTCATCTGTGCGCTATTACTTACTAATTCGTTAATCAGAGTTTATTTTTAGTTAATAGTAGTTACTAGATTGTTAATGAACTTTTTCAGTAGTTCTCTGGGAAGTATTAAAAAAATAGTAGTTATTGATTAGTTAATAGTGAACTACCACTTTCATCTGTGCGCTATTACTTACTAGTTCGTTAATCAGAGTTTCTTGTTAGTTAATAATAGTTACTAGATTGTTAGTATTGTGTTACTCATTAGTTATTGTGTAGTTATTCATTAACGAAGGAACCGTATTCTAAATTGTTACCTTTTATTTTATTTAATGGCATTTATGTTAAAGATACAGGAGAGTTATAATGCACACATGGCAGCCAATAAATCTGTTGTTCGATATCTGACTGCTTGTATTGCCTCGTGACTGATGAAAAATGTGCCTTGTTGTGTGCAGTAGAATTGTGATGCATCGCAATGCATCGTAGAATCGAATTAAATCGAATCGTTACCTGGTGAAACGTAATCGAATCGAATTGTGAGGGCAGTGCCAATGCACACCCCTAATTTTAACTGACACATTTGTTGCATTCATTTTAAATGGCACATTCAATTCAATAAAATCCAATAAAACACATTCAAATAATTTCTTTAGCCTAATATTGCCTGAAAATGTATAATGTTATAAATGTGTTTATTTTAAGTGAAAATGACTAAAAGTTGTTTTTACATCTGTCTAGTGTTTTGTATGGAAGACATTAAGAGTCATGAAAGTCACTTATGCTCAGAAATGCTGTATTTATTTGATCAAAAATACTGTAAAAAGTAATATTATTATTACAATTCAAAATAATTGTTCTACTTTAATATACAGTATGTAAAGATGTAATGTATTCCTGTGATGGCTAAGCTGGATTTTATGGTATGGTATGGTATGGTATACTTTATTGTCCCAATGGGAAATTTGTTTTGGGCTCACAAATACAACCACTGATTTTCAGCATCATTGCAGTCTTTAGTGTCACCTGATCCTTCAGAAATTTGTATAATTATGCTGAAGAAACATTTATTATTATTATTAATGTTGAAAACAGTTCTGCTGTTTAATATTTTTTGTGGCAACTGTGATATTTTGTCAGGATTATTTGATGAATAGAAAGTTCATTATAAGAGCATTTTTTAAATAGAAATCTTTTGTAACATTATAATTGTGTCGTTACTCTCATTTTTGATTAATTGAATGCATCCTAGCTGAATTACAGTAATTTCTTTTAAAAAAATGCACATCTTTTGTGTAGACAAAAGATGCATCTATGACAGAGATCTTTGTGCTCACCACAAAGCCCCCTCTCGTAATCCTGGGGTGGTGGCCTAAACCAATTCTAGCATCCCGTTTCCGCTCTCTCTGACAGTCTGATATGGTTAACCATGCCGAGATCCAATTACCCAGCTGCTAACTCTTTCTCTTTCTAACACTCTGTGCCCTGCTCTTGCTGAGGTCAGAGGCAGATGACTGCTTTACTTCTACTGGAAGTGCCCATGACCCTGGTTAATGTAGCTCACCTCACACACACACAACTCAAGCAAGCAAGTAGGCCATTTCACTCCCTTTCTTTATCTTTTTGTTTGCTTTTCTCCTGGATGGAAACATCGGGCTTTGAATCTGAAATGCTTCACTTGAGCTTTGTTTGCTGTGTAGCAGGGTATCGCAAAGAGAAAGTAAAATTGTCAATTTGATGTGGTATCAAAAGATAATTGAATGTCAATTCTAATGCTTCACCCTGAGTCAAGCATGATACTTAGCATGAGCCAAGAAGATCTTGCATTCAGACATTATAATAGAATAAGTAAAATCTGAGCTCTCTATGTATAAATCTGACACTTGTGGTACATGTGGTGAAGCATAAAATGTCTTAGCTACACTTTCATTTTTTCTCAACTTAAACTATACTTTACATTTTTTATTAATTTATTATTATATAATATTTGCATTATATGAATTTGTATTGTATTAATTTTGTTAGATATATTATCTAAATTTTAAGTTTATGTTATTTTTTAAACAGGCCTAGAGTCACAAGACGCTGGAAGGGAGTGTTCTGGGGTCCACAGAAAACCTAAAGATTTTTTTTTTTTTAGAAAAGAGAGCGTTTAAAGATTATGTGTTAAGTATTGAATATGCCCAGCCCAATAATTCTTAATACATATATTGTTTAACCCTTAAATGCATGGATGTTTCTCCAATCATTATTAAATATTCAGGTCTTTAGCGACCCGGATCTATTCTGGATCATCTTGGAAGGGTTCAGTTTGAGCAGATGTTTTATACCATCATCACTGTCCTCATCAGAGCTCATTTCCCAGTACATTCAGCATCTGGCTCATATTCACAATCTCAAACATATTTTCAAAACTATCATTTTTTTTAACATCTTCAAAATCAATATTTTGATCGCTGACAGCTTCTTCACCAGATCCACCATCAAGTAACTGTGACACTAATATTTGATTGCATTCAGTACTTGCTCTGCAGTAAATCACTGAGCTATTTCAAATGTGGCTGATGATACTTCCTATTCTTTTGTTTTCTGCCTGCGGTAACTATGAGTGAAACGTCACTTCACCATTGTGTATCAGACATTCAGTTATCAAAGAATCAATTATTGTTGTGCAGAAAAAATATACTTACACTGTTACACACCTCGGTTGTTAGTGACCATATACAATTTTTACAAAAATGAATGGGAAAACGGGCATTCTTTTATAATTGTATTATTTTTTATGTTATATTGTTTATAATGAATTGATTGAAGAACACATGAATACAGAAGGTTGATGTCTAACTTAAAAAAAAAAGAATGAGGAGGAGGGTAGTGAATGACGTCCTGGGTCACTAAAGACCAGAGGTATGCGTTTAAGGGTTAATTTATCCCTAAAATGAAGGGTTCATTTTGTCATTGTTTGAATATGTTATTTGTGTGTCATTGCCACTGCTGAGTCCAAGAAAAAAATCCCAAAATAATAATGAGGAATCCTGACCTATCATGAGATTAATCACAATATTTTGTTCTGTTGACAGCCCTAATTAACAATATTTTTGAAAGATTTCTTACATTTAGGTGTATTTGAAATGTAGATTTAATATTTTTCATATAATACTTTAATTATGTGTGTGTCTTTATTATAATGACTTTATTATTATGACTTTATAAAAATGTTTATTCTGGAGACAACATGTTTTCTTTATAATATCACACTATATATTTCCCCCATACAGATTATGTATTTATATATTAGCAAAGGGATCAACATATTTAGGGGTTCTTGGCAAAACATTTTTGGAAAATCCCTTGGCCAATACATGTCCTGCCCTCTAGTGGTTAGAATAGTTAACCTACCAAGTTTACAGTACATATTTTGTGGTTCGCTAAAAAGGTGTGCAACAGGATCCTTCTATATTTAACTAACTTTGATATTATATTGATAGAAATGTTGTCGAAAAGTTTTGAAATCAGATGTGTATATAATCATATTTAATCAAAATGGTCTTTTTCTTTCAGTTACAATGAATGTGTGGGACAAGGGACGCAAATATATGTTCCTACGGACGATCCACCCCCCTACTCCCTCACAGACCCGTGTCGTGCACGCTATCACAGAGAGACAGAGGATCTGCCCGCTGGTGCTTCCTGGGTGTCTGCAAGCAGCTCTTCCCAATACCCAACCAGACTACAGGACTTCAGACACCAGCCGATCGCCTCCATCTCTTTGTCAGCCTTACCTTTTGAAGAAGCGCCCCCATACGAAGCAGTAGTGTGTGAACAAAACCAGCCCCTTCCACTGATGCCCCTGGATCTGCTCAAACACACTACAGCGGACAGCAGTCCTCTGGACAGCGTTTCCCACAGGATCCTGTAATCCTGACCTCTCTAGCACACTCATGCGTCACCTGTACCAAACCAGCTTTGAGAGGGACTCTTTTGTGTGGCTGAGGTCTCCCTGAGTCAAGAGCTGAAACCGACACCTGCAGAAGCCCACAATTACCTCTCACTTCACCTGACGCAGACACTGCACCTCCTGTTTTATCTGACAAAGCGGGAGCCGCCATGAGAGCACAGGGCTATCGACCACTTTTTTTTGTGCGTCACCTCACCTTTTGCTTATGGTGTAATTATATGTCAACGTGCGTCTTCTCTTACTGATAGACTTATAGATGATTTCAACTTCACAAACACCACAGCTAATTTTGGATGGCCTGACTTTAAAAAGAGCAGAAAGCCTCCCAATAAACATCACCTGGAGAAATTTACGTGGGAATAGAAATATACCTTTCTTTTTATTGTGACAATTTGAGCGTGTTCCTGCATGAGTGACTATGACTATCTCTTACAACCTTTTTTCTTCTTTTTTTTCCAATTTAGGGTTGGTTTTAACTATTTACGTTTTGTAATCTGTAAAGTTTTTTTTTTAAGATAATATTTTGTACATTTCATAGAATAACTAGCAAATATGAGAAATTACCTTTAAAGCAATTTGAATGTCATCAGAAGATCGATATGCTTTTTATCCATACTTTTCTACACACAATTTATTTGCTATCAGTGGTTCTCAACCAGAGGGTAAATTCCAGCCCCAAAAGTCATATAATTATTTATATTAACATAATATTAATTAAAATACTGAAGAAAAAACAAAATTTGATATACAACATTAAACTGACATTATATTTTGTTAAAGTCACCATGATATCAAAATTGACAATTAATTTTTTTATGGAATATTGCTCTATTAATTACAAATGATTTATCCGTGCACATCATTATTATAACTTATTTTTTATTTTGTGTGCCCCCTTAATAATCAAATAACTTCCCCTCCCTCTTGCAGCAACATCTCTTCTCTTCTCTGATGACGAGAGCGGGACAATCTGTCACTCACATGAGGTCAAAGCAATAGCAAACCACAACGATCCGATCCATTCCCGATGGACAAAAATCTAGTCCTGCCCCTTTTTCTTGTTCAAGAGGCTATTTCCCTCAGATATATGTCACAGTAAGGAAGAAAAAACTATCGCAACTTCCATTTCATGCCGTATTAAGTTTAATTATTGTCTTGGACAAAGAAGGGCCTTGCAGTCAAAAAGGTTGAGAACCATGCTTTCCAGCTAGTTCATAGATCACTGTGATTTCTTTATATTTCCTTCTTTTTGCAGAGACTACTGTTTTCCTAAAGTCTCCCGGCAATGCTAGTTTTCAAATGCATCTGAAGATCTTATTAAGAAAACAACAGATGTGCGATAGGTATGATATGAATGCAAATGACAAATACAAAGTAGTTAGAAAGGGCTGTAGGGGACACTTTGCCAAAGGGTGTAAAACAATTTACGTTGTTCTCCTAAACTGCATCGATGCTGTGTACATTATAACTGAAGAGCTGAGACTGGTAACTAAGTAGCTCAATAGCAAAGCCATTGTAGCATTGATGTCAATATGAAATTAAACATAAGATAGTTCTTGCTGGACACACTCTGTGCTTCCAAAATAATTATGTATCAGGTTTGTTCCTGTTTTTGTTGCCCACTTCATTTACTGTAACACAATGGCTTCCCCGCACATGCATGTTATATACAATGTGCCTATTAATCACCATGACTGTTAGATTAACATGCTAAAGTGAAGAAACTTTTCCACTCACTTTTTTTTTGTCTTACCTTCACACACACACACACACACACACACACACACACACACACACACACACACACAGCTGTGCTTTTGTGATATATGAGGACATTCCATAGGCGTAATGACTTTTATACTGGACAAACTGTATATTCTATCCCCCTACACTGCCCCTATCCCTAAACCTACCCATCACAGGAGACATGCTGCATTTTTACATAAAAAAAAACACATTGTTTTTTATGTTTTTTAAGCTATTTGAAATATGAGGACTCATGCAATGTCCTCATATATCACGTGTAAGTTGTAATACCAGTGTAATATGCATGTCATTATACACATTTGTGTCCTCATATATCACAAAAACAAAAGCACACACACGTGTGTGTGTGTGTGTGTGTGTGTGTGTGTTAGTGTAAAAGTTGCCCATAAAATGACTGCATGATACCTCACCTCTAATTCTCCTCACTCTCCCCTCACCGCACGAAAGTATATTCTTATAGAAAAGAGGGTCTGTAGGGATTTATTCAATTGAATTTGGTGCATGAATGCATTTCTTGTGTCGTGAAAAGCAGCTCAAAACAGAAATGAATATTAAATGGCCCACCATTATTTATTTATTGTAGTTTAAACTTGAATGTCGAGCTTGTCTTGTTCTGGTCATATAGCTCTGTAAAGGCATGAGCTGTATTGGTCAACACCTTAGATGAAGAATTGCTCCAGATGTTATATGATGTAATGAGTAGAGGTGTATGTTGCCACCACACTGTAAAACTAATACTGTATCGGTAAACTCTCGAGTTTAAGTAACACTTGTTAGCACTTGTAGCAATTCTGTGTGCATAAAGATTAAATTAACACAAGTCAGATTAAAAGGAATATTGCCAAATTGTTATTAATGAGGATCTACTTCCCATCCGTTGCATATTTTCTGTCTGTTTTTAGAGGTTTGTGCATTTTAGTTGCATCTATGGAGTTGATGTTCCAGAAAAACACTTTCAAATGGCTTATGTTTGTGTGATAAACTATTTCACCAGTTTCATTAGACCACATGGATATTGATTCTTACACCAGAATAGCACCCTAGCATCAAAGCCCATTGTAAATGTTGACTTACATTTAATGAATCTACATCTCAAGTGTGTTATTTCTCTGTCATAATGTTTTGGTCGGTTGTCCAAAGTGATAATGCTGTTTTATAGCTGCAGATGTCGATGTATGTTTTGTATAGGAGTCTTTATTCCTTTACCACTGTATCCTCTGAATAAATAAAAACACCAGACTTCTATCTATCGAGACGTTCATCTCTGAATGCTTTCTGGGAGAATTTTGAAATGGTCAATTTTGTAAATACAGAGTAGTGATATACACACACACACAAACTTAAAGGTACACTAACTTCTGGCTCTCTAACGGTTAAAAAATAAAACGGGATGCATTTGCGGAAGAAAATAGTTTTGGTTGTGTATCAGCTCTGCGTGAAGATTATCCAACTACTCATAAAACATTCACTAGGCTTAAAGGGACAGTCTGCCCAAAAATGATTGGTTTTTTTTTTCATTAATTACTCACCCTCATGTCGTTCCAAACCCGTGAGACCTTTATTCATCTTCGGAACACAAATGTAGCTATCTTTGATGAAATCTGAGAGCTTTCTGATTCTGATCCCTCCATAGACAGTAACTTCATTCCAACTTTCAACTGGCATTGCAACTGGCCCAGCAAGGTAGTAAAGACATTGTTAAAAAGTCCATGTGTCTACAGTGGTTCAAATGTAATGTTATGAAGTGACGAGAATACTTTTTGTGTGCAAAAACCCCCCAAAATTACAACTTTATTCAACAATCTCTTTTCTGCGACATCATTCTCTTATGCTGTTGATGTGGTGTAAAGTGCAGTACTTCTGGGTTCTACGTCAGAACGCCACCTCGCTATTGGCCAGCTCCTGTGTCAGCATTACACGCATTTGTCGTGTGCTCACGTGATCAGTGTCGGCCAATAGTGATGCAGCATTCTGGCGTAGAACCCGGAAGTGCTGCACTGTTTACTACGTGAATAGCGAGATCTGACACAAAGAGAAGAAATTGTTGAATAAAGATGGGGGGGTTTCGCACAAAAAGTATTCTCATCGCTTCATGACATTACATTTGAACCACTGGACTATTTCAGCTGGACTATTTTAACGATGTCTTTACTACCTTTCTGGGCCTTGAAAGTTGCAATGATTTTGCTGTCGGATCAGAAAGCTCTCGGATTTCATCAAAAATATCTTAATTTGTGTTCCGAAGATGGACGAATGTCTTAAGGGTTTGGAACGACATGAGGGTGAGTAATTAATAGGGTTGGGTACCGAAACGCGGTGCCAATAGGGAACCGGTTCCGACGTAAACGGTAGTAACCAGACCGAATAAGAACGAAAATTTCGGTGCCTGATATCGGTGCCTGAGTCTCTGTGTCATGAGGCGCACACACGCAAAGTCTCTCGCTCTCTCCCTCGTGCGCGCACTATACGGTGTGGAGCACAGTCTTTTCTGTCTCGCATGCGCGCTCTTGCTCGCTCGCTCTAGATTCCGGGAGATTTGAACTAATTTGCGGGCATCAGGGAGCCGTTATCAATATGCGGGAGACTCCCGGAACGTCTGCTGATAGCGAGGGGATTAATGAAGATGCCGAAGACAAAACGCTCCAAGGTTTGGCTGCATTTCACGTGTAAAATTACGCGTCAGAACGCCCAGGTGATGGCGCTGGCGCCGCCTTGACGCTCTTACATTGTCATATTATATTAGCGCGCGCATCATCTGCTCCTCAGATTTCTCTGCCGAAAAAGGAAGCTTGTCGGCAGCGCGAGGAGTTTGGCAGCGAACGCAGCATCTCGTTCCCTATTCAGAGAACATGGGTTACACCAGTAACCAGAGACGTTCTCTTTCATAGGTTTACTCAAAGCTGCGTAGCTAAGACGCAGTGGGAACGATATAACAAACTCGCCAAGCTAAGCCCTGCGTTACTAGTACAATGACCAGATAACTTACATGACTGGTTCAAGCAGACAAAACATGGGAACATGTAGCCATGTCGATATTAGATTACCCTGGTTGTAATCTCTATTAATCTCCAGTATTATTACATTGTTTGATACAATATTGTTTTATTTGATATTATGTAAATGTGAATTTTTATTTTATATTGGTTTATTTATTATTACCATACGTTACTTGTATTTATATTGTTTAAAGATTTAAGTTACTATTGTGTCCAGTTTGGCCCTGTAAATAAAAGGGTATTATTTTTTGACAAAGTGTGAGCGGTTTCGTTTTCTTAAGTACCGTTTCAGGCACCGTTTAAGCACCGGAACCGTTTAAAAAATACCGAGTAGGTACTGGTATCGGATAAAACCCAACCGATACCCAACCCTAGTAATTAATTAAAGAAATTTCATTTTGAGGTGAAATAAACCTTTAAGACATAACCAGATGGAAAGGATCTCAAGACTTTAGCTGTACCCATTAAAATACCAGGTACTTCTTTGAAAATAAATTCCAGCACAGTGCTACAACAACCTTATGACCCTTTGCAATATATAATGCGTATCTGAACTCTGTTAGAGAGCTACATATGGCAATGTATCTATTCAATAAAATACATAAATCACCTCTTGAAGTGAAAACCATCCCATCAGTTCTAAAATATAAACACTTAATAAATAGGCTTACAATGAATCAGGGTAAGACAAAAACAAGTTTGGAAGAAGCATTAATGATGATGATGTATTGACTCATTATTTAAATTTAGTTCATTTTGAACAAAAAAGTTACATAGTGTACCTTTAAACTATGATGTACTCATTGTTTTGGTAAAACATTTTAACACTTAAAAATATTGAGTACATTTTAAAGTTGTGAAATCAGAAAAGTACATATATAAAAATATATCTGTTAGTATATAAGTGTCACAGTTGTCTGCTGTCTTCATGTCACCTGTCTTTATTAGTTCATCTGTAGCACCTGTCTTGTTAATCATCATCTGTTTCACCTGTCTTCACTAATCAATGTTCATCAGTCTCTGCATTTAGTTCCCTTCAGTTCAGTTAGTCCTTGTCAGTTGTTATTTGCGTTTAGTTGTATTCAACGTGAGTGTTATCCTGCCTGCCTGTTTGTACCTGTGATTTATATTAGTAAAACTGTCTGATTTGGAGCCGTTTGACTTTGAGTCTTCTTCTGCCCGCTACACACCCGTTACAGAACAACCGACCGCCCTAAATGGACGACGGGGTGAAAATTATCGTCCTGGCCAAGGAGAGCCAAGATCTCCTAACATTTTCTCTAGGCTTTTGCCGTCTTACAGCGACCTCAACGATGAGAGACTGTGTACTTTGTTCCAGATCGGGGCCACTTTAAACCAGCGTATAGACCTCCCAGACACCACTGGACTGGACTGGAGAGCGACCGTCATTCGGTGTCTGGAGAGTGTCGGGCCTCGATCCGGGACACAGCCAGCCCTAACAGATCGTCACGTCATGCCTGATCACCACGCCGGATCTTCTTGGCAGTCTTGACCTTGATCTCCACGTCTTGCCCGAGCCCTTGTCGCCAACCAAGATTGCAGAGCCTTCTTTGTGATGGTCCCGTCCATCACAGAGCCTTCACCGCTGGTCCCGTCCAGCCCTGCCGAGCCTTCACCGCTGGTCCCGTCCATCACAGAGCCTTCACCACTGGTCCCGTCCATCACAGAGCCTTCACCGCTGGTCCCGTCCATCACAGAGCCTTCACCGCTGGTCCCGTCCATCACAGAGCCTTCACCGCTGGTCCCGTCCATCACAGAGCCTTCACCGCTGGTCCCGTCCAGCCCTGCCGAGCCTTCACCGCTGGTCCCGTCCAGCCCTGCCGAGCCTTCACCGATGGTCCCGTCCAGCCCTGCCGAGCCTTCACCTCACGTCAGCCACGCCCTGAGCTCCGCGTCAGCCCTGCCGATCCTGCGCTCCACGTCTGCCTCCCCGAACCTGAGCCTTCTGTTCCCAAGCCTGAATTCCCACCCAGCTTCCCTCTCCCACCTCCTTACATTGGCCACCGCTCTACTCCTCCGCTTCTGCCTGTCAGCCCCTCATCTAATCTCCTTCAGCGAGGTGGAGTTGCTGTGGGTCTGCCAGCCCGCAGCTCCAGTCTGGTCGGTGGATCCCCGGTCTCCACCTCCAACCTCCGTGACCAGTACTCCGCCTCAGCCCATCAGTCCATTCACGTCCCCTCGGCTCTTACCTCCTTCTGCTCCACCGTGGCCCATCAGTGCACCAGTTCTGCCAGGCTCCCTCGTCCCCCCAGATTCACTTTGGTCATTCGTCCACTCGTCCTCGTTCAGTTAGTCCTTGTCGGTTGTTATTTGCGTTTAGTTGTATTCAACGTGTGTGTTATCCTGCCTGTCTGTACCTGTGATTTTTTTTTTTTTTTTTATATTAGTAAAACTGTCTGATTTGGAGCCTTTTGACTGATTCTTCTTCTGCCCGCTACACACCCGTTACAATAAGTAAAAATGAATAACATTCTGTAAAAGAAACTAAACAATATGGTATAATTTCTTCACTCTCAAATATTTTGACAAACTCAAAAATATATTAAAAAAAAAATAGTATTTGTTAGTCAAATACTAATTTTCTTTTGTTAAAAAAAACCCCTGAGATAATTGATTAATATTAGGACAAAATTAACTGTTGGATTTTTAAGCATTTATTTTGGTATGTCCAGCTCAAACAATCAGAGATTGTATTAATGTAACATATTATTGTGATTTACAGGGCTACTGAATTATTTTTAGGGTGTAGTAAATTCAGTATAGATAGCAATGTAAGATTTTGTTGTGCACAGTTACCGCTGGCAAGTTTCAGAGAAGAATGTGCATTTTAGGAACAGATGTTGATTGTAAACTAAAGGCTTCCAGATGGACAGAATGTTTCCTGAACCATTTTGCTCATTGACTCCTGTCATTCATAATGCATTACAAGCCTCTCGCTAGCACTGATGTGGATATTCATCTCTCTCTCTCTCTCTCTCCTGCCTGTTTGCATGGTGGGCTCACAGAAAGCGCCCTGAACAGATGGCCTGTGCCATAGCTCTCACCTCAATTAGCCTCTTGTCCCAGAGATCCTCTTCTATTAAACTATACCAGAGAATGCTCATTTCATCCATACAAAGCCACACAACTCTATCACACTACAGAATCAACAAACATCTGAAACACTGTATTCAAGTTATTTTAAACATGTACTGTTATATGTAACTAATGTGTATTTTACCATCTACTGATTATTTGGTTAAAAGGTGAAGTTACAGTGTAATAAGTACTGAGGAATATTAATTAACTACATGTTCTTATGGTATAGGGTTGGGGATAAGGTTTGGTTTAGGTTAGTTGCAACTTGCAAATACACATAATTTGCTGTTACATTACAATTATTTCTATGGTAAGCAAATGCAACTTGTGAAATTTTGTCATCTTAAAATAAAGTGTTACCAAATATTTTCAGGTCAGATAAGATACATTAAGTGAGATTATGGAAGTAGCTTCTTCCCCCTTTAGTTCCTGTTATAACTTTTTTTAATTATTCTCCAGCACCAATAACTCTTTATTCAGTGACATAAGTGCCAAGTTTTGTGCATTTTGTGATCCTGTAATATTTGCTGCATTCCGTATATGTTTTGATACGTTAGTTAACTTGATTGTTATGTGTTGGTATACATACAGTTGCAATCAAAATTATTTAACCCCCGGAGACAGAGTTTTTTTATTTAAAAATTGCATCTAGTGTAGTGGCAAATTAAAAGTGACAATGTCAATATATAATGTAATGTTTTTTTATTTATAGGATTCAACCCCTATTCAACGCTGCTGTTTTTAAGTCACTCATTTGTGTGGTATGGTTCAAAATTGTGTTAAAACAAAATGAAGCATTTGGAAACTATAACAAAACTGTATTAGCATGTGCTATACACATACATACATTTAGCCCATGCATGTGCTAAAGATGAGTAGCAAATATGGTAAAGTCAAAAGAGCTGTATGAAGGACATCATTCATTTTTTGAAGTATCAGCCATTTTAGCAAATATGGTGATGCTTTCGGTGCAGAGCTTGAAGCTTGATGATCAATGGACTTTCCTGCAGAACAGCCATCCTAAAGTATCCATCTAGATCTACTTAAGCTTGGTTCAGGGATCAGTCATAGCCTATAATGTTTTTAAGGCCTTGTACAGTCTTCAAAATGACATCTCATTGAAAATAGTTGGTGTAATTTGAAGAAAGCATTGTAATGTGAAAACCAAAGATTATCAGTAATCTGGAAGCTTACTGCAAGGAAGGAATGGGCAGAGATTACAGTAGAGATCATGTGACAGAAGCTTCTAAGCACTTACAGGCAGCGTTTATTGGAGGTTATAAAAAATAAAAAATTCTGCACAAAATTTGACTTTGGGGGGTTTAATTATTGTGAAAGTCAATATGATTTTATTTTTCCCATCAACTTTACATTCTCCGAATCACTCAAATGTGTATTAATATATTTTCTATAACTGATGTCTTTGTTGAATTGTTTTCATAAAATGTTGTTCTCAGCAACAACATGTCTTGCAGGTCAAGGGAGTTCAGTCATTTTGATTGCAACGGTATATTAATGTTGTTCATATTCCAAACAAATTTATTTATTATCCGAAAGTTTGGGGTCGGTAAGATTTTTAAATGTTTTTGAAAGGCTCCATTTATTTGATCAAAATACAGTAACAATAGTAATACAGTAAAATATATAATTTAAAATAACTGTTTTCAACTTATATAATATCTAAATATCTTATATAATATAATATCAATAATATAATCACAATATAATATAAATTATATATAATTTATTTATAACTTATCTCCCCGTGCAGGCTAGATCAGTCATGGAAACAGGAGCTCCTGCTTCCTTGCTCATGTCCCATAACTTGGGGAATTTCCTTTATTGCACGCTGAGCAAACAATAATGTGGCCATCATCGGATGGTAATAGCATAGGCCTACTTACTATATTGCACTGAATGTTTACCACACCAAGAGTGTTTTTTTTTTTTTTACACAAGATAGGCTACTTAAAATGTTCCATAACGTTTAAAGCTGGATTTTCCCCAGACCCAAGGTATTTTCCTTTGTGACGTATATGCCTACGAAAAAGTGTTTTTGACTTGAATAAGCGTCAACTGTATGATTACATCGCCGTCTTCTGGCCATTCTTACACAAAAGTCATGAGAATTACTTATTTTCTGCACTAGATGTAAGTTTCCCACATTCGAAAGAAGGATAACAATAAGACATGTAGGTATATCATCAACCGTTTTTCGGTCAAAACAGAAAAATGCAGCTGGTATAATTGAGTTTATGTTTAATATATTTAATATAGGCATATGTGTCTGTTGAACAACTCAAGATGTCAAGATGAACACTATATGCCTGCGATACAGGACCGTTTTGCTTATTGGTCATGGACATTATGGCTATTAAAGTATCCTGGACCGTGATTAAACTAGAATCAGAAAATATAGATAAGGCTCTTCCGTATTTGCGTCGTTGGCGATACCTGCATATGCATCATCACCCCTCCTTATTTGCATACTACTTTCGCTTCCTCGTCGGGAGACAACTTGATCAACCTGATCACAGACATGACCAACAGCGTCGACAATCAAACGCCGGTTTCGCGGAAAGACGTGTTCGTTAAGTATTTACAGTACTACGACAAAGTTAGTTGTGAAGGCGATGTGAAAGTGTGTTCAGAGACACATGTGACAGATGAAGCCAGGCGCGTGCTGCTATTGCCGGAGGAAGAGCCGCGGAAGAGATTCAACACCCTGCTGGACTTCTACGAGACTCTGTATAAATACGCACAATACAGAGACTGCCAGAGACATGTCCACGACTTTAGAAAAGCCGCCGAGTTACTGGAGATGTTCTGTGTCAACCTGTTTTTGTTTCCGTGGAAGAAAGAGATTAAAACATTAAAGGTAAATAAAAGTTTTATCGATAGGTCTGTTCTCTCTTTTCCAGCTGATACAGCCAGCCACAGATGCTGTTCTTCTCTGGTCTAGGCTTGTCAGTCTGTTTTCTGGTTTTAGAAGGGTTTGGGGTAGGCTATACTTTTACTTTGGTCAGGACAGCTGTGAGTTGCTTTCAGTTAAAAGAGCTCATACATGCATGTTAGTCTGGGACGAGGCTTAAGCCTGTCTGTGAAACCAAGGGAATTATACCAAATGTTGCCATATAGCCAATATTCTGAGAGTTGATTATGCTAAAAACAGCTTAAACCAGTCTCAGGTGGTTTGCTGTTCTTTTTAAAATTTCCTAACCTGGTCTGGCTGATTTTAGAGGGGATTAAAGATGGTTTTGCTGGTCTCCCAGGCTGGTCTGTTGACTGGCAGACCTGCTAGACTAGCCTAAACTGATGAATACACCTTAAATGGTCTAAAAACTAAACCTTTATAGCATAAAATTTATCATTGTATTATTATATAATTAGGGCCCGAGCACCGATGGTGTGAGGACCCTCTTGGAATTGCTCTGTTTTTATATTATTAAATCTTTCTATATATAATTTCCAATTGATAACATATCTCAACAGTCCTCTATTATTTACTTCTATTTAGGGTCTCAAAGACCCTGGGTATAAAAATAAAGAATACATTCAGTGAAATTTCAAATCTTAAATTTCTTAGACTGGTGTAACACTCTCACTCTCGCAGTGTTACAGTGGTGTAACACTGACACTCTCAGTCTCAAAAGAACATGAGTTTAATTCATTTACCACTAAGTCAGGACAAAAGGTTGAATTATTTTAGAAGTGAAAAGAGGCCTTAAACATGCCATAAATTCTATACATTCCTATATCATTAATTAGTACTGTTTTTCCCTGTTCTCTCAGAAATTTACAGGAAACTTTGTCTATTACATCAAGCCAGTATTGCATTTTGCCAGGAGTATTCTTCAGATTATCGGATACTGTGTGGAAACAGACACTGAGTATAGACTGTCTGATCATTTTGACCCTGAAAAGGCCAAGAGTATGGGATTCGACCTTTTCCTTGCCAAGTTAGAGTGCGAGTATCTTCTTGAACTCATGAACCAGAGATCACATGTAGAATGTCTGGACATCCTCCGAACGAGAGCTTCTCCTTTGACCTTCAGTGCTGGGGAAGAAGTTTCAGAACCTATCAATGACATCTGTAATCTAAATGAGGATGTTTTTAAGGATGATGGGCATGTTGAAGGCGGCTCACTGGTAAACCCAGGGGAACAACAGCAACAAGAATCACTTAAAAGTCATGAACCTCATAATCAGGAAGTCAACAAGTCTCTAGACAGTACGATATCTGATGTAGAAAGACCACCCAGCTCATTCATGACTGATGATAAGTCTATCTTGGAGATGCGGGAGAACTACCCAGACCTGGCCATCCGACAAAAGCCTATTTTCCAAAAGTCTCAAAGAATGATGCAGCCTCTCAAGGCCCATGAGAAGGCTGGATGCAGGGGCCACAATGCAGCCCTGTTCCACGAGGTCAGTACTGACATGAGTGGACCCCAGTCTATAGCCATACACAATGAGACCACCCCAGGTCATAGAAAGCTACACATCCCAAATCCACTTGCAGAAGCCCAGGCCTTAGATGACAACCTATTGGTGCTTCAAGTCGGGACACAGCTGCAAGGACGCAACCGTGAAAGCTTGACAGAAGACTGCTTGCTTGACCTCACTGAGCGAATGGGGAAAATGCACGTGAAGGACCTTAGTGCAGATGAACCCCTTAAATACCCCATAGAGGAGACCACACAGGCCCAGCCATCTAGTGGACATAATGACGTCATCACAACCCCACCTACAAAATCCTCAGATGGCATGAGCCTGCCCATCTTGTGCAGCCCATCCCAGGAGCCTGTCTGCAACATTGCAGGTTGCGGGAGCTGTGCTGGATCTGATGGCGTTCTTACACAGGACGGCACTATTAAAGAGCCTCCTCAGTCAATCTACATCCCTAGCACACTGAACGAATGTACAACAGTGTTTGGACCACCAACTGACCACAGTCAGACTGCCAATGAGGGTGCAAGCGCACAAAGGAGTCCCATATCTCAACAACCAGAAGACGAGCTAGACCAAACATACGTGATGGTTTAGAGACACAAAGTATTCAAGGTTTTTCCTCATCCATGTCAGATATTTTAAAGTATGCTACAGTGTGGCAGTGCAGTGACTAAAATAATACCTTTGTGCTAGTAATGATGTATGAACCATTTTTATTGATACCAAGTTTCTCGTTAATAAAGCCATGATTTCAGATTAGCTTTGGTATCTTACAATTTCCGAAGGTAACAAGAAGAATGTCTGTCTGCCATACCTTTTATCTCGGCTTTTTAAAGTGAAGGAAGGTTTCTTGCTGCTATCATTTTCATGAACCCAGCTAACATTCCATGGTTTGTCCATGGGTTCCATGTTGGCCCTACCTAAATTAACCTATACTGGTGCCAATTCAGATAGGAAAGAATAGGAACCCATAGACAAACCCATACCTCAAGCCCATATCACGCCTACATTGGCACCACCATGAAATGTTGCCTGGGAGCTTGCTTGGGTCAAAATGATTCTTAGAGCTTGATTTATTAGGTACTGTGCCTTACTAAATGTAGAGAAACAGCTAAATGTGCACCTACATGTCTTAATGGAAGAACACTTGTTCTGCAGGACTGTTTAACCTTGGATTCATGTAGGTTAATATAAATGTAAAAAATATGGTGTTCTGGTGACTCTTATACTGCCTTTTATTAAAAGTAATAAGGTCGTACATTCTGTGTATTAATCTTACAGTACTACTGAGGCTACAGTGGAACATGCCATACAATTATGTGACTATATTTGAAATGTAATAAAATCATTATTTTCAAATAATGTTTCATGTAGTTTATTTAAAACGATGTCTTGTGCAGTTTAAAATACATTGGTCTCAGTAACACCTTAAGTAACATACATTTACCATCAGGATCTGTACTTGTTTAGTGATGGTATCTGCAAATGGCAGAATGAACATGAAAATAAAACATGAAAGGGATCTTTCATTACACCCGAGTATGATGATGTAAATGTAAAATGCAGAACCAAATCACATAGAATACAAGTACATGCCCTCGAATTGCCATTCTGCATTTAAAATGTCTACTGATGTAACAAAAGAACCAATGGAAATGTTTCCAAGTGCAGTAGTTTCAGGTAATATGGAATGATTCTATAAAACTGAACAATTAAATGACTTTATATTCTGTTAAATGCTTAAACCAGGTTTACAAGGACTACAAATGCAAATACACGTAATAACCATAAAAAGCAGTATTCAAATAAAACAGTTATAAATTAATTTACAAACACTTTACTAAACCAACTTCCATTGCAGGAGGAATGTTTGCACAAAGTGCCTGCTTCATCTGTCTCTGAGAGAGCTGAAGAAATTTGTAAACTAATAAAACCATCATTCTCAGAGATCCTTAACTCAAGATCAATGCACCATTAGTATCTTCTCTCTGTTCTCCTCATACTTATGCAGCATCTTCTTAAGATCATGATCTGCTGGGATTACCTGCCCACCAATGTGAAAAAAAATAAAATAAATCACTTCAATACATATTGCATGGAACATTATTCATGATTTCAGCTCGTCAGCAGGTGATTATACAGTATGTCACAATACATATCATTTGCTGCAGTAAAGCTTTTTAACCAACAAATATTGAGAGAAACTCACAAGAACTGGAGCAGGAACTTCAAATGACTTCTGATGAATCAGCCAGTCTTCATACAGGTCATGGATGGATTCTAGGTATTCCTAAATTGTGCAAATCAGTGAAAGTATCTCTCAAAATATATGATAAAATGTGTAATAGTAATCTATCCTTCTGAAAACATAAAACGTGAAGTCATCCATTGCCAGTAGGAGTAGAGACTCAACTTTGCTTTTTGTTTCAGATTGCATCCACACAATAGTTGAATTATAGCTCAACAACAGCTCACCAAGGGAATAACCTTTTCTTCCTCTCTGCACCTCTGCTTTAGTCTCTCGTAGCAGGTCTGTGGAGAGGTCTGCAGGTAAACTGAGTAAAAATATATGTGAACACACATGTATTAGTAACATGACACAATAACAATTTAAAAAAAAATATGTATCCACATCTAACAAGCAACATGCAGTGCAATACAGAAATATTTGCCATACCAATAAGGTCCACAGGAATAGTAATGTTCATTATGATCCACTCAAACCATTCACTTAAAACAGCAAAGTCCACCTCAGGCATCTTTCCACTGTCAACCAAACAATACGGGTTTATTTAACGATAACAGCTACACAATTATTAATAAATAGTTGACATATAAAATTATTTCAGATTCCTGATCAAATCTACCTTTTAAAAAGATTTTCCACAAAAATGTACTTAGCGCTGTAAATAGATCTTTCCAGCATTCTGATTGGCAGTGACTGTGACGATAGAAAGAAAAACAACAGATCATGAATGATTAGCATTCCATTTCCTCTATTCACACAGCGGGCGGTGATTCATTTCTGTATTGCAGAACAGAAACAGCTACATGTAAAGCAACTGAACAAAACTGACTGTAGGGATGTGAAAGAGGACTTATACATGCCATTGGTTTGACATGGCGATCCAGCATTGTGAGTTGCACATATGTCTGAAGGGTGAGCCCCCATCTGGTTGGGTCCTGGTACATCAATCCCTTTGACAGAATAGAATACATTTATAATGCAAAATTTACACAGAAAAAGTTTAATAGAACAGCTTCTGAAGATGCATTTAAGTGTCTTTACACAGACTGTTTTAATGCTGCTCAAAGGTGGCATAAATGCATTTACACAACAATTTTACCTGCATATTGGTATAGAAGGGGCTTAGGTGGGTTGGAACAGGCATAATTTAGTCTTTTATGCTGCATTGCATCTTTACACAGAATTTTGAGCAGGCTTAACTCAGCCGTGTAAAGATAGGGAGAACGACAAAGCTCATTAAACCCACAGTAAAGTGCTACTGGATCCCTACCAATGGATTGCAACCCCGCACATTTCTCCATTTAGACACAGGCTCTGTCAGCACCTGAAACACAAGACACGTTTTAGTTTTCTAATAAATAAATTAATATCAAGAATAGAGGGAGAGAGATTACAGGTACTGTGAGAAATGTTATACATTTACTGTATTACCTCAACGTCACTGGTTTTGCTGAAGTACTCCAAACATGTTGTCTTTCCACTTGCAATATTTCCCTCTAACCAAATCTGAACAAAAGTGGATGCAAATTTCAAAACAACTTACATATTTAACGATATTATGTTCACTGTGTTCTCAGCCGTATAAGTGACCCTCTTTGTAAGTGACCCTCTCAAGAAGAGGGTCTATTCATCAGTCGTAACTTACCACTGATTTCCTCTCCTCGCCGTTTCTAGCCAGTTTTCCTTCAGAAGAAGACAACATAATGAATCTCTTCTCGGATTCAGCGTTAGACAACGTTATGGCATCAGACAAAGGTTCGAGGGTGTAAGTTACAAGGCAACAAGCTTAAGCTTATGTCAGTAGCCTACTGTTAATGCAAAGCTGCTTGTGCATAATGTAGCTCGGTTAGTGAAGATTTGAATAAAATATGAACAGAACTAAAAATGTTACAAAAACAGATAAGAATGAGAGTTGTGGTCGCCGTTATATTGCGTAGAACGGAAGTTGGCGCAGGACTTACTGTCACTGAGAGACGTGCTGCTGTTGCGCGGATGTCCGATGAAATGCTTTCCCAGAGTAGGTGTTTGTCGGACAAGTATATTGGTCGACAAAGATTTGTGTGAACACAAAGGTAAGACAACACGGCAAAACGTTTTTAACGAGTTAACAATCATTTCGCTAGTTTAATCGACGTTTAGTAGTTACATAGACAAATAAGCAAGTGTGATGATGCGCAAAACTTGCTGTGTTACGTGCAACATTAATGAGCAACCAAAACATGTCAAAATAAAAGTCTCGGTTTTAAAATTGTCACAAATTATGTCATTATTACAAAATAAGCCATTATTATAATACAAATAATATTATAAACTTTACTTGCCTACAGACAGTTGTTGGAATGTTGAGATAGAGCTAAAGCTTACTTTAACAAACTTTTCTCTTTATGCCTTGGGTTAATGCCTTTGTTATGCACACTTATGATACTGTGAGTGTTTCTTATTACACACACAATTACATTATTGGATGTTCTCTCGGTTAGTTCACTTCAGGAAGCCTGTTTGTTATCTTGTTCCTTAGAACCCAGATGCTATCAGACATCCAAATTACAAAACTAATTTGAAACCAAATATTATTATTATTTGTGCTGCAGTGATGACCTATTTTTGTAGGCCAACCCAGAAGTTAGTATCAAACTGGTTCCCTCGACAAAAACCCAATAGGATTTGTCCATAGGCTTTTTGAATTATTGCAAAAATAAGGTTTGTGATCAACAAAAGTTTGATACTTGCACGTTTTGTCCACCGAGATAACTTTCACAAATAAACCCAACTTTTCTGAATTTTGAAGCCTAAATACAACCTCCAGAAATAAAAAGCTAACCTCAGGCGATAAACTGACTACACCATGGCTAGTTTGAAATAGTTTTCTTCCAGGTTTTGCCCTACAAAAATACGTCATCCCTGCAGCACTCTGTTTTAGTAGTGCATAAGCATATTGAAAGCGTTAATGAAGTGGTGCAGTAAAACATACACACATTAGAAGAAGTGTGTTTGCTTCATATTGTTTGTCTGTCACAATATAATTGACGCATGACGCAATGACGCATCAGAGTAAAGAGTAAACTCACATTGATGTGTGCGTGTGTGTGTTTTGGAAATCAAATCGTTTAGTATTATAAAAACATAATATAATGTTTATTAATATATTACAATACTATTAATAATTATAATAATTAATTTAATATAACATATTACGCAATGTAATTACAATACGACATGATAAAAGAAGTGGCTAAAATCGACTTTAAAGGGTTAGTTCACCCAAAAATGAAAATTAAGTCATTAATTACTCACCCCCATGCTGTACCAACCCCGTAAGACCTTCGTTCGTCTTCGGAACACAAATGACGATATTTTTGATTAAATGTGACAGCTGGATCACTCCTCCATAGGCTCCCTAAGGGAATGAATCCTGACGTCCCAAAAAGTCAATGAAGAAAATGTATAAATATTCCATTCCGTTTTATTTCCGCACAAAAAGTATTCTCGTCGCTTGATAAACTTATAGTTGAGCCACTGTTGTGACATGGAATATTTAAACATTTTCTTCATTGACTTTCTGGGCCGTCAGGATTCATTCCCTTAGGGAGCCTATGTAGGAGTGATCCAGCTGTCACATTTAATCAAAAATATCGTCATTTGTGTTCCGAAGACGAACGAAGGTCTTACGGGGTTGGTACAGCATGGGGGTGAGTAATTAATGACTTAATTTTCATTTTTGGGTGAACTAACCCTTTAAAATAGCCTACTTTAGGATTGTAATCGTTTGTTTATGTATATATCCATTAGATTTAAATATTTGGCTAGTACACACACACACACACACACACACACACACACACACACACATAATACAATCAAAAATAACAGATAAATAAATGCATGTAGGCTACAGCACAATCTTCCAAAATTATTAAAAATGATTCAAATATAGGCACATATGCAAATAATTTTTTCCCTTCTTTTTCGTTTCCTTCTACATCAAACATAATAATCACCCATCCAAAAAATACTTCTTAGTATGAGCCCAGGAACCATCCTATAAAATACTGTCCCCTCGAGTCATTTTCGTATCCATTCAATATTACATGACCATATAATATTCCAATATATAAAGAATTGTGAGCTGGGTGTTAAATCATGTAGTTTTGGCTAATAAATCATGGTCACAAACACTTAAACAAAACCGTTTTATGACAATGCAGATCATACATGCACACAAATTAAGGGGTGAGCCTATACAACATTCTCAATGTGGCAAACAATCACACTCTCTCATACACACACCCACACACACACATCCACAAACGCATTGCATTGAAAGCCATTGAATGAGCCTATAATAGAGCAGTTTTTTTTTTTAAATTGTCAAATAAAAACAGTCACTCATGAATACACAAACAAAGAATTGAATGATTCAATAATAACTGAGCATTTTTTTTTTAAATGTGCCAATCAGCCACTGTGCAACACACACACACAAACACATTCAAAGTCAGATCAAAGTCTTACTGTATGATTTGTTGATGCTTCCAAACAAAACATGTTGTACATAGTTTATTATTACCTGTTTGTTACCATTTACTTGTATTGAGTTATTGTTAGGTTTATTGTTTATTCTTACCTGTTTGGTACTTTGAGTTTGAAATGTGATGTTTTTTTGTTAGAAATAAAGGGTTACTCGGTCTCCTACTTTGCCTTTTCCTTATAGCATGGTCATATTTGTCTGTAAATATATTTTGGCATCTTTGTATAGTCTCACTCAACACAAATGGTTGTTAAATAATTCTACAATTTTAACTAAACATGGACATGGTTAAGAGGTTAAATAGGTTAAGTTTGTTACAACAATGGTTTATAGATTTCAGCCTATATGCAGGCAGTGAGTACAGCATCTAGTCTAGTGCTATTGATATTATTGCTCTTTTGCTATTTTTATACCATCATGTCACCAATGTGACATTTTTTTACGGACGTAAAATATATATTAAATATTAAATAAACATATTTTACAATAAAAATATTGTCTTTTTCAAAAATAAAAAAATAAAAAATACCCCAAACAAGTGCATAAATTGTTTTTATTTGATCAAAGATAATGACATGACATGTATTTAAAAAAAATAATTGGACCACTGACTCCTGAGAGAAATTGAAGGACCAACTAAGGGCTGCTATACGAAGGACGCTTGAGGGCTAGAGTCTAGATCATAAACCAGCTGCAATATAAATGCTGAAGAGTGTTTATCACTTTTAGCATTCACTTTACATCATTTTCAATGCATCCAGTAATGTTATCACCAGACAGAAAGATCTGATAAGATCTGAACAAGTCTGCAGAGAATACGTTTATACCGATGAAAAACTGTTGAGTGCATTTAAAAGAAAAGATGTGAAATTAGTCATTTCCTGATACTGAGAGGAAGCATTCAACCAGGAAGTAATGTTTTAAGTCTGTCAAGTGTCAAGCTGTGTTTTGAGAACAACTCATCGACATAAAACATACGAACAAAGATCATATGAATGCAACAATGGAAGTTGATTTGGCCTTTTTGAAGTCCACAAAAGGTCTACTGAAAATAGCAGAAATGGTGAGACATTTGTGAAAACTTTTTAAAATACTTTTTGGGATGGACAAATGCTCAGACGATCACTGGCTTGTTTAAATAGCACAAGGAACAGACTTAATCCTTTGAATACAACATGGTTAGAAAGGGAAACAATGTAAACCTGCTTAAACCAACAAAAAAAAAACACGGTTTGCACAGATGATTTGACACAATGTAAATTCAAAGAATGTTGAAAAACATTATTCACAAAATCACATTGCATTCCAATAATGCAACATATATAGTCTAAAACCATTTTACTTACCATCTTACTAATGTCTTGTTGAAATTCCTCGAACAACTCTTGAGTATCACTGTCTTGGCAGGTGTGTGTTTTTGTGGCTTTTGTGTGTTATGCAGTGGCTTCTAGGCCCCCCTACATTGCAGCAACATGCATGGAGTTTTTCATCACATTTGGATTTCTTCTGCTCTACCTGCTGAAACTCAACAAGATGTTCACTTTCTTCTTCTGGCCCCTTATTGTAAGAGCATATGCACTTGATTGAATTAATGTGAATATGCCACTGCAGTTGTTATTGCAAACACAATTATTGGTAATGCACTTTTGCTCCACAGGATGTGTTTAACTCATTCTTTGCAGCTACACTGATGTGTATTCTTAGCCTTGTAGCAGTTTCTACGTACACAGTGAAGGGCACACTGAGCGAAGGGGTGAGAATTCACACATCCTCACTTTGTGGAACTCTCTCTTTATATTTTCAGTGATTGTGTAGGCCTTATTAAATCTATCAGACATTTCCAAACGTATGCATCTTTGTGAATACTCACTGTGAATGACCCAGATATTATGACACAACAAGTTTCTCACTACAGAGTCTTTTGGTTGACAGATTGTGAGCTTTGTGGCTGCAGCCTTTTTGTCTTTGGATGGCTGTATCCTTTTAAAAAAAATCACATTCAACAAGCCAAGAACCACCACAGAGGCCCAAACAGGGGGAAATTAAAGCTCTGCAGGACCAGCTCTCTGATTTTGTGAACGGACCATTCTCACCAAAATAACCTTGTAAAATACTTGTATAGTGATCATGCATTCACTTATTTCATGAATAATGCATACATGTTAATAGGGAAACCATACACAAATTATCACCACTCAATATAGGCCTATATGTATCAAATTGCAAATTGGGGGTCTTGTTTTTATTGTATAACCCCGATTGATTTAATTTCCTTATACCACAAGTAAAAATGTACTTTTTTTTAAAAGATTGTTGTTAACCAGAATTATTATGCAAAATTGGGGTTGAGCCCAGCAAGAACAATCTCTTCAAACCATGTTCAATATAAAAACAGGTCTACAGTATAGCCTACGTTATATATTAAACATCTAGCCTATATTATATATTTAACCATGTTGATATGTTCAAAAAATGGGTTAATTACATTGCATTTATGACTTATGACCTCAAATAAATTTTTCATTAAAGACTTCTAACATTCTGAGAACTTTATTATCTGTTATTATTCAATTCACATTTATTTGTATTTCACAATACATATTGTTTCAAATCAGCTTTATAGAAAATGCATGTCTACATTACAATGTATAGAGTTATCGAAATAAAGTATGAACAATGTTAGCCAAAGTTAGGAAGTATCAAATACAATGTTTTTACTAGCGGGGCTTGTCAGACTCAGACCCCAAACAGAGGATAGGGGTTAACTGTTCGGTCTGAAATGTGCAGTTGTTCCACATAATATCTTTAGAGTTGCAACTTGGAGACTCCTGTGATGTGAGAGATGTTTCGCCCACATTTTCTGTTCACTTATTAACGGTCTCCAGATTTCGGGAATGCAGATGCTGCTCTTTTGTGTGTTCGTTTCCGCAGTCATTATTTCCGTTTCCACTCCGTGGAAAGTTATGCCGATTTGCGAAGAGTAGCTGTCTCATAGCATCACTACTGTGAACTTTATTCGGGAACAGAAGAGTTTCGTCAGCGTGATGGGGGACATCGAGGCGTCGGAAAGTAACCGGCCACGACAGACCGTAATTCATTCTCTTCTCCCGAGTAAAGAATTCATCTCCTCCCGAAAAGGACTACTGCTGCTCGGTGAAGTGGTACGCTTTTAGACCTTTATTCGTTATCCACCCATGATAGCTAGTGTGTAGCCTAAATCATGATTGCATTGTTTTGTGGATTTCTATTATCGGTTAAATGTTATTGTCTGTTGTTTTGTTTTGTTTTTCCAGCTGGATGCAGCAGACACTTCACATAGTGCTTTCTGAAACCTTTTATTCTTCTGATTTGAGTTTATTTTATCGATTCGATCCGTTTTTCACTGATTATTCTTCAGGCCTAAGGCTATTGTCTTTTAATATTTTTGTTCTGAAAAGTTTATGTTTCTTTGTTGAATGAATGAAGTAAATGAGAATGAGCAAATTAGCTGTTTTCTACAGTATGATAGGTCAAACAGTCTTTCAAACGTTCCTCGTTCTTCATCTGAAGGGGGAGTTTTATCAAGGCTAGTGGCTTTTTTATAGAGGTCACCAATTCTCCTTGATATTGTATGCAAAATATTTTGATGTGCTAAACAAATAATTAGGCTAATATTGTGTTATTTACAGTTCAGACAAAAATGTGGCCAGTTGTTAGGCCTATATTTGTTATCTGCCAATGCCAAGTAGCCTAGTTCCATAAGAGTTGGATAATAAAATAATAAAATAAAAGAAATAAAAAAGGTTGTCATGAAATAAAAATGTAATGTAAATTATTTTTTACAAAGATTCATCACAAAGTGTGCACATATAAAGGGCAAAAAAAAGCTTAATGAGGGTGCTCAACCACAAAAAGTTGCAAAAAGATAGAGAAAAGCTGGCACACCACAGCTCCAAAAATAGAAAAATATTTATATATGTTCTCACCACAGGTAACATTTGAAGCCTAAAAGCTCCAGGCGTGAAAAGCTTTTAGGCTCGAACCGTCACCTGTGGTGAGATCATAAATTAATCATTTTTCTATTTTTGGAGCTGTGGTGTGCCAACTTTTCTCTTCCTTTATGGAAATGTATTTTCCAAAATCATGTTATAAATCCTATTGTGAACGATTCCATGCTTTTTTTTTTTTTTTTTGACCTCGTAATTTTCAATCAAAATGTCATAACTTGATCTTCTGGTGAAAACGACAGACTTCTCTATGGTGACGTATGCCGGACTTCTCCAATCATGCTTAAACCCAAACTCATGTTCATCTGCCTCCATTTTTGAGTGCAACGCCCACATCTCAAAATCTAATCAATAACCAATGGATAGAACCAAGTCACCGCCCTGCATTTTGTATTTTTTTCAATAAGCCGTTACCAGAGTAGCCAATTCCGCTTATAAAACTTTAGGCTTCTTTTTTTGGTAAGTCGCACTTTTTTGGGCTTATTTTAAAAAATATGGTTCAGGAAAATCTGACAAGTAACTTAATTTCTTAAAATTTATATTTGCTGTTTTCTTTGATGCACTGATTGACACTGTCTGCTTATCAGTGCTGTAGCATAATTCGTCCTCCCACATTCTGTCCCCTCCTCACCCTCATTGGATAAAAATCACGTTCAGCATGCAGGCATGTGATGTTGTAATCGAAGCGATGATAGTTAGTAGACGTAAATAGACGAATGTAAATTTTCACAAACAATGCCACCAAAAGAGATGCACAGAGATGGAGAGGAAACCTGGGCGATAATGGACGGTGCAGGGGAGGAGATGGACCTAATTTATTATTTCTTAATATTTTCATTATGTATTAATTATTACAGGCTATAATAAAAAGTATACTAATACTAACTGTAGATATGGTTCGAATTTGGCTATATCACAGCTCCTCCTTAGTGCTCTTGTCTTTTTCTCCTTTTCCATCTCCAAACCTATTCTCCTCACAGGTGATCGGAGGATAGTGCATGCTCTCCCGCTTTGTTGCAATGTGATGATTTTTGTAAAATAACTTCTGTTTTTGCTTTTCTAACTCTGAGTGGTTTCAGTTTAATATGTAGCAGGCTCATTTATTGATGATCAATAATATAATATTGGGCTTGTTTTGGCCTTGTTTTTTTCAGAGAGTTAGTTCACCCCAAAATGAAAATTTTGTCAGTAATTACTCACCCTGATGTTGTTCCAACCCCATAAGACTTTCGTTCATCTTCGGAACATAAATTAAGATATTTTTGATTAAATCTGAGAGCTGGATCACTCCTCCATAGGCTTCTTAAGGGATCAAAACTGGCCGGCCCAAAAGTTATTAAAGATATCGTTAAAATAGTCCGAGTGACTACAGTGGCTCAATCTTAAGTTTATCAAGCGACGAGAATACTTTTTGTGCGCAAAAAAACAAACAAAAATAACGACTTTATTCAACTATGCAACTCTGTTGGCCTCGAGATTTCACGTAGTGGAACTGCGCAAAGCTTCTAGGTTGTACGTCACACGTATCACACACATGACCAGCGTCGGCCAATATATTAGTGAGCCTGCGTGTGACGTGCAACACAGAAGCGATGCGCAGTTCCACTACGTGAAATCTCGAGGCCAACAGAGAAGGAAATGAATAGTTGAATAAAGTCGTTATTTTTTTTTTTTTATCTGTCTAAAAAAATTGCTCACTTTAAGCAAATCCAATTCATGCACTGCTGCATTTATAATGATTGATTATATATAATAAAGATTGCTGACTGGAAATAACTGTTGTTTTATAAAAATATATTTATATTTGGCTTCTCTGGCTATATGATTGAGGTTGATACTTTAATTTATTTTAGTAGGCTATACAATAAATGCCCATCTACACTAAGGACAATAACTATATATTTTTCGTTTTAATTCTTTGAGAATAGGAAAGTCCACATCTCAAATATGATGATAATGACACAGAGAAACAATATAATTGGAATCACTTTCAGAATGATTTTTTTCCAGCTAATGAATGATACATTTAAAAAAAAACAAAAAAAACATTGACAGCCAATCAGGCAGTATTTAAAGTGGGAGAAGCAGCTTCCTGTTAAGGCAGATATCAGACTGATGTTTTGGTCTTATAGGTCAAGTAGTGCTCTCACCCTGTCACAAATAAACAAAATAATAAGGATTATGAACCATTTTTAAATAAAAATGCATCATCATGTTTCCTGTCTCCTCAGGTGCTGTCGTTCATCAGCTTTGTGTGCTTTGCTGCTTCAACAGCAGCTGCCTTCGTCACCGCTCCCTTCATTGAGTTCTTGGCGGCCCTCTTCCTGCTGTTTGCTTATTCTACAAAGTTCAATGAGAGATTTAAGGGCTTTCACTGGCCCCTCGTGGTAAGTTTACTGACCTACAAAATGACTGTACTGGATTAAATTATACAACCAAAATTCCGTCCTCCTTTCCAAATCTCTATGTCTGTTGTTTCATCAAGGACTTCCTGCGCTGTGTCAGCGCCTCCATCATCTTTTTCATCATCTCTATAATATCTGTGTCCAAATATCCAGATGGAGCCTCAAAGGCTGCTGGGGTAGGCTCACATCAGTTCAGTCAAATTCTCTCTATCGGCACCATCAGTGACAGCACTGTTTATCTATGATTTACAGTTGCTACATGTGACTCAGTTGTGTGATGTTTAGACTGGTCTCATGTGTCTTTCTCTTTCACTTCTTAGGTCTTTGGCTTTGTTGCCACAATAATCTTCGCCCTGGACTTTTATTTCATCTTTAATGAACTGGCCAATTTCCTCAAGGGAGGTGACTCCAGTGAGGAAGCACCAAACACACGAGGTATTTATACAGAGCTCTTATTTATACTACCTTTCAAACATTTGGGGTCAGTAAGATTCTTTTTAATGCTTTTAGAAATTAATACTTTTATTCAGCAGGGATACATTAAATTGATCCAATGTGACAAATATATAAAAATATGAATAGTTATTTTAAAATGAAAATGAAATGAACATTATTACTGTTTTATTATTATTTGAATTTTTCTGTTTAATTTTTTGATGATGATGATGATGATATAAATGGAGCTTTGGTGAGCGTAAGAGACAGCTTTTTTTTAAAAAGCAGTAAAAAAAATGATTACCTAAAGTTCTCTTTTCTCTGCTGAAGTCTCATTCACAGGAATGATTGCTTGCACAAAACTTTCCACATCATACTAAAACCAGCAAGACAATTAGTGAGACCAGTCGCAGGAAGTCGAAGGGTGAAGGGTTTCTTATCAAACGTGGTTTCATAACTTTATACATAATCATCCACAGTGTAGCCTTTACTCTAGTTATGTGACTAGGCAGGCTGAACTCCTTCAGTATCATATGAATTAACCCTTGCTACAAGCAATCTGTAGTAGTAATCCTCATGCATTAAACTAAAATTGCAGTTTTTTTTTTCTACTAGGAATTCCCCATCTATTTTTTCTTTTTCCTGTTGTTATTCAAAGGTTGTCCTCCTTCATTTCTCTTCCAGAATAACATATTCTTCTTCCTCACAGATGATGACTCAGACTCTGACTCTGACTAAAGCTGTGTTTGTGTCCAAAATCCTGGCGTGTGTGACCACTACAGTGCCTGACAATAACCAAAACAGACTCTTTGATATAGCTTTTTTATTGTTTGTTCTGAAATTCATTATAAAATTTTGAACTTTTTGTGAGATTGAAACAATGTATTTCAAATGTTACATCACAGAATAGAAGCTTTATCTCCGGTTTCACAAACAAGGTTTAAGCCTATTCCCAGACTAAAATGCATGTTTGAGCTGTTTTAATTGAAAGCAACTTGCACTGACATTAAAATATGTCAGTGCCATTTGTTTGTCTTAATATGCACACCAGTAATGTTTTTTTTTTCTAAGGCACGTTTATAAGCTACTTAAATATTCTAATTGGACTAAGGCCTGATTTTGGTTTAATCTAAGCCCTGTGTGTGAAACCGGGGCTTTAGAGTTTTGTATAGTCTTACTGTATACATCCATACAATCGAAGTCCCTCTCATTTGATTTTCCAAAAGCTGTGAATTATTCCAGTGAAATAGTTTCACATCAATCAAGCTTATTTACTTTTTTTTTTTTTGGAAGAAAGGGCAGTATTGTACCATTTATCATGTTTATATTCTGCCTCCAGCAGCTTCAGTTCGCTTTCAGATTTTATATGTACGAGCCTTTTTTTATTTCTTTATTTGGGAGCTGTGTGTGTTTACTAATTATAACTATTTTGGGAGAGTATTTTCTCAAAATATGTTCTCTTAAATTGTCTTTTAAAACAATTATCCATGACGTGGTGATGAAGCCCTGGATTTGTAATAACAATGTTTTGTAGCAATAAAATAAGTTTACATCATACATGAAATTGGCAGGTGGTTGGCTGGCCACAGTCACCTGTCTCATTTCCACACGTCTACACATTGGTAGTAGTCTTGTAATATCGATATAATGCCAATGTCTTGGCAAAGCACTGCAAAAAAAGGCAAGATTTGTCTCATCGTACTCACTTAGCTTTTCTTACAGTGGCACTGCGCAGCTATTGAAACTGTATTATAAACGTGAGCTTCAGCAGTGTATGGGAGTGTCTCCTGTAGTAGGTAATGGGCGATATAAACAATATGCAATATAAACGATACAAAATTGGTCAACGATATGGATTTTAATTCAATTGCACTATCGCGATAATGCATGTTGACGCAATCTACCCGCAACATTTAGTGCCACGAGCTGCAACCGCCTGGAACGCATCATCGTATTCGTCATCTTGAGTAAACATGGCTGAAAGCGAAACGGAGCTGGTGAAAAAAAACAGTGCAACATCCATTGGTTCGGATTTAAGCCGTCCGACGAGCAGCAGCAAACTATACTCTGTAGGGGCAACAGTTCTGGCTAACGCCTGTTTCACACATACTCCGTTTGCAGTGAATAGGGTGTGTATTTTTTCCGTACCCTTATGTTAACAGGCCTGCACGCGAATGCGGTGCGTATACAGCAGTGAAGAGATCAGTTCCACTATTTTTGCTGTGCCGCACGTGCTGAATTAAAGTGACAGCGCATGGTTCATGGTCAAAATGAACACGGATTGATATGAAAATATAGTAATCTTTTTTACTAATATAGTAAAAAAAAAAAAGTTTTTTTTTTTTTTTTTTACTATTTTTCAATCATTTTCTTTTTAACTTTAATCTCGGGGCAATTAGCAAGGAAACACAGTAACATTACCTCAACAACGCGACTTGTCTCTTCGTGAAACAAGTTCTTTGTGACTGCAATATCTCTTGTAAAAAAATATTTAAGTGCAAAAGAAAAGGTATGAGAGAGCTGTTTTTGTCAATTGTTTTAATTTAAAATGTCTGCGATGTTAACATAATGTTTTGCCACTTGCTTGAGCAACTTAATATATAAATCTATATAGAAGTAATACGTTTTTAAGTGTAGGCCTATTAAGTTTAAACGTGAATAGCCTAAGAGTGGTGCGTATCTGTGTACAAATAGAATCGCAATGCTGAAACTCTTTTATATTATTTTAATAAAAATAGTGATTTGAAATAAAAAATAGAGGATTAATGTTTGTCGTAACAGCCGTAGATCAGTTGCGCGCAGTGCAGGTTTGCAGTAAACGCACCATAAGAAAGTGCTGCTGCTGCTGCACCGCACACACCGCCACACACACACTGCATGCACTGCACACGGAGTATGTGTGAACAGGCGTGCACTACTAAAGGAAAGAAACCCAATACTTTAAGCTTTTTCTTTGTTAAAGTCTCTGCAGCTACTTGAATTTTATTCATCTGCAACATTATGTTGTATAATTACAGTTTTGCATAATAAATGTTCTCAAAACTACGTACGTTTCTTTTAAAACAAATACATTTAGCAGTTTGGCCTTCCTTATGGTCTATCTAACCTGTTCTGAAATGGTTCTATTATTATTTATATATCGTGATATATATCGTTATCGCAGGCTGCAATGTATATCGCAATATGGATTTTAGGCCATATCGCCCATCCCTAGTCTCCTGGTTTATAGTGTAGCCTATTTTAAGGCATATGTTGCATTCATCCACATTCCACCTTCTTGTGTTTCTGTGAAGAGTGGGTGCTTTAATAACATGCACTGTCAGATTACCACATCAATAAATATTTTTTTGTGCAATTTTTTTAATATTGTTTGTTTTTTGAGCAAATAATTTTGCCCAAAGTTTGAATTTTAGAAGCAAAATGTGATCTAGAGTTTGTTAGTGGTAAAATGTGGTGTATTTCATCTGATTTAAAGTCTCCCTGTAATAATTGTATCCCTTAAAACTCATTTTTTTTTTCGTTTTTTTCCTGTGAAATGTTTTTCTTCATGCCATAACTTTACACCCTTTCTTTATTTAGTATACGCGGATCTATGGATATGCAAAGTAGCCGTCTCCACTCAGTCGCACCAGCTCAGAGATTCACTCGGTCAGCTTTTGCAAGTTACTGTGCTGCACAATTGTATCACTCTGTACAACGTCGGACACATAACTGTTATTAATATGATTACCTTTTTGCTTGACTACATTATCAAACAGCTAATAATGTGTTGCTAATGTTACATAAATCATGTTCCCGTTCACCATCTCAGTCTGCCTTCTGAAAATCAACATCATAGAACGTCAGTGGAGAAAGGCATAGGTCATCATAACATAATGTACATAATTCACCCGCTATATTGCTTAGGCCCTGTTTACACGAAAACGATTCCGGGTGAAAACGTAATAATATTTTATCGGATGTGCCTTTCGTTTACACGGCGACGGCGTTTTTGGGGCTTAAAAACGCAAAAAAGTGAAACCACCCTCCAAAGTGGAAATCTTAAAAACGCTCCACCGTCGCGTTTCCGTCTAAACGGGTAAAAACGCAAATCTACTAGGGAGAGAAGTAGAAGGAAGGTTGTACGCAGGCGCACGGACTTGTTGTTGTTGTGTGGCAGTGCTTCACATTGCCACCTAGCCGCCTGGAGTGCATACTACATCGCATTTCTAACACTTTTGCGTCTCCATATGCACGCAGATTTCCCCCCCATAACGCTCGTCTAAACGCAGAATAAAAAGTGAAAACGAAACGCCACTTTTGCGTTTTCTCTTCAGATCGTTTCCGTGTAAACATGGCCTAATGTACCCGATTTTTCCTATCAACAGAAACATATACCGGGATCTCTTGAGACTCTTGCTTTGCAGCAGTTAATGATATGCTAAAGCACGCCCGCACGTTGACCTGATTGGTTACAAAGTATCTGTGATGTATTTTGTGATGTAAGAAACACCAGCGATTTCAAATCGAGTTTGTTAAGACTATCTTTGGTTCACTGCAGTTTTAAGGAGAAAAATACTCAGCAATGCTGTTGACATGAATTTGCACCTGGTTTGTCTTAAAGCATATTAAAAAAACCACATAGACATATAAACAACATTAAAACTTGATTTTCACCACAGGGGGGTCTTTAAATGCAGTGGATTCCATATACATGCAGTGTGCCATAGTAAGCCTTTTTTCCATTTATAGATCAACAGTCCATCCAAATCCATTTATTTGAGAAAAAGATTGCCATCACAAATATTTTCAAACAATTAGCATTTTGTAAGTCTATGCACAACTCTATAAATACAAAAATACAAATTTATAGCACTGTTACATGATTAAAACATTGCTTTCTTGAATACAGGAAATGTCAACAAGAAACAGTACAATCATTATCAAAATTTGAGTCCCTCAAAATGTCAACATTGTTTCTTTTGGAATACTTCAATGATTTATGAGTTGAAAATACAGTCCAAACCATATGGTCAAAATCAGGAGTTATTTAGATGCTAAAATCTTCCAATAAGAAGTTTAGCATAGTCGAAGCACAGTGAAAGCTTTTACACATTATTAAAGCATAAGCACACAGACAGTATTGCTTTCAAAATAGGAAAAATGTGACTTTAGCACTTTAATGCAGAGTCCATTAAGACGTAAATCATTCTTGTGATTGTCTTTCAACATTTTCAAGTCCACAGTGTTGTTCTATCTCTATAATGTGAGCCTACCCCTCAAAATTACTTCATTTCAACATTGTCTTATTCCACAACATCTAAGTGACTTTACTGAAGAACTTCAGATAGTAAGACTTAAGTATGACTATAAATGAATACTACGAACGATCGTTTTCTAGGGCCAAAAAAAAATCATACAATTGCACTACATCTTAAAATCTGTGGTAAAACATACATTTCATTCCCCCCACAATGTCGTTCCATGACACTCCTTATAAAAAGACCCATTAGAGGATCAATAAAGCACTTTAGAAAAACAGATCTTCATACCAATGATCAGTTCATCAAATTTCACATCCACTTAGCTGTTATTCTGCTAATGTTGTCATAACATTAGTGTCCAGGAGTTTGAGAGTTTTGACTAGTCAAGCCTCTATGATTAAGGCACACAGAAAAAAGATACACAGTTTAGCAAATGCATTCATAGTACTGCAGTACACTTGTTCCTTCAAATACAGTCTGTTAGTTTCAGTCATAAGAATTCATACAAACAGGAACCCTTCATGTATGTCATATCATACACACAGATACATAATATATACACCTTCTTCAAAAACTCTACCCTTGCTTAAATCGATATATACAGATAACTGGACAGGGTTGAGTGCACAGTGGAGTACAGAAACAACCACAAAGAACAAAAACAATAGATTATGCACACACGATTTAGTATCTAAAAATCGGAAGTATCTAAAAAGTTTCATTAAACTCACACCCCCCTTCACCCACACACACAATTTGAAAGCTGTTGTTGTCTGTTTTAACGCAGGGTCATATTCACGAGGTGAAATACTACATTTGGTACAATGTGGCTACCAAAGCTGTGGCATTATAAAAATATTTAACATTAAAATAAATACTGGTGCTCCTAACATCTAGCACTCGTCTCTACAGAAAACCGGCCCAATCCAACTGCAGTTTTCTCAGATGTGTTTGAATACAGGAACACGATAGAAGAGAGAAAAAGCCATCTTTTTTTGTTCATAAACCCTCTCACAAATTCCCATTCCACTTCAGATCACTAAAATCAGTTGATCTTTGATAAGACACATTTTAGAAAAAGTTGCAATCCTTTCATATTAGCTGACTGGGAATGGAGCTAAATAGAAGGGGGTTCAAGTGGTTTATTGCAGGCATTATTAAAACCTTTTAGGTTATCTGCTGGGAGAAGTTTAGGAGCACAGTGAAGTGAGTTTCTGTCAATATTCATCCAGATCATGGTAAGGTAAAGCCCTTAATTAGTGGAAAGATTGAAGTATACAGTCAAATGACGACGGCCTGAGGCTTGATGATAATGAAGAAGCCAGAAGTTTGTTCCACTTCAGACAGACTGTTCACACAACTGTTTGTTTGTAAGCGCTCATCTGAACTGCCCGCCGTCACGAGGATACACAGAAGAACACACTGTGACAGGAATGCAGACAGGGCTTTGCTTGTCTCAGTCTCTATTGGTCCGTCTGTGTGGTTTACTGTAGTTCAGGCCGTGACTCCACCTCTCCCCGCGAGGCTGTGCGTGCACGGATGTACTCGCTGGTCTGCAGGGGTCCGTCTCGTGAGTCCCCGAGACGAAATCTCCGTACTGCCAGATACGTGTTCACGCCATATACTCCCATCACCAGAAACCCAAAAACCTGGAGAAAACACACAAAATGACAGTAAGAGGGCTGGAGGTGGATGATTTCAGCTTTAAACTATGAGCTTTAAAGGGATAGTTCACCCAAAAATAAAAATTCTGTCATCCTTTACTGACCCTCATGTCGTTCAAAGCTCTTAAGACTTTGAAAAGATCCAAAAAGGTTATAAAACGAAACATACTACATAGGGCACATCACATTTGGTAAACGGAAGCTCAAAAGATGTAAATATAAATGTAAAAATATATGTTATCATTACTTATTGATCATATAATTTTTTACAGTGCATGATCTTCTGTGTTTACCATATGTGTTGTGTCCTATGTATGTGTGTCGATTGATGTTTAGATGTAAATGAAAGCCTACATTAAATCTGATCATTATATGAAGCAATCGCATCTCTTCTCAAGACTTGTATTAAACCCCTAGTTCCCTTTCGTAGTCACTACGAGTTACATTGTGACGACGAATGGGGTTTCGCTTAGAAAGCCTATCAACTTCGAGTATTACAAAACGAGCCAATGGCAAAGAAATGCCATGGGTCTGTGTATTTTGCACAGCGTGACTCCGCCCCAGTTCGTGGGTATATATAAGGAAGTACGCTGGCAACATGCAGTTATGTTTTTGCTTCTGAGCTAAGAAGTCCTCTTCACTTGCACAAGGGTAGGGCTGATTCAGGGTTCATCCAAGAGCTGCCTGCCGCCACCGACCTCGCTCTACGAGCGACGAAGGTGACCGCACGCTCCCTGGGTCAGGTGATGTCCACATGCGTGGTCAGATATCTCTGGCTTAACCTGGTTGATATGCGTGAGGCTGAGTGAACCCGCTTCCTCAACTCCCCCATATACCAGGCTGGCCTCTTTGGCGGCGAGGTCGAGGACTCTGCCCAACAGTCCTCGGCCGCCCAGAAGCAGACTGAGGCTACCAAACATGTTATGACCCCGCGGCCAGACGCCTCAGTCAGCTTGCCGCTGAACGCGCCCTCTTGCGACTTCCCTGCTGGTTCAGTTGGAGCTTCCTATCTGTCCCGCTGGCTCACGAGAAGCACCAGGCTCGGCTATGCGATTCAGTTCGCATGGTCTCCTCCCCGCTCCGGGGAATCCGCTATACCGTGGTGGGTGGCAATGCCCCTGTCATGCGTATGGAGGTCGTCACCCTACTGGTGAAGGGTATGATCGAGACCACCCCTCCAGCCGAAATGAAGTCCTTCTTCAGCCCCGACTTCATTGTACCCAAGAAAACCGGTGGGTTCGACCAATCCTGGACCTGCGCGTCTTGAACCGTTCCCTTCTAAAAAGGCTTCCGTTCAAGATGCTCATGGCCAAGCGCATTTTCGAATGTGTGCGGCCACAGGATTGGTTTGCAGCGATCGACCTGAAGGTCGCCTACTTCCATGTCTCCTTACTTCCTCGACACAGACTGTTCCCTCAGTTTGTTTTCGAGAGGCGGACATACAAGTACGCGGTTTTCCCATTTGGGCTAGCCCTGTCTCCTCTCGCCTTCACGAAAGTCGTCGAGGCAGCCCTTGTGCCGCTACGGCAACACGGGGTTCACATCCTGAACTACCTCGACGACTGGCTGATCCTAACTCACTCTCGAGACCAGGTTTGCGAACACAGGGACCAAGTGCTCCGGGACCTAGCTCGTCTGGGCCTTCAGGTCAACTGGGAAAAGAGCAAACTTTGCCCTGTGCAGAGGATCTCGTTTCTCGGTATGGAAATCGACTCGGTCGCCATGTGCGCGCATCCTACGAGCAAGCGAGCGCGCACAGTCACTGCTGACTTGCCTTAGACAGTTCGAGGGCAAGAGTGTGGTTCCACTGAAGTTATTTCAGAGGCTCCTGAGGCATATGGCATCCGCAGCCGCAGCAACGCCGCTCAGGTTGCTTCATATGAGACTGCTTCAGCTCTGGCTTCACGATCGACCGAGGTGGGCATGGCTACAAGGCATGCTCCGAGTACCAGTTACTCCAACCGGCCGTCAGACCTTCAACCCGTGGACGAGCCTCAGCTTTCTACGGGCCGGAGTTTCCAGGCATGTTGTTGTCTAAACAGATGCCTCCACCACGGGCTGGGGTGCCATGTGCAATGGACATGCTGTGGACAGGCTCCTGGCCTTTGGCATGTCGATTGCCTCGAGTTGCAGGCAGTACGTCTCGCTCTGCACCGCTTCCATGCGTTGCTCAAGAACCAGCACATACTAGTCCAATCAGACAATACCACGACAGTAGCATACTTCAACCGACAAAGTGGTCTACGCTCCCGCCGTATGTCGCAACACGCCCGCCACCTCCTCTTATGGAGTCAGAAGCATCTGAGGTCGCTTCAAGCCATTATATTCCGGGAACCCTGAATTGTGCAGTCGACGAGCTTCACAGTTTCAGCCTCTTCCTGGAGAATGGTGACTCCATCCCCAGTCGGTTCAGCTGATTTGGGATCAGTTCGGAGACGCACAGGTAGACCTGTTTGCCTCCCACGACTCGTCCCATTGCGACCTGTTTTACTCCCTGTGGCTAGTCAAGTCAAGTCATCTTCATTTATATAGCGCTTTTAACAATGGATTGTTTCAAAGCAGCTTTACAGAGATAAACATATAATTTAAGGTAACAGATTGTGTTGGCTTTATAGCGGTTCTTGAATAATGTTACTTCCAGCTAAAGTTAACTTTGATTGATTCACCTCCATTGAAATGATCAGACTTTAAACGCGAACCTGTGATTAACGCTGACGGCGTTCACATGCTCATTCAGAATTAATTCTATAGTTATGTGCTTTTAAAATATGTGCGCAGGTTTGTAATTCATACAACCCAGCCTAAACAAACTACTTTTCTTGCCTATAAATTTTGATACAGAATTTTGTTTTATTTTATCACTTCGGGGTACGCGAGCCGGAATTCACAACGCTTTATCTGTAGAGTGGGAAAGGGATCCTCCATAGGGAGAGGATAGTGGATACTTCAGCACTGCATTGTCATCGGGTTCAGGCGGATCTCCTTCGTCAGATCTGGACACGGCCTGGATCCGGCAGGCTGCGGGAAAACCTTGAGATAAACAAAGACACTAATATTAGCGTAGATGCCATTCTTCTTATGATGTAGCGAGTACATCAAGATTTAAGGGAAGTGTTCCCAGTTCCGGCTGACCTAATCTATGCAGCCTAACATTGAATTTATAGTAGTCTATAATGTATTATGTGTATGCTAGGTCAAAGAGATGTGTTTTTAGTCTAGCTTTGAACTGACAGAGTGTGTCTGCTTCCCGGACAATGGTAGGAAGACTGTTCCAAAGTTTTGGTGCTAAATAGGAAAAGGATCTACCGCCTGCAGTCGATTTAGATATTCTAGGTATTATCAACTGGCCGGAATTTTGAGATCGCAATAGACGTGAAGGACTATAATACGTTAAGAGCTCGCTCAAGTACTGCGGGGCTAAACCATTTAGTGCTTTGTAGGTAATCAACAATATTTAAAAATTTATACGATGTTTAATAGGGAGCCAATGCAGTGTTGACAGAACCGGGCTAATATGGTCATATTTCCTGGTTCTGGTAAGAACTCGAGCTGCGGCGTTTTGAACTAGCTGTAGTTTATTTATTAAGCGTGCAGGGAAACCACCCAGTAGAGCATTACAATGATCTAGCCTTGAGGTCATGAACGCATGGACTAATTGTTCCGCATTTCCCAATGAGAGCATATGGCGTATTTTAGATATATTTTTAAGATGGAAAAATGCAGTTTTACAGATACTAGACACGTGGCTTTCAAAAGAAAGGTTGGTATCAAAGAGCACACCCAGGTTCCTAACTGACGACGAAGACTTGACAGAGCAGCCATCAAGTGTTAGACAGTATTCTGGGTTATTACGTGTGGAAGTTTTTTGTCCAATAATTAGAATCTCTGTCTTTTCAGAATTTAGTAGTAGGAAATTACTAGTCATCCAATTTTTTATATCAGCTATGCATTCCGTTAATTTTGTGAATTGGCTACCATCACTTCCACTAGAGCATCGTCCACGAGACATGCCTACGCGTTGGAGTGGAACCTCTTCGTCAACTGGTGCTCTTCTCACCGAGAAGACCCCACAAAATGCCCGATCAGTGTCCTGCTTTCCTTCCTGCAAGATGGGTTTGAGCGAAGGCTGTCTCCCTCCACCCTGAAAGTCTATGTTGCCGCTATCGCCGCACATCACGATGCAGTCGAGGGTAAGTCCGTGGGAAAGCACGACCTGATCATCAGGTTCCTGAGAGGAGCCAGGAGACTGAATCCTCCTCGCCCTCCTCTCGGTGGTTTTAACTGCCCTGCAGAGTGCTCCCCTTGAAGCTTCTGCAATCAGTGGAGCTTAAGTTCCTGTCAGTTAAGACAGTGCTCCTGGTTGCATTGGCCTCCATTAAGAGGGTAGGGGACCTTCACGCATTTTCCGTTGACGAAGCGTGCCTGGAATTCGGGCCGGCCTATTCTCACGTGATCCTGAGACCCCGGCCTGGATATGTGCCCAAGGTTCCCACCACTCCTTCGAGATCAGGTGGTGAACCTGCAAGCGCTGCCCCTGGAGGAGGCAGACCCAGCCTTGGCACTGCTCTCTCCAGTATGCGCCCTCCGTGCTTACGTAGACAGAACGCAGTGTTTCAGGACCTCTGACCAGCTCTTTGTCTGTTATGGTGGGAAGCTGAAGGGAAAGGCTCTCTCCAAGCAGAGGTAGTCTCACTGGTTAGTAGACACCATTGCTTGGCATACCAGCAGCAAGGTCACATGGCGCCTCGCTAACAGACATCTTTAGAGCTGCAGGCTGGGCGACACCCAACACATTCGCCAGATTCTACAATCTCCGAGTGGAGCCAGTGTCCTTCTCATGTACTTGCTTAAACCAGCCAGTACAAGGATCGGCTCAGGTGTCTTGGCTTGCTCGCCATTCCACTCCACGGACTGGACACGTGCGATATTTTCTTAGGTGAGCTTCCCCGACAAGCCCTGACGCCAGAGTTATGCCACCGGCAGCTTTCGCGTTGGCCAGGTGCCGCCATGTGCATGGTTCTCCCTCTGGGTGACCCCCACATGTGTATTTCCACTGTAAGCCTCTCTGAGCATGTGTCTTTCCCTTGGCAAGCCACCTTGCCACCCCTGGGGTTGAAACATTCCACCCTGCGGGCTGGACACCCCAGTGTTTTCCATATGCAGCCCCCTCCCGGGTCATATGTGTATTCTGTAAGTCCCCCTTCGGGCAGGCAATAATGGCATATTTCCACTGAGATATGCTTCCCAGTGTACCGCGGTATTCCTGGGTTAAGCAGGAGTCCTTCGTCCGTGCTAGTCTCACAACAGGGAGCTCAGACTTACGCAGGGCACTGGAAGACAGCCGAGTGGCGTGATTAGACTGGGAACCCCTTTCGTCGTCACAACGTAACTCGTAGTGACTACGAAAGGGAACGTCTCGGTTATGGATGTAACCCTAGTTCCCTGAGTAGGGAACGGAGACGTTACGTCTCCCTGCCACTTTCGCTGTACCGCTGGAACAGCCTGAGTTCCGTCTCGGCTCCTCAGCAAGTAACATAACTGCATGTTGCCAGCGTACTTCCTTATTTACCCACGAGGTAGGGCGGAGTCACGCTATGCAAAATCCGCAGACCCATGGCATTTCTTTGCCATTGGCTCGTTTTGTAATACTCGAAGTTGATAGGCTTTCTAAACGAAACCCCATTCGTCGTCACAACGTAACGTCTCCGTTCCCTACTCAGGGAACGAGGGTTACATCCGTAACCGTGACGATTCACAATCACTTTTTACAAAACATTTATGACCATTTTGGATCTTTTAAATTTTGGTTACTTGAACTTTTAACGGTTAAAAGTAGTTTCAAAGATTAACCAAAGTCTTATAGATTTGAAACGATATGAGGGTGAGAAAAAGATTACAGAATACGCATTTTTGGAATGTCACAGTAAATATAACATCTATACTTCTACCAAAATATACTAAATTCTCTCTCTCTCTCTCTCTCTCTCAAGCTGTGAGAGCCAAAGGAATTTGCCGTGCCCTGTTGTTCAGCAAAATCCCTGGGTGTTAAAGTGGTTTCCCACTGAGAACATCTGTATCATAAAACACTCAACAAAAATCCCCAGCCTTTGACTTCTAGGGTGTTGGTGAATATTGTGCTGAGCTCAGGTCATACATGAAGTGTCTACAATCATAAAGGTCAGGATCTGAGTAAAATAACCTAATCCTGTTGAAATATTGGGAATCATCTACTTATCTTCACTAAGCATCTACAACAAACCTCTTCACAGACACAAGAGGTCAGCAGCCTCGACCAAAACACACAAACTAACTTTTGTTAGTTTGTCATCTTCAATTCTAAGATAATGTAACATGCAAACCCTGATGGATTTTTTTTAGCATTTTCTTTGGGGATTTTGTAGGAAAATCAATGAAATTCTTATGCAAGTCTTTTTCTGCCTCTAAGTACAAAAGAAAAGAAAAAAGTAACTGTGACTTTATATCTCACAATGTGACCTCTTTTTTCTTATTTTAAACTTTATCTCACAGTTATCTTTTTTTCCTCTCTCTCTGACCTCAGGAAAAAGGCTTCCATAAATTCTGTCGAATTGACTTAAACAGAGCTGAGAGTGCTTCACTTTTACTGACAGCTAAAAACATAAATCAAATTAGCTCAAATATTTTATAAACAAAAGTGATGTGTCCAAACTGTCCTTCTGTGGATCTAGTAATGAGTGATGCAGTCAAAACTTGACATAATCTAAATTCTGAGATAGAAACAACATGTGAGAAGAACAAAACTGTGAGTGAAAAGAAAAGTGGGATGGAGAAACAGGAAAGGAGGAAGCAGAGAGGTTTTCGGTGTTAAAAATCAAAGAAGCAAATCAAACAATGTGAATCATTCAGATGGATCATGACTATGACTTCTCAAAACTTCCCGCTGTCTGCCTGTCCAGGACTCTCTCCAGGAACGACTATGTGCTCCATTTCAGCCACATGAGGGCAGCAGAGCCCTGGCAGATTAGGACCCACTTAAAATACTTGAGAAATGACAAAACATTAGAATTCAACCACAACCACAGGGACAGGATTCATGAAATAAAGAGCTGAGTAAGCTTGATAGGTACCACAGCTGCAATCTCTGCTCCAGATTGATGGTTGAGGGCTGCCAAAACCACTGAAGCCAGAAAGAAGAACAAGGTGCTGGTGGCAGTGTTGATTAGATCCTGCAAGAGAGAAAGAGAGAATGTGAATAAAAACACAATTTGCTTTTTCTTCCCTGTTGTGTCATAAATATATCCAAGTGAAACGGCTTCTCGAACAAAAAAAAATTGTAGGGTAGGACTTTTGTACTGACTTTTGTCCATCAGGAATTAATTGGATCATTGTGGCTTGCTATTGCTGTGGTCTCGTGTGAGTGACAGGATTCAAATCAGTATCTTAGATTGATTTCTAAAGGATCATTTGATACTACAGACTGGAATATTAGCTGTTGAAAAACAAAATTTGCAGTGAGGCGTGGTCATGCTGACTGCAGTGATGCAGTTTGACAGGGAGGGGGAGCCAAAAGTACCAACAATGAACCAACTTTTCAGATTTCATCAAAAAGATCATCATGTTGTATTCCGAAGATAAACGAAAGTCTTACGGGTTTGGAACGACATGAGGGCAAGCAATCAATGACAGAATTTTCATTTTGGGGTGAACGAACCCTTTAGGGCAATCATTCAGAAACCAGTTCAGGTCTATCAAGAGTAACAATAGGTTACTGTCGTAACCCCGGTTCTCTGAAACATCGAGTGGAGAGATCCACCTATGGGAAGGGCATCCGTACCTGACCTCTGCAGAAGCATCCAATTGCACCAAGTCTGACAGAAGCGCGCACCCAATGCCAGGTGAGGCCACACCTCTTTACCTACGGCATATCACAGCTGGGCGCGCTGCTATTCCTCAGTAAGTATATTCGCTTCTCGTGCGGCAAGCGGGGCATAGCTGGAGGATCTCTCCACTCGATGTTTCAGAGAACCGGGGTTACGACAGTAACCTATTGTTCTCTTTCATCATCTCGTTTCGAGATCCACCTATGGGAGAGACATGGACAGCTCCCCGATTGCCCAATACACTCACAGTGAGGTTCTGAAGGCCAGAGAAGGACGGTCACCTCAGAGAGGCGGTGCCTGACACGTCCCACAAACATGTCCCTGCAAGTTTTCCGCCACGCTAACTGCTGTGGACAAGCAGGGCATGAAACATGCATGAGACACATACATGATAATGGCCCCCGCACCACCAATGCACATAGCTAAACCCAAGAAGGAATGCGAATGCTTGGTGACAGGAATGAACATGGCCAGCCGGCTCATTCACTCCTCGTTGGTTAACCAAACGGGGCTGTGGGAAAGGGCTAAGAGGACCCTACCCCTAGGACCAAGTGTGCCACCGAAGTTCTGGTGACATCCAACCGGTAGTAACGCTCAAGGTATGAGGAGAGGCCCAGCTGGCCGCGGAGCAGATGTCCTGCATTGGCACTCCCCTGAACAAAGCCCAAGAGGCGGCTAAGCCCCTTGTGGAACGAGCTTTTGATGCCCCTTGGGGCTGCACTCCCTTTGCTTCATAAGCCATAGTATAGCATCCACGAGCCAATGTGAGAGGCATTGCTTTAAAATGGGACTCCCCTTGTGCAGAGGAGCCCTCGAAACAAAGAGCTGGTCGCTCTTGCGGAAAGCACTGGTCCTGGTCATATATGCTTGCAGAGCACGGACGGGACACAGAGCATTCAGCCCCTGATCCTCCGGGGAGGCAAAGGGTGGAGGGTGAAAAGCGGATAGCTCCAAAACCTCCGAAGTGAACGCAGGGAAGCATTTCGGCATGAAGGCCGGGTTAGGCTTAAGGAAAACCTTATCTCCACTTAGGGAGAATTTTAGCGCACGAGGGGTGAACCGAGAGTGCATGTAGCTCACTGACCCGTTTAGCAGATCCCAAGGCTGAGAGCAAAGCTGTCTTGAGGGACAGCAGCTTAAGGGAAATACTCCCCAGAGGCTCAAAAGGATACAGAGACCGCGCTTCCAGCACCATGGAGAGGTCCCACTCTGGAACAGATCTCCTGATGACCGGCAAAGAGCGGCATGCACCCTCCATAAATCTGCGGGTTAGAGGGTGCTGCCTGACGGTGGAGCCCCGGTGAAAACGCAGCCAGGTAGACCTTAATAGTGGAAAAGGACCTGCCTCTTTCCATGAGGTCTTGCAGGAAACACAAAATATCAGGCACCAAGCACTGATAAGATGTGAAACCACGCCCATCATGCCACCCTTTGAACACTTGCCACTTACAGCCATATAGGGATCGCGTGAAAACAGCCCTGGCATTCTGAGTAGTGGCGATAACACGCGGCGGGAGCCCCAGTGCATTTAGGTTCGTCCTCTCACGGGCCAGGCCCAGAGAGCCACCCTGTCCGGGTGGGGGTGGTAAATCTCCCCGTTGGCTTGGGACAGTGTATCCGTGCGAGGGGGGAGGCGCCATGGCTCGGCGTATAACAGAGGGATTATCTCTGCCAGCCACGGGGCTTTGGACCACCTGGGTGCTATCAGAATGAGAGACAGGCCGTGCTCTCTCACCCTGGCCAGTGTGAAAATGATCAGGCACAGGGGAGGAAAAGTATACAGCAGCACTTTGGGCCATGGGTGGGCCAGTGCGTCTGCCCCGAGGGGCGCGTCCACGTCCTTTAGCAATAAGAACATAGGACAATGGTGATTTTTCGCGCGAGGCGAAAAGATCTACGGCTGCCTGTCTGAATCTCATCCATAACCTCTCCACTATCTGCGGGTGAAGACGCCAATCCCCGTAGATTGGGTTTCCCCTCGATAGCAGATCCGCGCCTCTGTTCCGAATGCCCGGGACATGAGTCACGCGTAATGACAGAAAAACCTGTCTGCTCCACACCAAAAGCCTGTAAGCTAGAGCGTGGAGTTTCGACGAGCGCATGCCGCCCTGACGGTTGATATAAGCCACTGCCGTGGTATTATCGCACCATACTAGAAACGGGATGTCCCTGCAGGCAAGGCAGAAAATGATTCAGAGCTTTCCAAATAGTAAAAGCTCTAAATAGTTAATGTGCGCTGAACGTAGTCTGCTCAGCCACAGACCGTTCACTGTTCTGCCTTCCTGGGTGGTTCCCCAGCCTGTTAAGGACGCATCTGTCGTCAAAACTTTTCGCATCGTACCGTCTCGAGGGTTGTTCCCTGTGCGTAAAAGTTCTCGCTCTCCCAATGGCGCATGGCCGCCGAGCAGGCGAGCGTCATCGTTACCGAGCGGCAGAGATCGCGAATCGGGCTAAAATGTAGTGACAAAACCCATTTCGTGAACGCTCTCATTTTCAGGAGACCAATGGCACAACTTGGATAGATGAAGCCATGAGATCCTGCAGCCTGAGGCATGTGCGATATTGTACTCTCGCCCCTTCTCTGAACTGAGACAGACAGTCCATCAGCGAGCGAACGCGCTCTTGAGAGAGACGCGCTCGCATGGAGACTGAGTTCAATTCCAAGCCCAGGAAAATTACATTCTGACTGGGAGTCAGATTGTTTTTGCTCGCATTCACCTTGAACCCGAGGGATGTGATGTGCGCGAGCACCCGGCCGGTGTCCAGCGACACGTTCTCCTTTGATTTGGCTATGATGAGCCAGTAAGTCAGAATTCTCAGCCCTGATAGTCTCAGGGGCGCCACTCCCACCTCCGCACACAGACAAAAAGTTTGGGGACTCAAGCTGCGCCCGAACGGAAGAACTGTGAATTCGTAACAAATGCCTTGGTAGGCGAAACGAAGATATTTCCTGTGTGGAGGGTAGATGCTTATGTGAAAGAAAGCATCTTTCAGATTGACTGATGTGAACCAGTCGTTCTGCTTTATGGCACAGGCGAGAGAGCCTTGTGTCACATTCTGAAATTGTATTTCCTCAAATGTTTGTTCAACACTCGAAGGTCCAATATACGGCGGGGGGCGCCACGCCTTTTGGAACATGAAAATACCAGGAATAAAAACCATGGTTTATCAGATTGGGTGGCACCATCTGAATCGCTCCCTTGTTAGGAGGGAGGAAATTTCCTCTTTCAGAATGTGTGAGGCGTTTTCTTCTGTGTGAGAAGAGAGAACGCCGTTGAAAAGCGGAGGTTTAATGGCAAACTGCAGCTTGTAACCCTGGGTTACGGTATGCAAAAACCCACTCGGGCGCTGAAACGGCTTACCAAGCCGCTTTGTGACTCGCGAGCGCCCCCGCTCGGGCCGGAGCGGAGCTGTATGGGCCCAGCTGGTTCATTTGTGATGCAAAGGCGCCATCTAGTGGGGACACTAGAGGCGACATGCAGGGGTTCGGAGGGATTTCCTCTCTTTGCAGTGAGAAGTTTTCTCTGCGGAGAGAGGTTTTCTCTCCAAAACGAATTCATTTGATTTGTAGCTTTGTGTGTTTTGTGTTGGGCAAACACTGGGGCCGAAGCCTTTATTGACAGAGTGAGGGGAACATAGTGTGGTGTCCACTGTGCTGAACTTTCCCTCACAAGGTGCCCCCAAAGGTGGGGAAAAACACATATCTCCTGAACACATGAACTGGGCAGTCTCAAGTGCAGGCAGAAAAATTATATCCGCGGAGAGAGATACTCACTCTGTAACGGGTTTATTTAATTCGTTGTTTTTTTGTTTGTTTTTTTGTTGTTGTTGTTTTTAAAGTGTTATTTAGTTATGTGTGTGTTTTGTGTTGGGGAACACAGGGGCCTTCCACACACAACGTCCACTAAAAACACATCGGCTGGACAGCCGCAACTGAGCTGTGTGAGCCCAGTTGGTTGATTTGTGAGGCAATGGCGCCCTCTTGTGGACGGACTCAGGGCGACATGCATGGGATCAAGAGAGATTTGCTCTTTATGTTGGCAGATATATAAATCTGAACGAATTCATTTGATTCGTTTATTAAATGTGTTGTTTAGTAATGTGTGTGTTTGTGTTGGGAAACACTGGGGCCGAAGCCTTTAATAACTGGGTGAGGGGAACCAAGTGCGTGCGGTGTGGTAACACTGCTATGTACTTTTCCTCACGACAGCCCCCCCCCTGTAACTTGTTGTAGTGGGGGGAGGGGGACACACACACACACAACGTCCACTAACACACGGGCTGGGCAGCCACGAGACGGGATTAACTGACCGTAGGTGGGAAACCCTGAGTTAACGTTAATCCCAATGGTCGAACAACAGGCAGGCCGCTTGCGTCCGGGACCGCCTTCCTAGGAAGGCATAAATTGAAAACCTCAACGCGTAATCGTAACACATCAAGGCCCGTGAGACCGTGTGAGCTGCGCGAACGCCTTTTTTTTGTTTCTTTTTTTTTTTTTGTGGAAAAAACGTTCTTAAGAGTTGTTTCCTCCGACTGGGCGCTGGTCCCAGCGTTTACACGTCGTAAATATTCCTATCCTGGTCGGTGGCGCTCTGTGGAGCTGGCCACACAATGTTGAGACGAACGGCCGCTCGCTCACAAACTTCCAGGAGGATGGACTGAGGCAAAGCCGCGTGAGCGCTAGCCTAGGGAACGCTAAAAGGACCGCGTCATCCCCGTCGCCGGAACCGACCGGTTCGTCAACGAGAGTGAGGTTTTCCCGCGAAGATGTCCTCTTCAGGGAATGCGGATTGGGCTGATGTCAGCTCAAATATTTTAGAGAGGTGGCGCTCCGGAAGTCCCCCGGTAGCGCGTCATCATCACCGTGTCTCCCCTCCGAGTCAGAAAGGCCGAGCACGGCGCGCTGTGTCGTGCAACTAAAAGCCGGCTTTGTAAAAGCTACATGGGCAGCAATTACAATGACCGCAATCCTCCTGGTTCTCCAAAGCTTGAGCGTGTTAAGCCCAAGCAGACCGCGCAGAACGAGAGGGTCTTAAGCGGCGATGAGAGCACCACACGCGGCCGGGCAGGCTCGTCGTGATAGGCTGTTCCCCGGGGGAAGCGGCTGTTTAGACGGTCACATAGCCATGGGTGGGCCAGCGGTGAAGAACTCGGAAAAATCCGTGGCGGGCAGCCATGTAAAGGAGGAGCAGGTAAAGGACAGCGAGAGCTCGGGCGGCTCCGGATGCGAAAAACACAGCGGATAGGCTGAAGAAACGACTGTCACTCACGTCTGGCGGAGGCTGATCTGGCGATATGTCCTCCTGAAGACTCGAAAGTGAGCAGCGTAACGTTAATCCAACCGAACTGTGTCAATGCAGAGATCGCGAGAAGCGAATGTCAACTGAGGAATAGCAGCGCGCCCAGCTGTGATATGCCGTAGGTAAAGGGGTGTGGCCTCACCTGGCATTGGGTGCGCGCTTCTGTCTGTTAGCCAGACTTGGTGCAATTGGATGCTTCTGCAGAGGTCAGGTACGGATGCCCTTCCCATAGGTGGATCTCGAAACGAGATGATGAAAGAGAACCTGTTATTTTCATGATAACTAAAAACCCATAACTCAAAACCCCTGGTACTACCACACGAAAAGACTCGTGTAAATATAGCTGTGTGCAACCTATTTGCTATCTGCAGAATTATGTTAGATCACAAAAACACATGAGTACCTTTTATTTGGGCCATTAAGTCATTCATTTACAGTCATGCAGTTATCAAGTGACGGATGGGCATTGGTAGAGGTATGCGAGTCTCTTTCCCAAGTTGTTTATTGCTATTACAGTTTTCCCTCAATCCATCCACCCCTTTGCAACGATAACGTCACAGTTTAGTTTGAATACTTTCACAAATTAGAGTCAAAGTTTTCAGGAGAAAGTGAGAATGAGAGGAACCATTTGGAGGTTTCTGAGAAGAGGGCAAATCCTACTTTATTGACTCTGCTGAGCGTTCAGAGTCTGGGATAGACGTGTTTTTTTTCCTGAGCCTTGGCTCTGTGGGGGGTGAAATGTAACAAGCCCTTCAAAGCACATGACAAACTGAACCTCACTGGCTGACACCTCAAATTTCACATCCCAGGCCGATGCACCATGAACCGCTGGCTTTGATGTCTTCTCCAGTTGTACATGCAGTAAGACGCTTGTGGCCAGTGAATCTGCTGGATGAGGAAGGGAATGCACTATGTGATCACTGACTAGGGTTCAACTTCTCATCAATGTGAAAGAATGTTTTAACTGTGCTGTGTTCACTACATTTGTCTTACATTTGTTGATCTTGTGCATGTTTTTATGCATTAGGAAAATTAAACATTTGGTTGTCTGTGATGTGCTGAACACTGTTGTTACTAATTAAACCTTTGCACTAAGATAAGCTAAAATTGCAAAAATTATTTATGATAATCTTTGATGCATCATTAAGAATGGGTTGAAAATATAAATCTTTCATATAATATAAAAAAAAATTTTAAGCATAAATCTTAGCATTTTGTTAAAAATGATTATATGAATATATTATATTCAACATGCAATTGATTATATTTAACGTCCCACTTTAGATAAGGTGTCTAACTACTACGTACTAACATTTAAAGTAATCATTTGATGCAATGCACTTATGATGTACATACATGTTTTTATATTGTACTTATATTATTATAATTATCTAAATGTAATTACATCTGCCATTAATTTCTGTAATTACAGCTATAATTACACTGTTGAGCTTTCCCTACCCTTTTGACCCACCCTTAAACCTACCCATACCACTAAACCTATCCTAAACTTACCCGTATCCCACCTCAGTAGCAGCAAAAATGTTGTGCAATACAACATAAACACAATAAGTACATTCTACACTTACATCAAAAATATAAGTACATAGTAGTTAAAGACACCTATTATAAAGTGTGACCACGTACGTATATTGATTGTAAATATATGAACTACTGATTTGACTGGGATTTCCCATACTACAGAACATTACAGTCTCCTTTTCTCTCCCTTTATCCTAAAAATCTGCATTATACACACTTTGAGAGGAGCTGGGTGGTTTGTCTGTCTGCAGCCAATAAGCACTGCAGCGTGACTTAGGCATGACCACCCATGTGACAATGACATGATGGGAGACTGGGAGTCTCACATGATTCTCTCTCATCCACACACACTCAAGCGAAACCATACCCATCTCACCCGCAATATAGCACACTAACAATATCCCTAAACCAGGATACGGTCTCAATCATTCACACACATGCCAAGCCAGACTTTGCCTTGACGCATACTTCAACAGATGGATCAAATGCAAGCCAAACCATACTCTGAAACACACATAATGTGAAAAACTGCTGACGTGTTTAAAATATTCTAAGTGTGAGAACACAAAGCATATGTCTGAGGTAAAACTAAAGTACTAAGTCCACAGAATTACTTACATATAGCACAATAGCATCATAAATATAATAATAGAGGTTTACATATAACGTTTAAGTTAATGCAGGTAATCAGGGCCGGAGTGGGGCCACTTTTCAGCCCGGGGGTTTTGAGGCCCAAGACCAGCCCACTTTTTTCCATGGAGGAAATTGGATAAATTAAGCAACTGTTCAGCTCTTACTATTGTGTAGTTTTTATTAATGCCATGGTTCTACAATAATGTAAAGGTTAAATAATAATTCACTTAATCTGAGAAGTTAACAAAAAATATCATGGTCATTATCATTTTTCTGCATTGGTATCAAATTGTGGTAATTTACTCCTTTACTACACCCACTTCTGAACAAAGAATACATTTAGGTTTATCATGTACCGTCATATACTGCTCTTTCTTAAAATTACAGAGGGATTTATGGATATCTACTTTTGTTATCCTGTAAATCAGAATATACTGTCAATAGCCTTTAAAAAATGATTTTTCACCATGTTTTTTGGAATAAAATGTTATATAAATCAGGCTACGAATAATATATTTACAAATCCCTCAGTAAATGTCTTCATAATATAACAAAGTACAAGACTGGACAGTGTGGTGTATATAGGTGCTACTGAAGTGGAGATTTCGGACTTGGAGTATGAGAGAAAGGTCATTTTGAGAAAATGGGCTTTAAAAATTTAGCATCAGCCAATGAGATTGCGCATTCAGAGTTAAATCCCCCCTTTTACTTTCACGATTGGTTGCTGATAAAAAGGAAATGACCATTTGGATCCGACAGCATTGTACAACAGAGAGAGAGCTTTCTAGCGTTGTGTGTGATGACAGGGTGCAGACCAGGGGCGTAGCCAGAATTTTATTTTTGGGGGGTCTCGTCTTTAAATGAGGGGGCAATATATATATATATATATATATATATATATATATATATATATATATATATATATATATATACATATATATAGCCAGAATTTTATATAGGCTATACATGCCTATTCTGGTGATGCGGTGGCGACTCTAACATGTAAGGGTGGCGCTGCCAATAAAGCACCTAAAAGCTGTCACAAAGAACCGGCAAAAGTAATGACTATGAATATGTAAAATATAGCAATGAGGTATTTTAATTGTTTATTAATAAACAAGTGTTTTCTTTGTCGGCTAAGATGAAGTTGACGATGCTGACTCGCGATCTTCAGTAGGTGAACGCGCCAGAGAGAATTAGACAAATGCACATTTCATAAGGATTACATAAGCAGAGAGCAGTCTGTAGTCTGTTTTCTTTCGTTTTGAATTGTTCTGTTTAAAAGTAGACATGTGAGGCAAGTAGACTACCTTATATGCTGAGTTTCTGTTCAGTTATGAGACGCGCTCCAGTTCACGCGCCGGCGCCTCCGTTTCTTATATATCGTCTGCTATATTTACTTCTTATTTATTAAATTCAGGCAATTGGTTGATGAAACATTGATTAAAATTAAGATACAATTAATACAAAACGAAATTCAGGTTAAAGAAAGGTTTTGTGCTTTCTGTTTGATGTGTCTGTTAAAGTTTTAAAGCATCTTTTAGTGCCGCTTTCAGAGCTTTTTTTTGTTTTCCACTAAAACATGTCCATAACATTGTTTTTTCCTCATAAATGCGAACACGAAAAAAAAAAAAAAAAATTATTTTATGTACTGTGGAGACTGAGAGGAAACCCTTCTTCATCCAGTGGGTATTACTTTGGTTTGCGCAGTGTACTAATTCACAATCACTAAAAAAATATTTTGCCTCCTAATTTTTTTTTTTTTTTTTATCAATTAGAAATCTGAGGACATGTAAATGAGGGGGCCTAGGCCCACCCAGGCCCCCTCGTGGCTACGCCACTGGTGCAGACAGCGATCGCGAAGCAGCGGGATGATTTATATCGCCAACTTTTGATGAATTTATGAGAAATCTACAGACACAAACAGACAAAGTGTTTTAAGATAAAGACCTAAATGTGTATTTCGGACTTTTTTTCACCACAAGTCTGAAAGAAGACAAATACCCCAAAATCTCAAAATTGACCAGTAAAAAAATGATGTTTTTGCCTGCCGTGTCTTGCCTTAATTATATTTAATATTTTGCTTGTGAATAGGTTGACATGCTAATCATTAGGCTACTAGGCCTATCTCTCTTTACCTGTTGCCACTTGTGTTTGTCCTCTTGAAAATAAATCTGTAAGCTTGGCACATTTGGCAGCATCCTCCTCCAATGCCTTTCTTTTTTTCAATCTGGCTTTTTCAGCCCCTCCTGGCCTCTCCCTCCCATCCATCCTCCCTGACGCGTACAGTTACGCTAGGGCCGGCCCAGCCATCGGTAGTATACTACCTAGGGTGACCAGAAGTCCCGAAAAATTCCGGACAGTCCAGAAATCTAAGATGTTGTCCCGAATCCCGAAATCGGCCTAAATTGTCCCGAAAATTATACTAAAGCAAAATCTTAATATAAAAGATTAAAAACTGTCCGTGGAAGTTGAGTCGTCCTCGTCATGCAGCCAGCCCCCTCAAGTTGCAGCAGCCGCAGCCGCAGCCGCAGCCGCAGCCGCAGCCGCAGCCGCGAGGACAGTGAATGTGCAGGCAGCCTGTCTAAACTTTTGTTTTTTACGCGTGTCAAGAGCGAAATTTGAATGGATTCAAAGTGCTTACGCGTATAAACTAGACGCGGTAGGCGCGAATTTGATGCGCTATTTGCGTCTGGTGTGAACGCAGCATTAAAGGAGTGATCGATTGGTCGCGTCACTGTGTGCAAAAAAAAAAAACTTCAGCCGGGCCTTAACGTCTGATGTCGGGTTACACTTGAAGCAAATCATCTACACAATTATTTAGCTTTCCTATTTAATGACCGACAATTTAGTTGTAATAATAATTTTGGCATAAGGCTTATTAGCGTTAGGCTATACCCTGAAAGGTCTGATTTAGCCTGTGCACTGTTACAACAGTAACACTTTTTTTTTTTCACAATGACATTTGAGTTCATGATTTGAATGTAATTTATTTAATTTTCTTTGTGGCAGACTAAAGACTAATGACAGACTGTTGATCTTTGAATAAAAATATATGTTTGGTTCAGGTTTGAACCAAAACATATTTTGAACCAAAACCTGACATATTGAACCAATATGAGAGCCTGCAGGTTATATGAAATTGTACACAAACAAAAGACTTCACAATTTACCCATTAGAGAGTGTTAATGGGGGACAGAGCATTCAGCAAACTGTTGCCAAAAAAAGTTATTTATACACAATAGCCATATCCAAGCAGAGAATCAATGTAAAAACAGGCATGCATGTGTGCAAGAAACAGAGGATTAGGCGGGGTCTTAGCTGAGCTTCAGCGCCGTATACGGTCTGTGCCAAATATTCTCAGTGGTGCGTTAATACTGAGTTACACACTGCTTTAGGTAACAGAAGGCCCATAGATCTTGGAAATGTGAAAAAAAAAATCCATTCCATGTTTGCAGGGCAATATAACCTGAATCCTGAAGTTTCAGTCATATCTCTTCATCTGCCTCGGTGGTGAGATTTAAGCTTTAAATTAAGCTGCTAAAAGTTTTTCCTGGAACTTCCTTTGGTGTGCTGGGCCTCGCTGGCCCTGTTTACACCTGGTATTAAGATGCGTTTTGGTCGATCAGATGATCACACGGGTGTAAACAGGGTCTAAAACATTTTGAGCTTGTCCACTTTCGACCACTTCCAGGGGTAGTCGAAAACGCATTAGACCGGATTGCTTTTGTAGTCTAAACGCTCATGTGGTCAACATGTGTTTGAACAGCCACAAAAATACCGCCTGCTCTCTGCCTACTGACCTAACAGGTAAACATTATGGGAAGCGCGTTAGCCAGACCAGATTCAAACTTTGTTGGCTGGAGATCCAAGTTTGATTTGAAAACACAATTTACCAAGCACAATGTTCTCTCACCATGCCTGATTTCAAAGCAAACACGCAAAGAGTTTGGCGTGGTCTGGTTTTCCGTCATCTCCAGGCACGTTCATATGAAAACTGCGATTTCTAAATTGCACATCTTTGATGCATCTTTACCCTCTCCCAATCGGCCTGTATCTCATGTTCAGTAATGACACATAATAATAGGTTTACTGCAATGCGTCTCAAGTCTCAAAGAGGCCATTTCATTAAAGCACACAATGTAAAACCATTCATTATCCTGTCACCTCACACAGTCAAATCTCTCCTCCTCTCCTGTTAAAATGCACTATCTATTTTTAGTTGTGTTTAGCAAACATTGGCTGTGTATGTATGTATATGTGTGCGGTTAGAGAAGGTTTGTGAATTGGTACAATTGTGCTAGCGTACCACGGCGAGCTGAATGCGCTCATTCTACTGGCCTATCACTTTCAATAATGTCAGTCACCATGCCAGCCCCCTTTGAGCCTGGCACTGAATCACACCATCAAAGCACTCAGTGGGAGTAGGGGTGCCGTACAATAGACGGACCGTCCCACACAACCGCCCCTCTGGAACCAACTGCCACAAGAAACTACTAGCTAGCTTTGTGTGTACGCTCGGATCTGCTGCCATCTAAACTAAATCAACGTTAGTCGACATGAACAGATTGAGCGCAGAAAGATTTTAAAGGGTTAGTTCACCCAAAAATGAAAATTAAGTCATTAATTACTCACCCCCATGCTGTACCAACCCCGTAAGGCCTTCGTTCGTCTTCGGAACACAAATGAAGATATTTATGATTAAATCTGAGAGGTTGATCACTCCTCCATAGGCTCCCTAAGGGAATGACACCGGACGGCCCAGAAAGTCATTAAAGAAAATGTTTAAATATTCCATGTCACAACAGTGGCTCAACTATAAGTTTATCAAGCGACGAGAATACTTTTTGTGCGAAAAAACAAACAAAAATAACGACTTTATTCGACTATTCCTTTTCTTCCTTGTAGGCCTGAAACGAGACTTCAAGAGATTTCCACGACGCATGCGCGAGAATTGCGATCTCCTTCAACTACTTCAGTTAAGTTCTCGCGCGAGCGCGTCGTGGAAATCTCTTGAAGTCTCGTTTCAGGCCTACAAGGAAGAAAAGGAATAGTCTAATAGAGTCGTTATTTTTGTTTGTTTTTTCGCACAAAAAGTATTCTCGTCGCTTGATAAATTTATAGTTGAGCCACTGTTGTGACATGGAATATTTAAACATTTTCTTTAATGATTTTCTGGGCCGTCCGGTGTCATTCCCTTAGGCAGCCTATGTAGCAGTCATAAACCTCTCAGATTTAATCATAAATATCTTCATTTGTGTTCCGAAGACGAACGAAGGCCTTATGGGGTTGGTACAGCATGGGGGTGAGTAATTAATGACTTAATTTTCATTTTTGGGTGAACTAACCCTTTATGACCTAAAACGTCCACCACAGTTCTGCTCTTTATAGGGTGAAGTTTAATTGCTGCTGAGTTTGGAAGGGTTTTATCTTAAAATGAAAAATAAAACTCTTCTGAGACCAAAATTACAGGACCAAAAAGTACCGTTTACTTTTAGCGCAGTGTTATGTGAAAGTTCCTGAAGCACAGCAGTGGTGAAGTTACGAAAGCCAGAGATACAAAAATGAAGGAGGGCAGGAGAGCAAGGCTGTTGCTGAACAAACCCCTGTCCCAAGTGCATCCATTCCAGAACAAATGAGAGGCCTGGGCCCATGGGGTTTGCCTGGCAGGATCATGCTCAGTCCAAAACCTCCAAAGCTCCACCACAGCTGAAATGGACATAAAGATCACAGTTCTTCCAATGAGCCATGGCAATACCAAGAAAACCCCAACTCATCAGTATTCAAAATAAGCAAGAGCGTACACACTCACATGCATCGATTGGGCATCTCGAAAACCCTGTTTAATATCTCCCCCATGACCAACACAATCCAGCTCTCAACATTTCCTGATCTCATTCCATCTTTTACCCCCCCCCACCATTTCCTCTTATTTCTCCACTGTAAATAAAACAAAAAAGTGCCAAAACAAGCAACATGTCAAAGAATTAAGAGAAAAGGTCTTGTCCTAAATCAAAATGTAATGCTCTAAGCTTTTTTTATATACATGTATACTTGGTTAACCCTTAAAGACCTATACGGCCGCCGGCGGCTAAGAATAACAAGTTTTGATCAGCATTGATTCGTCAAAGAAACCCGTGCGGTTTGTTCCTCTGATCCAATCATGAATGATTGTTGATGCTTAGTCCCACCCCATGCCCAGATTGGTTGAAACTATCATCTACTCAACCAATAAACATAGTTTTTGGTCTTTTGCACGACCAATTAGCATCTTTCTTTGGAAATTTTAACTGAGGTACGGAGGTAAAGTGCAAGTAGTTCATGTATGTATATGTGTGTGTGTGTGTGTGTGTGTGTGTGTGTGTGTGTTTATATATATATAAAGTTTATTTTACTTCAGTGTTCTATTACAATCATTCTATTTATTTTACTTCCTGAACTTTTTTGGACACATCTAAATTGTCAGTAAATAAAAAAATATCAGCTTTTCACTGAAAATCGCCTACGATAATGTTGTAATAAATGGCTATAACTTGCTTAGGGATTGTTACATGTAGTCAAAATTACATCTGGAAATGTAGAATATCCAAGTACAGCTTTCTAAAAAAAAAAAAAAAAAAAAAAACTTCAGGAGGATTTGTGAGTTGAGTTAAAAAAAATCACTAAACATATGCTGCCGTTTTTCTTAAATCTGGTAAATTCATCCATTCTAAGACAAAATAAATCTAAAATTGGATTATTTAAATGAGATAGATTGAAACTTCAAGTTCTCCTGTTTAAAATGATATATGGCACTTGATGCTGACTGCTATAATGGGTTAGAAAAACAAAGAAAAGAACAGGCGGTGCAGGTGCTCCAAAAATGGTCTAGGTCTTTAAGGGTTAAATTAGGGCTCCACAATAAATGGTTAAACTGATAATCATTATTATTTGCTCAAAAATTATAATTGCGATTATTAAAGAGCAACATGCAGGTTGGACACCCCTATATAGCATAGTGTAGGTTGATGATAGAACAACTATATTTTCTTAACTGGAGTAATATATATTTAGCCATTAACGATATTTTAAGGATAAATTGTGATAAAATAACTTCCGCGTCTGTAAAGCACTAACCGGAAGTGACGATCGGCGAGGGAGTCTGGTCAAGTTCAAGCTCAGATTACAATGGATGCGAATGAAGAAACCGAGTTCTCCGATGTGGACGAACATGCTTATGATGGCCCACAGGCCTATAATTATGAGCCTCCTAGGCGAGATAGTAGGGGGAGATCAGGGGGAGGAACAATGGGCAGAGGAGAGAAGTAGAGTTGTGGTGTCAAGAAAACCAGTGGCGAATAGGGCAAGTGACTTGGTAAGTTCATGTAAGTTAGCACCGTGGCTAACGCTGGTTCATCTACTGTATGGCTAGTACCTTGGTGTTTTGCAATAAATCTGCTTTAGCAAACATACATTCGACCTTGTTCTTGATTAAACATCCATTTAGATTGTCTTAATTTAAGCCAGCAAAGTTGTGTCTTCTCATATTCTACGCTGACAGTGATTATGCAGTCCATCCAAGCTGGTTAGCACTATCTACATTGACTAAATACCATGCCATAACAACAACATTAATAATGACAATACCTAAGTGAAATGTGCGCCACAAACGACCGAGTGTGTGGTAACAGACGCGGCAGTGAAGTCTGCTCTCTTCACCTGCACAAAACGCACCCAAGACCGAAAAGCCTTGTTTTTCCTAGAAGGAAAATGATGGACACGATGTCCTGACAGGCTGGAATTCGTGCAACTAGCACACACACAATAATTTACCATAATGGCTTCTCTAAAACTCGATCTAAACCTTTCTGTCTCTCAATACTGCTCTAACTACACCAACACCCAACAATGAGAAAGCTGACCGAGAGCTCTTTTATTTACCTCGGCCTACGTCATATGACGCGTTGCTATAGCGGGAAAGGCGTATTCCAGAGCCTAGTACATTTTCATCAAAATCTCAATATCAAATGAGATTTCATTAGTAATTTCTACATATGTGTTTTTAAAATACCTCTGCAGACAATTTAAAGTATTAATTCAGAAATAAATTCAACCTGCATGTTGCTCTTTAATGATGATTGTTCTCAGTTCAGTAAACACGAGAAGAAGATTAAGAGAACATCAGCTCATATTTATACTCACAACAGTTTATTTGACCTCATCTAGTTTCCTGATTTATCATAATTATCATATACATTAACACACTCCCTACATTATGAAAACTGGTAAAACCATAAGAAGCTTCTGATAAAAGCTACAACAATTTAATTCATATCAATTAAACATAATTCCAAAATATGTGAACATTTTTCTATTAAAACAAAAAAAAGACTTTGTATTGCAGTACAAAGTTTGTGTAAATGCATCTATTCAGCAACCATAATCACAAACAATATAGTCAAGATTCATGTTTAGCTTTATTACATTTCATCATTTGAGCAGAATATCGCAATGGAGATCACTAAAATATATCCATTTAAGAGGTTAAAACTCTTTAAATTTGGGGATTTAAAGTCTAGACATCTGGCAACCCCAAGCATGAAAGCTTGTGGAGAATTGTTACAAGTGCAAGATAAAAGAAATGTCAAATGAAAAAAAAAAGTAAGATAAATAAACAGTGGGGCAATATCGCAGATGATGCTTATTACTTTGAGAGAAGCAAAATCGCTACGTTAAAAGCATAAATAAAGGACTTTTTGAAACCAGTCTGCAAACACGGGTTCGCCTGGGGGCAAATTAAATATTAAAGAAAACAGAAATTTGAACTTAAATTGGTAGAGGTACTTTCTTCTTGTCTGTGTGAGGTTAAGCACATATTCTTGCGTATACCAAAATGCAATGAGATAGTTATGGTTGGATGTGAGTTGGTGTTACTTTTCTTGGTAGATGCACAACTCTGGAAATAAAACTCTACAGCCTTTTCCGTCATAAGCTCTGTAATAGATCCACAGCACTGAGGTCCAATTATGCTGAGCTTTGTGTGTGAGTGTGTGTGTATAGGCAGGGGGACAAAGGGAACCATGCCTTATTAATCTTTCAGTGAATCAGTAAATTCATCTCCCAAGAGCAGCAATTCATGTTTGCTAGAAGCGGGTTTAATGAGAGCTGTGAGCACACAAGCTCACATTCTGAGCAATACGAACCCTGTGTGTATGGCCTCCTCCTCAGCAGCACTGGACACAAGAGAGCAGCTTTTTTCTAGTATGTCATGGCAACAGAAAACCTGTTTCATTTATGCCACAAATAATTAATGCTTTCTCATTATCCATTATCACATGCGCTTCTTAAAGGGGTCATATAATGCCATTTTTTAACAAGCTAATATGATTCTTTAGGGTCTAAATTAAAAGTTTGTAATATACTTTAATTAAAAATTCTCATTAGTATTGTAAGAAAACACTTATTTTACCTGGTCAAAAACAGCTCTGTTTTCAGCACGCCGTTTCAGTGCATATGACTTTAAATGATAATGAGCTTTGCTCACCCCGCCTCTCTGTTCTGTGCGTACACCGTTTGAACACAATAACACAATAACCATAACGCGTTGTTCAGTATAAACGTGGGATTATGAATTATATTGAGAACGTCATACATAGAAAACATGCCGTAATGTACCCTGAGTGTAAACCTTAGACGCATTCATTGTGACGCGTGCAGCTAGCAATTTGCAAAGATTAATATAAATATTAATATAAAGTTTAATAAAACGTTACACTCACTTCAGTTCTTCTGGAGGTTCAGCAGGAACACGAATATCTGGTACCGATCCTTTTTTCAGGAGCAGCTTCTTAGCAAATCCAGCTTTATACTGATCCTCGTTTATAAAGCAGTCTGGTGTGTGAAATGATTCACGCAAACATGAGAGCATTGACGTTGCTCGTGGGGAATATTCCCTTCGAAAACAAACTCAGCCACTTCAGCGGTTCGGATTTAGGAACATTAAAATGACTGCTGTGTTCGTTATTACACCCAAGAACAGAACACCACAATCGCTTAGACGCCATTCTGCTCATAGACAGTGCTCCAGCATTTCAACAATGACCGCGCCGGTCCGCGTGGACTATGATTGACAGCTCGCTCACGAGTGAGGGCGGGTCTGTGTTGAAACGCTGCTGTCAATCAACAATCGTGGGAGGGGCTTCCGAGCGTGTGACGTCACAAAATCGAATGGCTCAATTTGAGGCAGGGGAAAACATAAGGAGATTTTTAAAAAAAAACACTGGATGGATTTTTATCATTGTGTACAGGCACTCCCAACACACATTTCAGTACAATCAACTTGTAAAAGTGCGTACCATTATATGACCCCTTTAAAATATTATGCATTGTAGGCGTGTCCAATCCTGCTCCTGGAGGGCCACTGTCCTGCGACAGTGGCCCTCAACACACCTGCCTGGAAGTTTATAGTATGCCTAGCAAGGGTATGTTTTCACGACAACGATATGTACTAAAGAACGGAAAAGTCTTTCCTTTGCTTGTTTCACAAACAGACGACAACGTTGTCAAAACAATCCCTGTTCACAAGGATCCGTGAAAACGACTAAAAACGCTGTGTTATGCATGGAAAACTTACACTTTGAAACCCGATTTCAAAAGCTTGCGTTTTCAGGCCACCAAAACGCCATTGTCGTGTAAACAAAAGGCCAAAACACATAAAAGTTTTCTGTTTTTAGTTGAAAAAGGTGTCGTTTAAATGGCCCCTAAGACTTTGATTAGCTGGTTCAGGTGTGTTTAATTGGAGTTTGGTTGGAGTTAAACTGTGCAGGACAGTGGGCCTTCAGAAGCAGGATTGGACACCCCTGCACTAGAAACTTCCTGGCAAGTGTGTTGGAGCTGGTTGAAGCTAATATCTGTAGGACGTTGACCCTCTAGGAGCAGGATTGGACACCCTTTATATTATGCCATTAAAAAATGGGTTGAATGAAAAATAGTTGCACTGTAAAAAAAAAAAAAAAAAATTGTTTTGTTTTTATAGCAAATTTTCCACATCAGAAAATGACAGAAAACACATTTAAATAGCGACTTAAAATGATAAAAAAAAAAAAAATAAATAAAAAGTTAATGCTTATCTAGGCTATGCAAAATCAGTTTTGGAACAAAATGAGGGTGAATAAATGATTACAGAATTTTCATTTTTGGGATGAACTACCCTTTTAAAAGTCTAATGTTGTGAAGGATTTTGAAGTTTTGTGTGGAAATCAAATCATTGAGGTAATAAGAACGACATACTGTTAGACTCCAGTTGACATGCGGCACTTTGGTGTGCAGGTTCAGGCTAAAGATGAGGAGCAAGACGCCTGTGACAACGAAGGCACTGCAGCTGACAAACTCAAAGAGGTAGACGCCGGCACAAGGCGAGCACATCATTACGGTCTCAATAAAGATGAAAGAGATGAGAGCCAGGACCTGCAACAGAGAGGAGAAAAGCGATTATTTTAAAATAACACAACAAGCATTTGTCCCAGCAGTAAACAACTCGCTTCATTTTATCGAGCAGAAAATCAAAGCCAGCATCTGATGTTGACTTAAACGATACAACTATACAGATTTATCTCTGATTTAAGACCACAATATAATACAATGTAGTCCTTTGTGAAGAGCGGTGAAGAACCACAAGAAAGTATTTTTCTCGAAAGGCTTTTTCAAGGAATAAATGACTCATCTACATTCAGCGCTTACTTTGTAATGCGTTTTCCACATGGTCATAACAGGGCCTTGTAGAGTGTGTTGAACCCTACTGAAGTCGCAGAGGGTTCACCAATGTTTTCCTGCCGCATTTGTCAGTAGACCACAGCACGGGAAGAATTCTGAGGTTAAAATGCTATTTAGGTGTTATGCAGCCTTGACTCTCCAGCATAAAACCTCAGACAGATTACAGGTTGGCTCGCTCCAACAGGGGAGACAGAACCACTGCCACAAAACATTCCAACATCCAGACGGGGGCCATTTCCAGCTGGCCCAGACCGGATGCTGTCATACGGCAGAAGATGCACACATCTAGATATGGAAGTACAATGTGTAAACCAAACCTCCCTATGAAATTAATGATTTCTGTGATGAATAAAGAACTGGATGTTGGCTTGCTAATAGAACAACAGTGAAAGTCAGCCAACAATTTTAGCCTCTCCTGATGCAGAGAAATAAAAGCAACACCATCCACTGAACCATGACACTGTAGGGCATTCAATTGGATCCAACTGGAATGAACTTGATGGCTGGGTCTGCTATTCAACAGTTTATGCATTAAGGCCAATTCACAGCGCACAGACAAACACCAACAAACACGTTTGTTGACAGTTGACACATGAAATTCGAAATCCAACTGCCAACTTGTTTGTTGGTGTTTGTCTGTGCACTGTGAATTGGCCTTTAGATGACCAAAGTGGAAAACTCTTTGGAAAACTGCAAAGGGCTGAGGGCCCCATTTGAGTGGGACCAAGAAAAATAGCTTTTAATATTGTGGAATAAAATAGTGAATACTCAGGGACTCTCAGTCTACTTGTCAATCAATAAAGAAAATGAGACTAAATAAAATTCTGTATTTTTTCTCCATAGCTCATGCTGTGCATTTGAAATGCAAATCGAGTCAAGCATTCAGCCAGCATGACTGCATTACAGTATGAGAACTGAACAGATCAGTCACCTGATCTACAATGCAGAGTTTCCTAATTTCTTTACACGAATATAAAAAATAAAACATTTAATAAGGTAAAGCACATAATGTTATACAAATGCAATGTTCTAATATCTATGAGCACAAATGCTAAATACACTGAATTAGCATAGTTTTGTGAAGACAAGTCATTTCTTATAGCTTTAAAATTGGCTTAAATAATTATATAAATAAATAAAATATGATGTGTTTATGTGATTGCTATGAATTGTTTTATTTTAACTTCTGAGTCAAAGGCAGCTTGTAAAACACTGAATCACATTTCGATTTTCATTTTCTTCCTAGCTCTCTCCCCTTCCAATTGGTTGGTTTATTCTGACTGAAACGTTTATTCAAAGCAACCAACATTAAATCTCAAGGTGGGGTTAGGTGCCTTGTTAAAGAGACAGTTTACCTAAAAATAAAAAAATTATGTCATCATTTGCACACCATGTCATTCTAAACCTAACGTACTTTCTTCTGTGCAACCATATTTGAATCAAGTTGGTAACCAAACAGGTTTGGTGAACATCGACATCCATTGTATGGAAAACAAATTACATTTCTCAAAATATCTTCTCTTATGTTCCACAGAAGTAAGAGAGTCATTTTTGGGTAAACTATAACTTTAAGACCCCCAAGTTGGCAACACATATAATTTGCAACATCATAATGCACTCAGTTAAAATAGCTACCAGAACTAGATTTCTTCAAAAAATTCTAATTAAATATTCTACAGAATTTCATAGGAAGGCTGAATGTTATCACAAAGTGTCAACTGTTCCTGACCACTTCCCCCTATACTTACACAAAACCTTCTTCATCTCATCCGTTTTTTTTTTTTTTTTTGCACTGATCACATTAGGGAAGTGTGTACCAAATATAAATGACTGCTCATATCATCATTCCTGTCACAGTGCCAGCAGATCCAGCATCACACACCATCAAAAAGACATGCTAAAGATGTGTATTTGGAGATGAGGTCTTGATACACGCAGCACAGACCGTGTACCACAAGGCAGCAGGTGTCAGGCGCACAGAAAGTGATGTTTATATGTCACTCCCCACCCTCCTCCTCCTTCTGCTGTCCTTCAGAGCCCCCCTATACTTTAGGCAATTAGCAAGTTCCTTAGCAATGAGCACATGGAGTCAAATCCCCAGTTTGTACACGCGCCATCTGTTGTGCCCAGAAAATGAATGTTGGGAGGGGTGGTCTGACAGCTTGCATTGTGTTCCAAGAGCTCCTCCTTAAACGGAAATGAGCCTTCCAGCTCCCACCCAACAGTCTTTTCCTCGCCTAAAGGGAATTGCTCCTTGCACAAAATTTAAACCACTATTCCAAAGCTTCTTAACCTTGGAGATGTTCGCAGAAAAGCAAACTCTCCACATTACATAAGTTTCACAAGAGCGAGGGGAGAAGTACACAGGCACAAAGCATCTGGTGAGTCCATCAACTCACTACATTACTGAGAGCTCTTTCATTATTTGTAACTGTTCCTTATCAAAATGGAAAAACTTTAAGGTAAAATGACACATTTATGATGCTACTTGACAGCTCCAAAAACATCTATAATTTTACTCATGTCATGTCAGGATGACACAAGGTGAAAACACCTGCCTAGGGCCAGTTGCATTTAAACATAGCCATTATGTTAAGACAGTATCTAAATATTTAGTATGACCCACTAGCAGTTCAACCAGGGGCATTCAGTCTTACTGTTTTGGTATCAAACTACTATGCCAATCTAGTTTTTATGAAAAATGTTAAAAAAGTGGAAAGGTCAAAAGTTTTGCCCTTCAGGGCTAGCCTGGGAAAACCCAGACAACTTCCGGCAAATTTAGATTTGCTCTGAAAGTTAGTCTGGCAAAGACCTCATTCAAGCCCATTTCCAATCCGTCGAAATCGCGGCACCAATCAGAAACGTTGGGGCGGGCTTTACACGATGACGACAGCGCTGGGATTTTGAAGCAGATTTTAGCCTACATTACAAAGATGGTTGCCGCCGCCGAATCAGCTATCGCGTCTGTTTTAAGCGATTTAAACTTCGTTTCCTTTTTGTTCAAAATCGAGCAAAGAAAAACACTAGATGTTTCTCCGCCGCTCTGCATACGTCATCTCCTTCATCGCTTGGATTGGTTTTAGGTCTATCCGCGACGTCCGTTGGTGACGCCCCTCTGGAAATGATTTGTCTATGACGCTTTGCCAGACCATAACTCAGTTACAACTGAGAATGGTCTGGTTTTAACTAGGCTACTTCAGGGCTGAAACAACAGTCTAAATTGACAGGGTCCTTCCTGGTCAAACTGAAAGGAAGCCATATAAAAACAACAGGTTGGAGAGTATCTCTACCAAAGGACATTTAAAAGAATTTAATTTAGGGATGACTGGTAAAAACTGACTAATTGATTAGTGAGGTCAACTAGTTTACCTAGATTTTTTCATATAAACTAACATTCAAAAGTTTAGGGCCAGTTTAAAAAAAAAAAGTATTAACAAATGAAATACTTTTATTTATTAAGGGTGTGACAGAAAAGAAATGTATGTTTCTTTTTATAGCAACAATTATAACGATTTCTATTTCAGATAAATGCTTTTCTTGTGTATTTTCAATTCATAAAAGAATCCTGAAAAAAGTATCCATGTTTCCACAAAAGTATTAAGCAGCACAATTGTTTTCAACATTGATAATAATAAATGTTTCTTGAGCAGCAAATCAGCATATTATCGATTTCTGAAGGATCATGTGACACTGAAGACTGGAGTAATGATGCTGAAAATTCAGCTTTGCTTCACAGGAATAAATCATTTTAAATATATTCAAATAGAAAACAGTCATTTTAAACTGCAATAATAATGTTTTACTGTATTATTGATCAAATAAATGCAGCCTTGGTAAGCATTAGATTAGAGGCTTTCAAACGCCTTAAATTAAAAAACCTTACTGACCAAGATTATGCTTATTTTATTGTATAGTTATTTACTTTATATTAAAATTAATAAGTATGTTTTTGCTTTACTGAAGCTTTTAGACAGCTTGCACCCTATAGAATTGTTCCTGTCTAGATTTGCAAAAACACGTTATGTAAACCCCTACAAAACGCCCACTAAGGATTTTGTTTTTGTAGAAGCCCAACAGATTATATTTGATGCAAAAGTCCAATGATTATTTTAGTTCTTCTGTGAATGGAATGGGTGATTCACTGATATTAGCCAAGAAAACCACACCTGCCGATGGACAAAACCTTTCACAAAAATTAAACAGTCAAAAAGTCTCCTCCTTATCCTTATCCCATGGGGGCCTTAGGTAAATCATTGGCCACTACATGGAGAAACAGCCATGGTTGAATATTCTTGGCAAGCCAGCAGCAGGAAACATGCAGCCATGTGAAAAACCCTGTGCTACAGCTCAATCTGCTCCTTTTAACCCCCCCCCCCCAAAAAAACTCCAAACAATCCAAATAGCACTCAGACTGTTAGCAGGACAGAATGAGGACATATCGAAGGCCCAGAGGAGTCACTGCACACAAAAACATAATAATGTGACAAAAGCAAGAACACAATAAAACTAAAGTCTAAAGCGGAGCTCGATACTCATATGCAATGGGTAATATATTAAATCTCTGTTTTGAGGAATGATTGATCACATATTCAAACAAGTCTGTGATATTATGGTCACGTCTCAAAACACCCCAAGGGATATCACTGGAATGTTGCAATTTAAAAGTTTTGTGGGAACTTTCTGAATCATATCCTGTTTAGCTTTCAGTTCAGTCTTTTATTTTAATTAATTCCCTCTCACTAAGCTGTTCATTACTGCAGTACGAAACGTCCCATACCATTGTCTACCTGAGCAAAGAAACAGCTTTAGACGCCTCATTCGCTGAGCATCTCAGGATGTTTGTTAAACAAACTACTAGGTAGTTCCTAGATCCTTATGGTAGACTATTTGGTCGATATTTTTGCTAATCTCTGATCAGTTGCAGTCTTTCTCATAAGAGTCAAAACAGATTGAAGAAGCTGTTTTTAAGTCAGCAATAACCAGATCTTTACTATACAACTCGTGCCTGCCTGCAATTTGACTCCACAGGCAAATGAAGCTTCTGGGTTCACATAAAACAGCATAGATGATAGAAAGCCACTCATTATGTTTATGAAGATAAAAGTGCATGTACTCCACATGCCCATTATGTCAGCTAGTACGTGTGCTTCCAAGTATTATCACTTAATCCGATTAAAATCGGTCTGTGGAGTCATTTGAGCCTTGAGACGCACAAAAAAGGCAAGCAGAAAACTTGATTCATTAAGCAATCTTTAAGCAGACAGTACTATCTTTTGTACTTGGCACACAGGTTGTTTCCTTTGGTTGAGGACACAAGCCCTTGTTTCACCTAATGACTTCCTTAGTTTCACTCTGTTTTCCCCCCTGCATGCAGTTTCTTAACTGTGCATCACCATGAGGACCTGATCTGAGATGCTTTGCTTTTGCTGAGCCAGCAGAATAGAGTCATTTTCTCTCTCTCTCTCTCTACTCCTTTTTCGACATCTGGCAGAGGTTCACACACAGGCAGAAAGCTCTTATGCGAGTTTCTGTTTTGTCTGACCATGATGACTATAGATTTTTCAATCAAGTGGACCAAAAGTGCAATCTGAAAGTTAATTCATTCAGACTCCAGGCATCATTCCCCTCTGTCAGCGATGCGTTCCAGAGATTTTGATGCCTATCGGCATGTATCCAACAGGAAATATTTTTATTTTAAATCCCCAAAAAGAGGAAATCTGCTCCTCCTCACGCTAATCCAATATGAGAAGAATGTTATCAGGAGTAAATATCTAACTGAAATATGTGGAGAGAAGAAAAAGGATTATATCAGATATATATAATGACTGTTTGGATGATACACATCTGTTTTGCCTTAAATATTTTACCTTGAATAAAATCCAACAGATGGGAAATTTGTCTTTCTTACACTAATAAAGTCTAACATGAGAAGAAGTAATCAGGGAGGAACTATTCAATTAAAAAAAATATGCTATCAGAAAGAAAGAAAGAAAGAAAGAAAGAAAGAAAGAAAGAAAGAAAGAAAGAAAGAAAGAAAGAAAGAAAGAAAGATCAATAAACGATGGCTCTGTTGATGAAGTCATTATTGCTCACGGGAAGTCATACTGACTGACTCAGTTGCAATACACCTTGCTGAAGTTCAGTAATGAAAACCTTTCTAGGCTCATAAGTTTTTCATGGAAAGGAGAAACCCCGTGACTATTCGAACTTACCACTTCGATAACTTTTAAAATACCGAAATGTGATTTGAGATAGTCCAGGTCACACCTGATGGCCCTGAACACGTTTCTGGAGTGCACGGGCTCGGTGGTCGGCTGATACGGACTATTGGCTCCTGAAATCATCGAGGTGTTGGAGGCCCCGCCATCAAAGCCCTCTGCATCCTCGTTATTCCTCATGCTGAACTCTGTTGTCTCCACGTCCCTCCCAGATACAAGAGCAGATTTGGGTCTAAAACAGTGTTCCGCTGGTCCTCTGAAAACTGCCAGGCAGAAAACAATGTCTCAACAAAGACCAACCCTCGTTACAAAACGGTTACCGTAAACTCCAGCCGTTTGTAGGCTATGACCTAGATCCAGATCCCAAACACTACATCCACCTCTCCGCAATCTCCAATCCCATTCCTGCCTTTGTGTTGTGCTCGGATCCTGCAACGAATAGAGCTGAACGAGCTCGAATGATCACGACTGTTCTCATGGCAGTGTCCATATTTCACAGTTTCTGGATGCAGAATGTAATGTTGCTGCGAGTCTCCACCCCCAAACTACAATCCTGCTTGGAAAAACGCTTTCAAGTAAAGTCTTTACGGCTGATGTCAGAGAAACAAAAGCTCAAAACAGTCATAACGTCAATCTTTTAGTTATTGTCTTCTCTTATGCAGGTGAAGATCGCAATATAAGATTCATCAAATGCGAGACGACACATAGACTAATGTGTCGCTATGGCAAGCCGTTTATTCCTTAAAACCAATTTCTATTGGAACCATTTGACATTGAATTCTACAGGCACGCTGTTCACCACTGTGTTCCAATTGTTGCTGGTAAGTGTTCCAGCTTTTCTAGTAGGCTACTTATTAGGACTAGGCTAATAGGGAAGTGCGGGCTAGTAACACATGGTTTAAACGTTTCATCACATGCTAGCATGAAAAAACTTGTTTCTTGTGCCATATCTACACTATAAACAGGGGGGAAAACTGCCAAAAATAAAACAAATATTTGGAAATGCATTGCTGAACATTTAACAATTGTGAATATCTTACTAAATTCATTAATCTAAGATTTTAGTGTTTATTTGAAATGAGACATAGGCTATCTGCTATTATTTTAATATCCGTTCTGTTATTTAGCAGCTTAGATATTTATGTAGCCTAATGCTTAGCTAACTAGCAGAAGACACTGAGAGCTGTGTGGAGCAGGGATGTGATTCTTCCGGATTAATACGGAATTGCGGTTATTTCAGCCTAAAATCATGACCCACGTGAATCATGCAGATCAGTAATAAAACTAAAATTGGGGGTGGTGGGGGGTGTTTGGAAGTTTTGAGAAAATCATTGTAATTTGTTTCAAAATATGTATATAATAGAATATGTTTAAGTGATAATATTAGTTAAACAAACTACAATACTTAACGTTCATTCGATCCATTCGACTACGGCATTTCCATCAGATTTTGTTTTGCAGCGTTGAGCATTTTAACCAATCGCACACGTTTCCGTTGAGTTTATGAGCGTGATGACCAATCAGAGGCGTTCAGATTAGTCATCACTGAAACGAATAGTTTTGTTCAGTGCGCTGACTGAATTCTTCTGACTTCCATCATAAACAACAAAGTGCAGATTTGATGTAAGAGATTCATGTAGCACGTTTCTGTGATTTTAAACGGGAGTTTTGTGTGTGCTTAAACTCGCGCTAGACCCAAGTTAGCCTCACGATCGATCCTGGTACTGCGTATCTAGGCCTATTCACAAGTGCTTTTATTAGACTTGTTCTTTATACCCAAAAGTAATACATGCATCTGGTAGGCAAAAAAAGTGCGTATCATATGTAGCCTACAGCGCTAAATTGCTTATTGGATGCACATAAAAGGTCATTTATGCGTATAAAGAGCATTCAAAGCTCGATCAGTCACATTCTCTGCTCCCTTTCTGTGTACATTTTATTCCAGTTAATATAATTTATGCATCATGCTGATAAGATTGTGTAGTCTTCATTTTCTAATGCGTAAAAAGCATTAATATAATTCATAAATGGTTCTTAGGTTGTTTTATCTGTGTAGCCAGAATATGATGTGCAGTTTACCAAAACACCAAAAACATTTTATGTTGCCTATTCCTATTGCAGAAGTATGAGTGGAAACGGTTTGGTTTGTTATAAACGTCAGAGATGCAGTTATGACACTGCATACTTATGAATAATAAGTGTATAAATAAATAATCATCCAAAATTATAGCCACGTTAATAACGTTTGTAAGAAACCAAACCGTTTGTAAGTATTTGCTGATCACTCATCTTACATCAGCTTGCCTGTGACAAGATGGCCGACGGTGATGCCGATAGAGACTCCGCCGTAAGACATCTATAGCCTTTATTATGGATATCTATGCCATAGGCTTTATTATGGATATCTATGGCATAGATATTCATAATAAAGGCTAGATGTCTTACGGCGGAGTCTCTATCGTCATCACCGGCGGCCATCTTGTCACAGGCAAGCTTTCTGGCGGGCTCTGTGGTGCCTGATGTAAGATGAGTGATCAGCACGAACACAAATACTCTTATCTCGGTGAAATCCTGACGGATTTACAAACGTTTTGGTTTCTTACAAACGTTATTAGCATGGCTATAATTCTAGATGATTATTTATTTATACAATTATTCACGGCCAACAACACGTTCAACGATGGCAGTTTATCCTGGACGAAATCTCTGAATCAGACGAAAACACGGACGTTTGTGTTGTGATGTGAACCACCCTAGTGTCGCACCGCATATGTTCTGACTGAACATCCCGGTATCATGCAATAGAGTGCCGAAGTGATGACGTCACTTTGTAGGACAACTCGGAAGCTAGCGGCGCATGGGTTCCCTCGATCGAAAAGCTATGCATTTTCCCCATAGACTTTTGGAAAATCGCAAAAAATAAGATCTGTGTTTAACAAAGAGTTGTGACCCTTACACGTTTTGTCTATCAAGATAATCTTTACAAGTTAATCCAAAATTTATACATTTTGAACCCTACATAAAGTTTAAAAAAAACACAAGCAGACACAAAGTTTAAAAAACCACAAGCAGGTTATAACTGTGTGTTCTATGTCATAGATCAAAACGTGAAAATATTTAGAGGCTTGGTTCACCACAGACCTTATTTCAGGCGATTTAGCAAAAACCCATTCAAAAATCCCATAGACTTTAAAGCGAGGGAACCGGGAGTGCTAAAATGCTAGTCTCGCGTAGCCAGACCTTCAGACTGACGGCTGAAGGTCTGGAATTCATAGCAGCTTTCTTTGGCCAAGGCCCGCCCATAAGGCCGTTTGACCGACATGTAAAACAACCAATTACAGTTCGTTTCGTTCAGCGTCACGTTTCGGTGCGTGGAAATGTCCCCACAACAACAGACCTGCGTGCAACAAGTCAGTCAGCATAGAAAATCAAAGAAAGAGAAGAAAACTTCAAGAGTCTTTCCCGTGAACCTCGCATACTTTTGAGAATTCTACGTTTAGCTGATCTTGATAAATGCTCATTGTCACTCATGTAAACACAACAGTTTTTCTTCCGCAATCACACGTCTGCGCTTTGTTTCCCGGCGGACCGAAAATAAACGCGACACTCGCGCCCCCCCGGAAATCCGATAAAATTCAACCAATCAGATGACGACTTCGACATTCCTGAAGTGTTTCCAGTTAAGTGTACCATATGCATCAGACGTTTAGCCAACGTTCCGTGGGCGTGACGTCTGAGGCTGAGACTACTAAAATGCTAGCTCACTTCCGCGTTTTGGCCTACAGAGTCACCATATAGAAAGAAATACAAACGGGGAGTAATTCACTTATGAGTTTACCAACAAGAAATTTTGTGTGAAATGAATGTCAAACTCTGGTGGAAGCTTGCCTTGTAGACGGAAGAGTGATTTCTCTAATGTTTTTGCGCTGTTTTGGATTAGTGCGAGTGGCTCGCGGAGCTGTGCATTGTGGGAGTTGTTGTCTTGCATACAAATGCGCCCTAAAGTTATTTTCTGTGTTTTCTCGGTCAAGAGGGCAACAAATTCTTACATTTCGACTACATATCTGACCCACTTTCAATAAAGATTAATGTTGAAATGGGTGAAATGCTCCTTTCATCTGTTTGCCTACATTGTTTGAGCTATGCTAGCTGTGTTTTGCAGTGTATTCATTGTCAAACTCCAAAAATTGTTTCGCTTTAATTACAAAAAAAAAAAAAAAGTAATATGAGAAAGTTAACAATTGCATTTTGTTGACATGTTTTAATTAGACTTGTATACATTTTTTATTAGATATGGTGACATTTTTAGCTGTCATAAGGTCTTTACAACATGCCCCACCTATGTCACATTTCACTTCCATTATTTCTGGGTAAATAAGGAAAAGTAGTAATAATGAAACAAGACCACATAATAGTACTAGACACGTGGAATTAGTGTGGAAAAAAATAAGACTGAAACCCAAATGTATTTACACAAAAATCTTAGGTTCCGCCCCACTTCCCTGCTTATAGCCGAAAATAAATTGAAAAAGACACTAGTCGTTACAGAATTACTTACTACTAATTAAAAAAAATTAGTAGGCACACCCTTTAACAACAAAAAAATTGCTAGTTAACCCTCTGATTATCTTCATTTGTGTCTACACTCATTAACCTTGGGGTCTCCAGGGACCCCAGACAATAACATTTAATTTTGTAACAGAATAATATATTTTTTTTTTTACAAATGTAATTTTAGTCTGTTTATTAATGATTTTACTCAACATTTGTGCATTTTTGGAGGATTTTTGATATCTTTTAAATTTCTATGAATAAATAAATAAATATTTATTTAATAGGCTTTTTTTTTTTTCTTCAAAAAACAGCATTTTATGTCAAATTTACTTTATAAAAGACCCAGATTTCTAACTTTCATTTATGGGGATAACATGGATCATTTTAAATTATTTAATGTAAGATTTTTTTTTGGAAAATGCAGTTAAAAAAAAAAAAAAAAAACTCACTTTAACCACTAGATGGCCATAGACCTCCACTATAAGCTATTTGCTATGTGATTAACCAAACTACACATCTTTTCACAAGTTTTTCCAGTGTGATTCATATCTAAATATTATAAAATCACAATTATAACACACAAAAAATACTTTTTGTCAAAGTTTAGCATTTTTTTGTACTGACAAAAGTTTTTCAATAATGTTACATTATGCTTAGAATCAAACCTGAACAAGACTCCAAATGTTGGAGTCTTTAAACTTTATAATTTATTTCAATCATCTGTTTTTAATATAATTGTACTATTTTAATTCTACAATTTTACTAGCTGTAACAGAACAAAAAATTACAGAAATTAACAGTTATATCACATATTGAGAAAAAATACATGACATGAACATCAAAATGCAATGAACTGAACAGCAATAACAAATGAGCAAATAAAGCAGCAAAAAAATAAAATTTAGATAAAAAAGTGAATGGGGGAAAAAATTTAACAACTAGGAACAATAATTGGTGGTCATCACATACAGTCTCGTTTACAGTGCACTGCAGGCAGCATGCATAGTATACGCCTTATTCACGGCAGCGCCATCTTTGATTTTTAATGAGAATGAAAGCGAGGCTGTGAGGGATAGACATGCATCTCTTCAATGGGCTGTACTATTTAATGTGTTTTCGGATTGTTCTGCTCATGAAACACTGGAAAAATATCTTTCCAAGAAATTTCAGTTGACAAAAAACTCCCGACAATGTAAGCTGTGGAAAATTGTAAGTTATCTAGGAGCTTTATTCAGCTTTACAGCGGATGCCATTGGAAACACGGTAAGTCTATCCCTCACAGCCTCACTTTCATACCTGTCATGGCGCTGCTCTGAATAAGGTCTATAGCCTTACAAATGTATTACTGTGTGTGTGTGTGTGTGTGTGTGTGAGTGAGTGTCCATTATGGATTTTTTTTTTTTGCATTGTTGGAAGTGTGCCACTTTATTTCTGTCTATGTGATCTGTGTTGTTTCTTTGTTGTTTCTGATTTTGATGATGAATTTTGTATATTCACTATGCGGGGTCTCCAGGGACCCCGAAGATAACAAGTGTCGGCATTTTTTTCACTTTAACAAAAACAGATGTCATTCCAATAATTTTTTTTTTTTTTTTGGTAGATCTAGAGTCTAGACAGTGTTAAGAGGCGTAGAAGTTTTCATACCATTTGGACAAAGAGAACATTTTTTATAAGTTCACCAAAAGTCATTTGCGGGTCAAAAAGACCCCGAAGATAACCAGAGGGTTAAATAAATGTTAAATCAGCTTGCCACATTGTATCTGTTTTTTAAACCCTAGTATGCAGCCTTTCTAGACAGCAATGTTGTTACTTTTTCTGAAGTTAAAAATACTTTCTACCACCTTGTAAAGACTAGCAAGTCATTTATAGATTGATTTAACCAAACAAGTGAAAATGCTAACAGTAACCATATACCTATACACAGAGTTAAAAATATAGATCCATGTAACATTTTATATTACATTTACAAGTTTTTTATAGGCTATGACTTTATGAACCTTAATATTATATTTAGGCAATTTTGCATTTCCAATTGCATTGCATGTGCACATTTTCATCAAACATCTGACACCAAACAATAGATAGATATTGGGAGAACAGCACTGCCCCCTACTGGTACCCCTATCTGATAACTGACGTCTCTTAAACCGTTTCAAATGATCAGTCTCAATAGATGTAATGGCAAACAAAACATTAAATATTTGTAGGTCTTAATCAGTACTGTAATACTGTGCATCTTCTGAAATGAATTGACATGACAAACAAAAAACTATCACAAGATAGTTGTAGTCTGGATTTGTATTTTATTTAAGCCAGGACTGAAAAAAAAAGACATTTCCTTATCTTGTTTGCATTAAAAGCAAGATTTCACATGGCCACATACTGCATCAAGTTAAAGCCATACAATCAGACTCACTTTACGGTATAGCACACAAACAGTCATTTGTGTGAATAGAAAGGTCTGTCAATTCCTGTATAGAAAACTTTGGATGCCAGAATATTTTCTCAACATTTTCTTACTTACAGGGGTAAGTGCATATTAGAAGGATTATACAGAACAAAGCGGTCAACTTCCATCCTAGTCCTAATGAAATACATACAAAATGTGCTGTTCGTTGTATAATTGCAATCATCCCCAAACGAGGGAAATAAATCAATGAAGCTGAAGCCAAGTAAACTTGTTTCTTTTGGTGGCCACTCTTAGATCTTTTATCCATTGTGTGTCTCCTTTAGGAAAACAGATGGGTTCTGAGTTAGGAAGCTTTTTCAAGTACTTCAGGCATCTCAGGAGCAGCTTCAATTTCTTAGTCCTTTAAGTTTTTGCTTATATTTGCACCAAGCTACTATTAGAATCAGTAACCAGCTAAATTTGTGTAGGAAAAACAATGAAATGTTTAAATGCTAACAATGTGTTAAATAATTTAACTAAGGACGAATTAATAAGTTCTTCGCTTCCAGTAAAACGGTTACAACGTCACGTCTTTCGGTGGAAAAAAAAACATGTTCACAGGAATGTGTCAGTGATACTTCAGTACACACAGTGAGATTTCAGTCACACAGCAAATGCAGAATGCAATGAAATACTTAAGTGCATCTTAAGTGCATTTAAGGTTATGAGCGCGTTTAAAAGCAGGTAGAATGTTATATGTGATCGGAGGCTTCGTTAATGACAGCCCAAGAAATTCTCACATACTCTGTGTATAGATGGAAAACCTTAACCACTAAAACAAGAGATATATAGTCCAGACTTGTTGTGCTTGAATATCAGCAAATGCTTTATAGCCCTGCCCATCATAAATGGAAACCGTTAAGCAATATTATGCAGAATAAAGGTAAATTTCATTCGAGTTCCTTATCTCTAGTTTGGTATGAGATTATTCTTTTCATATTTCTAACACAAGTTCATGCAAAACAACAGTAAACTCAACATGTCTTGTGGTCTATTCCCTTGAAGAGCTTAAAAAGAAAGGACAAAGACTTCAAACTCTAGTGAAAAAAAATAATAATAATTTCGGACATTGAACACAGACCACCACAGTAAACAGAGGATCCGTTTTGGAATGATGGCTTCTCCAGGCTCGGCCAAGAACGGCCACCTGGGAGAAATTCAGGGCAGCTACTCGACATAGACATAACATGTGGATTCTACATCTTTGGTTCCAGATTCCAATTCTCTGTGTTTTCCTTTTTCATCTGAAAATGTAATGATCATTTAAAAGCCACTTTAGCTGCTCCATTTACAGTTTGTCCACAACAACAGCAAGGTTAAAAACCTTAAGAAAAGCATTACATCATGCCTGTGGATGATTTGTCAAGCTAAACCAACTAAACTTGTTACATGTTAAATGACCAGAAAAGAAAAACCGAAAACAGTTTGCTTGAAACAAGGAATTCAATACAATACAGCATCAGTAGTGGAAGAAAATGTTGAGAAATTGACTATGAAGACGGACGAGGCTGTTATATGGACTCAACCCTAGTGAAGAGACAGAGCATATGGAGTGACAACAGTGAATGCTACACTGAAGGCAAAGTCGTCACTTCCAGTGGGCACTCAGGCAGGGCACACAAAACAAACATGGGTCGATCGCATACAGAGACACCTACACTGCGCAGAAACTGGGAATGTTTAACATGAATCAGTCCTCAAGATATATATATATATATATATATATATATATATATATATATATATATATATATATATATATATATTTTAAAAAACTGCTAACAAACAAATCTGATATCTCATTTGTCAGGACTGACAAAAGACACGACATACAGTCGGTCGCTTGGCCACATGAGAATGGTGCTAGTGGTTTAAGCCACAATTTTAAACTTGAGGGTGGGACGAAATGTCCCGTCAATATGCTAAACAAGTTTTATGTTGACAGTGACGTTCACGAAAAGAAAGGCAAGCTCCCTATGGCAGCAAAAAAAAAATAAATAAAAAAAACTAGGCCACTGAAGTAGGCAAAATGTGTAATTTTAGCAAAAAAAAAGCAATGACCACAGACAAACAAAAAAATAAATTACATGAAGCTGGAGCAAAAAAAAAAAGAGAGAGAAAAGAACCATTGACTGTTGATGCTACAGTGCAATTCCTCTTTTGGAGACAAGCACCTCCACTATGACACAGGCACTTGGGAGTTATACTAGGAAAGATGCTGCCCTGCCCCTCTCCTCCAAAAACAACCATAGCCAAAAGAAACACCTCAGCCTGATACTCATCAATGCTTGTTTCATCTGAAATAGTTCTCCATAAATTGTTAAAATAACTCAATTTAATACAAAAATCAAATCAAAACTCGTGTAGCAAATATTTAGCGCATATTTACATAATTCAGAGGCGGTGTGGCAATGTCTGCCATTCCTGTATGCTGAAGGCCAATGGGTATTTGTCATTAGTGTCATGACATCAGTGATGTTAACTGTGTTAAGTGAAGCTTAACGTCTCACTGATAAAACACAGAGAGAAAATAACAGCTTGATTTGCTTGCTTCTTTATAAATACATCAGCATAAATGCAATTATGTTTGTACACACTATATACTTTTTGCAAGTACTTGTTTTCGATGAATATGTTTAGGCTTTTAGCAGTAGTTGTAGCAGATTTCAACACTGGAAGCGACTGCTCGTTGAATGCAGCAGTGCACATCTGCTCGTCAGGAGGAGGGGAATGGGTGCGGTTAAAGGTGTCCCAAGCTAAGCAAGGCCCCACACTTTAGAGGTTTGACTGCCTCCTTAAGGAGAGAGCACCCATTACCTGACCTGCCATGCCACACCAAAAATTAATCACCACAAATAAACAAACAAACATAGAAAAGGGTCTGGAAATGAAAACAAAGAAAAGCAGTTGCATCTTTTCAAATATCTACCTCTCTTTCCCCCACAACATCAGAGCCTATACATCTGATGGAATCCCAACACTTTCGGTCTGTTTGCTGATTGACACACAAGGTGGGGGGAATTTTGGTCATAAATAGCATTTTTTTTTCTCCTTTATGTCATTACATGTTGATTTCCAGAGTGGACAATGCTGTTGACGCGCTCATGCCTCGTTCTCTGTCGCTGGGGTGTTGTTGGCCGTTAACATTGAGTCGGGGTTTCGAGTCAATCGGTCCAGTTCCGCCTGGACGTCAGTCAAACCCGGCTTCTGCCCTTGGAAAAAGAGAGAGAGAGAAAAAAAAAACAGAGTAATCTCCTGTAGTTTCTGTGTTGTATATAAATATAACATAGGTTGGTTATGTGGGAACCAGTTCGGTGGATGAGTGCTGCATGCTGGTATGTATTCAAAAGGAGCATGCTGTGCAGCTACACAAATGCAAACTTACTAAGACAGACATGAAAAGGAAAAGAAAACAAAACCACATGGGGTTCTTTATCAAAGCACAATTTAATTTACATGCTGGGGCCATAACGGCAGGTAAAGAACAGAATAGTGTTAATATTAGGGGTGGAACGGTACACAGAAGTCACGGTTCGGTTCATACCTCGGTTCAGACATCACGGTTCGGTACAATGGAGAGAAAAGCAAATGCAAAGGCATTGTATTTTTTAAATAAGTTTTATTAATAAAGACATAGAACCAGTTTATTTGTAGTGCACTGACAATAGTTTTATATAATTAGTTTATTAATTAAATGAATAAAAAGACAAAAAGACCTTGTGATAGGTTTGGTAATTGTACCTGAATTAATTTAAAATTATTTTGCTATATTTCAGATCAATATATTTGTTTTCCTTAATTTTAATTAACATTATTAATTGACACTGTAACATTATTCTCATCTGAATTACAAATAATTGATTTCTGTATAAAATAATACTACCATTAAAAACGCATTCGATTTTCTTTTTTTAATCAATGTAGAATGTGTAAGATTAGTGCTCCGAGGACAAGAAATGAAAACCAATGCAATATGATGAATGTCCAAAAGATGGGACCCACAGACTGTTTTGAAATGGAGTTGGATAAATATGTTTTGCTTTTAAAACAGTGTGTGTGTGTCTGTGTGTGTGTGTGTGTGTGTGTGAGATTTTGGGTGACAGTTGTAGGTTACAGTTTGACAAGAGTTTACAGTGTGACAAAAGCACAATGTTGTGTTTTATTGCGAGTGTACACAAATATAAGTAAACACTTTGCAGGTTTAATGATCTGTATGAACAAAATGACGGAGTATGTTTTTTATGTTACCACTGTTCGATCGCGCCCGCGCCTCTCTCTCGCTGTCTCTCTCAACCTGTTCATTATGTGGTCACACCAAACGCGAATAGAGCGTCAAATTCGCGTCTAGTTCGACGCTAGTCCAAAGCGAATAGGGCGCGCGTATAAAGCCAACGATTGAAGTGAACGCGCGTTCAGAGCTAAGCAGATGTTATTATGTGTCCCTAAAGAACCCGCGTCTCGAACACATTAATTAATTTGCACGCGAGTTTTATTTATTTTTATACATGCATTCTCCGTGTAAATTTGTGCACCGAACCGTGACGCCCGTACCGTTTCGGTTCAATACGAATACATGTACCGTTCCACCCCTAGTTAATATATATTAGAACTTCATGTAAACCACAGTAACAAGAGGTCGACCGATTGATCGGTTTTGCCGATTGCTGGAACAATTCGTTATCTGCAAAAAATACATACAAATAGTTTTTCCGGGTTGTGTCCGTTGCTGGGGTGGCTGAGAAGAGTTTGCTGTCGTTACACAGTACGAGAGCGGCCTCTAGAGGTGAAATAAAAACTATCACTGACGCTTCGTGGAGTTTGTTTTTACATGTGAGGCTGTGCGCTCACAGAGAGGCAAACATCAAATGTGGATTTAAAATGGACTACGAAACGGTATGTATATAGTACACTACAGTACATGTTTTCATCTCATTATAAAGTAATTAATTTGTTGATTAGATGCTGCATTAGTGGAGAACACTAACACTAATTTCTTTTTTTTTATCGTCACTGTCTAACATATTTTGCTATTTTTATTAGATAATCAAATGTTCTAAAATAGAGGCAAATAAAGAGTCAGATTATATATACAATATACATATGCGTCTAATTTCAATACTATAGCGTTTGAGTAGATATTTAAAGATGGCCATCTGTAAGCATGACTGTTTGGGTTTATATGAAATAGTAACACTTTACAATAAGATTCCACTTAAAGTATTGTTCATTTCAACATTTACTAATATATTTTTACATTTTAAAATCTCTTAACATTAGTTAATGCACTATGAACTAACAAATAATGATCAAAGTATAATTAATATGTTCATATTTTTTTATATGTAAAAAGTACAGTACATTTTCATGGTTCAGTACTGGTTTTCAATTTTTGTAATAAAGCTCAGAGCTATTTTGTGTGTCATGTTTGTTTTCATCCAGTATCCATTTTAAAAAGCTCAGTTGATTAATCGGTTACCGGCCAGCGCGGGCCAACCTAGTTATTGTTATCGGTAAAATCCACTATCGGTCGACCTCTAACTGTAACAAAATATCATAAAAGAAAAGTGCAGTTGGTATGAATTTGACATCATTCTAAATGTGAAAACCAGAGAGTATGGGATATCACCATCCATGTTGGCGTCACTCACACAGGCTTTTTCAGCCCATTCCTTCTGGTTACTCTCTCTGGCTCTAAGGGTAAAACTCCAAAAAAACAGCATTGTCCAGAGGGAACAAAAGAACATTATGACAGAAGATGACCAGGTGAACCTCATGAAGGATTGTACAAGTCATAATTCAACCCAAAATCAAAAGAGGGACAAAAACATATTCAGAATGTCCTGTTCTCCATGTTTTCCACATTTTTGAGAATATTGTGTGTATTTGGTTTAATGCAATATGTTTATACAATTTTAGGTTAAAAAAAATCATTATTTTACACATACCGTACATTATTGTTGCTCCTCTATGCGCCGCCTTTCTGAAACGTGTCGATTTTTTACAAAGCTCATCGTTCTGAAAAGCGCAGTGTGCTCTGATTGGCCAGCGATCCAGTGAATTGTGATTGGCACGAATACCTTTAGCGTGTGACGGAAATGTTACGCCCCTTACCATACTTGGAAAATCAGATCTATGCAACACTACATAAACATAAAACCATGTCTGCATTTGTGATCGTAGAAACAACAAACAAGCGCTACTCTATACTGCTCAAAACTCGCGTTTGAATAGTCAGTAGCAAATTCTTAAAATATGAAAACACTTAAAGGCTGTGTCTGTGAGTCAGAAGCGCCAGAATGTACATGCGAAGATGGAATCCCCACTTGAAAGAAAGATGCCCCACTTTTTAGAATCAGCCTTTGTGTACAGCCGGCCTTGTACTCTCCCAGGTCCTGGAAACAATCCTCCGTAAAATGTGCAGCACACAGTCGAATATTTTGGCTGTACTGTTCTAGAACAGTGTTGTTAATAAAGCTTAAACACTGTTTTCTAATTGTGTCCTTTTTTGGAAGGCCAAACAAAGTAGTTTTGCTTTCGCAACGAAAAACGCCTTCTTTCTTTGCATATACTTTTGGGCGGTGTTACGAAACTCTGCCCCCACACACTGACGTAGATTAGTGGGGGCGTGTTTGAATGAAGCGTTTTAAGAAGGCGTGGCTGAGCCTTAACTTTTACAAAGAATATCTCTTTGGGTTTGAGACTTTGAGCTTTGTAACTCTGCAGACATTATACATGCACAAACAGCTACATAACACACTAAAAAAAAGGAAAACAAGAAATCGCATAATATGACGCCTTTGATTTTGATCACTTTTTGTCAGGAGTATCTTGAGATGGTGCATACCCAATTTCATGTAATTCAGACAAATGGCTTGGGATGACGTGTTTTGCATAAAGAAACTGAAGTCATATTGAGACAATTATGTGCATTTTTACATTATTTTCAAAAATAAACATTTTCCCAAATTCTCACTGCTAAAAATAATAATATTACTCTCGTTAATGCAATACAGTAATGCCGTTATAAAAATCAAGACTTTGGGCTAAGATATGACCCATACATAGCAGTATTTTGTGAGATTCACCTGTTCCTAGACTTGAGGCTGGCAAAGGAAGAATTTACCTGTTTTCTTGGCAGAACCTTGTACAGCCGCTCCTGCTCCTGTCCCTGGTGACCCAGGACTGCCCGGCGCACCTGTCTTTTTACTTAGCAGACTGTTGAAGAAGTTGGCCAGCACTCCCTCATTTGCTGCTGCTCCTACAAACGCACAAAAAATTAAATATCATGACCTCAAGTGACAATGGGGAGGCCCAACTGAAAATTCATTTACACTGAGCTACTGAAAACCACATACAGAACTAGAATTACCACCATTATAACACCGAAAGGGGAGGGCTATGGTTCCTTGGTTTCAATGGTACTAACTACAATGCTCACAAGCTGGCTATTAACTGAAAAAAATTTTTTTTGTGCAATACGATACCTGATACACTACAGGGCGGGAAGATTTAAGAATCAATTAAAGTTTATTTAAGTAAAGCAACTGAATCTATTCCTGCTGGTATGTGATATGCTTTCCAGCTGAGCTTAATGATGTGAACATTTCATTTTTCCCACACCAACTGGAACCAGCAGAAATAGAATGTTTAGGGAATTATTGCAATGGTCCCCTCAGGAGGGCAGTGTTTTAAAGAGGTTAGAAGAACACTGCAAGACAGAGGCAGAGGGATGATCCAGCAAAATGAGATGAGTGTGGGAGAGAGAGAAAGAAAGAGAGAAAGAGAGCAAAGTGTTCATATTTAGGCTCATGAAAACACTGTTTTTGCTTGACTGCACAATCATGTGTTATTTTTGCCGCACTGATGAACAGAGAGCCATGAGATCACAAAGCTTCATTTAGGTTCTGCATCAAGATATATTACCTTTCATGTTGGGGTCTGGTTTCTTCACTGCGGTCATGGGTGAGACACTAGCCACGTTTGTAGGCCCTGTTCGGCCTGTTGGCCGGGGTGAACCAGATGAAGTCCGGACAGGAGACTCCTACACACACCAAACAAAAAAACAGGTGTCAGGAAAATGCTAAAGAAATTCCGGAGATTTAGATTTCTCAATACACAAATCACTAAAGAGGAATCTAAAATGAATCTAAAAACCAACAAAAGGATTCGGTAGCTTTTGTAAAATTCTAAAACATAAGTGTCAAAATATTATCTCACAAAATCCTCAAAGCAGCATAACAGTGTCACACTTAAGTGTGTGAGGGGTGTGTGCGGTCTGAAGTCACACTTACTGTTCCTCTTGTGGGTGTGGCCGGCTGCTTAGATAACAATGACTGTAATAAAGTAAGAGACATGAGAGATGTAAAACCTTAAAGGGTTAGTTCACCCAAAAATGAAAATTAAGTCATTAATTACTCACCCCCATGCTGTACCAACCCCGTAAGACCTTCTTTCGTCTTCGACCTATTCCTTTTCTTCCTTGTAGGCCTGAAACGAGACTTCAAGAGATTTCCACGACGCATGCGCGAGAATTGCGATCTCCTTCAACTACTTCAGTTAAGTTCTCGCGCATGCGTCGTGGAAATCTCTTGAAGTCTCGTTTCAGGCCTACAAGGAAGAAAAGGAATAGTCGAATGAAGTCGTTATTTTTGTTTGTTTTTTTCACACAAAAAGTATTCTCGTCGCTTGATAAACTTATAGTTGAGCCACTGTTGTGACATGGAATATTTAAACATTTTCTTCATTGACTTTCTGGGCCGTCAGGATTCATTCCCTTAGGGAGCCTATGGAGGAGTGATCCAGCTGTCACATTTAATCAAAAATATCTTCATTTGCGTTCCGAAGAAGAACGAAGGTCTTACGGGGTTGGTACAGCATGGGGGTGAGTAATTAATGACTTAATTTTCATTTTTGGGTGAACTAACCCTTTAATAAAATGCTTTAATCGTTATTTTGAAATACATATGCTACCGTTCAAACATTTGGGGTCAGTAAGATGTTTTTTTCAAGAAATTAGTACTTGTCTTCAGCGAGTATGCGTTAAACTGAGACATTGATGATAAAAGACATTTTCAAATAAATATGCCTTGGTGAGCATAATAGACTTTTCTTACCGATGACAAACTTTTGAATGGTAGACCATTTTTTAAATTATAACTGACACTATGACATTTATTAAAAGTACTGAAGTTCGTATTATACAACGACAGTTATATAGCTGATACACAACACTTTGTTTGTATTCCATGTCACAGACAGTGATCTTTTCATTTCAAAGACAAAGAAATGAATGTACTTGGTGAAATCAAAAGGAGCCGCTTAACAGCGGTGACCGTGTTTACATGCAGCTTAATATTGTTGACCCTTAAACGGATACCTCTGGTCTTTAGGAACCGTTCGGTATTTATGGAAAGGGCCACCGGAGGAAAATAGGGGAGGGTCATGTCTTTTTATTCTTTGTTCAGGGGAGGATCACCCAACTTTTTTTAGTCTATAGGGGAGGGTCACCCAACTTTTGTATTCATCAAAACAGCTAAATTTCAAAGCGGCTTGTTTGGTGCATATGTTTTGTAGCTATAGCTCTCTCGGTCTCGGCCCCCCATCGCTATCAGATGGGTCTGACCCAACAAAAATCCAGTTTGGCGCTGTTTGACAGTGCGCGCGCACTTCAGTACGCGCTCAGAAAAAGTGCATTAGAACAGAACGCCAAAGAAATGTTTACCCGCCAAAGCTTTAAAGCACGAGCAAATAATTAACTTTTGTGATTGCGAATAAGTGCAGTGTCCTGTGAGTGTAACTCTACCGCGGAATTAACATGTGATGTGAATGTACGTCGAGTTTTACAGTATTGGGACTGAGGCGCCAGAACTGCAGCTGATATAATGTGCGCTGTAGCACGATACTTCAGTAAATCTACTGAAATTGCCACCATAACAGTGATTGTGATGTGTTGGACATAGGGCTACCACATTTTTAAATTACTAGGGCCTATTATTTGAAGTTAACATAATAAAATACAGACCTACACCAAAAAAACTAGTTGAGGATAAATTCTTTAAAATTGGGCAATTCCAGCGTTATGGACGTGACATTTGCAGTCAAAACTTGAAATATAAGTTCTCAGAAAATGCATTTAATACTGAAACGCCTGTTTATATATTTATACTCTCTAAGGTGGGCTTACATGGTGCGATTTTTTGCTGTTTTACGAGCTCGCAGATTATTTTTTTTCACTCGGGAGAAATCGCGTGGAAATCGGTTGTGCTCGCATGTTGCGGTTCGTGTCGTGTGCTAGGAAGATACGAGCCGAGCCGAACCTCTCGACCTCACGATAATTGTTAAACGTGTCTAAAAAGTTCGGGAGCTGTAGGCTTGAATTCGTGAGGTGTGTGTGCTGTGCGGTTGAATGAGCCGATTTGTCGATCTATCTGAATTTGACCAATCAGGAGCTGAAGAAATCCACAGAAGAAAGACGAAAATGGCAGCGCCGCCGCAAATTTGGACTATTGAAAGGGAAGCCTACTACTTTATTATGATTCTAGTATCATAATGATTACTAAATGCATGCACAATTATCAGTGAACTTGATAAATCTTTGCCAAGCGCAAACCAGTACAGAAGTAATCAATAAATTATCGGTAAGGGTCATGCCTTTTTTCACAATCATTTTGGAGGGAAAATTATTGCTGGCGAAGGAAGGGTCAAGTCTTTTTTGACTACAGATCTCAAATCTCCTCCGGTGGCCCCTTAAATAAATAACGAACAGTCCCTTAGTGACCCGGGACGTCATTCACTACCCTCCTCCTCATTCATTTTTCAAAGTTAGACAACAACCTTCTTAGTATTCCTCAATCAATTCATTATAAACAATATAACAAGAAAAAAAAATACAATTATAAAAGAATGCCTGTTTTCCCATTATTTTTTGTAAAAATTGTATATGGTCACTAACAACCAAGGTGTGTAACAGTGCAAGTATATTTTTTACTGCACAACAATAATTGAATCTTTGATAACTGAATAAGTGCAGTTTATACAATGATGAAGTGACGTTTCACTCATAGTTACCGCAGGCAGAAAACAAAAGAATAGGAAGTATCATCAGCAAAACTTGAAATAGCTCAGTGATTTACTGCAGAGCAAGTACTGAATGCAATCAAATATTCACAGTTACTTGATGGTGGATCTGGTGAAGAAGCTGTCAGCAATCAAAATATTGATTTTGAAGATGTTAAAAAATGATAGTTTTGAGAATATGTTTGAGATTGTGAATATGAGCCAGATGCTGAATGTACTGGGAAATGAGCTCTGATGAGGACAGTGATGATGATATAAAACATCTGCTCAAACTGAACCATTCCAAGATCCAAAAAGTAACAAAACATGCTTTATTTTATTCTTCTGTAATTGTTACTCTAATATCAGGAGAGTTTTATATTATCGCGACAGGTAGAGATCCATCCATGTTAGATATAGATCCGGGTCGCTAAAGACCTGAATATGTAATAATGATTGGCGAAACATTTAAGGGTTAAAGATCATTCTCAATAAAAAACCCTCACATAAACACTGTTCACAATTGATTAAACCACACAGAGCTGTTCAGGATATTTGACAAGACCCACAGTGAACATCCAGAGAATATGCCAATATGCAAGAAGCTGGCGTACAATGTCCATTAGAAATTAATTATTGTTTTAAAATGACCAAATATTGTGTAATTAAACAGTATCCTGCACAGCTGACACTGGGTCAGCCAATGAAAACATTGAAGAGTCAAATGGGTTTCACTGGATCTAATCAAACTAATGAGAGACAGCAGGAGGGCACTGTGACAAATGCATGTTGATGTCAGAAGAGATCACTTGATTGGTGGAGGTATGTTCTGGCTGCCTTTCTAATATGTAACTTCAGCACTGAATGAAGAAAACCTGATTTTAAAACTAAAGTCTGTTCTCCTACCTGCTGTTTCATGAGAAAGACCTGCTCCTCCTCTGCACTAATTTCCTTGTCATGCACCAACTTTAGAGACAAAAAGGAGACAAAAAGGCAAATTGTACACAAGCAGAACAAATTAAGGTGAAATTCTCACTCCTAGGTTTTCTCTCTTCTCACCTTTCGTACAGGAGGTTTTGTTATAAAGTCCTCAAAGGGATCTTCAGGTCGAACTGTTGGGAAGTTTTCATGCAGGATGGCAATTTTCTTGTCATTGTCCCATCCAGATGGACTATGCAGAGATTTAAAATTGTTTTAATAGAGACCAGTTTGACGGACTTGCACCAAACTGAATTAGACATGGTTTTCTTGCATAAATAGATAAGATAATAAAAAGATAAATGCAATGTTTTTAGGGGATTTCAGAGATCTCACATGAACACAGTGTCCTTCTCAACCACTAAGGCAGGCGTTGTAAACTGGAAGTCGTATATTTTGTGCACCATGTATTTGTAGAGAAGGTCCATGTTCTTCTCCTCTTTGACCGAAGTGTAAATCAAGCCAGCTCCATCTGTGAGACTTGATTAAGGATGAGTACATGCTGATGAAAAATGCTATGGTAAGTTCACCTCACCAAAACTAAATGGTCAAATATTGCATTACATGTAATTTTTAATGTAAAAAAAAAATAATTTAGATTTTTTGCAAGTAAAAACAATAAATTGCTATATAATTTACAATGAAAAACTAAAAGAACATTCCCAGAAGTACCTGCATTATACAGTCCCTCCAGTTTTTCGCGATTCTGCGATCGCTGAATACAACGCAAAATCAACAAAATGTCGCAATTTTTTGCGATCATGCATAACTCCTAATTTAACCGCAAAATAATCACAAAAATTCGAAAAAAGACCTCACAAAACATTAAATTATAATCACCCAATTTAAATATCTCTAGTTAAAGTTTCAATGCATTTTTACGTGGATACAGATGTTGCGCACATCACGTCTGTGAGCGGTCAATCAGAAACATTGCGAAAGAAAAAGCGTCTCTCCTGCCCTCTCAGCGCCCAGGTTTTCATTGGGCAGGACGGAAAACTTATTAACGTGTTTAACATGATTGAATGACATAACAAAAAGTATGATATGCTCGATGGTACTAAAAAGAATGATTAAAAGCGCAGTATACCGTGAAAGAGAACTAATTTCAGCCAGGCGAGTGACAGTCTGTCTCTCACTGCAAGTGTGTGTGTGTGTGTGTGTGTGTGCGTGCGTGTGTGTGACTGACTGACTGCGTGTCACCGCCTGTTAGCCTAGTTAGAATATTGAATTCTCTTTATAGTGCTTGAACAAATACACATAGCTACAATTACTTCAAAATATTCATCTTGGCAAGAATTTACGTAAAACAATAACTGATTGGGACATTTGTCATTACTGTAGTAGGTCTTAAAGTGACAGTAACCTAATTTACCTGCTGTTGTCAGTGTTGTTAATGTTAATCAAGCAACAAGAATAGGCTACAGCACAATTTAAAAAAAAGAATTTGATTAGACCAAATAAACAAGCTTTATGCATTTTGTTTGTGATTTGTGTCATGTATGGCTATTGTGCATCTGACATAATACTATTATGGTAAATGTGATGTCCTAATTATAAAATATAAAAATCGCAAATTTTTTCACAAATTTCTGGAAATTACCACCACAAAATCAGTCATTTTGATCGCAAAAATCACACAAAAAAATCGTGAAATCCTGGAGGGACTGATTATATATCACATATTATATTTTATGTAAATAATTTGGTTTCTTCTCATTGTTATCAGTAAAGAACATTAGGGCAGTATTGTGTTACATATTCAGTTTTTGAGTTAATGTCTATAAACGAGCAGTGGCCATGTTTTACGGACAAGTCACCTTGGAACACGAACTTTGAAAAAAACTCACTCATCATCATGTAGCTTTCTGTTTTACCACCTGCATTATTATGGTGCTTATCGGTACATTTTAAGGTAAAGAGCAGATTTTGGTAGGGCTGGGCGATATGGCCAAAAAAATTAATAAATCATATCTTGGTATTTTTTGGCTGAATGGTATACGATATATATCTAGATATCTTCTACTTTTTTCTATTTGGATCAACACAAATAAAAATTAAAATTTAAAATAAAATGTTATTTCACATACTGTCCAATGTCCTACAACGTTCATACTGAAGGCTATGAAGACAAATATAGTAAATATAACCATGTAGGCTAACCCAAACCTAACCCTATATGTGCAAATAAAGGGTTAATATTACATTCTAAAAACAAAAATAATGATTTTTAAAGCAAAAGTTAATTTCACTAAACTAAAAATGAAAATAATAACAAAAACAAACTAATTAGGCTATTTCATTACCCCATTACAATAATCACACTGCAGTTACAGCTATCATAAAAATACACTTACTTGTAGGTTTAAAAATCTACATATGGCACATTGTCCAACAACAAATATTTTAGCAAAATGTAGTTTCTTTCATGTTGAACACAAAATAAGATATGTTGAAGAATGCTGGTAACCAAACAGTTGACTGTAGCCACATTATCTTTTCCCATAATATGGCAATCAATGGTGCCCGTCAACTGTTTGGTTACCCATATTCTTCACAATATCTTCTGTTATGTTCAGCATATGAAAGAAACTCCTACAGGTATGGAACAACTTGAGGGTGAGTAAATGATGACAGAATCATTTTTTTTTTTGGTGAACTATCACTTTAACTATACTGTATCTTACGAGTTGTTTTAAAAGGCCTTAAAATAAAATGTCTCATGTTCAAGACAAATATCTGATGTGTGTGTATATATATATATATATATATATATATATATAAATATCGATATGAACGTTATTGCCTCCTTCAATATCTTTATAAAAAACATCAATATATCGTACAAACTTGATATAGCGCCCATGGCACCCAGACATAGTCTTTGGTACTTCAAGTAGATTGGTATACTAACATTAAATAACTTGATGAAACATACTATTAGAAGTTAGAAAATGTACAGGACCAATATGCCACACAGTAATACCTGAAATATTACGATGAATTTCTGGCAACCACATCTGCTAGTTTTTTGCTATAAATTTACATGGATTGTTCTGTTCTGAAGGAAAGAATAATATTACAAAAGCAAATATATTGAGACTGATTTTGTATAGGATACACTGTAGACAGAACCGCCGTATGTGAGACTGAATGAAGTCAAAATGCTCCTCCTTGTAGTCGTGCTCCTTCTCCAGTACACTGACTGCATCACACTAAGAGATAGAGACAGAGATAAATCATTCGAGGGGGTGTCTTAGGTGCAGTGTCATAAAACATCATACTTGAACATTTTTGAGTGAACCATCCCTTTTTAAATGTATTGAAGCTCTAAGATACTGTTTGTTTTTAAAAGACAGACTGTGATGACCTGTGTCTTTAATGGGGTTTTCCCCAGTGTTGGACGGATTATTCCACCCTGCCATATGATTACATCGGTGACACCTGATGCCAACTTCCATTTTCACCTCTAAAAGAAGCAAGACGGATGGGAGATGTGCACGGCCTATTTGATTTGATTGCTTTTTATATTTGTTTGGTTATGTTTTGCATGCATTATGATGCCACGCCACATTACATTCCCATGCATTAATCTAGCATGACAATACTGACGGCTGACTACTACATTACAGTTTTTTTATAGTTTTTTCTTTTGTTAAAGGGTTAGTTCACCCAAAAATGAAAATGAAGTCATTAATTACTCACCCCCATGCTGTACCAACCCCGTAAGACCTTCGTTCGTCTTCGGAACACAAATGAAGATATTTATGATTAAATCTGAGAGGTTCATGACTGCTACATAGGCTGCCTAAGGGATTGAATCCTGACGGCCCAGAGAGTCATTAAATAAAATGTTTAAATATTCCATGTCGCAACAGTGGCTCAACTATAAGTTTATCAAGCGACGAGAATACTTTTTGTGCGAAAAAACAAACAAAAATAACGACTTTATTCGACTATTCCTTGTAGGCCTGAAACGAGACTTCGAGAGATTTCCACGACGCATGCGCGAGAATTGCGATCTCCTTCAACTACTTCAGTTAAGTTCTCGCGCGTGCGCGTTGTGGAAATCTCTTGAAGTCTCGTTTCAGGCCTACAAGGAAGAAAAGGAATAGTCGAATAAAGTCGTTATTTTTGTTTGTTTTTTCGCACAAAAAGTATTCTCGTCGCTTGATAAACTTGTAGACTTGTAAAACTAGTTGAGCCACTGTTGCGACATGGAATATTTAAACATTTTCTTTAATGACTCTCTGGGCCGTCAGGATTCAATCCCTTAGGCAGCCTATGTAGGAGTGATCAACCTCTCAGATTTAATCATAAATATCTTCATTTGTGTTCCGAAGACGAACGACGGTCTTACGGGGTTGGTACAGCATGGGGGTGAGTAATTAATGACTTAATTTTCATTTTTGGGTGAACTAACCCTTTAATAAATAACTTGCTTTAACGGTTTGGCTTTCTCAGGTGTCCCAATTTTTGTTGCGTCCCTTTTGAGCCACGGGGCGTAACACAGACATCCCATCCTAAAAATAGCAGACAAGCACACACATGCGCAATGGGACTCATTACGATGCAGCAGCCATATTTGTGAATTTGTCAAAATTTGTCACGCAGAATTTGTCGCGCACGCACCAGATTCCACACAACAACAACACAGGTTTTAACGTAGGCTAGTTTTTGTACCAAGTAAAGTCAATGGAGTCGGACAAAAACTAGGATAAAACCTGTTGGAAAGCATATTTTGCAGCGATTTTTGTGTAAGCATATCAGTGAACATCCCTGACCACTCGGTGAGTTTGACGTCTTTGTAAACTTTAATGCGTTTTATGAATGATTGTGTGGGTGCTGCTAACACACAAACCTAAAATTCTCGGGACAGCAGCATTTGTCCAAATTTCAATCTTAACCGTTCTATTTCATCCGAAACGATCTTAAAACAGGGATTTAAGTGTAAAATACCGAACTAACCAAGACCAAATACAGTGTTTACAGTATTCAGGGATTGTCTTATTCATTTTTAAGTTCAACACACTCCAAGTGTCATGTTTGTTTCATACTTTATATTCAAGTATGCATTCCTAACAACCTATGTTCAATGCACCTCAGTATTAGATATTTATTTTATTATTTCGTTTAAGAATGTTTGCAACTTTGCAGTTTGCACAAGTTAAAGATAGACAGGGTTGTAATGTTTGTGTTTACAATTAATATGGATCTTATTGTTGCATACTACGTTGTTCATTGCACTTTAGCAATTTCTCAAATAAAGCCACAATTGCCAAAGTAAGAATGTTTTTATTCCTGGCTTTTTTGGAGTAAAACATTCCACTGTTACCACTTTATCTGTAATGTTCTAGTAGCTCAAAGTTTTTGCTATTTAAACTTTAAACCATTCCTTTATTAGGCTACTGTGATAACTGGTGAAAATAGCATTTAATATTCAGGGGTAAAACTATAACTTGAAATATGGGGATAAAAGGTTTCTGCCCAATGTGACAATGAAGTACAGCTTGGCAATGCAACACTGCATCTCCATCAACGAGAAAGTCTAGTTTATTATGCAAAGGTTTTAAGGTTAGCTTGTTTTATGAATTGCAACACTTGCTACCTGTCAAACCTAAGCCTATTTCCAGTACTTTTTAACCTAAATGAATTTGTTAAAGACTACTTTTTTTTTCCTTTTACTTAGAGATGCACCGATTACAATTTTCTAGGCCGATCCCGATTTTTCCTCGAGTTTGACCTGCCGATACCGATTTTAGCCAATTCCGATTTTATTTTTTCAAACCACTTTACAGCACACACAAATATTTATTTTCTATCTTCTCTTTAATAGAACATTTTGCATAGAACATTTTTTGAACAGATAATCGCTATAAAATAGAACTATATAAATGACTCTTAGTGTGAATCGCTGTATGTTTGTCTCTGTAAAGCTGCTTTGAAACAATCCATTGTTAAAAGCGCTATATAAATGAAGATGACTTGACTTGACTTGAGAAAAATTCTCACACATCTAAAGTGCAGTGTTATGGAAGAACCATTTCCTTTTCACATCCAATATCCAATCATTTTTTTTTTATATATTTAGCAAACTAAACTTCTGTATGAAAACAGGTAATGGCAATAAAATAATATATAAATAACAAATAAAAATTCAATAAATATAGCCTTGCAGTATAAAAATATTTATCTCTCTCTCACACACACTCACACACACACACATGCCTATTGCAATCACTTGTTGTATATCAATGGCAAGTTATATTTCTCAAGCAGTTCTTCTCTCATCTGACAGATGTCCAGCCAAGCTAAACAGGACAAGTGGAGCATGTGCAGGGAAACAATTAAATAATAATAAAAACAAGTTTAAATGGGTAAATTTTCTATAAATATTTTTGAGTCTTCATTTTCTTTCTGACATAGCCTAGCCTACTTCATTTCTTGTTAAAACACACCAGACATGCAAATTCTTTGCATTTTGGGCAATTTTTGGGTGAAATCATATTTATTTTGTCCATCAAAAGTGTGCTTTCACTTAAATTGAGCGCAGCAAAAATAGATTCGGCGCCGAAACCCGCGCTTCACTGTTGCTCCCGCGACGCTCCTGCTCGACGCTCACGCGCTGCTCCGGCTCGCGGTGTGAATGCACTCATTGATTAACATGCACGCCGAACAAAAAAAAAACGCGCTGCACCTTGCGGTGTGAAACGGCCGTAATTCACGAGGTTTCCTACATGTGCGCGTTCCGTGTGCACGTGTGATGCTGTTGTTGCGCGATGTTAATCATGCGGCGCCCGAGTGCATTTGACCGGCATAAAATCGGATTATGTCAGACTGACCGGCCGGTCGCCGATCATGGCCGATCACGTGAAAACCGGCCGATTCCGGTCACCAGCCGATCAATCGGTGCATCTCTACTTTTACTAAAATTGACTAAACTTGACTAAAACATTTGTGTTTTTGTCGACTAAGACCTTTTGTGTTTTCGTCGACTAAAACTTAACTAAAACTATTAAGTTTATAAGTGACTAAAATGTGACTAAAACTTAAAAGCATTTTCGTCCAAAAGACTAAGACTAAAACTAAAAGGGCTGCCAAAAACAACACTGCTGGAAATGCAAACACATCTCTGCATGTCAGACACCACTGACCATCTACTGAACCACAATACATACTCTCTCACTCAACAATAAACATATCCTGTCTATAATACTTTAAAAAGTTACAAATGTGACAATGAAGCAGTGCAATTTATAAATTGAGAAGGTAAACCTACTCCTGACATCTTGAAAAATATCATTTTAAAAACTTTTTCTCCAAACAATGAACATCAATGGCATGCAATGTTGTTTGGACCTCAGCATTCTTCAAAATATCTTTTGTGTTCAAAGAAGAAAGAAAGTCATATAGGTGTGGAACAACACGAGAGTGAGTAAATGACAATTTTCATTTTTGGGTGAACTATCCCCTTATAGGTGTTGCAGATGGCCAGTGAAATGCTGCCGTTTCCGCAGATCTGTAACGATGATGCTAATGCATATTGATTAGAATGAATTTTTGTGCTTTCAAGTAAATTGGAAAGAACTGAAATTCAATCAGGCTCTATTCCAGGGTGAGGCAGTTTGATCACTTTGCCTCTTGACGTTGAAGAGAACAAAGAGTGAACATTTTACTCTAAGACCTAAACTCCCTCATTTAAAAACAGGTTGTCTTGCATGCACACAGGGCTGGAGGGAGGCTAACAATAGTAGAGAACATTGAGCATGTTCTGATCTGAGAGAGCATGTGAGGGGAGCATGGTCAGTCTGCAGCTCTGGACCTGCGGGCTACTGAGACTCCATAAAGAGAGCTTTTCATCTGGATAAACACGCTCGATCCATCAAAGCAAAATTCCCTTAACATTGAGCAAAACAACTCAAAATATCCACTCAAATAACAGTATACCTACAAATTCCTATTTATACACAGGACGTACATTATCGTTCAAAAGTTTGGGGTCAGTAAGACGTTTTTTTTTATTTTTTTTTATTGAAAGAACCTGTCTTGACTTTTATTCAGCAAGAACAAATTACATTGATCAAAAGTGACAGTTTACACAAACACACACACACACACACTATAACATTGTGTTACAAACACTCCCAAAACTTAATTAAAAAGTGTGCTTTAATATTGTGATTCATTTTGAAGTATTTATTACATTTATTATACTGATATGCTGAGATCATAAAACACTGGACCCAATGTGACAGGTCAAATGATTTGATCACTTTCACATACCTTTGTGCAAACTATGAGCACTGGAATGCCCAGGTTGTGTGTGAGGATGTTGTCTCCCAGGGGCAGCAGCACACTCTCATCTTCTCCCGCAGCTGCTGGCCCTCGTCTCTGGGGCGAGCTCGGCGTGGCTTCCTCTGGTTCTAAATATTCCTGGAAGGCCTTAACCACTGCAGAGAAGAGAGCAACACACAAGCACGGTCAAACCTTTACACATTTGTTTACAGTAAACAGTGTCAGTAGGTACATCATAAAGTCAAAAATAACAGAAGCATCACATTTCAATTTACATCACATTGCAATTTAAAACATTATTTTTACAACAAATTCATGATAGAAAAAATAGAAAAGAACCACCGCTCATCCATCAAAAAAGTCTTGTAGAGAGGTGCTGCTACATTAAATCATCATGGAAAATTGTAAAAATACAGCAGCAGCACACTCAAAAACTGTGCAAGATCAATTTATTAGCAAGCTTTCGGTCTTGCGACCTTCTTCAGGCATACAAACAGAGTGAATGTGGCCATACAAAAAAGCCCTTGTCAATCACCTCTCCTGGTTGCGTAATGCCAGACACCTGTCTTAAAGCTGCAGTAGGGAGTTTTGAGAAAACGTTGACTTAGCCTGAAAATTTGAACAAGCACAACTTACAGGTCCCACCCCCTTGCTCTATGCTGCACTACAGCTCGTCCTCCACAGCGGAGCCTGTCGTGAACGCGCAGGCTAGTAAACAGGGCCACCGATGACGGCGGGTAAAAAGTTATATGGCACATTCACTAATAGGGACTAAACGTCAATAATATGCTTTACATTGACTATGGCCTGCCCATACTTTGACTACAAACTTGGTCCTCAAATCATTATGTATTTTCCAATAGCATACATGTAACTTTATAACGTTGCACTCTTTCTATAAGTTATAAATAGCTAGTAAGTTAACGTTAATATAACGGTAACTAACGTTACAGCATGTAAGTAATTATTCTAGCGATATATAATGCTAGATAAGGTGTGCTAGTACATTATTTCAGCAACATGACAAGCCAGTGAATTAGCAGGTTTCAATTGTTGCTTAGCAGAGTGCGTGACATTTTATCTATGTTATGCGGCTAGAGTTTTGACACCGAGTCAATGGGGTCTGTCTAATTCTTTCTTTTTCGGTTGTTTATCGTCATCAGTCTTTTTCCTTTTACCTCTTTGTTTTATGAGCAGGTGTCACTGGAGAATTGGCAGTTTAGGTTGTTTCTCCGTCATAAGCACAGCTGCAGCACGCCGGCAATCTTGAGTTTGAACGACGGCTCGCGCTCCGGCGCTCGCGCTGTGCAAGAGAGGGGTGTGATCAGCGCGTACACGAGCGTGACTGACGCTGCTAAGACACTCCTCTCGGCTCTGATTGGTTGTTTCTGACCGGGAGCGTGTATTTCTTGCAAATGGCAATAGGACCACTGGGAGGAGCCAGAGAAGCTTGATTTTTACACAGATTATCTGTCTCATATTCTACTGTCAGGACATAATGACAGTTTTAGCAAATACATGTTTTCAAAAGTTACCTACAGGAGCTTTAACATGGCTAAGGCTACAGGGATAGGGAACATGGGAAATGTAGTTCAACATAGCCCAGGGCTTGACATTAACTTTTTGAGGCACTTGTCCCATCGGACAAGTAAATTTATGTTTCACTTGTCCTTGCAAAGATGGCGCCAGTGTGTGTGGCTAGCCGTCTGCTGCTCCCGGTTGTATGGATGTTTGTCTTGTTTTTATTGACTTTTTTTAAATATTACAAACTCTCTATTAGTGTACGATCGCCAAACACTTTTTAGCATTAGATCGGCTTTGGATAATACGCCGATCTATATTGTGAACGGGGGTGGAACAAACAATTCACCCCCCCCCCCCCCCCCCACCGTTCCTCTGTGGATTACCTGCCTATCTCTGCCGAACCCCATGCTTTCTCAGGAGGAAGAAGCGGTTCAGACGCCGTGGCAAACGAGGTGGTCTGTTAGTAAAAATAAAAACTTTGATGACCCTGTTCCCGAATGCCGATCCTCGCTGGATTTTTGGATATCTTGGCGTGGATTGCCGTCGGTACGCGCTTCGACGGTCTGGGGATCCCGCGTACAGGTGGTTGGTACCTGCGACTGATGTGGATGTGGATAAAGAGCCTCCAGTCAGAATTTATCGGGCATCCCTTTTTAAAAGAGGTGTGGACGCAACTCTCCATCGGTCCTTGGCCCGTGAATCGCAGTCATTGAAAGACTCAACCCCAGTAAGGTTAGCCTTGGTGAATGCTAGATCACTAGCTAACAAATCCTTCATTTTGAATGACTTTTTTACATCCAAGGACTTGGACATGTTGTGTGTGACTGAGACCTGGATCGGTGTTGGTGAGTCAAGTGTTTTTTCTGAAGTTTTACCTCTGAACTGTACCTATTTTAACTCTCCACGGCTCACGGGACGAGGAGGCGGAGAAGCAACTATTTTTAACATTTAAACTGTAGGCGTCTGCCATCTTCCTCCTACTCCAGTTTTGAACTGAGTGTTTTTGAATTAAGTCTGAGTTATCCAGTGTTATCCCAAATATAACAAGGACTTTATTGATGATTTTTCGGATTTTTTTGCACGGAATCATGACTAAATACGACCGGGTTTTAATTGTGGGGGACTTTAATATCCATGTGTGCTGTCCCACCAGGCCTTTGGCCAAAGCTTTTTTAAATCTTGTGGAGTCCTTTAACTTAACCCAGTTTGTCGTTAGTCCCACACATACATGTGGTAACACACTAGATTTGGTTCTGACATATGGATTGCCTATTAGTAACAAGTCTGTGATGCCACTTTTTCCGATCATTTGCCTGTTTTATTTGAGATATGTATTTCTCGTGATTCCAAAGTGACTGTTCCACAACGTCGCTGTCGGGCGATAAACCCTTCAACTGCTCAATTCTTTTCTGAAGCTTTTAGTGCAAATGAAGTTGATTATTCAATGCCCTCATGTGGGCTTAATACCGAAGAACTAACTACATCGTTCTTTTTAACCTGTCAAAATATTTTGGATACAGTTGCCCCTTTCAGGACGATTCGTGAAAAAATTACGAGTTCAACCGTGGGTGAATGCTACTACTCGAGCTATAAGGCTGGAATGCAGAAGGGCGGAACGCCGCTGGAAGAAGGATAAATTACAGATCTCATTTGATATTTTACAGTCTAATTTGTCTAAATATCAAAAAACTGTTAGATTAGAGAAATCAAAGTATCTCTCTAATGCTATCTGTAACAATTCCCATAAGCTAGCTGTGCTGTTCAGTACTATTAATGCTATTCTGAACACTCCCCAAGCTACTTGTTTAGAGCCTTCTGCCGAGTTGTGTGAACATTTTTTACACGTTTTTATTGATAAGATTGAGGCTATTAGATCTAATATATCCCCCCCCCCCCCCCTGACTTTTTTATTCATTTCCTCTGAGTGCCCTGCTGTTTTTGATCAGTTTGTGCCGGTGTCTCTTGTCTCTCTGAGGGAGTTTTTTGTTGAAATGAAATTATCCTCATGTTGCATGGATATTGTTCCTTCACGTCTTCTAAAAGACTCATTTGATGCTATTGGTCCTACTGTTCTTGCGATTATTAATAGCAGCCTGGCCTCGGGAGTTGTACCTAAGTCTTTTAAACGTGCATCGGTGGAACCAGTAATCAAGAAATCTAACCTGGATCCCACAGCCTTTGCTAATTTTAGACCCATCTCGAAACTTTCGTTTCTGTCTAAATTACTGGAGAAGGTTGTATTTGGACAATTTAATGCATTCCTAGATCTACATGGTATCCATAAAGTGTATCAGTCTGGTTTTAAGTCCCAGCATAGTACGGAAACTGCACTGTTGAAGGTTTCTAACGATTTGTTACTACTGACTCGGGGAACTGTGCGATTCTAATTTTACTGGATCTGTCCGCTGCATTTGATACCATAGACCATAAGATCTTGGTTACACGCTTAGAAAAATGTGTTGGTATTGAGGGTACTGCGTTGGCATGGTTTAAATCATATTTGTCTGAAAGAACTATCTCAGTTCGACTTGAAGAATTTGCCTCCTCAACGGCTTCTTTTACGTGTGGGGTCCCCCAGGGCTCCATTCTGGGGCCTATTTTGTTCGCCTTGTATTTGCTCCCTCTGGGACAGATTTTCAGGAAGTTTGGTATCTCTTTTCAATGTTACGCAGATGACACGCAAATCTATCTGCCTTTGTAATAGAGGCGCTAACGTAGGAGTGTCTCTCCTTTTCAGTGTCTTGAGGAAATTAAGGCCTGGATGGCACTGAATTTCCTAAGTTTTAATGAAAGTAAAACAGAAGTCATGCTGTTCACGCCGGGTGGCACTTATGAATCCCTACAGGTGGATCTTGGGGAATTGAATCCACTAGTGAAACCATATGTTAAGAATTTATGTGTTATTATGGACTGTGATTTTAAATTGGATAAACAGATTAACTTAGTAGTTAAGTCTAGTTTGTTCCAATTGAGACAACTCACCAAGGTTATATCTTTCCTGTCTTTTATTGACTTTCAAAGACTGCTTCATATTTTTATCTCATCGCGTCTGGACTATTGTAATGGCCTCTATGTAGGCATTAGTCATGCCTCTCTCTCCAGACTGCAGAGGGTCCAGAATGCAGCAGCTCGCCTGTTGACGGGTACACGAAAGCGGGAACACATTACCCCTATTCTCTCCTCTCTTCACTGGTTGCCTGTCCATTTTAGGATTAATTTTAAGATTTTGATGTTTGTGTTCAAATCTCTTAATGGTCTTGCACCGAAGTATCTGTCTGAACTGATCAAGCAGTATGCGCCGTCAAGAGCGCTTAGGTCTGCTGACCATTTGCTTTTAGTTGTCCCTCGGGTTAAGCTGAAGAGCAGGGGCAAAAGAGCATTTGCAGTAGCTGGACCAAAGCTTTGGAACAATTTGCCCTTGTACATCAGACAGGCTCAGACACTTGCTGCTTTCAAATCTAGTCTTAAAACCTATTATTACAGTTTGGCATTTGACGCTATGTGAGAGTTGTTTCATTGCTTTTGTTTTATTGTTTTTATTTTTTTGGTGTCATTGATTGTTTGTAGTAGTGATATAGGATATAAGTGTACAGCACTTTGTCAAACACTTGCTGTTTTTAAAAGTGCTTTATAAATAAACTTTGACTTTGCACTAAAGTCACTTGTCCAGGTAAAGATTTATAATTTCTTTTTATTTTATTTTTTTTTGCTAATGCAGAATGACACATAACCAACATATATTTAGTAAGCCAACACTTGAGAGTTTACATTTCAAGATTCAAAAATTACCAGACTGTTATTAATATTGAGATATATAAGCTCAAGCATAAAACCAAAACCAACAAATATTAAGAACATATTAATTAAATGTATAAAAATATGATGTGAATTTAGGATAGCAACTTATAACCACAACTCAAGTGTAGCCACAACTGTGCTCATGCTTCATTTCAAATCTGAGGATGATATCTCTAAAATTATGCATTTCATAAAGCCTAATGTAACACCATTTAAGGGGAGACTTTGGGGAAGTTTTAGAGAAGGCTAATACGATTCTTATCAAATATTTTATTGCCCTGTAAACACCCATTTACAGTCTCTGAATAATGTCTGGCGAGGAGAATTGGCCCCATTCGTGTTCTTTTCATTTAAATCGACCAAACATTCACACCTTTGCCGGTATGAGACTTATCTTCATTATTCTTTTATCCTTATTCTTTTGTTTGAATTCAGCCATTATAGCCTTTATTCTGGCATTATGGCTTGGCCATCTAAACCTCTCTGAATCCCACCCTACATGAATAATCCACCTATTATATTAAGTCTAGTTAGAAAACAAACAATAAAAAACTATTCTTGGAACGTCAAATGCAAATTATTTTTAAAAATGATTGTACGAAATACAAGCAGGTGCATAGCACAGCAAGTAGCCTCAAGCTACGTGACAATTTAATTTATTAATATTATACTTTTATTCAAAGATCACTTTAAAACAACATTGATTATTTGTATCATATTCCGGTCGCGGATTAAAATGGTTTCAAGTCATGAAAAGATTTTGAAATATGTTATATTTAGCATTTTAGATGAAGCTATGGGCTAGCCTTACCTAGCATATGCATTCTGTAAACATTCTTTATTCATATGAAAACCCCAAATCGCACGGAAATCACAAACAAAACACATCATATTTCAATCGTGCATTTATTAGCTTCTTGTTTCAGGTGAAGAGATGTCGCGTGTCGCGTTCGCTTTGCTATCACGGATGTCCAGTATGAGGAAATGTACACACGACGTGTCATGCAGAAGAGGTCACGCTGGAACACGTCAGATGATTGACAGCTGTACAGTGAATGAAAGTGCTCTGAGGTCAAATATTACGGCAAATCAGGAAGAGAGACACATCTCGCTCCGTTCGCTGTTTGAGCTCTTCAGATCGCACAATTCAGTGGAAAATTAATAGAAATGTTATTCTTGATGACGAAATATTTTACTAGCATGTGATAATTATTAATCATTTCTACAAATATGCGGACTATTGGACTAAGAGCCCTGGTGGTTGCTGTATATAGCATGTATTTGAACACAAATAAACCGGAGAAGACGAGAATGAATGTTTTATGAGTGATGATTTCTATTCAAAATGACGAACGTTACAGATGAATTATTTTGCAGTGCTGGCATAAATCAAGAAATTAATATCACTGCAAACCAGTTTAATCATAAACAGTGGTCGAATATCGAAGCTGGAGACTTAAACCTTTCTTATGATGCTGAGTTTGTCAAGATCAAGTAAGAGTGTGGGTTTTTACAAGTAATGCATTTTGAAGAACAACCCTAATTCGGGATCACCGGTGATCCCATGACGATCAAGGGGTTAAAAGTGGACATTTCAAGCTTTAGCCTACAAAGGCTATATTTTGTTTCTGTTCAGTTTTGAGACGCGATCCAGTTCACGGAGAAAGCGCGCCTGATTGTTTTATTTTATTTTATTTTACAAAAGCACGTTTTCTTGTTATTGTGAGTTTACACCCTATGGTTTACACAAATAAAAGTTGTTGCAAGTGATGTATTATTATTTTCAGTATTACCAGAAATGATAAGAGTATTTTAAGTTGTTTCCACCTTTGATAGGAAAACACAAGTGTTCACGCCCCCACCTCTGTTCCATGCAGTGCGCGCTCCACACTCCGCACAAAATCTTGGATATGCGTCAAAATCTTGTGTTTATTAAAAAATTATTAAATTAAATCTGTAAAATAGACGTAATGAGTGGCACATAACATGAAGTAACATGGCATTTTATTTTGTTTGAAATTTAACTTGTCCGGTCGGACAACTAATTTTCTCTTCTACTTGTCCTACAAAAAATTCACTTGGTTGTAGAGCTTCTAACATATAGATCCAATTTAGCTCTCTCTGACATAGTCGCCTGTCTACATCACCTCCTCTCTGAGAAGTAACCTGTTATATTCCCTGAAACCTGAGGGAGGATAGAGGATGTGAGTGGTTATTAAAGTGGCGGGCAACAGAATAATTCATTTCATTTCGTCTTATTGAACTTTTGTGTTCGCTGATTCTTTGCTTCAGAGGGCGAATAGTTTTACCAATATAGATCATATCACATGTGCATTTAAGCATATATATAACATTTTTAGTGTTACATGTGATAACCCCTCTCACTGGAAAAGAATTCCCTGTTCTAGGATGTGTGAAAGTGTTTGTTTTCCACGTATTGTGGCACTGAGCACAGTTACCACAAGGGTAATTTACATGTTTGAGGGGAGCCAAAAGTGTCTGTCTAGGACTTGGTAATATATTGGCTCTAACCAATTTATTTCGTAGGTTTGGCCCTCTTTAAAAAAAAAAATAAAAAAATAAAAAAAAAATTCATGACATGACAACATTTAAATAACCAAAGGCTACAGATTATGCAGGAAATAGATTTCTAGCAATAAGACGACAATGGGGTTTAAACAATATATTAGATTGATAATGATGACAGAATAATTTATCCATCCATCATCAACCTCCATCAAGTTTGACTCTCTTTATTCCTTTAAATGGCACAACAATGCATTTCTAGTGGACCTGTAAAAGTTATTATATAAGGCCCTGTTTACTAAGATGCGTTTTGCGCGATCGGATCACAAGTGGACGACGCTAAATACAAGTGTAAACGTGGTCTAAAACATTTTGAGCTTCTCCACTCTCGACCACTTCCAGAGGTAGTTGAAAACGCATTCGACCGCAAAAGACAATATAGGAAGCGCAGTAGCCAGACTGGATTTAAACTTTGTCGGCTAAAGACCCAAGTTTGATTTAAAGAGGAAAAACGTATCAAGTATTTTCTTTCACCATTCCTGATTTCTAACACACACGCCGAGTTCAGTGTGGTCTTGCGGCTGTCAAAACAGAAATGAAAGCTGCTGCTCTGTATGCTTTTCTGTTTTCTCCGGGCGCATATGTAAATTGCACAAACTTATTTTGTCCATTAGATTGAAAAATCTGAAAAAGCCCATACACCTGCCCACCCATAGACCCTCACCTCGAAGAAATCAGGACAGAAGTGGACAAAAGAGACAGATTAAAACACCAGGTATAAACAGGTGTGTGTCTTCCTTGTCTACTTGTGATCTGATTGACCAAAACTTAATACCAGGTGTAAACTAGGGGTGTGCACAAATATTCAAATTTTCGATCTGTAATTATTATTGGAAAAATAAAATACTATTCGAATTTTACTTCGTTGCTTTGCTGGCCATAAATGCAGTGAATCCATGATAAATCCCAAACACTAGCTCGCAGTTATAATTAAATGCACTGGGTGGCGCTGTGGAGTGTGTTGTTAACAAGTTGTGTGTATTTGATCACATTATGTTGTCGTCTGCCTCGTGACGTTTGGAATTACTTACTACCGGTATCTTAAATGGAATTACTTTTGATCAAATTAATTAAACCGAGTTATAATATTATCACCACAATGAGAAATCACATGAAATCCAAACAGTCGAATGAGGAAAGACAGCTGACCACGATAATCTCAACATAAACCCCAAACAATATAAACACAATACTTATATGCTGACTCGAGTGTGTGTACGTTCTGTACGATCTGGCGCAATCTGCTTTATTAGGCGGTTTTTTTTACCGTTCGCGCTGCTTGAGCATGCTTTTATTAATGCTTTTGTTTTTTATATTTTTTGTTTACACATAGGCCTACTGTTTAATGTTTTCAACTAAAAGAAAACTTTAACATATATTGTAAGCTTGTTGTGTATATTGCCTAATCGTAAACTTGTTCAGAAATGGTGACAAAAACCTAAAAAAAACTTTTTCGTTAAAAGGTCATTTAAATATACGAATATTCGAATGTTCGATTCTTATGAGCCCGAATATTCGAATGCAATATTTTTGAAAAATGCCCATCCCTAGTACGAGTACTTCAAAATTTACCGATGTTTGAAAAGGTCATAGATAACTTTATAAAGGTGATAAAAAGACTTAAACGTGCTTAACATGCCAATGAGGTTTGTTCTCGTGCATCAAGCAAGCACGTTTGAGCTGCCATTTATTTAGTATATTACATTTTACCATAATTTGATACCTTTGTGTATTGTGTTTGGAAATTGATTGTGTTAACTCAATGGAAATTTAAAAAAACATGAGGATTAGTAAATGAACAGAAATTTTACTTTTGGGTGAACTATCACTTAAAGTATTAAATAGCCTCGAACAATAAAATGCCATACAAATATAGAGAACATCCACATATTTAGGACATTCCGGTTAAGGTTACATAAGACCCAAACAGACAGTCTGTCCCAAAAAAAAGATTACATTTAAAAAAAGAAAAACATAAATAAATAAATCTTAGCATTGGCAAGGATTTGTAGCATGTTTTTTTGCCCAAACAGGTCATTATCTGGGTAACTCAAACTGCCTGAAATCATGACTTGTTATGGACACATTTGAGTGGCCGATGCCTGTAGAAGAGCAGCTCATGAGAACAGAGCAGACAGCACATTCTCAAGACTCCGTCTGAGCTCTACATTACAGAACACAGGAACAGCAACCCAAAACAATGTTAAATACACAGGAGTATATGAAGAGGGCATGGTGGTGATGTGCGGAAGAATGTGGCTGGAACGGTCTTTTCTTGGTGGTAGATTGAGGAGGTGGAGAGGGAGTGAAAGGGGGAGAAACTTCCCCAGGAACCTTAAGAATGCAGCTCCAGATGACCCAGAAACCAGGCAAGCTGCACAACTTCCTTTAGCGTACTGTTAATGGAACAACATGCTGCTGGAATAACAAATACGCCAGTCCTAAAGCAGATTTAACATATACTACCGTTTAAAAGTTTGGGGTCACTACTATTTTTTTTGACTGGATTAATGGCTGCTGAAAATTTCGCTTTGCCATCACAGGAATAAAATCATTTGCAATATATTAAAATAGAAAATAGTTACTTTAAAATGTAATAGTATGACACAATATTACTGTATTTTTGATTAAATGAATGCAGCCTTACCGACGCCAAACTTTTGAACGGTAGTGTATGAACTGGATTCAATCTCTTTATTTACTAGTTATATCACACTCAGTTACCAACACCCAGCGATGTGAAGTGTAAATGTTCCCACAGGAGCCAGATCAAGATAATCTGTTGCAAACCAATAAACTACTGTGTTCTTTTTGGACAAAGAGTCCATTAGGAAATCTTAATTATTTCCGGAAGGCAAGCCGATGTTAACCATCTGCATCTAGTGATTATTTTTTCATTAAAATAGCCAATAGGCAAGAGTTCAAAATCACATGGCACCGTCTGCAGACATTTTTATAAAACCCTTGATTCTACTGCCTCATGTAATCTCCACAGTTCTCTAAACAAACTCAGGCTGAAAAACATAGTGAACTTTTTTTTTTTTTTAATAACTTGATCAGCCTGTTTTCACCAGACAATCAACATTGAAGTTGTGGTAAAGATTTTAATCTGCAACTTTCTTAATCAATATGACTTAATGTAATAGTCTCGATCAAAAGAAGCACCGGTTTACATTCACTTTCTACTGTCGACTTTGACCAGCTTCCACAAACAAGGGTGGGGACGGTCAACAGAATACACACGTCCGGTGTGCATTTGCAGGCATGAAGCCATCAGAGTGCTAACAAGTGCATCTAAAAACATGATGACACAAAACAAAAAAGTAAATACCAATTAAGTAGTGTTTTTGTTAAAAAAAAAATCAAAAATTCAAAAAAAAAATTAGTTACAAGGCCACATTTGAACAACACAAAAAAAGGATTTGCAAAGTAGCCTACATCCAGATGTCTCTCTCTGAATTAAAAAAAAATGTTCGGTCAATGTGTTAGCTGACTAAGAGCTGTGAGACAGTATGTTTTAGCACAGTGGTTTGAGTTGTGCTTGGGTGTTGCTCTCATGCCCTGCTAAAAACAATGAGTTGAATGTCAGGAACGTCTGAGAGAGCAGACCATGATGCAACGCCTTGTAAGAGAGGCTGAACTGTCCTTCCCACTAGAGTGCTGACGTCACTGAATCCGGTCAGATGTGAGGAGGAGTGAGCAGTGGCTGCTTGTGCTTCCTTAAGGAAGCAATGGCCCTTTTCTGGGTGGGTCAGTTTCCATGAAACATTTAAAATCACATGTTTTAACTGTAAAAGTAAAACATTGAAAATCCTCACAGAAAGCATGTTCTGTATGATAAAAAAATATTAGAAGGATGAACGTCACACAATGAGGTGGTCATACTGTCTGGGACAAACAGAGATAGAGATTCAAAAACTGCCATTCAAATGTGTTGTAAAACCACCAAACCACTTTGTATTTCATATGCAAGCTAAAAAACAATACCATTGCCAAGCCACTTCCCCATTCTGCTGTCACAGCCCTGTTTATAGGGCACATGCAGAAACGGTCATCCTCAGAAATAGCCTCTCACTTCATGTCTGAGCACTCTGCCTCTCTCTTCACAATCACACTTCTCAAACGCTAGTGGGCTTAATGTTTTCATAAAGCAAAACACCTCAAGCCATCAAATGCATGCTCAGTCAAAAGTTTTAGACTTTTAAAATCCAAAATATTCACTTCAAGCCCTGATAAACATTACCATTTAGAAGACAGACACATGCAGTTCTGTTTATTAAGCACTAGAGTGCCAAAAGTTACGGACTGCAGATTTAAAATAGAAAAACAGTTAAATTGTAATAATATTTAACAAATTACATTTTTAACTATTTTTTTATCAAATAATTGCAGCTTTGGTAAGAGGCTGATTTCAAAAACATCAAAAAATCAAACTCCATCATGACCCCATCAAACTCTTGAACTGCAGTGTATCATCTAACTACCAAGGTTTTTTTTTAAAAAACATGATGATTCTCAGCAAATGTTTAATTTTAACTAGGTAACACTTCCTCGTGAGGCAGTATTTGTGACCACTTTGATTCTAACAGCAAGAGTCTGACAACATGGGTCATGCAAATTTAAAGCAAAGACTGCTTCATATCTAGACTGTCATTAAACCGTCCTACAGTGCAGGCGTTCCTGCTCTCATAACCCTCATAATAAAACTAGATTAGGACTCATGAACAAAACCATTTTAATAAAAGCATATGTTACCTTATATTCATATCACATAACTTTCTATCTACCGAATTCTCAACATGAAAAGTCCTTTAATGTTTAAGCTACATTCTTCACTATATCAAAACCAAAATCAACCTCTGCACCTGCTATGTTACGAGGGATTTATTAGTGTATTTATTACTGCACCGCAACTTTCTGCACAATCTGTCATTGACTGTTCTGTACTGTCAATATGTAAATGTAGCAACCAGTGTCGCAATCTAAACATTAACATATGGTCAAAACATACAAGACAAGAAACGATTTTCACCAGAGAAGGAACATTTAAAAACGGAGACATAAAAGGTAAGCTGCTGTATCATATTCCCACTTGCCTGATATACAGTGCTGCACAAAAGTTCCTCTAGTTGAACTCCTGCAGCTATTCATGAATAAGATGTCTAACATAAACAGCTGAAGGTAGACGATATGCACAGCACACGCTATAATCACCCATAATATCACTTGAATCTGAATGACCCCTACAAACAAACAGCAAGGGGCCGGTTTCACAAAGATAGACTTTGACTATGGCTTAGATATAGTAGATAGTCAGACTTCAGATAGACTGAAGTCTGACTAAATCTAAATCAGACCGTTGCACAAAGCACTTAAGACTCTGACTATCTTAGGACTACACTGCAGTGCATTCTGGGTAAAATAAGAATGCATTGGCTGTTTGTAATGTAACTGATTGTTACTGCTGGTTGCCAAGGTAACACAGAGTCTTAGACCTAAGTTAGCCTAGGGGTAAGGTGTCTAATCTTTGTGGTCTAAATTAAGTCAGTCTTTTTTTTTTGTGAAACAGTCTAACTTCCATTAGACTAGTCTATGAGCAATTTTTAGACTTGTCTAACACTATAGACCGGTCTAAAATAGCTTTGTGAAATCGGCCCAAGGTGTTAATACTACTACAACCTAGTAGTAAAAAAGCAAAACAGCACTCACTCCTCTGCTCCATCTCTCTCATTTCCTCAGGTGGGATCTTCAGTTTGTCCACGTGTTCACGCAGCACACTCGCCCACTTCTGCAACGACTCCATGATGGTCCAAGGCCGTGACATGTCCACCACAAACACAACTAGACTGTCCTTCAACGACTCAGTGGTCACTGCAAACTTCAGCAAGCCTTTGTGGTACAGGTCTCCATCCAGGATCCACACGCTGCAGCGAGCTAAATCTGGAAGAGTTTATTGTAAATATTTTTTTTTTCAACGGAGTAAACTGCATTTTCTACATACGGAGTAAATGTACCCAAAATAAAATAAAATACCGGTATTTATCATTCATATTTTTTATGTCATTCTAGACTATTTGTTTGCAAAACAATACAATTTCATAGTGCAGCCTTTTAGCACAAAACAGCCAAAGCTTCATAATCCTTACATATAATTTTGTTAATTATTTTATCACCTTCTTTGACCCAGTTTAAATCACTTACCCTCTCTGTCTTCATCCTGGACGTTCAGGTACAAGTATTCCAGCCCTCTACCTTTCTTACTGTGCTCGGCTCCTTGAAGCTTTGCCATGAGTGTTGTCTTTCCTGAACCATCCTCCCCTAAAACACCAGAAATCATATCACTAATAAATCATGACACATCAGTGTACTGATTAATACAATCCTAAGTGTTAAAACAAAGAAGATTATTTCAGCTTTATGCCTAGGACAAAGTTAAAGGGATAGTTCACCAAAAAAAAAAAAAAAAAAAGTCATTCACTCATGCTTCTCTTGTCATTCCAAACCTGTATAACTTTCTTTCTTATGTAGAACACATTAAAATTTATTTTGATGTTTTTTGTTCCATACCATGGAATTCGATAACCAAAACAGTTTGATTAATACCAGTATTCTTTAAAATATCTTAAGTTGTCTTCTACAGAAAAACAGTAAGCCATACAGGATTGGAACAACGTGACGGCAAGAAAAATAACAGAAGTATCATTTATGGGGGAATTATCCCTTTACAAGCTTCATACATTGTATTCAAAGAAATTTGTTGAAGGTTGCACATTCAAATGAAGAAGCGTACGTCGATATTGTACGCAAAACATAAATGCACTTTTAATAAACTATGATTTTTGATTGAAATTAATATTCAAGAAAACAACAAATGTCACATACCGAAAAGCAATATATTTTTCCCAGAGGGCAATTTAGAGCTTGAGCGTGTGGAAACTTCGCTGAGGATTGAAGACCTGAAAAACAAAACAAATGACCACCGATCACTTGCCATTCATGACATTAGCAGACAGGGGCTTTAAACCGTAGAAAGTAGTTGGATGTTTAGTTTCGTCTGCAGATACCTGCAACTAGGTAACTTAATATAATGTTACCAAAACATCCACAAAAAGGCCGTTACAAGAATAAACCTCTCACACAAGAGATGGATGTCAATCAACCGTTAGATCCCATCAGAAAAGCAAATCAACAGTCAGTTTCCTGACAATAATCATCACCCGCATTTCAATTTAATTAGCCAAGCAAAGCTTCAGGAGAAACGACTTGAACACTAACGTTAAATATGAAAATTGAGTTTAAGTTTAAATGCTAGCCAATAGCACACAACATACACCAGTGAGCATGACATGGGCATATAAACCGATACAATCTGCGTCCTAACGTCCCAAATACTTTCTTTATTATTCAGCCCGCTGTAAAGGTCTAATCTACCCTAATCCAGACTTTGCAGTAAGTTTATGTGAAGTGTTTTGGGCTCATCCGGGACCGGCGTCTGAACAGGGCAGCACCCGGCTGGTGACAAAGCAACACTTCACGCTGTCAAATTGACGGACTCCTTGCACAAACCGCTGCACTTCTGGACACTTTGAGGGTACGAGCGTACCAGAGGTTTTGTCCTTCATCATCCTCGTTACTGTTTTCCATAGTGTCGCCTGTCCCAGCTGCGCCCAGTAGCTTCTTCTCTAAAACGGGAGCCATCTTGAGTGTAGAGGCACAAAGGGAGGCGCACACTGAGCGCCTGAGGACCTCACACGAGAAACTCCGCGAACTACCTATCCTACTACGGCGAAGGACTAGCTCATGAATATTAACTACGTAGCTTGTCGTCCTTCCAGTAAAAGCAGACGTTTGTAAGTGGATCATGAATATTAATTAGGCACATGACCGGTTCGGGTTGTACAAAAGCAAAGACAGCGTGACCAAATTAATATTCATGAAGAACGACTTCGCCGTAGTAAGACAGTCATAAATTATCGCACAGTGCTCTTAGAAATATAAAAACAGACACACAACTTAACAAAAATCCGAAAGAAGAACAGGACATGTCACCGAATGGTTCCTCAGAACTCATAATTTTTTTCTTTGCTTGTTTAAAATACTACGCAGAACACATGAAATCATGAAATACTTTTTGCCCTGATGTTTGTAATTATGATCAGGCATTTGAAAAGGCAAGCACTATCCGCGTTGGCTTGAATGATGTCATTTCAGACTTTGCCGCGCGCGTAAATGTGATTAGAGCGCTGATCTGAGGTCAGTTAGTGCGGTTTGCTTTTTCATGGTGAAGATCTAAATAATAGGAGAGGAAACTGGTCCACGCGTATAAAGTGAACTAGAGACTAAATGGACATTTTATTACAGAATATATAACGTTAGGCCTGTTACGAGTTATAACGTACTAGCCTACGATTTACTCTAAATCCCCGTCTAGTCATTTTGGACCTGTCTTCAAAGAATGGGTAACGAAGGCCTAACGTTACTCTAAATAACAAATCGCTTTGGGTATTGGTACCAGTAAACAGAAACAAGAACTGTTTAAAAAGTGTTGATTATCTTTAGAGGTCACATGTTGACCCCCTATTTATAGTAAGCCTAGACCTAAAATGTTATTTTATGCAGATTTTAATCTTTTGTTTTGTTTTAATGGATCGATTCATTTTACCCTTTGTAATTGCAACTCTAGATAAGTAGGCTGTATATCTTAAATGCACTTAAATATCATGTAACAAATTGAATAATACGTAAATCCCTACTGCGCTTTTTAACCAAATAAAACACATTTTTCTCAAGAACTGAGTTTTAATCGTTAGTGCAGATTAAGGTTTTTTTTTTGTTCTTTTTTTTTTTTTTTGCGAGAAAGGTTCTTTATCGATAAAGTTCAGTGACGACATCTGCCGGTGGAACAATCACATGACAAGACAACGTGAGACCTATTTTTCCAACAGAGAATGAAGATTAATCTCACCTCCTTCGCTTTTAAACTTTGGTATGTAAAAAAAACATTCGAAAATAATTCATATAATGTAAAAGTAGTAAATGAAAAAGTAACTTATGGACAAAGAAATGCAGTCATAAAAGATTTTTTTTTTTATCATGTTATTTTTTTTCTCTATAAGTGTCTCAAGACAAAAGTGCCATTAGCAGATAGCTACTTAAACACACAAGATGAGCATCACACCATTAAATAAATGATCAAACTATGACCTTAAACAGGTATATAAACATACCGGTACAAAGAAGAAACTAGTAAACTAAAACTACAATAGGCAAACATGGAAAGAATAGAAAATAAAGAACACACCTAATGTATGTGTGCTTATAGCTGAGATAATGAAGGTCCACATCATTCAGGCCCAAAATGAAGTGTTGGGGTGAAGGGATGACAGCTGAGGCACTGCCACAATTACATCTAGAGGCGATTCCCTCAGGCTGCTCCATATGGCCCTGCAAACTGAAACTGTGCTTCACTGGCAAGAGCGGAGGGGTAAGACTGGGGTCTCCTGGGAGAATTAGCATGCCAAAACCCTGACTCATAGAGGCCTGTAACTTGATCTTCTTCCTTTTATTCTTTAGCCATTAACACCCTGCTGTCAAGAAAAAGTTATTTTACTGACTTGAGAGTCAAAGCACCAAACCCTCTGTAAACATCACATTTGAATTAATTATTGTATGCCTTTTGGTTTGTGTTTTTGTCATTTTTATTAGGTGTTATTGTCTATATAGTTAATAACCATGATAACTAACTGCAGTGAAACTTAAACTCAAGATTCATCTTTTTTTATCTAGCTTTCATAAGCCTTCCACTTGAAGTTGTGCAGCAAAAATGACTTATTATTTTGAAATGTTATTCCTGTCATTCTGTCTCTCGTCAATGTTCGCATCCTCAGGTTCACAGGCTTTGAGATCTGGCCATTACTCCTGATGCACCATCATTCTTCAGACACTAGAGGCTGCTGTCTTCTTTCCCCCCCAAAAAGAAAGCTGCATCACGAGCAAACATTTTTGTTGTTGTTTCATTGACATGAGACTTATGATTAATCACAGATATGTAATGCTTGCCAAACATTCTATAGGGCATGAAGCTCACAGATCAAAAACCTTTCAGCGTTTCACAGAGTCTGTGGGAACTCTGTAACCTTGAACACTCTGCCTGGAATAGTTTTTAGACATGAATGTAGATAATTGAAACTGTCAAGAAACAAAACAAAACATTTACACTTTTCACTTGACACCACAAGCTCATATTTTTAGTATCTGACAGTAAAATCCTGTGTTAGATTGTTGAATTTCTAATCTTGACAAAAAATGCAAGCTGTACTGTAAAACACGCAGAACTACAGAGGGGAAACTGGTTTCTCACGACCATGTTTCATAGCATTCCATGTGTCTACAGTGATGAAAGGCCGGCGCTGGTTCATTCCTCCCCTCAGTGGGATTTAATCATGAGCCTGGGATAAGAAAAAAAAACTGTATAGAAAATATATAGAATTGGCTTGTCTACATAAGGATTGATTATTATTCTCGCAGACCGTCCTTTGTTGTACACCTGTGAGCAGGTCTAATTCATAATTTTGTATTTTTCTGTTTTTTTTGCAATACAGTTAGGTCTACATAATTCATTGCTCTTCAAAATGAAGATTCTAAATTTATTGTAATGTTAAAAATCACAAAAATTACTGTAACTGTGATGTCTGTCTCAAATTGAATGGTCTTTTCAAACACATTCAATATGCTTGGTTGGAGGGCACATACGATAGGGTCATAGAGAACTATCATTTAGAATAGATCGCTTGTTGAATCTAATCTAAAGCTTATTATAAAAGATGAAGAAGAAAAGTTCATGTTTGTATGTATTCAGCATTTTATTTACATATAGGGTACACATGAACGGGCCTAGTAGAATTTCATTGCACCTCTGCCTTTACTATTAACACCAAGCAGCCAAATTGCACAAGAGTGCCATGTATTAGACTGCTTAAAGTGGAATGTATAATTAGGAATGACCTCATGGCTCTCTTACACTTTTCTTGACTTCTCTGCCTTGTGACACAAATGTCAATCAGAAAACAATATTCTGGTGGTTTACAGACACGCAGAGTATTTGACTCATTCTGAGTCATCAAGATAGGAACAACTGAAATGCCTTGCTGTTTAAGCAACATTAAGTTTTTCTTCCTTTTACAGAATAACTGCTTAGGACAGGATCAGTCTGTGGACGTCTGAATTCGAAGGCCCTGGTTACAATTCACTTCATTCTCCTCTCCTTCAGCCATGGGGGTGGAGAATTGCTGTAACCCCCATCTTTACACACACATACACAGAGTGAGAAAAATGCATGCTAAAACCAATCAAGCAGGTGGAAAAAAGGCAGCAACTTCAAGTCAAAGGAATACGGTTGCTATAGTGATCACTTCAAAAAGTGAAAGAAAAGGGGGCATTATTCCCAAAACCCATTATAAAGCCCATCTAATCTTGCTAAAATATGCACCCAACGTGAGGGGGAAGGGAAGGGAGGAGGAGGAGAGGGAGGGTATATGGATAGTGGGCAGGAGAGGCTGTGATAACGACAGATGTCTCACAAACCGGGGGTTTAACAGGAGGGGTGAAAGAAGAAAAAACGCCCAGTCGCATATTGGACCTCAGGGAGAGAGTAGGACTGGCTCTGACTGAATCACATTCACTACTACAGGAGAAAAGAAAGTACATTCAACGCGCTCTTTCACGCGGATTTCAACAGAAACTGAGAGACAGGTTAGTAAAATGTTAGTCTCGATTTTATAGTCTCTATAAATAACGGTAAAATCACTTATAAAACAAAGCGTTTTATTGGTGCAGGAGATAGTATTTGAACAATGCAGACTGCACGAGCCGTTCTTTGTTCTCGTTATTCTGATTTGTCACTTATGAAAACTAAAAATGCCCAAGAGGCTACCATATTTAGATTATTAAGTATCCCAAGTTATAGCTACGTGATTTTTTTCTTTTTTCCCTAAAATATCTGAATGTCACTTTACAAATGTCACATTTGAATATTTCTAAATTATCATGGGGATGTGTGACTGGTTTTCTAAATGTATACAGAGAGATCAAAATACGAGTTAAAGTAAATATAAGTAATCTTTTATTTTATTTATCTTTAAATGGACCTGTGGGTTACAGGTAGCTCTTACCCAGTTTAACCCCTTGTATTTCGATTTCCCTTGTGTTTCGTCTTGCTAAATGGAAAGCAGTGTTTTAAGGAAATAGCGTTAATTTGCACTAATAATACATTCTTATTCAGACGTAAGGAGGGGGGGGGGGGGGGGGGGGGGGGGGGGGGGGGTGCTAGCGTGTCTTAAAAATATAGGGTAAATCAAATATATATTTTCCTTTTTCGTGTTATGCTTTTCATTTTTAGGACTGATCACACATTGATGATTGATTGTTATAACCCGCAGCAATTGGATAGGCTTAATTTGACTCAGTGTAGGCTACTATTTCACCACGACTTCAAGGACATAACTTTCATACCGTCATTAAGGAGATTTATTTACATCATATAAATGAGTAACTTCATCAAGCTAGATTTGCAGGAATATGCTAATGGAGGCTGTGTGAGAGGCTCTAATAAAAACTGTCTTCAGTGAGCGCTGACTAGGCACTACAGCACATCTCAGCAGCTGGACTCATTTGCAGGTTGGACTGCATGGGGCATGACTGCGTATCCGGTCTTTGTTTGCCCCAGTGCAGTACTACGGACAGCTCCTATTGTAACCCCACCATGCTGCAGTTTAAGTGATATTTAGTCAACTGAGTTGTTGCAATAACTGCAGATTTTTAAAAGGTTGCAATTGGTACCATAATCAGTTGCAAGAAAAAAAAACATTTTTAATCTACCTCACACTTTCATAATTCCACATATATTTAAAACCAGTTCATAACTAGGTCTGTCAATTTAACAAGTTAATTTAATTAATTAGCAATGGAAAAATAACGCTTTTAAATGATTTAACGCACCCGCCCCGCCCCAGACCTAAGTCTTGAATTTCATACAGTTGATTGGTGATGAACATGATGTAGGCCAGTGTAGCCTAAAGCATGCAGTTAGAATGCCCCTAAAAATCAAGATCTCTGGGCAAAATATTACAATGTTATTATAAATCATATGAGTTTTTGTCTCATATGTATATCATATGATATACATGATAGAAATAGGCAAGCAATATCAAACGAGTGCTGTTCTTGTCCCGAATAGCACAAGTGGAAGTGTGACATTGATTTTATACAACAGTTCAATAAATAAGAAGTCAATATTGTGTTATATTTTATAGAGACAATATTGTCTGTTTTTTGCTCAATTTTGCTTACGAAAATATTACCTATAAAGCCAAAGCATAACTGTTGTGCTTCTCCGAGCAACACACAGCAGTGTTTCGTTACTAAATTAATCAACGTTTTGAGCGAATCAATCGGGTGAACTAAGGCCCATTTATAATAGGTGTGTATGACTTGAAGCGGCGCTGCACAGACTGATCGGTGTATGACATAGCCTACAGCGAGAGCGTTTCAAAAGCACACCGCTTAAGTCAACACACCTATTTACTTAATTCTTGAATAAATCAAGCCATTTGAAGGAATCAAATAAATGAATGACTCAATAACTTAGTCATTTAGACATTTACCGCCACCTGGAAGTTTTAGTTTGTTATTAAGAGCATAATTTCAATAAAAATAATAATAATATAATTTCATATTTTGGGAATAGTTTGCCTAAAAAAAATGAAAGAATCTGTTTATTTACATTTAATCAGCATCATGTCGTTTCAAGCCCGTATTACTTTCTTTCTTTTGCAGAACATAAAAGATATTTTGAACAATGTTGGTAACCAAATAGTTTTGGTCTGTAATATATATATATATACATACATATGTGTGTGTGTGTGTGTGTGTCATAAATTCCTAGTTGAATCAATACAAATATATATGTTTTTGTAGTATATTTAATGCTTTTCTAATTTAACACAAAAATGACTTTAAAACATCTTTTGGGATACATTTCTCAGCCAAATCTGATGTGTGATTAATTTGCGATTGATTCGATGAATTAATCTGCACATCATGAAATTAATTAGATTAAAAAATCTAATTGCTTGACAGCCCTAATTTAAACATATCAACCATCTACAATTTAATTATATTACTTGCCCGTTACAATAAAACAATATTGCTGTATGATGAAAGCTTTCATTGGATTTTCAAAAGAACAAATTAAGTAGCATCAGTTGCACTGACAAATGTGGCCTATAATGTGATCTATAATCAGCCTTTTCCCTGAATCTTATCTTTTCATCTCCCCAAACCAAGCAGCAATAGCTATTTTTTAGTATATACTAACCAAACCAGACATGAAACATAAGAGAAGTGAATGACTTTTAGATGATAATTTTATTTGAAATGATATTGGTTTTTATTTAATGTCGTAAAACTGTATACAAACTGATAGAATTAAAATTATAATTAAGATATAATAAAATACACTGACCTGTTGGTTTTGAACTTAGCAATAGGTCAGGCGATGATTGGGACATTAAGAGTGCTATATTTCAAGGATTCAGACATTAAAAGTGCCTTATTTCTATTCCAGATCCTTCTACCCCATTATATACAATAATCACATGCTGCCGTAACACTGCAAGACTGGGTATTTGAATAATATTAAGTGATTAGTATTCAATAATCAATAATAATATTAAATATTCAATTATATTATTGAACTAAGTGATATTCCCATCCAGTCACTGTTTGTCCGCTACATTCTCCTCCTCCTTAACAGAGCTGGACTGCATTCAAAGTCCTTGGCAGAGGTTCCATTTGCTTGAAATGAATGAGTGAGGGATTTTTAAATGAAGAAATGGGCTGGGTCATGTTGGCAGTTTTACATTTTACAATTTCATATCCATAATGAGCTTCTAAGAAGGTTGGTTATTTGCCCGGTGGAGTTTTAGACCAAATGTATTCACTGAATGAATGCAATGGATATTGCTTTGGATAAAAGTATCTGCCAAATACATGTGCATATATTGAAACGCAGTAATGTGCATAGCTTACATACGATGTTCTTCTGCTCCCACAGGACATCATGGGAGGCAAGTTAAGCAAACGGAAGAAGGGATACGATGTCAGTGACCCTAAAGAGAAGAAAGAGGAGAGTGCTGTGGCAGCAGTTGAACCATCTGAGAAGGCAGAGAGCCCTGTGACTGAGGTGGAGGCTGCACCACATGAGGCAACAGCAGTGAGTGCAGCAGCACCAGTGCTGGAGTCTGAAGCACCAGCTGAGAAAACCACATCTCCTTCAACAGCACAAGCAGAGGAGAAGAAGGATGATGCAGCACCAGAAAAACCAGTGGCTACAACAGAGGCATCTACTGCTGCACCTAAGGAACCAGCAAGTGCTCCAGAGGAACCGGCAGCTGTAAAGCCAGCAGCTGTGTCAGAGTCAGAGTCACAAGCTACAGAGGTACCAGCCTCTGCATTAGCAGCGACAGCAGTAGAGGCAACAGCTGCTATACAAAAGACACCGACAGCAGAGACACCATCAGCTGCACCAGAGGCATTTGCAGCTGAGAAGACATTAGCTGCACCTGAGGAACCAGCAGCTAAGGAACCGACAGCTGCACCAGAGGCATCAGCAGCTGAGAAGACATTAGCTGCACCTGAGGAACCAGCAGCTAAGGAACCGACAGCTGCACCAGAGGCATCAGCAGCTGAGAAGACATTAGCTGCACCTGAGGAACCAGCAGCTAAGGAACCAACAGCTGCACCAGAGGCATCAGCAGCTGAGAAGACATTAGCTGCTCCTGAGGAACCAGCAGCTAAGGAACCAACAGCTGCACCAGAGGCATCAGCAGCTGAGAAGACATTAGCTGCACCTGAGGAACCAGCAGCTAAGGAACCGACAGCTGCAACAGAGCAACCAGTGACAAAAGAACCTGCAGCTGCACCTGAGGAACCAACAACCGCACCAGCAGCAGAGGAATCTGCAGCTACACTCCAGGAACCGACTGCTGCACCAGAGCAACCAGTGACAGAGAAACCTGTGACTGCAACAGAAGAACCAGTGAAGACACCAGTGAAAGAAGAACCTCCAACAACACATGAAGAACTTGAGAATGTGCCAGAGGCACAAGTGGTAGAGGAACCGATAACACTACTTGAGAAACCAACAGTTGTGGCCGAGCCACATGGAGCTGCACCTGAGGAACATGCAACTGTCCCCAAAGCTGAGGAATCTGCAGCTGCACCTGAGGATCCTGCCCCTGTGCCAGAGGAGCCTGTATCATCACCTCAACTTGCAGCTTCGCCAGTAGAACCTATCACAGAGGAGGCAGTAGAGAAGGTGGTTGAGGAGGTTGAAAATGTCAGTGAAACCATAGAGGTCACACCAGAACAAGAGGCAGTCACTGAGGCAGTAGCTCCAGAGTCAGTCGCCGAGTCTATCCCAGTGCCTGAATCTGTTTCCGAGGCATTGAGTGTGGCAGAGGTCGAGAAGGCTGTGCCTTCCCCGGAAGAAACCCCAACAGTCACAGAGCCTGAATCTGAAACTGCTGCACTTCCTGAGGTCACACTAACAGAAACAGATCCCGAGCCACCCGCAGAATCAACACAACCCGAACCTACGACAGAGCAAAAGATTGCAGAGGAGTCTATTCCCACAATTGTCATCTTGGAATCAACCTCGACCAATGAGCTCTGCCTTGAGGAAACTGCCCCGACTGTCATAGAAGAGAAGCTGAATAATGGAGATTGTGAGAGCTCTGGCTCAGCAGAGGAATCTGTGTCAGCTCCCCCTGAGGTAAATGGGGAGTGTCATGAGCAGGCACCAGACATAGGCTCTTTGGATGTCCTTGGGTCCCCGGTTGAGGCATGTGTAAATGGTGTGAAGGACAAAGAACCCCCTCAAGTGCTGAGTGACTGTGAAATGAAAAAGGACTTGAGTTTGGATGCTGACTTTCAGGTTCCAGCTATGATTGGCGACATGGTAGAGGTGCCACAGTGAGTCGATTTAATCTGAGAAACAAACCTTAAATGTGAATCCCATATTGATGCAAACAAACAAATGAAACAATCGTCTGACAACACAGGCTTTCTGAAAATAAATGTGAAAAATGCCTGTTGTGTTCTCTCAGGCAAAGGAATTTCTGGTTAACCAAAAATAAATACAACCACCCAAGAGCTAAGTGTGAGAAACAAAATAAGAATGAAACAGTGAGGGTGAAAGCCTAAAAGGAAATGGGAGGGAGGGAGAGAGAGAGAGAAAGAGAGAGAGAGAGAGAGAGAGAGAGAGAGAGAGAGAGAGAGAGAGAGAGAGAGAGAGAGAGAGAGAGAGAGAGAGAGAGAGAGAGAGAGAGGATGGTCTTTGAAGTCCTTGTGGCCGGTGTCCTGCTGTCATTGCAGAGGGTGAGCTTGCAGGCCTGGCTGAATATGTAAACCAGAGAGATGATGATTACATATGAACAGAAAATAAAATAAAAAAACATGATGGCAGAACAGAAATGCACGACAGTAACAATGGTAAAAATGATTTGAATGAACAGAATCATCTTTTGTGTTTGAGCCTGATGCATAATAAAATGGTTCATTGGATTAGCATTTAATAGTATATAATCCAATTTAGACCACATTTCTGTCACCATGTAATATGGAGATTTGAGGATGGAGCATTTTGAAATTTTCATGTTGGGAGAATCAGTGGGTAATGTTCATTTTAACTTAATGGCTTGGCTTAGAAAATAAAACACTCTGTTATACCTTAAAAAAACTGTTTTTCTTTTTTGCACTTTTGTGAATGTTGTGCTGAATGGGTGGAACCTGTTTTTCAATATAAAAATAGTATTTCAATTGCTATTTGCAATTGTATGATGCAATCTAATGCATAGAGCAAACACATTTTGTTTCAATAGCATGTGTTCAGCATGTGCAGCGTTGACTTGATACAAAAGTGGTGTTCTGTAGAGAGCTGCAACAGTTACATTCAAGGCCGTTTTTCCGCCATTTTGTGTGATAGTAGAGATCTGACTGGCAAGTCACCATTTCAACAATGTCCCAAGAGTCATTGACTTTGTAAATTTGTTCTGTGGGGCTGGGCCTCTGGCACGTGTTGTTTTGAGTAACATGGAACATGTCCATGAAAGCAAATGTCTGTTCAGAGGCTTAACTCAGCAATCAGGCTGTGGTAGAACAGGGAAATTGATTTTTATTCTTCACAGGAGGAAATGGGTTTCAGGATAATAGGAGGGTGATGCCGCACAATGCAGAAGACTTCAGTGGGGGGAACAGGACTGGGAAAGGTCTCTTCTTGATAGGAGGAGCTCTGACACATTGTAGAAAGGGAGAGAGTGGCCATGACAGACAAGATAATACCTTAAGGCCGTGTGTCCACCAAAGCGTTTTTAGCCAGCTGAAAACGCTAGACGCTCTGCTGAAAACGCCTAGCTTTGGGTGCTTGAGAGCGTTTTGGCAGCGCAGCGGTTTTTTCCGTTGAGACGTTTCGTTGCTATGATACAGAATATCCGCAGCACAGTTTACTTGTAACTGATTTTGCAGATAATTTGTTTCATACTAAAATTTGATTTTTCATCCATTTTGTTCGGTTAGCTCTGCTGGTTGATGTCGTTGTACAGAAAGAATGTTGTTACAGTTGGTCGGTGTGGTGTTAGTCCTGCCCCTCCTCCACTGTGATTGGACGGCTGGGTAAAAAGTGACAGTGATGAGCGCTGCGTTTTACCCAAAGTTGAAAATTCTTCAACTCTCGGCGACCAGTAAAAACGCCGAGCTCTCAGCGCTTCAGCGTGAAATAACCGCTCAGCACCTCGTTACGCACATGGCGTTCTAAAAACGCGGCGCTCCCATTGAAAACAATTTAAAAAAACATACGGCAGGCGCGTGGAAAAACGCTTTGGTGGACACACGGCCTTAAAGACATTTTTACATGTACACATACACACAAATAATGGCCTCTACATAGAAAGGAAAACACATGGACAAATGAACAACATGGAATATGAAGAGCTCAAAAAACAAGAACTGTAAACATGCTACTCTCACCTATCTAAAAGAAAAGAGGGCATTTTGCACATAAAAAGTGCTAATGCACAGGACTGATTACAGTGTATGTTTGTACCACTGTGTGTGTGTCTGTGGGACGCATGAGAAAGGCTTTGCGAGAGAAGATGCTGGAAAGTGCCCTCCGCAGGCACTATAATGAGGTCCTCCACATACCAAGCACGAATTCTCAGATTTCTTTTTAAAAAAAAGAGGAAAAAACACACAGGCATACAGATTTATGAAAGGAATGTTCTCTAAAGCTGAGGGGGGTGGGATGGGTGAATGAACTCACTGGCTTCAGTGTTTTTTTAGAGTCACTGAAAAACTTATTCTCTTTACCATTTGTGAAATGAGAATGGATAGTATTATGTAGAAAAAAACGCTATTTAAACAAATATTGTGCAGCTGCATTGCCCATTTAAAGGGGTCGTTCACCCAAAAATGGAAATCTGTCATGATTTACTCAATCTCTTGTCAATCCAAACCTGTATAACTTACTTTATATATATAACATATAGATATTTTGAAGAAAGTTCATTAAACACATTTTTCCAAATATATTACTTATTATTTTTTAAATGCTATAATATCTTGCACTATAAGTTCTTAGGGTTTTTTACACAAACCGCTGTTTGTCATCAAAAATAAACTCTGGTTTGCAGATTTAAGGGGAGAGGTCCAGTGTGAGGAATTTTCTGTACAAGATAACCTGTTTCCTCATCCCATCTTACTGTGCTTGGGGAGCAAGGTTCCTTCCTTCCTTCAACTTTCTCTCTCGCTACCTTCCTCCCTTATTCCCCCTCTCTTTTTCTTAGCTTTCATGCACAAGAGATGAGAGGCCCTGCTTGCATCTTGATTTAAAGGCTCTCTACACAGTGCATAGTTGTGCAGCCACAGCTGCAGTGCTTGGATACACCAGCACTATGTGTTCTATACTGGAGCCTTGGCACAAAACTCAACGTGTTTTCCTGTTCCTGAAACATTAGGACATTTGATCTTTCACTTCCCTGCCTCCCCATTATATAAAATCCCCTTCATTGGTATAAATCAATGCCAAATCTGGCACATGTATTAAAAGTATTATGTTATTTAAAGCTGCAGTCCGCAGTTTTTCCTCTTTGTCGCCATCTCTGTTTCGAAATCTGCAATTGCAATTATTCACGGAATTATCAATTTTACGCGTGTTGTGCCTCGACATGGCACAGCGTGGATGAATCCAATGTTTGAGGAGATTCTTAAGAGTGTGCGGCTGTCAGTCACCACGCCGGTGTGGATACTGGCATTCAGAATCACAGGTTATTCTTTTTGAAAGTATGACCAACATAATAATTTTCACCGGAAAATGTCATCTGAACAAGTAACATCCACTTTTGTTCTGGTTCTGACCAACTAAGGGAAAAAAATCATTGCAGTAAATCACGCTGATTAAATCTAACAATCGCTTATCATATTCATATCACGTAAAACCGTGCAAATTATACTTTGTTCTCAAATTGTTAATGTTCTACATCAGCATTGCGTGACTACATTTAATGCCCTTCTGATATGTATCCTTGTTTTTGCATGGGTCCGGTTGCAGTCTTTTTTTTTCTGTAGCCACTCCGAAGTCTTTTGCAGTTTACAACGGGTGAATCTCTAGTTGTCACTGGTGATTGTCGTTTGAACCTTTCTGGATCCGCCATCAAACTGATAAGTTTTATTATATCAAGTGCTGTGAGAAAAGCCTAAATCTCCACCTCCAACATCCTCACACACAATATACCCTACTAGCCGAGACTCTTCTTTATGTGTACAGATGTGACGTAATGACTAAAAGACATGCTCGAATCTCCCGCGGAAATCCACCAATACCACTGGAATTAAAAACATTATTACAAGCTTACCTTTTTGAATCGAGCTAAGGCAAGCAGATAGTTTTGAACATTGGCTGGTTATGTACTTGCTCAAAAAACTATTTTGGATAATTTTTCATCCAAAAAAGCTACGGACTGCAGCTTTAAAGATATTTAAAGTTGCCATGAAATGGATATTCACTTTATCTATTTTCTAAATGCATCCTATTGATCTTATTGTTAATGATTCAGCCATGCATGTTTCTTTTTTTTTATCTTGTAATTTTTATTACATTTATTTATTTGTTAATTACATAACTCGATCTTCTGACTCTCTGGTGATGTATGCAAGACTTTCCCAATCATTTAGTCCAATTGCTTAAACGCTGCCCCTTTCAATCAACTGCAACTCAAATTATGATCTGCCTCCATCCAAATAAAAATTTAATGGACCAAAGTCAACAACCAAAGTAGTACTACCTGCCCTACATTTTTTTGGGGGGAGGGGGGGTTAAAAAAATTGGAACACACGCAAATAGACAAAGTGGGAGAATTTCAGCATTTCACCAAATGTGCTAAAAATGTCGTTGTGTGATAGTTTGATGTTATTGTGTTCTGGAGTATTTCAGAGAAAATAATATACTAATACCAAATATTTACTTTCATTTCTTTCTTTCATATTTACTTTTAATTGTTCGATTTTTGCAACGTTATGGTGGAAATGCCTATAGATGTCTTGATTTGAATGGCGATAAAGTGGTGAAAGGGAGAGAAAAAAAGAGAGATAGAGAGAGAAAGAGAGAGAGAGAGAAATGTGAACAAAAATCAGTGCCCTGACATTACACAAAGAAAGTGTGGTTTCTTTCGAAATCCATATCACATGACTACAAGAATACCTTTTGACTGTGGTCCAGTCACATCAGTATTGCAGCAGTAGATGCAGGAGAAAAAGAAAAACCAAAGTGTTAAAAAATGCTACAAAAACTCCAAGGGGGATTCCCATTGTTTTTACTACTCTCTTATACACTCGCTCCCTTTGTGATTCATGGCCTGGCAATGCTCTGCCCATCTGTGCAGCTGCTCTGCACAGATTATATGCGGGTCTGCAGAAGGCTTTCAACGTGAGCTCAGTCATACTTACAACCAGTATTGATCCACGAGTTAGCGTAATGGCCACCGAGAGGGCTGGGTCTGCCTCTTTACCCTTTCCCTTGTATGGCTCTCTCTCCCTCCGCCTGCCTATATAGATTGCACAGTTCCCCGGCCCGGCCTGTTGTCTATTCAAGCTCTGCAGCACACTTTTGTAACAGACCCAGCCAAGTGCACATTTGAGAGGTGAGGAACGGGAAGACAGTGTGAGAGTGGAGGTTGTGTGTATGTGTGTGTGTATGTGTGTGAGCTGGTGACAGCCCCAGCATGGAGCCTCAATGGGGGAAGATGTGTCTTTGTCATGCCGCCCAACCCCCTTCTTCTCTTCCCTCTACCCTCAGCCATTAGGAGTATTTTATACCCTAACACTCAATCATTCTAGACCATTAAACAGAGGAAGGAGGAACCAGAAGCCACATGCTAAGCAGAGCTCATTTTTCCCTGAACAGCGCAACAATCCAGCCAAACTGATTATGTTTGATGTTACACTCCTCTTTCCAGTCATTATATATTGGAAGATCACTACATTTGCCAGTTGCTATAAAGTTAAATGACATTTTTATGTGTAGATATGCAAATACACACATGGAGTGTTTCTAGCCTTTTGTCCGTATTAGGGCACAGACCCAATGCGCAAATTTGCCTAGTTCTGATAATAAACTGCAGAGAGAAAACACATGTTACAATATTGCTGCATTCTCATATAGGAAAATGATTCTCAGACTGGTATGGTAATCATACCTTCAGACAAGGATTTATCAGTAATATTTTACCTAGGCACAGCAGTATTTAAAAGGTCTAGCGATGCCCCTCACTCAAACTGTATCCTGCAATGTTAAAATCAGCACCTTGAACACGATTGGATGACCCAGCATGCTCGTTCCCTTACACAGCCAGGTGAGCAGTGGCACTGGGTATGTACGCATGTGTGTGTGTATGTTTAAGATTAAATATTAAAACTATGTTGAGCTCAGTCACCTTGAGAAAGCTCTCAGTAATGTAGGCAGGTTAGAAACAGAGAGCCATTGAAATCTCACATTCCTGCCCTTCCATGCAGAAAACAGTCTACTGGTTACAATGTATTCGAAACCTACAGTACAGTCATTTTGTAATCAGAGGGAAGTATCAGTGCTCTCTCATCAGAACTACTTCTTCAAGTAAAACAAAACAACCACATCCACATGCTGGCTAGTCAAATGTACATCCTAATAAACTGGGTTGTCAATGGCCGTTTACTGGTATTAAGATGCATTTTGGTCGATTGGATCGCAAGTGGACGACGCTAAATACAAGTGTAAACGTGGTCTAAAACATTTTGAGCTCCTCCACTCTCGACTACTTCCAGAGGTAGTTGAAAACGCATTTCACCGGATTGCTTTTGTAGTGTCGTGGTCAAAATGTGTTCGAACAGCCACAAAAGACTGCTTGCTCTCCGCCTACTGACCTAGCTAGCGCGTAAACATTATGGGAAGTGTGCTAGCCGGACAGGATTCTAACTTTGCCGGGTGGAGACCCAAGTTTGGTTTGAAGACAAAAAACATACCAAGCACAATGTTCTTGCAGCGTTCCTGATTTCTAAATGAAAGCTGCTTCTCTCTCTATGTTTTTCTGTTTTCTCCGAGGCGCATATGTAAATTGCACAAGCTTATTGTGTCCATTGGATCGAAAGATCTGAAAGATCACACACATTTACACACCCATAGACAATGGCGCCACCAGGGGGTGGCCAGGCCACCCCTGGCCGACTCCTGGCCACCCTACTGGCCACCCCAATGGCCAGTACAAATTTTAGTAGCATCAGTTATGCATTTTATAAATAAGCCAAAAATATTCTTTAGTAAAAGAAGACGGGGAATTATGTGTCGTGACGTGCTTTATAAGTGCCAAACGGTTACAGTATACTGTTTCAGCAGCTTTTTGATGTGTCTTTGCCACGTTTTGACAAGCAGGGATACAAACAGCGCGCTTTTCGGCGCCTCACGATTTTTTCACTTCAGTTTGGGTGACAAAGTCATCTGAAGTCATTCCATAGCTTAATGTGAGGGACAGAAGTCTAACATCATATACGGAAACTCGTTTTCCCTCCTCTGCGGCTGTCAATCATTCTCCATTCATATTCAAACAGCGCGCGCGCCTCTTGGATGCACGGTAAAACTCTCTCCAATATGATACATTCACATTATAATGCATTATCTGTAGATAAAAGGCTGTAGACTTGCATAAAATTACTTTATTTTGTTGGAGTTAGTTGCTGTTTTTAAACGACTCACTACCGTGTGCTTGCTAGATCACACACATCACAAGGACTATGAATCGGCATCAAACGCACAATAACTGGAATTCAAAACTATGAAACAAAGGAACAAATCGCACTAGGATTTGTGCGCTCGACATTTCTTCGCTTTGTGACGTGAACTTTTAAATGCGCACTTATGCAGTGCAGCGCTGCACACTGTGACTCCATGTTGCTTTGAGCACATCATTCTGCACCCGCGAATCCCGCGATGCGCATACACGCTGTGTGCGCTCTGTTTTTCATGTTATCATGGGTTTGCGCACTGAAATATTATTAAAAGCCAATTATTTGGTTATACCTAGCCTGCTCAATACATTTAAAATAAGCATAATTTAATTGCATATTATTTCTTTGTAGTGTAGGCTATATGCACTTCTGAATTCTTGACATTCATATATAAATATAAAATTGTGAAATGTATGATTGCCTGATTGAATTTTATAAGAGAACTAATAGTAATTTGTTTTATTAACATATTTAGATTTGATAAAATTACTGTGCAGATTTTTTTCAAGAATTGCTTTTTGCTGCTGATTTATACACTCATTAAGTTTATTCAAAATTCATAATACATTTATGAAATATTTAAAGGTCTTAACTGTAATCTTACACTGCAAAATAATAACTTAAAAAGGATTAAATTCATCACAATTATGTAAGTATCTGGAAATTTGTCGCGGGGCGAGGGTCCTTATATTTATCATATCTATATAATATATATCATTATATATAATATAATATATATTAGTAGGGCCCTACTAATATCATTAGTAACATTAAATATAACACAATAAACCAAAGTATATCAGGAGTTTCCTTAAGTCTTTCTGATATTTTTCTACAGGCCGGTTTACTACAACAGTAGAATACAATTCTGAAATTATGGTTTATAGTTTTGGTGTGCCACCCCAAGATTTTAAGTGTCCCCATCTGGCCACCCCTATGAACAATTTCTGGAGGCGCCACTGCCCATAGACCCTCCCCTCAAAGAAATCAGGACAGAGGTGTTTGAAAATGGACAAAAGAGACAGATTAAAATACAAACAGGTATAAACAGGTATGTGTCTTCCTTGTCTACTTGTGATCCGATCGACCAAAACACATCTTAATACCAGGTGTAAACAGGGCCAGTGATTAGATTGTTCCAGACAAACTAAATTTATCACACAATGAAAACGTCTCGGTTACGTATGTAACCCTCGTTCCCTGAGTACAGGGAACGGAGACGTGTCGTCGGGGGAGTTCCCTGACGAATTGGGATCACGCTAGGGAGCCAATTGCCTTCGAGAGAATTAAAACGAGCCAATGGAATTGGCATGCAAAATTTGCATTCCGCAGCCCGCCTACCAGCACGGGTATAAAGGGCGGAAGTAAATATTGCGCAATGCTTTTCGCTGAGGAGCCGAACAGTGTCCAGTCCTCCGCGAAGGTACAGCAACATGGCGAAGGGACGACACGTCTCCGTTCCCTGTACTCAGGGAACGAGGGTTACATACGTAACCGAGACGTTCCCTTTCGTTTCCCTTTCCCAACCCGTAAACAGGGGAAGGGAACGCTGCGGAAGCCAGATGCCTGAAGAAGGCCTGGAATACACATATGTACTAGCCCAGGGGGATAGTGAAACATATGGCAGTCCCTGAGGTAGTCCCCTCCAAGGGGAGTGGGAGCGTACTCAACAGGGACGACAGAACGAGTCTGTCAAGGGGAAGACACGGCTGGACTGCACGTGGCATAATGGGTCACCGAAGAGACCACTGGACATAACACCCAGTCTACACAACAACTCCCCTAGAGGTAGTAGACCTGGCGCCGGCGGTCCGCCACGCCTGGCACCGAAGGGGTGATGGAGGAACTCACGAGGCTAACCAACGTAGGGCGCCAACGGAGCGAAAGACGCACGTATCCGGCTGAGGCACGGAGTGGCGTAGCAAGCCGACACAACCTAATCCCTCGCACCACTGGCCGTAGCGAGTACTCGGGAGGAAATAGGTTCCACACGTAGGCTATAGAATCTAGCGAACGTGTTCGGTGTCGCCCAGCCCGCAGCTCTACAAATGTCTGTCAGCGAGGCCCCTTGAGCCAACGCCCAGGAGGCGGCAACACCTCTTGTAGAGTGAGCACGCAACCTGGGAGGACAAGGCTCACCCGAAGCTTCATACGCTTGGGTGATAGCATCCACTAACCAGTGAGCTAACCTCTGCTTGGAGACGGCCTTCCCTGGCCTCCGTAACAGACAAAGAGCTGATCTGAGGTCCTGAAGCTTTGCGTTCTGTCAGTGTAAACCCGCAGGGCGCGGACTGGACAGAGAAAAGCTAGGGCTGGGTCTGCCTCCTCCTGGGGCAGCGCTTGCAGGTTCACTACCTGATCCACGAAGGGAGTGGTAGGAACCTTGGGCACATATCCGGGCCGGGGTCTCAATATCACGCGAGAAAGGCCCGGCCCGAACTCTAGGCACGATTCGTCGACCGAAAAAGCTTGCAGATCCTCGACCCTCTTAAAAGAGGCCAATGCCAACAGGAGCACTGTCTTAATGGACAGGATATTCAGCTCGACTGTCAGCAAAGGCTCAAAGGGAGGACCTTGAAGAGCTCTCAGTACCAGAGCTAGGTCCCAAGAGGGTACAGAGTGCAAAACACGAGGTGGATTTAACCTCCTAGCACCCTTGAGGAATCTGATGATCATATCGTGCTTCCCCACGGACTTACCTTCTACTACATCGTGATGTGCGGCTATTGCGGCAACATACACTTTGAGGGTGGAGGGAGACAGCCTTCGCTCCAACCCATCTTGTAGGAAGGAAAGCACGACTCTGATCGGGCAAGTTCGGGGGTCCTCCTGGTGGGAGGAACACCATTCGACGAATAGGTTCCATTTCAACGCATAGAGGCGCCTCGTAGAGGGGGCTCTAGCAGAAGTGATGGTGTTTACCACTGCCTGTGGTAGATCACCTAGAACCTCCGCGTCCCGTCCAGGGACCAGACATGGAGTTTCCAGAGGTCTGGACGCGGGTGCCATAGAGTGCCCCGTCTCTGAGAAAGGAGGTCCTTCCTCAGAGGAATCGGCCAAGGAGGGGCTGTCGTGAGGAGCATGAGTTCCATGAACCAAGTCCTGGTGGGCCAATACGGCGCCACTAACAAGACCTGCTCCTCGTCCTCCCTGACCTTGCACAGAGTCTGTGCAAGAAGGCTCACTGGGGGAAACGCATACTTGCGCAGGTCCCGGGGCCAGCTGTGAGCCAGGGCGTCCGTGCCGAGGGTCCCCTCGGACAGGGAGTAAAACCACTGGCAATGGGTCGTGTCCGGAGAGGCAAACAGGTCTACCTGTGCGAGTCCGAAAACACTCCAGATCAGCTGAACCGCCTGGGGATGGAGTCGCCATTCTCCTGGCAGGGGAGGCAACCGTGAAAGCTCGTCTGCCACACGGTTGAGCTCCCCTGGAACATGAGTGGCGCGAAGCGACCTCAGATGCTTCTGACTCCATAGGAGGAGGTGGGAGGCGAGTCGCGACATGCGGCGGAAGCGTAGACCACCTTGTCGGTTGATGTACGCAACGGTCGCAGTGCTGTCCGTACGGACCAGTACGTGCTTGTCTTTGAGGAGCCCCTTGAGGCGGCACAAAAGGCAAGCGCACTGCTTGCAACTCTAGGCAGTTGATATGCCAATGCAGCTGGGGCCCCGTCCACAGACCCGAGACTGCATGCCCTTTGTACGTGGCCCCCCACCCCATGGCAGAGACATCTGTGAAAACCACAGCATGCCTGGAAACCTGGACTAGGGGCTACTCCGGCCCGTAGAAACGCAGGATCCGACCACGGGGAGAAGGTTTGGCGACAGTGCGGGGTTACTTTGACCCGGAACGTGCCGCTCTGCCACGCCCACCTCGGGACTCGATCGTGAAGCCAGTGCTGGAGCGGTCTCATATGTAACAGGCCGAGCGGCGTTACTGCGGCTGCGGCTGCCATATGCCCCAGGAGCCTCTGAAATTGTTTCAGTGGGACCGCTGTCCTGCCTCGAAAAGACCTGAGGCAGGTGAGCACTGACTGGACGCGCTCCTCCGTGAGGCGCGCTGTCTGGGCGACCGAGTCCAACATACCGAGATAAGAGATCCTCTGCATAGAGTTTACTCTTGTCCCAGTTGACCTGAAGCCCCAACGGCTGTGGTGCCGTAGCACCATGTCCCTGTGATCGCACAACACATCTCGCGAGAGAGCCAGAATGAGCCAGTCGTCGAGATAGTTGAGAATGCGAACGCCTTGTTCTCTCATGGGAACAATGGCCGCCTCCACGACTTTCGTGAAGACGCGGGGCGACAGGGCCAGCCCGAAGGGTAGGAGTTTGTACTGATACGCTCGACCCTCGAAAGCAAACCATAGAAATGGTCTGAGTCGAGGAAGAATCGAGACGTGAAAGTACGCGTCCTTCAGGTCGATCGCTGCAAACCAATCCCGGGGACGGATGCACTCGAAAATGCGCTTCTGCGTGAGCATCTTGAACGGGAGTTTTGTGCAGGGCCCTATTCAAAACTCGCAGGTCCAGGATTGGCCGTAACCCACCGCCATTCTTGGGTACAATGAAGTAGGGGCTGTAAAACCCGGACCTCATCTCGGCAGGAGGGACCGGGTCGATCGCGTCCTTCGCCAGCAGGACATCGATCTCTTTCCGCAGGACAGGGGCATCCACTGACCGCACACGGGTGAAGTGGATGCCACTGAACCTGGGAGGCCGGCGTGCAAACTGAATTGCATAGCCGAACCGGATGGTGCGGATGAGCCATCGAGACGGACCCGGAAGCGCTAGCCAGGCTTCCAAGTACCGAGCCAATAAGCCCACCCGAACCACCGGCGTACCCGCGGAGGGGCAGCGAGGTGGAAGGCCGGGACCCGGCTCCAGTGGCAATGTAGCCACTGGAAGCGGGGTCTGGGCGGTCCACCGTGGGGCAGACGGCAGAGAGAGCTCGTAGGCTTTCTGCTGCGGGCTGCCCGGTGGCGAAGGGAGGGAGAGAGACGAAGAACGAGGCCCTGACTCCTCGTGTCCTGGTCTCTGCGCCTCCGGGCCCAGCTGCAGACCGGAGCGACGCAGCCGGGGCTGCGTCACTGCTATCTGCAAGCTGGGGAGAGGGGAACGGGAGTGGTGCAGCTCGGGGGCGGCACGCACTGCCATTCTGACCCTCTCGAACGGAGGAAACTGGTCTTATTATACTGCCAGTCTCGCCCGTGAGGGGAAACGAGGAACGATGCCCGGGGGCATCGAGTCCTGGTTTCCCCTCACCCAGTGGGAGACGAGAGCGAGCAGGCCGTAGCCCTCACTGCCGTCTGAGCACTGGGGGCCCGTGAACGACCCAGAGGAAGTGGACTGCTCAAACTTTGGGTACCGCTGATTACAGGATAACCAGCGGCGGAACAGAAACGAAATTCTCCACCCGGCCCTCCCCCGGGGGAAGGAGTGGTAATGACACGCACTCCCAAAGAGCAGAACGTCACATACTCTGGGTCGCTCCTCTCAGGGTTGTTTCCCTTCCCTTTGCCGGGGGAAAACAAACTCCGAGCGGGCTGGTTTCTGGACCACCAGTGTGGACATCGTCTAACCGAGGGCCAGCGCTGTGACTAATCACGGTCAGTCACTAAGCACAGCTCAACCCCGAGTTAGAACTACGCACGTGCAGTGGTAGTGAGAGAGGAAAAACTTCTGCAGATTTAGGCATGTTTGGCTTGCCACATTGGCACCAAAAATGCTTCCATACTGCCAAAATTCTTCACACACATCCAGGCACTTTAGAACAGCCCAGGAAAGTGTGGCCGTTAAGTCTGAATCTTCAGCATGAGAACACACCATTATAGTAGGAACTCAGCATCATATTCAGAGTATAACCGCCCTCTCTCCGATGTAGCGATCGACATCTGTCCTCCCTGGGGCCCCGAATGAAATTCCCGGTCCCTCATGAGAAGGACCAGAAACCCATTCGAAAGCCTCGACGGCACACGGCACGCTGAACTGCTCCAACCTTTACGAGAAAGGGGAGGCGAACAACGCGCCGACGTGGTCATGCACTCCTAAGAGAACATGAACCACCCACGAACGCAGTCTCAACACACTGATTAGGCATGTGAAACCGTGATCGTGGCCGTCAACCAGGCATGCAAGATAGTGAACGTGGCCATCGCTTCGATGACACACGGCACGCTGAACTGCTCCAACCTTTACGTGAAAGGGGAGGCGAACAACGCGCCGACGTGGTCATGCTCTCACAAGAAAGCATAAACCACCCACGAACACAATCTCAGCATGTTTGTGATGCGCTAGAGGAGTGAGTGGGTCGTGCTCACTGAAACCCTCAGATCACCAATGTTATTAACCAAAGCAGCCCCCTTCTGGTGCACCAGAAGAGAAACTGGATCGGAAAACAAGCAAAGGGACTCACCTCATAGAGGCACGCGAGTCTTGATCTTGACCACGCATCTTGAGCGCCGAATGACGCGCGCTGGGTTGCCGTGACAACCCGCGCCGTCAGCCGGCGCTCGACGGCACACGGCACGCTGAACTGCTCCAACCTTTACGAGAAAGGGGAGGCGAACAACGTGCCGACGTGGTCATGCACTCCTAAGAGAACACGAACCACCCACGAACATAGTCTCACACACTGATTAGGCATGTGAAACAATGAACGTGGCCGTCAAATAAGGACAGGAAACGATCGCATCCAGAAACACACAAGTGAAACGTCATCCTGAAAAGGACGCGATCTTCACTCGTGTTGCTCTTTCAGAAGGGAAGAAAAAATACTCTTTTACGTGCCGAGGCACAGAGGAACCACCGCGGCAGACAGACGGGGAAACTGCAAGCCCGAGTGCTGCACTCACCACCCAATACCAGCCGTTAAAACAGCTTTTGTTTTTAAAGCCAGCTGGCCGCGGGAAGCGATGGTGACTCGAAGTGCCGTCACACCAGCAACAGAGGATCTTCTCTCTCCTTCCAAAGATGACTCGTTCTTCTCCTATTTAAATGTAGCTTTCTCGAAGGACACAGCAGCTCAAAGAGACACACTGGAGGCTCCGAAGCTAAAAGCATTGCGCAATATTTACTTCCGCCCTTTATACCCGCGCTGGTAGGCGGGCTGCGGAATGCAAATTTTGCATGCCAATTCCATTGGCTCGTTTTAATTCTCTCAAAGGCAATTGGCTCCCTAGCGTGATCCCAATTCGTCAGGGAACTCCCCCGACGACACGTCGGAGTTCCCAGGACGAAAGGTAACTAATTTTCTGAAGTCATCTTGAAAAGATCATACTCACTTATAAACTCAGAAGTGGTGTGATTTTGGTTTAAAAAATATTTCTTGATTACCTTTTCAATTACTGATGAACTTTTTTTTCGGCACTTGTTCAACAAAATAAAGAGCAAATACATAAAAAGAGTTCTGCATAACTTTGCAATATATGTGAATTATATCATGTTTGTGCTGCCACAAAGACTGAAATGTCACACAAGCCTAGCTTCAGTTTAAATAAGTTTATTTGGCAGGCTTTATCACTATTATTCATCAAAAGTACACAAACACTTTAGTCAACATTTACATTTAATTGAAACTACATTTTTCCCAATTCAAATTCACCTCCGCCATGATTCATACGCTGGCACAGAAACAGCTTGAAAAGTCTGCTTAAAGAAATTCCCAGGGGTAAATATGACATTGTGAGCTTTTCTTATATATGAGATCATTTCAACATGGCCTGAAGGCAGCAAGAAAGAGTAAGATAAAGAGCAATGCATAATTGTTTATTTTAGCCTGTGTGTGTGTGTGTGTGTGAGCACTACCTATAAGTTACAGGGATGGTATCAGATCTTGCAGAAAATGTTGTTCCAAACCTGTAGAATTCTGAAGAACATAAAATAAATTCTAAAGAATTTTTAGACTGTTTTTGCCCATACGATAAAAAGAACATTTGGACATTTTGCGACACTTTCAAAGTATGCTCAGTTTTATCCAAAACAGATTTTGGCGTTTATCCAAAACGTTTTGTTACATTTAGTAAGATCCAATTGTTGTAGTGATCAGGGCAGTTTGGAAATGAAATTTCCAGTAAGGGGCGCTTAAAGGTTAATGCTTAATAATGTCTGAAAAGACTTGCACTACTAGGGACGTCAGCGACCGTATACACTTTTTACAAAAAAATGTATTAGTAAACAATGAATAGATTGAGGAATACTAAGAAGGTTGATAGCTAACTTTAAAAAAATGAATGAGGAGAAGGGTAGTGAATGACGCATCCCGGGTCGATAAACACCGGAGGTATTTGTTTGTTTTGTTTTTTGGTATAGGCATGTTTTTACAATAAGACTATGTTTGTAGCCTATACTGTAATTTATGAGCAAACTCACTAGTCTCCTTTGTTGAACATGAAGCACTAGCAGTTTGACTTTAGCCATAAAAAAGCAACAGCAATATGACTCTGTCCAGCAGTGCTTGTAGTCTACAAGAGATGACCTTGGATTTTAGAAGCATGAGGATGACACTGCTAAATCAGAGGCTTTGCTTACTTAAGACAGGGCTGCCAGAGAACCTGTCGCACTTAATTATTTATCAACTAGATGACCGTTAGCGGGGACAGAGAGAAGGGAGTTGAGGGGAGTCGAGGCAAAATAACAGTCTGTGTGATTGTGTGTGATTGTGTGTGTGTGTGTGTGTGCGTGTGTGTGCGCGTGTGTGTGTGTGTGTGTGTGTGTGTGTGTGTGAGAGAGAGAGAGAGAGAGAGAGAGAGAGAGAGAGAGAGAGAGAGAGAGAGAGAGAGAGAAATATGTGTCCGGCTGTGTTGCCAGATAAGAGTTCATGTCTGTTTGTATGGTGTGTGACGCAGTTATCTGTTCTGCAGGGCTTTTTTTCTTTTCTTTATTATGGTCTGTCACACATGCTAATGCCTATTGATGCAGGTACAATGTACAGAGTTTCTTTGTGTTTGTGTGTGTGTGTGTGTGTGTGTGTGTGTAGATGTGGGGAGGAGAGAAAGGTCTTTAGGACAGAACAAATGTGGCGTGTCTAAGCTAACATGCTAACAAACTATACATAATCTCACACAGACACTAACTGACGCTGATAAAGCTGGGATGTTACAGCTCAACAACGCTATCAGTTTCACCATCACTAATGGAGTCTGAGTGAAACAGAAAGCTGTTGGTCAGATCATGAGACCTCGTACACCATTGCAAACCCTGTTCTGCACTCCAGCAATTTAACATTACAATCAACTAAACAAACCTTTACAGTTAAAGGCACACAATGCAAGAATTGTACCTTAATATAACAGCTTCAAAGTCATTTCGGTGGTAAACAAACTCATAGTAGGCCGAATCATCCTTGTAGTAAAGCTGGGGGGGTATACGCCGCTGGAAAAACCAGCAATGCAAGTTTGAGAGGAGCGCACCCGACAAATCTTGCGGAATCAAGACATGCTTTACGGCAACGACGTCACACACATCAACAACAACATACGAAGCACGAAGACACTTGTGCGCATTTCAGACGTGATACTCGACAATGGAAAAAGCAAAGAAAACGCGGTCGGAAGAGACTAGGAAAAGGAAAAGAGAACCTGACCGCGTGAGGAACCGGACAAGAGTCCCACTCGGTCGGGCTTTCAGGTGTTGGTGCGAGCTAAAAAGAACAACTGGATGCAACAGTGATGCTGACCTGGCGATCTTGTTGATGGACTAGTAAATCTTTCTAAGTTTGCATTTTATTTTGTGATTTCACTGGAATGGTAGAGAGTCTCCACAACGGCGATAGATTGAAGAGCGCGTCCGAGACAAGAGACACTATGTATCCATGACACTGATAGCAGCGGACACAAGCGCTCAGGTTGAGTTCAAACAACTTATTTAAAGGCACACTATGCAAGATTTGTACCTTAATATAACAGCTTCGAAGGGGTATCAGGTCGTGAGTGCAGAGACGCTCTGCGTGAGTGGTATTTACGACAGTAACGTTAAATACAAGTACTCCACAGCGACTCTAGGGGTCGCTGTTTGACAAAAACGGAATTCCTGCATAGTGTGCCTTTAAAAGTTGCCTTTTTGATCACTTTTGTTTCCCCCAACTACACGTGCATTAATCGAAAACATTCATTTTACCATGATTTAAGCTTAAAGCAGCAGTCCGTAGCTTTTTTTGGGTTAAAAATGATCCAAAATACATATTTGAGCAAGTACATAACCAGCCAGTGTTCAAAACTATCTGCTTGCCTTAGCTCGATTCAAAGCGGTTAGCTTGTAATAATGTTTTTAATTCCAGTGGTACTGGTGGATTTCCGCTGGAGATTCGAGCATGTCTTTGCGTCATTACGTCACATCTGTACACATAAAGAAGGAGTCTCAGCTAGTAGGGTATATTGCGAGTGAGGATGTTGGAGGTGGAGATTTATAGCCTTTTCTCACAGCACTTGATATAATTAAACTTATCAGTTTGATGGCGGATCCAGAAAGGTTCAAATGACAATCACCAGTGACAACAGATTCACCCGCTGTAAAATGCAAAAGGCTTCGTTCGGACTTCGGAGTGGCTACAGAAAAAAAGAGACTGCAACCGGCCCATGCGAAACCAAGGATAATATCGGAAGGACATTACATGTGGTCACGCAATGCTTGCTTACGTTGTTAACATTAACAATTTGAGAACAAAGTATAATTTGCACGATTTTGGGTGATATGAATATGATAAGCGATTGTTAGATTTAATCAGCGCGATTTACTGCAATGTCAGAATCAGAACAAAGGTGGATGTTTCTTACTAGTTTAGATGACATTTTCCAATGAAAATTCGTATGTTGGTTATATTTAAAACAAATAATAAAGTGATTCTGAATGCCAGTATCCACATCGACGCGGTGACTGACAGCCTCACATTCTCCTCAAACACTGTGTTCATCTGCGCTGTGCCGTGTCGGGGGTGTTGAGGTACAACTCACGTAAAGCTGACAATTCCGCGAATGACTGCAATTGCAGATTTCTAACAGATATGGCGACAAAATAGGAAAAACGCCAGACTGCAGCTTTAAGAAGCTAAATTTACAATGCCATTGACAGATTATTATTATTACTTTTACATTTTATGATTAGAAAATTTCCTGGTTATCAGTTTTGGAGATTTCAGTCTTTCCTTATTTCGTCCAATCTAGATGTTCGTAACTGAAATATTAGTGACGCCCCTGATTGTGTATAGAACAATGGTTGCATAGGTGCACTGGAACAATCCTTCCTAAAACGCATTAAACTTTAGTTTACAAAGATGTGAAACTCAGCGAGTGGTCAGGGGTGTTCACTGATATGCTCACGCAAAAACCTCTGCAAAAGATGCTTTCCAACAGGTGTTTTACCATTCGTTGTAAAACTGTGGACCTAAAATGTGGGGGTGCGACCACAGAAACCGAAAATTCTCGGGCCAGCAGCATGTGTCCAAATTTCAATCTTAACCATTCTATTTCATCAGCAACGATCTTAAAACAATTCAATTTCTCATTAATGCAATTATATAATCAACCAATCACATGGCAGTTGCTTCAATGCATTTAGGGTTGTGGTCCTGGTCAAGACAATCTCCTGAACTCCAAACTGAATGTCAGAATGGGAAAGAAAGGTGATAAGCAATTTTGAGCGTGGCATGGTTGTTTGTGCCAGTCTGAGTATTTCACAATCTGCTCAGTTACTGGGATTTTCAAGCACAACCATTTCTAGGGTTTACAAAGAATGGTGTGAAAAGGGAAAAACATCCAGTATGCGGCAGTCCGGTGGGCGAAAATGCCTTGTTGATGCTAGAGGTCAGAGGAGAATGGGCCGACTGATTCAAGCTGATAGAAGAGCAACTTTGACTGAAATAACCACTCGTTACAACCCGAGGTATGCAGCAAAGCATTTGTGAAGCCACAACACGCACAACCTTGAGGCGGATGGACTACAACAGCAGAAGACCCCACCGGGTACCACTCATCTCCACTACAAATAGGAAAAAGAGGCTACAATTTGCAAGAGCTCACCAAAATTGGACAGTTGAAGACTGGAAAAATGTTGCCTGGTCTGATGAGTCTCGATTTCTGTTGAGACATTCAGATGGTAGAGTCAGAATTTGGCGTAAACAGAATGAGAACATGGATCCATCATGCCTTGTTACCACTGTGCAGGCTGGTGGTGGTGGTGTAATGGTGTGGGGGATGTTTTCTTGGCACACTTTAGGCCCCTTAGTGCCAATTGGGCATCATTTAAATGCCACGGCCTACCTGAGCATTGTTTCTGACCATGTCCATCCCTTTATGGCCACCATGTACCCATGCTCTGATGGCTACTTCCAGCAGGATAACGCAATGAATTAAGGCAGTTCTGAAGGCGAAAGGGGGTCAAACACAGTATTAGTATGGTGTTCCTAATAATCCTTTAGGTGAGTGTATGTCAGTATGTCTCATTATTGATAGAGAAAGAGAGGAAGAGACAGTGTCATAGAGGAAGGAGCGGTTTAAGGAAGAAACAGGATAGAGAGCGAGAGAGTATAGTGAATAAATGGAGAGGAAGGCAGTTGGCACATTAGGGAGGGAGATCCTGCGGTGCTGCTTCAAACAAAAAGGCCCACTATGAGTGCAATCACTGATTACCAGTCTGGTGGTTGGGCCTCATTAAATCCTTTCTCTCTGTCACTCCCTCTTCCTTTCTCAACCTCACACACTTCTCACCTCCTCTTCTGCCACCCAGCCATATGCCCACACAGCCGTGCCCCCAGGTGCACAGAGCAAAGCAGAGGATGGAGCAGAGAGGAAAATCCACATCTATCAAGCCTCCTGCAACCTTGATCCTGCAGAGGCATCACAAAACAGAACAGAAGAACTAAAGAGAGAACAAAAAGAGTTATTAGTGAACATTTCCTACATCGAGACATCTTGAGTGCACCACTTGAAGGGCAATTACAAATGCTGGAGTCGACACGTGAAAGCTTTAGCTAATATCACTTATCTTCACATCATTACACAGACTATGAGAGGAGAAACTAGAGAAAGCAAGAGTGATGTGTGTGTTATTTTTTCTGCTGGATGTTTGAAATCTTTGGTCTGGCCTGATACCATAACTAATGAGTATAGGATGTGTTTCTGAGGAGGCCATCAGGACCACTGGAACCATGCGGCCTGTGTCTCCTGTCAATCCCTCCAGAGCTGTTGCGGGTCACTTTAACCCTCTTAAAAGCAGCTTTTCATGCTGAAACTTCATGGTTTCATGCACATCTGTGATTTGTACATGAATATACAACAAAGGTACAATGCTACTATACACTAAAAAAAAAGCAGTCACTGGGTCAGTACCCTTTCAAAGGGTACACCTTTGTATCTAAAGAGTGCATGTTAGTTCCTCAAAGGTATGGTAGCAACAGTGTACATACAAAATGGTACATATTAGAAACTTTTTAAATGGTACCGTCTCTTCTGAGAGTATACGGGTTAATTTGACCCCTTTTATAGAATTCCTCTAAGACACTCTTACTTACCTTCACTAGCTTCAAAACGAGTGAGACTTGCTACCTATGACGCTCTTGGACATAAGGGAATTTGAAATAGGGGAGCAATTTGTCTGAATAACAACAGCATTGTAGAAATTACTGCTGATCCTAAATAGTATCATCTGATTAGGAAGAAACTACTGTTCTTGTTCTTCCCCCATTAACACTAGAACAGCCACGACGGTCATTTTGACCATTTACAATTTTATATCTGCAATAATAAATTTGTTGAAAAAAAAATTTAAATCATGCAGGTACCTGACTTTTCTGTATTTTCATTTAAAATGTTTTTCATATAAATTACACGAAAGGCAAAAAAACAAATGAACATATTTACCTTTTTTCGACCATAGACGGACGGTCATATTGACCGCACTGAATTTCATGGTATTCTTTTGTTACATTTTCCGTGGTTGACCTTTGTCTATCTCACTGTCAACAGAATATCTAAATAAGATACTTTTAGTTGTTATTATCTTGTTCTGAGTTATGTTGAATGGATATGGAAATATAGCCTATCTGTTGTGAATATGCAAATTACGGTAGGCTACGCTACTAATGATATTATTATTTATAAATGTATAATTAAACTTGTTTAAATGTACAGTTTGGTGTTGTTTTGTTTTTAAAAGATGTCCTAATACAATAAATGCATGAATCTCTCAATTGGGTATTTATCATTAAAGATATAGAGTTTGGAATCTAACGGACAAAATGACCGCTTGTGGCAGTTCTAGTGGTTATGGAATTCTGGCACTTCTAGTGTTAAGGAGTCACTCTCGAATGCAATCTCAACACATTATCAAAATTATGTAAAGAGATCTTTATGAACTATTGTTCATAAAGCATTATCCTGAGTAAAACAAAGCATTCAGCAAGGCGGACATATAGTCATGCTGCTTTCCTCATGTGTTTAAACGTGGTCTTTTTATCACAGCAAATGTGTAATAAATAAGAAGACAATTGAAAATTAACATAGTAATAATATTTCACAATATTTCTCTTTTTACTGTAAAAATAAATGCAGCCTTGGTGAGCCTACAAACTTTTACTGACCCCCACTTTTGAATGGTAGTGTACATGCATACATAGTTTTTAATGTAAGTTTGGATTTTATAGAAAACTTATGGCCTTTTTGATGCAGCTCAGTTCCTACTACTAGTACATTAGTACTGACAATAAAGCAACTACACTGAAGTGTGTTATCACACACATCCTCATTTACAGCCTGCAGTGCTTTTCAGCAGTTCTGTATTTAGACAAATATAGGAATAAAGGAAGTATGCAAACATGATACGCCACATCTGCAAGCACAAGAAAAAGAGAATGAAACTTCACAGAGAGAGAGAGAGAGAGAGAGAGAGAGAGAGAGAGAGAGAGAGAGAGAGAGAGAGAGAGAGAGAAAGACCTTCTAGACAAGGGGTGTTTTAAAAAAAGGAAATTATGAAACAAAAGAAAAATAAAAAAAGGAAATGAAAGGACAAGTAACTTCCCAATGTAATACAACACAGACTCCCCAACACAAATAGACTTAGAACATACTAGGTACATGGTCATCAGTATATGATAATGTGATTTATGTGCAAAAAAAAAATAATAAATACCTGGGCGGATTAAACATATTATACAGTCACTCAGGCGGCACACATTTCTGGAAATATTGAGAACATTTACATTAATGCACTTGGCAGACACTTTTGTCCAAAACGATAAGTGCATTAAAAACATTATTATTTATGTTTAAATAACTCCAGCCTCTGGGATTGTGGAAATATTTTTGAGCAGCAAGCTTATAGAGAAGGAGGTAATGAAATTTGAAAAACTCAGCGTTGTGGTCTCGAAACATGTAATCCTTATTTGTCTTCCCAAGAGGCTGCCAGGGACAAATATATATATATAATATTATAATAGTATTATTATATTATACTATTATACTGAAAAAATATTTTTAACGTGTTTTCCAAACTCTTTTTTTTCTTTTTTTTTTCTTGAAATACACCTCTGGTGCACCTCAGACACATCATCAGTGATGTATCCTGGGTTCATTGGGTGTTTCGGGTCTCACAACATCATACACCCTCACCCAGGCGACCCAGCCAGGGTTGATCAGACCCTGGCTTGTGTCTGAGTAGCTTGTAAGATCCAAGGATCGCCCCGCTTGATCCATAGCCATCTTGACGCCTTTTCGGCGGCGTCCGTGATGTTCTTGACGGCTTTCCTGATGTGCAGTCCCTCCACTCCAAGCATCTTGAGGGCCCTAATCAGTGACTGGCCGACGAATCCTCTGCACCCGACCTCGATGGGATTACATCGGGTCCTCCACCCCCTGCTTCGGCATTCGCCTGCCAGCTCCTCATACTTGGCCCTCTTCCTCTCAAAAGCCTCCTCCATCCGGTCCTCCCAGGGAACAGTCAACTCCAGCAGGACCACTTGCCTTGTTATTTCTGACATCAGGACAATGTCTGGCCTGAGTGTGGTCACTGCGATGTTTTCTGGGAATTTGAGCTGTTTCCCAAGGTCGACCTTCAGCTGCCAGTCCTGTGCTGTTGCCAGCAGCCCCCCTGATTGCTTCAGGCGCTGGTGTGGCTTCTCCCCAGCTTTAACAAAGCCGATGTTCTGCCTTGCTGGCTGCTGGTATCTACTGCATGCAATCCCAGTGCTGATAACCTCTGCAATGACCCTCAGTACTTGGTCGTGGCGCCAACGGTAGCGCCCCTCTCCCAGTGCTTTTGAGCAGCAGCTCAAGATGTGCTCTAATGAACCTCCTCTCTGGCAGAGTAGGCGCAGTGGTGTCTCTGCCAGGCCCCAGCGGAAGAGATTGGATGGACTGGGGAGGACATCATAGACAGACTGAACCAGGAATTTAATCCGGTGTGGCTCAGACTTCCACAATTCTGTCCACGATATTTTCCGGTCTGCCGCCTGCTCCCATCGAGTCCATGCTCCCTGTTGCCTCAATCTCTACTGACCTGCTGCAGCGGACTTCTTCCACCCCAGCTCGGACCTCCTCTTGAATCAGCTGCCTCCTTTCCTTCCCCTGGGCCTTGTTAAAGCGAGGTCTTGGATTGCTCCCGAGTCCTGCCCGTCCAGATGCCACTGCCCCCATCAGCTCACTATGTCGCAGCCGTGACTCAGCCTGATCTACAGCCTCTTGGGCCTTCCACTTCCTGCCGGTTCTGACTTCTATGCCTGCCGCAGAGACCTTGATGTCACTGAAGTCTCTATACAGTAGCACCTCTCTTGAACGGGTTACCATAAACTCTTCCTTCAGACTGCTGAAGGGCAATTTTAGCTTGTTCTTCCTCCCGTACAAGGCGATGTCACTGAGGCTTCGTGGTAGGCCTAGCCACTTCCGCAGGGAACTGCTGACTTTCCTCTCAAAGCATTCAACGGTGGTAATTGGCACATCGTAGACCAGCAGTGGCCAGAGCAGTCGGGGCAGGATGCCGTGCTGGTAGATCCAGGCTTTAAATTTACCTGGCAGACCTGACTTGTCCACAGCCGTCAGCCAGATTACCAACTGGTTGGTGGTTGTCTGGAGTGCTGCGGTGTCCTTCAGGGTGCAGTCGTAGATCTTACCCAGACTCTTGACTGGATTTTCTCCGACAGATGGTATCTGGATGTCTCCTAGTGAGAAGCGGAACTGGTCTGTAACCTTCCCTTTCTTTACCACCAGGGACCTGGACTTAGCTGGCTTGAAATGCATCCGAGCCCAGTTGATGAGGTGCTCGAGCCCTTGGAGGATCCATCTGCACCCCGGAACCGATGTTGTGGTCACCGTCAGATCATCCATAAATGCTCTTATGGGGGGCTGCCGTATGCCTGACTTGGTGAGTGGGCATCTGCACTCTACCTCTGCAGACTTCACCAGCATATTCATCGCCAAGGCAAACAATATCACGGAAATAGTACATCCCGTGATAATGCCCTTCTCAAGCCGATGAAATGCAGATTTTTCCGCTCCAGAGGTGACTATCAGACTGAAGGAATTATAATAATCCAGTATGAGGTGCTTTGTCTTGTCTGGAACGTGGTGTCGGTCAAGTGCGGCTTCTACCAGCCTATGAGGGATTGACCCGTAGGCGTTGGCGAGGTCGAGCCAGAGGACTGCCAGATCCCCTTTGCCTTCACGTGCCTCACGTAAGAGCTGAGTGACAACTCCTGTATGCTCGATACATCCTGGCATCTTTGGGACTCCCCCCTTCTGCACCGAGGTATCGATGTACTTGTTCCTCAGAAGGAACTCCGTCAGGCGTCGGGCAAGAATACTAAAGAAAATTTTGCCCTCAACACTGAGGAGCGAGATGACTCTGAACTGATCGATGGTACTTGAGTTCTCCTCCTTCGGGATCCAGACACCCTCTGCGTGTCTCCACTGTTGCGCTATCTTCCCCCTCCTCCAGATGACCTTGATTAGTTTCCATAACCTCGTCAAGAGTCTGGGGCACCTCTTATAGACGACGTACGGCACTCCACTCGGCCCTGGTGTAGAGCTAGTTCTAGCAGCCTTGACGACTTCTTCAACTTCTTTCAAAGTTGGCTCCCTGATGTTAAATGCCGAGGTGGGTTCCGGCGGAGTTATCAACGTTTTACATGGCCCAAGGTCTTTGTCTCTTGCACTGTCACTGTAGGTGATGCTGAGGTACTTGTTAACCTCTTCTTCAGTGCACGCAAGATGGCCACTTTTTTTTCTGGCCGAGGATCTTCTTCGTAAATCCAAAAGGGTTAGAAATGAAGGCGACACGTTTCCTGGCTCTCTCCTTGCCTCTCTTCCTATGCCACTCAGCTCGCCGGACGGTGGTTAGTCTTTTCCTCAGGGTGTGGCGGAGTTCTGCCAGACCAGCCTTTTCCTCCTCCCTTGCCTGCTTAAACTGCCGCCCGAGCAGTCTGAGCTCACTCCTTAGCTGGCTGATCTTCACTTCCCGTCGGTTTGGCTCTGCCACACCTCTGGTCAGCTGTTGTTCCTTAATACCGAACCTTTCGGCTCCGATGCTGATGATCGTTGCTGACAGAGCCCGCAGCTTCTGGTCTACACCCCCCCTCGCGGTAGCTTCAAGGATTTTGTCCAGGTCCTCATCGAACTGGAGCCACTCTCTCTCCTTGTTGGCAGCAGGCCACTTGACCCGGCGGTGTTCGGAATGTCTGACATGGGGTGGGGCTTGTGGTGCGTGGAGGTTCTGGGCACTGTGGGGTGACTCCGGGCCGGGCTCCTCCTGCGTCTCACCAGGTATTGGACCTTTGCGTTGCACCACCTGCTTCCCAATCAAGCATTTCATTTTAGCCTGGTGGATCTTCAAGCCATGCCGGTTCTTGCAGACTTTGCCACATACGCAAACTGCACTCATTGTCGTTTCTCCATAAGCATTGGTCGTTACCTGTGTGTCCGTCCTGTTGGGGTGCTCAATCTCCCCCCCTCTCGGGCACCCCTGGGGGTATGGTTCATTAGGGGTTTTCGTAGCTTGTTTATGGGTGCATCCTCACGGAAGCTGCAGTTTGGGTTGCTGGCCCTTGCTGCCCCGGTTACTGTCTTCCCAGTTGCCAGCTGTCTCTCCAGCAGTCCCCATACTCTTCATGGTTGTCATCCGGACTGTTCCTGGAAGTCACTGACTTAGTCAGATGAGATAATTCTTGAAATACACCTCTGGTGCACCTCAGACACATCATCAGTGATGTATCCTGGGTTCATTGGGTGTTTCGGGTCTCACAACATCATACACCCTCACCCAGGCGACCCAGCCAGGGTTGATCAGACCCTGGCTTGTGTCTGAGTAGCTTGTAAGATCCACGGATCGCCCCGCTTGATCCATAGCCATCTTGACGCCTTTTCGGCGGCGTCCGTGATGTTCTTGACGGCTTTCCTGATGTGCAGTCCCTCCACTCCAAGCATCTTGAGGGCCCTAATCAGTGACTGGCCGACGAATCCTCTGCACCCGACCTCGATGGGATTACATCGGGTCCTCCACCCCCTGCTTCGGCATTCGCCTGCCAGCTCCTCATACTTGGCCCTCTTCCTCTCAAAAGCCTCCTCCATCCGGTCCTCCCAGGGAACAGTCAACTCCAGCAGGACCACTTGCCTTGTTATTTCTGACATCAGGACAATGTCTGGCCTGAGTGTGGTCACTGCGATGTTTTCTGGGAATTTGACTAAGCTCTCACAAATTAATTATAATCCAGCATGTGATTTATGCTTTTCTAAAAAGCCGCTGAAGATAGCCTATTTGGATTAAATTACATGTTATAATTAAATTATTATTATTTTATTTTTTCGAGAAGCACTTTTTATGAAAGTGAAAGAGAGAAGGTAGAAATGGGGAGAGGATGGATTTGGTTTTTGGATTTGCTGTAGTCACCATTTTTAAAAAAAGAGCCTATGCTGATGACAACGGACATTTGTGGAGTGTTTTGGCTGTCGCTCACACAAACACTAACAAAGACAGACTGATCACACTGCGGGTGAGTGCGAGAGTGCTCATGCCTTCAAGACACGCAGCCATTTCTGCACGGCACGCACACACATACACAGTAATATCCAGCCACCCAAACACTTGCATAACACTGTCTGATCCCCGTTTCGTGACCCTGCAGCATTCCAAACACAGCACTGATGCAGCGGGGTGAAACAGAGGTCCTTGTCTGTCTCTCTGTCTGCCTGGTGGGAAGAAAGTCGATGTCTCATCTGATAACACCCCTCTACCCAAATTCAGAGCTCCCTTAAAATCAAAACCTGTCAGTGAATGCAGGTCATCTCTGTACAACACTATTTCCTTCAGTGAGGGGATTGTTCCTGTGCTGATCAAAGTTGAGCATGAACCCGATAATCTGAAAATTTTCAAACAGACAGGCGAGCGATAGCATCAACAATAACATCCCCTTAATAACAGACAATAAAAAGCTGTTGTTTTATCCACCCTATAGTCTAGGATTACAAAGCTGACTGCAGACTGACCTCTTCCTGTGAGTGTGCTAGAGTGTTTTTGGCAGTGAGAAATGGACATAAGAGAGTGCATGCATTACACACTCAGTTCTGGCCGGCAATGTGATCCAACCCTGAGATGATTAAACCTCAGGGCCAGTATTAAAAACATGAACTGTATTAAAGCTTAAGCCTTCATATTGCCGGCAGGCCATGGCACTACTGAAAAATCATATCGCAATTATTTTGATGATAAAAATGATTGCAGTTTAAACACTGCTGAAAGAACATGTTTAAAGACATAATTTTCCCATAAACTGCTGTCAAAAGACTTATTAATAAAGGCTGAGAAAGAAAGAAAGAAAGAAAGAAAGAAAGAAAGTGTTGTCATAATTACAGCAGAAATACCAGTGTAAATATCTCCAAAACAGGACGCTTTCGAATATTCGAATATTGTATTGGAGAATCTCCTTTAAGTCAAAAAGTTTGAGAACCAGTGCTATAAACCATTCTAACTCCCAAACTTTTTAAACTTTCAAACATGGCTTTGTCATGTAAGCTATCATTAAGGCCGTGTGTCCACCAAAGCCTTTCTCCACGCGCCTGGCGTATGTTTTCAATTGTTTTCAATGGGAGCGCCGCGTTTTTAGAACGCCATGAGCGTAACGAGGCGCTGAGCGGTTATTTCACGCTGAAGCGCTGTGAGCTCGGCGTATTTACAGGTCGCCGAGAGTTGAAAAATGTTCAACTTTGGGTAAAACGCAGCGCTCATCACTGTCACTTTTTACCCAGCCGTCCAATCACAGTGGAGGAGGGGCGGGACTAACACCACACCGACCAACTGTCACATTCTTTCTGTACAACGACATCAACCAGCAGAGCTAACCGAACAAAAGGGATGAACAAATTATTTTTAGTATGAAACAAATTATCTGCGAAATCAGTTACAAGTAAACTGTGCTGCGGATATTCTGTATCATAGCAACGAAACGTCTCAACGGAAAAACCGCTGCGCTGCCAAAACACTCTCAAGCGCCCAAAGCTAGGCGTCTTCAGCAGAGCGTCCAGCGTTTTCAGCTGGCTAAAAACGCTTTGGTGGACACACGGCCTAACAGAGCTGCCAAATTTTGAGTTTTGCTTGGAGTGAGATTTGTTGGGGGATGGGGGGAATGATTTGTAGGCTACGGAATCACGTGCCATTTGAACTGGCGCTACAGTGATGTCACATTTAAAAGCACCAGGACGTTATTTATTGTTTGAATCTCGTAAAAATATGGATAGAATCTGAGAGCTGAGAATTTGTTCCAAATCAAAAGTTACCTTCTCTGTCGGTGTCAGTGTCCTCTTTGTGCGCGATTTTTCTATGCGTGAGAAAATGGATGTGTGGCGTGAGAGCGTGTGAAAAGGCAGCTCTGCATTAAATGGTTAGTTCACCCAAAAAGGAAAACAATGTTTTTACTACCTTTCTGGGCCTTGGAAGTTGCAATGACGTTGCTGTCAATGGAGGGACAGAAAGCTCTCAGATTTCATCAAAAATATCTTAATTTGTGTTCCGAAGATGAGCAAAGGTTTTACGGGTTTGGAATGGCATGAGGGTGAGTAATTAATGACAGAATTTTCATTTTGGGGTGAACTATCCCTTTAAGCTATCATAGCTCATTCAAAAATTAATTTAATAAAAGTTCTGGCATGAAAGTTTTGGTGCAGGCTGATAGGTCTTTAACTCATTTGGTAGCAATAAGCAAGCACATCATCATCTACATACTGTAGCACAGCTGATTGGTTGCTAATGCATCAGTGGTCAATGAGCTGCGGCTCAACATTCAAACAAATACCGGTAGTGTTGCTGTTAGCAGTCTGCAGCGCGCTTTCAGAAACCCTCCAGCTTCCCCATCTCCACCTGTATAGATCTGCTACGGGGGTTAAATCATGTATGTTACATGTGCAGCAGCAGCAGCATGTCTTATATGCTCACAGCGATGTCTGTGAATGTATTGGCAGTAGCAATTCTTGGTACTTGATCTGCAGCAGCAGCAGCAGCGTAGCAAATCTATTCCACCAAGACCAAATACATTAACATTGCCATATCCATTATTACCATCCCAATCTCTCCAAGAATTGTCATGACAGAACTGCAGTTATATGAATTCCTTTGAATTTCAGTCATTTAATACAATTCGCAAATTGCTGCCTCAAATCAAATTGAATTGAATTGAATTCTGAATTGTGTACAACCCTGCTGTGTTGGAGCTAATAGCTTTTGGAATAGGTTTGATCTAAATTTTACACAAGCTTAATTAAAAATAGAAATTAACTTTTTATTTACAAGATAATGGCACTCACATGCATTGTTATAAGGCCATAGGGCATTCACTTGGCTAGAGTTTGAAATATCTTCATTGCTGCAGTATGCCTACTGTTTTACTTACTATTTAAACAAAATAAGGTTCAGTGCACAGTATTCAGTAAACAGCATTTTATTCTAAACAGCCGTTCTCAGGAAGCTTAGCTTATAGTGCATGGATGTATGTTTTCTTTCAAACCTTTGTGGTATATCTGAAGCGGCTCCCTCCTGTGGCTGTGGAAGTCCACTACACAGACATCTCTACACCAATAAAAAAAATCAAGATTCTGACCTGGCACTTCCACGACCCCCTCTACCCATCACCCACTCCCCATCGCATCTCCTCTCGGTTCCCTCCCCCTCTCTTCTCTTGCTGACTTCTGCATTGTTGGTCTCTGTAGCATTATGCTGGCACAGTGTATACAAGCTTGCTGACACATGCAAAGCAGCACAGCCAGACACCCTAACAAATCTACACACACATGCACACAGCATCCACACACGTATACAACACCCTGGATTAATCTTTTTCATGTTGCATACATGCTGAAGTGCTTTCAATGACTGCAGAGCTTCCAGGTCTGTTGGAAATTACGTAGTCCGTCTAGCGCTTCATACTGTTCTCAGCAGGCTCTTTTCTTAGTGGTGCTTTCTAAAGGGGAATTTCACATGGACATTTATTACAACAAAACTTTGATGTGAATATTTATTTTATACGCACAATGATGACTACATTTTAATGTATTGGCACATTTGCGACTATTTTAGCTCTTTGTAGATGTATTGAAGGAGGAACCCGAGCCATAGAGACCAGAATAGCATAGAGACTTGACAATGGTCTCTTTTGACGTGGTTCAGTAAACAACCACTTAGCAACTGCCCAGAACACCTTAGCAACCAAAGAGTAACATGCCAAAACCAATTTAATGTCCATACAGCAATGCCCTGGAAAGCAAACACAACAAAATAGTAGCCTATCATCATTAAATCAGCCATGACAAAGTAAGTAATCATAGAAGGAATGGCATGAATGCAGGAAGACCACAAGCTTATATTCGGTCTATGTGGACAAAGATATCATGAAACCTTTGGGTGTCTCCATATGACTCATAACCTGGGCTCTCAGCTCTGCTGAGACATTAAAGGTGTAGTTCACTTTAAAATTAAAATTACCCCATGATTTACCCACCCAAGCCATCTTAGGTGCATATGACTTTCTTCTTTCAGATAAATGCAATCAGAGTTATATTAAAGGGGTCATTTAATGGTACATGCACTTTTACAAGTTGATTGTACTGAAATGTGTGTTGGCAGTGCCTGTACACAACAATCATATAATGATAAAAATTCATCCAGTGTTTTTGTTTTAATCTCCTTATAGACCCCTTTTGCCCCGACGTCACAATTACGTCACAGCGCTAACTGGAGGCAAAACAAACGGACAACTGGAGGCGGCTAATACAAACCAGCACAGATTCGGCTACATAATAAGGAGCTTAAATTATTATTATTATTATTATTAAATGTCATCTTGTTGTGTTGTTGGGTGTAAGAATCAATGGAAAATGAATATGCTGTTTCTGGAATTTTTATATCTAGAAAATATTCACATCATTAAAATTGCACCGTAATGTCACTCTTTACATTGTTGTCTTCTTGGCGCTGGCCAGGCAGAACTGCGGATCGTACCACACAAGTCTTGTATATGACCATTCATCACATCTAAAGATGTATATGCCCTCAATTTCTCTTTACGCTCGGTTTCTCTATCGGATAGGTGTAGAAGTCAGGCTACTAAACCGTAGGTAGCGTTAACATTAATCCTGTCAGATCGTCCATGCATTGTGTGAGCGTGTACTGGTCAGCCAATCTGGTCCATTAAAATTAACTTTTGCAAATAACAATCGCGGTCCTGGACACTGAGTGACCTTACACATAAGATAAAATTTTCTCCAGTCATTGTTAAAAATCAAGCTAACAAAACTTGCAAACTAACGTTAGGGAAGCGGCCAGAGGGATCGTTCTGCCTCCACCTAAGCTCCGCCCACAAAAAAACTTCATCATGTTAACTAAGGGGGTCTATATGTTTTCCTCTGTCTCAAATCGAACTGTTCGATTTTGTGACGTCACTAAATCGGACGCCCCTCCCACGATTGTTGATTGACAGCAGCGTTTCAACACATCCCCGCCCTGAGCGAGCTGTTATCATAGTCCGTCATTGTTGATACGCTGGAGCAGAATGGCGTCTAAGCGATTGTGGTGTTCTGTTCTTGGGTGTAATAACCTTTCTTTTGCTGTCTATGGTAATAAAGAACACAGCAGTCATTTTGATGTTCCTAAATCTGAACCGCTGAAGACGCAGTGGCTGAGTTTTATTTTCGAAGGGAATATTCCCCACGAGCAACGTTAATGCTTCCATGTTTGCGCAAATCATTTCTCACCAGACTGCTTTATAAACGACGGTCAGTATAAAGCTGGTTTTGCTAAGAAGCTGCTCCTGAAAAAAGAATCGGTACCAACTATTCATGTTCCTGCTGCACCTCCAGAAGAAGTGAGTGTAAAGTTTAATTAACCTTTATATTAATCTTTGCAAATCGCGAAAAAAAGTTGTTCATCATGACCATTAACTGTAACCTCAATCTGTCAACGAACTAACCAAGCGTGCCGCACAAGCCCTGAAAAGTGAAGCCAAAACGTCTTGATCGCCCCCCGGTGACCGGTCCTAGTATAGGTCATAAACCCCGCCTCCCCATGTTTTTCAACTGTTGTTATTCATGTGAGACCAACTAAACAATTAAATTACACTTCAAATATCATTTTTCCAAATATGGTTTCTGTCATTTACTGTAGTTTTTATCACGCTGATGTAATTTCAAGTGTTTGTTTTTAAAATAAGTTATAATAAGTTAAAATATGTTTTTTAGTTATTATTATTATTTGATGCGGTGGTGGTGACGTCATGATTGACAGCTGTGATTGACAGGTTCTCTGAGCGAAGTAGTCACTGAAGCACCAACAGACTTTTTTTCGGGATCTTCGGAGGACTGAGGAGATTGGAGCTTTGAATTTAATATATAAATTTCGATAATAAATTTTTTTTTAAAGTGCAGGAGCGTGTTCTTGCGATTGATTCTGCGACAGTGAGGGCGGGGGCCTTGATTTCGCAGCTTTACTTCCTGCTCACTACTGCGCATGTCTGGTCCCGAAATCACTTCTGCGCAGACTCAAGTTCCAAGACGTCAGCGCCATATCGGGATACCGGCGGCTTCTCTTCTGACCAATGGAAGAGAGCGAAGGGGCGTCGTCCATCTTTTTTTACAGTCTATGGAACTAACCTATCCATCAGTAAACAGATAGTGTTCGTATCTCACTACTCTACCCAGCCAGTACATACAAAAATAGATCAAAGTGACATTAAGTTAACCAACCATTCAGAAACGTACTTGTCGAACTTCTTTGCGGCCGTCATCTTGTTCCGGGTCCGACTCCGGTTCAAACTGATACGGTTGCACAGATGTGTCCTCAGAGACTCCCGATGCCATTCTTTCTCCAAAATATGCCCTCAACTGTTGTCAAGGCAACACTCCACGTGCGTTGTATCAAAACCCCTGATCTATATAGTCATTATTACCAAAACGCCCCAAAGAACAGACGGGCGGGGTGAACGAGGCTCATTATCATTTAAAGGCATTTGCACTGAAACGGCGTGCTGAAAACAGAGTTTTTGACCAGGTAAAATTTGTGTTTTCTTACAATACTAATGAGAATTTTTAATAAAAGTATTTTACAAAGTTTTCATTTAGACCCTAAAGGTTCATATTAACTTGTACAAAAATGGCATTATATGACCCCTTTAATAAACACCCTGACGCTTCAGAGCTTTAAATGGCAGTGGATTGCAACCATCAGTTTAAAGCTCAAAAATGTGCATCCATCCATCATAAACAAACTCCAAACGGCTCCAGGGGGTTAATAAAGGCCTTCTGAAGCAAAGCGATGAGTTTGTGTAAGAAAAATATTCATATTTAAAGGGGTCATATAATGCAAATTTTGTACAAGCTAATATGATTCTTTAGGGTCTAAATTAAAAAATTCTCAATAGTATTGTAAGAAAACACTTATTTTACCTGGTCAAAAACAGCTCTGTTTTCAGCACGCCGTTTCAGTGCATATGACTTTAAATGATAATGAGCTTTGCTCACCCCGCCTCTCTGTTCTGTGCGTACACCGTTTGAACACAATAACCATAACGCGTTGTTCAGTATAAACATGGGATTATGAATTATATTGAGAACGTCATACATACAAAACATGCCGTAATGTACCCTGAGTGTAAACCTTAGACGCATTCATTGTGAAGCGTGCAGCTAGCAATTTGCAAAGATTAATATAAATATTAATATAAAGTTTAATAAAACATTACACTCACTTCAGTTCTTCTGGAGGTTCAGCAGGAACACGAATATCTGGTACCGATCCTTTTTTCATGAGCAGCTTCTTAGCAAAACCAGCTTTATACTGATCCTCGTTTATAAAGCAGTCTGGTGTGTGAAATGATTCGGCAAACATGAGAGCACTGACGTTGCTCGTGGGGAATATTCCCTTCGAAAACAAACTCAGCCACTGCGTCTTCAGTGGTTCGGATTTAGGAACATTAAAATGACTGCTGTGTTCGTTATTACACCCAAGAACAGAACACCACAATCGCTTAGACGCCATTCTGCTCATAGACAGTGCTCCAGCATTTCAACAATGACCGCGCCGGTCCGCGTGGACTATGATTGACAGCTCCCTCACGAGCGAGGGCGGGTCTGTGTTGAAACGCAGCTGTCAATCAACAATCGTGGGAGGGGCTTCCGATTTAGTGACGTCACAAAATCGAACGGCTCAATTTGAGGCAGGGGAAAACATATAAGGAGATTAAAACAAAAGCACTGGATAGATTTTTTTCAGTATATGATGGTTGTGTACAGGCACTGCCAACACACATTTCAGTACAATCAACTTGTAAAAGTGCATGTACCATTATATGACCCCTTTAAAGGTGCAGTGTGTGATTTTTAGCGGCATGCATCTAGCGGTTCGGTTGCGAGTTTGCACTAAGGGCTCAGCCTAGAGGATGGATACCCGACCCGAGCCCGACGGGACCCGACGGGACCCGACGGGACCCGACGGGACCCGTCAGTACCCAACGGGCCGGGCCAGGTTCGGACAGATATTTAGAAATTATGTTCGGGTTCGGGTCGGGCTCGGTCACATCAGCGCGATATGGCATTGAACATTTAAAATTTAAAACAGCTTATTATATTGGTAGCCAATCTGCCTGATGCTTTCACGTGATCCAAACGTTTGTTTTTGTGATTAAAATACATGTAAAATATTACCATAACATCTGTCTTCCTGTGTGCGGAAATTTGTTTATGTAGCCGTGACAACGAAACACGTGCATGAGCGCCTGCGTTAAGTGCGCTTGTTTCTCCGTGCGCGCTGATGCACTCATCCTGCTGACATTTCCGAATGTCTTCCAACAGTTGCTTAATAAAAGCAGGCTTTCCACACAAACGCACATGTGTATGAGAAAAAAAAATTGATTTTAACTGTCGGCCTCGGGTCGGGCTCGGACATAAATATCTTTATGCCTGTCGGGCTCGGGTCGGGTTCGGTTACTGCTCTGTCGGACGCGGGCCGGGCTCGGACAAAAAAATTCGGCCCGATCCGCACTCTAGCTCAGCCCACTGCTCACCCCTCCCTTTCGAAGAAGCTACGGTGGTTAAAACGGGACAAACATATCGTCGTCTGAGACAGCAGAGAATACCCAGCTAACACAGTACGTTGTGACGACGTCGTCAGTTAGTCGTCATTTGGTCAGCGCGACATTACTTTATGACAACGTTGTGAGGACGTCGTGGTAAAGTTTCATTTTTTATAATCTTGGCTAACGTTCCAGAACCCAGATAGTACAAGTCTACTTGATGTGATGTTTACATCTGGAAGACGTATTTTTAAGAGTGTTTGCTCATCTGCAAGACGTCTATAGGACGTTTCCTGTCAGATGTCAAATAGACATTTAGAAGATGTCAGTTTAACATGCATTCTAAATCATTACATCTTAAAGACATCTTCTAAACGTCTATTTGACATCTGACAGGAAACATCCTATAGACATCTTGCAGATGAGCAAACACTCTTAAAAATACGTCTTCCAGATGTAAATATCACATCAAATAGACTTGTGCTATCTGGGAAACGTTGTGGGCACGTCCTCAAAAGACGTCGCTAGTTCATCCCATGGGGAACGTTGTGAGGACGTCGTGGTAAAGTTCCATTTTCTTATAATCTTGGCTAACGTTCTAGAAACGTTGTGGGCACGTCCTCAAAAGACGTTGCTAGTTCATCCCATGGAAAACGTTGTAAAGACGTGGTCAACTGGTCACCAGATAACTTAAAATCTTTGATGAATTAAGTAGGGTTCTCTTTTAATGTAATATTTATATATATATCTGTTTTTTTCATCTCTGTTTTTTTTATACCATTTTGCTTTTATTTTTATTTTAAAGCAATTTCAAGACATCTGTATTATATATATATATATATATATATATATATATATATATATATATATATATATATATATATATATATATATATATATATATATAATACAGATGTCTTGAAATTGCTTTAAAATAAAAATAAAAGCAAAATGGTATAAAAAATAAAGCATAATTGTCAAGTGAATGGTTCATAGAACTACACAATGAGTTTTAAATTCATTATTTAAAATTAATGATATTTTAAACTGTTAAATGTTATAATTCTAGATGTTTATTTAAATGCTGCGTGCCTTTTGACGTGTTCTATGGTTTCAATGGGCGTACGTGCGCGTAAACATTGAGTCGCATTCAAAGCTAAGATTCAAAGACAGGAGCGCGTGCGAGCAGCTGGAAACCATGGAAACCTCATCAACTGACAAACAGCAAAACTAGCGTCTCTCACTGTTGTTTTCACTGCTTTCAGGTAAGTTTAGTTACCAAAATCACACAAATAATACGTTCCTGACATCATTCTTACGTGTAATTGATACACTTCTGTTGAATATTTACTTTATAGAAATGTTTTTGTGTCTTCGAAAAAGTCCGTTAGCATCTCAACCGTTTTCAGAAGAGCTAAGTTAAGTTTACGTTACAATTGAGCTCTTGTTTTACATAAGTTTGGGTTTTAACCACATTTTTGTGTTGATAACAGTTTTTGATAGTTTTGTTTTGCTGGTAATTTGTCAATGGGTGATTGGAAGTAAGCTAATTTATTTAACCTGAAAGAATTCACTGTAACGTACTGTTAATGACGTCACTTACAAAGATTGATAATAAGTTATTTCAGGAGAGACAGAAAAAACCCTCCACAACAAAGGGGGAATTATTGTTTAATCATGATAATAATTTCATATGCATTTATTGCACAATATATTACCTTAAGATTTTTTATATATATTATCTTTTCTGCATTCCATCTCTGCTCTAGCTTGCTTCCTTGTAATAAACCCTTTGTTCTATTGTAAATTCTATGTAACATTGTTGGCTCTGTGACACATTGTATGTTATTTTCTAGAAGATCATCATGCTGATGGCCTGCTGCACCCCCTGTCCAAGACAATCTCCACAGCTATGAACTCGACTAGTAAGCAAAACCTCAAACATACTGTTCAATAGTCGTGGGTCTGTAGGATTTATGCTTTTGAATGAAGTCTCACTTTAAATTCATTAACCCCAGTTTTTTTCAGTGACATTGTCCTTGAGAAGCCTGTAGGCTAAATAATCAGCTAAATAATAGGCGGCAAATATAATGTTATAATGGTCATAGTTATAATAATTAATTTAACTATTATGATAACAGGATATCATGGTCATTGGTATATATATATATTTTTTTTCTCTAGGTGTGTTTTAATTATGTTGGCCAATGAGACAGACACCATACTGTCCAACTCAAGGTATTGTTTATGTAAAATACTATGATAAATACTGAAATTCTTTTTACTTTCAAATGCTGAATTCAGGGGGTCAACAACTTTAGGCACGCAAGTTATTTTTCACAGATATGTCCAGTTTACTCATGGCTCATACTCTTAGCCTTTAAAATGTTTGAATGTATATCTGCAATACAATATCAGGGGGTAAAGATATCATTAGAGTTTTTAAAGTTATGGCTATGCTCTTGTTACCAGATGAGATATCTTTTGACCCTGTGATTCTTCAGGACAAGATCTTGATGCCATCCACACTCAGTACATGACGAAGGTGAGTTTCACAATAGCTGCCACTATCACAAATCAAGAGACCGAACACAACAGGCCTTCATCTATATGAACTCATCCATACGTAGGGATAGGTTCCGAAACCCGGTATTAAACGGGCCCTGGGGCCAAATTAAGGAAGACCGCAGTATTGATAAGCTCAGATGTTATCGGTTCTGCTGACGGTACTGAAGAAATTACACACACTATTTATTATAGACATTGTCTTGCTAATTCTGTGAGGATTAGGAGGGGTGTTTTAAACAATCTTCATACAACATGTGTTTTTCAGGCTGGTTTATAATTTTGTAAGAATTAAGAGAGGCTGTATTTGTAAGAGTTGGGAGAGGCTGTACTCAGTGAAGACTCATTTTACATTCGATAATTCCATTTCCGTACCTGATAAGTTAGATTTTCCTAAAAAAACATCATTCACTGCTTATTTCAATTGTATTTTTCTTCTATTGAATTTATCCATGCTTGTAATTTGTTTATGATTTTCAATGCAGATTCACTCCTCTAAATAAATAATCTCTTGAAATTTGTTTTTATATCGCAATATATATAGCAGCAGATAAACAAAATATTTTATTTAAGGTTTTCAATATTGTGCAGCCCTAATATTGAGCATTTAACCTAACCCTAATTTTAAATTGAACCTGGAATGATAATTTGTGATACCAGATGAGATGTATGTATGATAGATTTTTAACTGTACTATGTTTGTATTGCAGGTTTTCTGGGATCCACAGCGGAAGGCATCAAGTCGTGAGATGTTGGCCTGGACTGATGTACCTGTACACCACACAGACCTCTGCTTTTGCATGGATGGCTGATTACTACCATGTTCTGTATAGGTTTTATTATAGCAAAACTGAGCACCTGTGACAGTGGAATCTGTAGGTGTAAAGTAGTCAGACATCAGTACATTTAAAGTCACAGAGAGAAAGTTTTTTTTTATATAGAAGTTTCAAACTTTTTTCTCTTTCACAAAAAAACACTGCAGTTACAGCTTTTCAAATTCTTCATTGGAGGTCCACAAATACTTTTCTTTTTTTTTCAAATCACAAAGTAAAAAATGTATGCTGACATTTAAGGCGCGGCCACACAGGGGGTTTGAGCATATGTGACTGAATAAAAAGTGAAGTGTGACCACATGAGAATAGCCAAACAGTATAGATGATTCACAAAATTATACACCAAGAAATGTGCATAATTGGCCAAAATGTTACTATTTATCAACAAAAATATGACCCTATGAGTTTGGTAATTTTTAGAATAGGATTTGTGCACCTGCAATGAAGAATTTAAAAAGGTGTAACTGATGTGTTGTGTTTGTGAAAGAGAAAGGAAAGAAAAAGAGGTTTGCAACTCATAAAACATTTTCTCGAAGAGAAATTATCTTACTGTGGAAAATATCATTAACTAACTGCTGATTATTAAATGATATAAATGTTTTCTAGTTGATTGATTCTTGAGGCACACGTGTGTGACACATTGATGCACACGGTGCATACACCAAATAGTACAGGTAACACTGAATAAATGCTGATTAAATGTGTGCAGTGTTTTTTGTTATTGTTGTTTTTACGTGGTATTTTGGTCGTTGTTACGACTAAAACGGTCCTTTGATGTTACGTCCTCACAACATACCAGTTAGGTCATTGAGACGTACTCATCACGTTCTTGCGACGTACACTATAACGTCGCCACGACGATTATGGGAATCACAAAGTTACGTTGCTGGAACGTTATGTGGTACGTCGCTACGACGAATATGGGCCGGTCCTGTTACGTCTTCACAACGTAACTGTTAGCTGGGTAGCCAGAGTAAGCCAAGAGTGTGTAACATTGTCACTGTTTCTGTACCACAGTCCATTATAAACCACGTCATGGATAACGTTTTCAAAGGCATAGTCAGGTGAGGATCAAGGGTCTACAATATAATAATAGTAATCAGCTGATTGTCTAAGACTAAACCCATAATCCAGCGAGGGAGAAGAACCACATTAAACTAGGCAACTATATATTTTTCTAACAGGGTAGCTGCTAGTAAAAGTTTAGCTGGCTAATATGAGCTGTTACCGTGGCTGAGCTGGTTAAAGCGTAAAGCCTTGTTTAAACTCGACGCGTCCGCATGAGCCCAAAGGTGCGCGCGGCAAAAATGACATAGACACCATTTACTACACACAATAGGCTTTTTTTCTCTGATTTTGAAAACTCTTCGCGATCGACTTAAAATGCTTCCAAGATCAACGGGTTGGTGATTCCTGTAACGTTACTGTTTTAGGGTCAATGACAAGAGTACTAATCAGCTGTCTTACGAACGTAACCAGCACATGTATCCCCACATAGCAAAGCCATAACACAGCGAGGGAGAAGAACTAAGTTACATGAAACAATCCAACTACATATTTTACACCACTGACAAGTCACTACTCACGGTGTTTATGGCTAGCTTCTAGGTTTCTGTGGCTTCTCTTTCAAGGTAGTGACGAAACGCGCTCTGTAGCGGTGTTTGTGCCCGTTCGTCTACGGTAGAAACATGACGTCACAATATGTCGACCTTCATAGAAGGGGATTCCCGCGGTTATGTAGATATAAATGTCTCATTCTAAGGTAATAAAAACATTACGGTTTATTAAGTAAGTTCTTTATACACCACTGAAAACATAGTTATGGATGTCATTTTGCATTTCTGTTAATAGATACTCAAAATTTTTACTGATTGCACCTTTAAAGGGGTCATGACATGAGAAACCAAATTTGCCTTGATCTTTTGGTATTTAAGAGGTCTTTGTACCATTAAAACCTCCTGCAAGTTTCATAGCTTAAGACGTCCTCCCCATTATAAACAAACCATTTATATAATCAAGCTCTAAATACAGCTCGTTCTAGATCCTTTGAACTTAGTGACGTCACGGTACGAAGTGACGTACCAGTCGTTTGCATATGACCGCCTCCAGCGCAAGACAACTACGCCTCATTTGACATCATCGCATGCGTTGACGTGCAGCGAGAGGGTCTGTTTACGCCACGCAGATGTGCTGTTCCTGGCTGTGGACCTATGGCTGTGGACAAACAACATGTTTGAATGCTGCCGAACGATCCAGACGTCAGGGAAAGCAGTTGGATGCAGTTTATTTGCAGCATATGCCGCCTGCCAAAGCCTTATTTGTTCGGTGAGTGATGTAGATGAGTGTGATAGGGCGCATGTTACTGAAAGAACGACAAAAGAGAGAGAGAGAGAGAGAGAGAGAGAGAGAGAGAGAGAGAGAGCCCCGGCCGCGCGCGCGCCTTCAAACTCTCTTGCTCTCCCTCTCTCTCTCCGCATATGAATCAAAATCAATTCGCTCCGTGCACAAGATGGCGCCTATCAACTTCCGCTATATGAGAGTACGCGTCAGTACTTCCGGTTTATGCTTTCCCGCACTGCTAATGACAGATTTGACATCGACACTAGTAAGTAAGAATGAGTGGATTCAAGATTAAAGAAAGGCGATTGGCCTTCCAACGGGTGAAAAAGTCGGCATTACATTGTTGTGTACCTCTTTGTAGTAATTCGTCACGCTATAACTCGGAGATAAGTTTTCACTCGTTTCCCGTAGATACTGAGGTACGGGCTCAGTGGCTAATCAAGATCCGTAGGGACAGCTTCAGCCCGACGAAAACCACTCGTGTGTGTAGCAGGCATTTTCAGCCGCGAGACTTTGTAGTGACTGCAGGGGGGTTACGGAGATTACAAAAAGGAGCTACACCGGTTCTCTTTTCGTGGAATGAGTACGCTCTACCCACACCAAGACCTAATGTTTGGGAGCGTAAGCCGAGGGCAGAGAGCCTTTCCCCGGTCTTGACTGCAAACTCAGAGCCCGAGATGGAAACAGCAGCTCCTGATCATGATTACTGTGTGACTCCAGCGACGGCAGTGATGGCAAATGAGATGGCCAACGAGAATGAAGCCTTGCATCGGAAAATTAGGTATCTCCAACACCAACTGGAAGTGTTACAGCTGCGAACCCGTTTCGGCATACAACGCTTCGCAGGGTCGGACGAGCACATTCGTTTTTACACCAGGTTGGTTTATAACTTGTTAATCAATGTGTTATGTGGGTCAAGTATAAGGTTTTCAAAGTAGCAAAAAATAAAACGGCAATTATAACCCCCTAAAAGGCTTTTTTTAATATTCATTGGAGTGTCACTTATGCCCTTATATTAGTTATATCCAAGAATAAAGCCAATAATTATTTTTTATTGTGATTTGATATTAATAACAAGTTGACACTTTAGATCTCAGTAACTCCCTTCATTTAATAGTTTGCAACACAAATATTTCTGGGTCAAAAGAAGGGTAAGAGTTAAGTGATTTAATATTATATTTACACATTTATCTTTTTATGTTAAATGAATGGCATTTGGACACCAAATCTACATGTCTTATATTTGACCCATGTATGAGTTATGTTTAATTTTGAGGAAGCTAATTTAAAAAAAATAAAACAAAACCTAACTTGAACAACATTACATTTTTAGATTTGCCTCCTACAAACATTTCCAAGCCTTTTGGAGACTAGTGGAGCCTGCAGTCAACACCAAGATGGTGCGGATCACCAACGCCAAGGCTGCATCTGCCAGCAGCTCTGAGTTCTCTCAACCAACTACGGTATGAATGTGTACAATGAATATAATTCAGATCTTTTACTTTAATAAAAGTACTAATACCACAATGTAAAAATACTGTTAACCATGAAATTGTACTTAAGTAAATATACTGAGTTACATTCCACCACTGTGTATAACAGTATCTAGGCCTAACACTTTTTTTTTTTCCACAGAAACTTCAACCCATAGATGAGCTGCTGCTGTTCCTCATGCATCTGTCAGTGGGCCTGCCTCTCAGGGATCTCGCAGAACGGTTTGACATTCACCGTACCACAGCCAGCAGGATTATTACCACCTGGACACACTTCCTATACAACCTCCTTGGAAGCCAACGTCTGTGGATCCCACGTGAAACTGTCAGAGCTCACCTTCCACCAGAGTTTTCAGCTTTCCCTGACACACAAGTGGTGCTTGACTGCACTGAAATATTCTGCCAGACTCCATCCTCTCTCCTGTTGCAGAGTGAGGTGTTTTCCACATACAAGTCACATGCTACATTCAAGGCCATGATCGGTATGGCGCCCCACGGTGCCATTACATTCGTGTCTGGTCTGTATGCAGGATCAATGAGTGACCGTGAGATCTTCAAGCTGTCTGGCATCGCAAACCTACTCACACCAGACATGGCAATTATGGTTGACAAAGGGTTCCTTGTGGACAATCTGGCTCCGTGCAAAGTTTACAGGCCTGCCTTTCTCTCAAGAAACACCCAAATGAGTCGAGAGAATGTCATGCAGACTCAACCCATTGCACGTCTGAGGGTCCATGTGGAGAGGTGCATCAGAAGGGTGAAAGAGAACAAGCTTTTTGACAGAGAAATACCACTTTCTGTATGTGGAAGCATTGAGGAGTTATTCAATGTGGCTTGCTTCTTGGTCAACTACCAGTACGGACCACTGGTAAAGGCATGGGCGACTCGACAATGAATAACTAACTTTTTTCTTATTAATAGTTTTCTAATGATTGTATTTCTAATTCTAATAGTTTCTTGTAAAATTTCTAATGAATGTTTTATAGTTTTGTTAAACATTTACTTACCAGAATTGATTCATTAAACAGCCTTTTGTTGACACAGCTTTTACATTAATAAAAAGGTAATTATTTAAAAATAAATACTGTATACCTGTAATATGTATATGAACTCTTTAAACCCCCTCCTTCACAACGTTTGATGAGATGGGCAGTTGCACGTTATGACTAAAGAAAGTTTAGAGTTCTGCATTGTTTTACACACCTGGCTCACAGCATGATAGCATTAAGAGGAGACCACATAAAAGCACATTTAAGGTAATATTTATTATTATACATAACAGCAGTGATCCTTAATAAATAATAGTATAAATAATGATGCAATTAGTATAGTGGTTGTTCAAAGAAAAAATGTAGTGCATATCAAAGGCAACTCTAAATGCAAAAAAGTGGCAGAGAACCCCGTTCAAACTACCATGTAAAAGTAAAAATAAAAATACTCTCCCTTCTCCCTGATGGTTTTAGCCACCTCGCAGTCTCTGTCGATGCGTTGTATGAGAATATCCTCCTCTGCAAAAACAACAAAATCACACCACTCCATCCCTGTAAGTAGAAGCTGGCCTTGCACCTGCCAGTAGTAGCTGTGAGTCTGCTTTAGTTTCAATGTGCCACTCTGCATTTTCAAGTAGCTACAGTCCACATAGCTCTTTGCGTTAGGGCATTTAATTTCCAGCAGTCCGAAGGGTGGGCTCTCAGTTGGGTCAAACACCAGACCGTCAGGAGATGACCCTAACCAGGGGGCGTCGGGGTGGATGATGAACCCACAAGGCCAGTAATTTGTGTTTTTTACTCTGCAGTACTCCTGGATGGCAACCGGTTCCAGTGCCAGTCCCCTCTTCATTGCAGCTGTTTGAACCACTCCCTTTTTTATTCTTTGTGCCAAGTTTTCAGCAGAACTCTGACCTCTGACATGGCATATTTCCCTGAATCGGGAAGAAGTTATTCTTGGCCTCCTGACACGGTGCCACTCCACAGTGTTGCTCTGCTCCCTGGTGGCAACTTCTATTTTTCTTGCCATGTCTACTGTAGTGACAAGTGACTGTAGATGGAGGTGTTGTTGGTGACTGCAGACAAACTGACAGCTGGTAGGCTCCAGCTTATAGCTATCTATAGGTAAAGGTGGTGGTGGAGGGGCATCTGGGTGGCGTACTACAACCCGGCTCACTGGTAATGGATGCTGGTAGGATAGGGGACTACCTTCCTGGACTTTACCAAAAGCAGAGTCAACCAGTGGGACGTCTGCATTTATTGCCATGGTGGTGATGAGTGGAGCAATGTCTGGCAAGAAGTCTTTGTACACCTCGTCAACTTTGAGGACATCTGGATCTGGCAGCTCCCCTCGCACTGCCTTGTAACGTGTACCCCTGTGAATAATTTAATTTCACAATTAGCACTTTAAGAACAATTTTATACTCAAACAACCATCACAAAGTTATACTGTATAGTAGGCTGTACAATTACATAGGACAATAGATATTACCTTACACCGTCAGCAATCGTGAACTGCTTCGGCTTAGTAGAAATGATCACCATGTCACTCACTCTGCCTGGTTTCACGCCCTATTAATTACACAAAAGAATTATCAAATTAATTTAAGTGGTTGTTGATGCAACATACTAGATCAGCTCTTCACACATGAAAAACTACTATAGTAAAATAATTGAATTAATTTGTTGTGGTAATATAACTATAGTAATATAAAAAAATTACTTTGCCTCGATACTGTACTAAGTTTTCTACAACTATAGGGTATATTATACTACAATACACTACCGTTTACTGCAGTAAAAACTAAAGTCTATACTACAGTATTTATTAGTTTACTATAGCTAACACTACAGTATGCTGTGGCATTCATTAACAAAGTGTTGAAAAAAACTATTATATATACAGTATAATTGTAACGAGGACGCTGAGGCTGAGTGAGAATCCATGTGCGGAAGTTTATTAAAGACAGTCTCCACAAACAAATACGATAAGGCAGGCAGAGGGTCAAAACCAAGGTAGCAGTCAGATCTTTCAACATACAAAGGGGAATTCCAAAAGGCAAGAGTGAGTAGGCAGGCAAAAGGTCCAAGCAAAAACATCAGTCCGATCAGGCAACCAAAACAAAGGGGATAATCCGGAAAATCGAAAAACAGGTAACCAGGCAGAATCATACACAGTAGACAAGCAGGATCAACAGGAAATAACGCTCGGTAAGGCAGGTAAACTGGCAATACTTCGCAATGAGTAAAAGAATGGTCTCTGGTTAAATAGCAGTCAAACAGGAAATGAGTGCAGAAGAAGCAGAGGGAGTGGAACACAGTCAGTACTCGGGTGAGGGCTCCCTCTGCTGGTTTGGCATTACAGAACCCCCTCCTCTAGGAGCGACTCCTGGAGCTCGACGTGGGCGTCCCCGTGGTCGTGGCGCTGGTCGGTCAGGTCTGGCTCGATGAAATTCCTCGATGAGAGATGGATCCAAAATGTCCCGGGCGGCTACCCACGATCTCTCCTCAGGTCCATAGCCCTCCCAGTCCACCAGATATTGGAGCCGACCCTCTCTTCGTCTTGAGTCTAGTAACTCATTCACTTGATAAGCAGGAGTTCCATCAATGTCCAATGGAGGTGGTGGTTCTGGGGTCTCATGGCCAGGGTCAGCATTCGGGTGGACCGGTTTGAGGAGGGAGACATGGAAGGAGGGAGAGATACGGTAATTATCAGGAAGCTCCAATTGGTAAGTTACCTCATTAATTCTCTTGAGAATCTTAAAAGGGCCAACATACCTTGGACTGAGCTTCCTGCTTGGCAGCCGTAACTTGATGTTCTTTGTCGAGAGCCAGACCTGTTGTCCTTGTTGGTAGGGAGGATGTGGGCGACGTCGTCTGTTGGCCTGGAACTCCTGTGTTCTCACGGCCCGCTGGAGACGGACGTGTGCACTGTCCCACACCTTCTCGCTACGTTGGATCCAGTCGTCCACCGCTGGGACTGAGGAAGGTTCGCCAGACCACGGGAACAAGGGAGGTTGGAACCCCAGGACGCATTGGAAGGGGGTCAGGCCTGTGGATGTGTGTTTGAGAGAGTTCTGAGCATATTCTGCCCAAGGTAGAAACTCAGACCATCGATGTTGTTCTCGACTGCAGTAGGTTCGTAGGTATCTGCCGATTTCTTGGTTGAGGCGTTCAACTTGGCCGTTGGCTTGAGGATGATATCCTGATGTGAGACTAACGTTAATATCCAGTTGTTTGCAGAAAGCTCTCCAGACTTGGGAAGTGAATTGAGTGCCTCGATCGCTGACAATATCTTCTGGGAGACCATATACTCTGAAGACATGGTGGAACAGGGCTTGGGCTGTTTCCATGGCAGTAGGTAGTCCTTTTAATGGGATAAGACGACAGGATTTTGAGAAACGGTCTATAATGACTAGAATAGTGGTACAATTGTCGGAGGGAGGTAGATCGGTGACAAAGTCTATGGATAGGTGGGACCATGGGCGTTGTGGGATGGGTAGTGGTTGTAGGAGACCGGAGGGTAATTCTTTAGGGGTTTTGGACTGGGCACAGACTTGACAAGACTTTACATAAGCGGTGACCTCTTTGGCCATTGCAGGCCACCAAAATGAATTTTGTAGCAGACGAATAGTACGAGAAATACCGGGGTGGCCTGCACTAATGGAAGTGTGGATCCATTGCATGATACGTTGACGTAGACATAGTGGTACGTACTGTTTGTCATGAGGGCAGTGAGTGGGTTGTGGTTCACGTTGTTGTTCTTGTTGTAATTCCTCCATGATGTCCCATGAAACTGGAGCGAGGATGACAGAGTGAGGAAGGATGGGTTCTGGGGTGAGATGTTCTGTGGGAAGCTCGTATCGTCTGGAGAGGGCATCTGCTTTACAGTTCTTACTGCCGGGCCGATAGGTTACTGTAAACTGGAAGCGGGTAAAGAATAAAGCCCAACGAGCTTGACGTGGGTTAAGACGTTTTGCACTTTTGATATATTCCAAATTTTTGTGATCTGTGATGATTAGAAATGGGTGGACCGCCCCCTCCAACCAATGTCGCCATTCCTCGATGGCTGCCTTCATGGATAGCAGTTCCTTGTTCCCCACATCATAATTCCGTTCAGCGGCGGTTAGTTTCCTTGAAAAGAATGCGCATGGATGCAGTTTGCCTGGTTGACCGTGTCTCTGTGAGAGTACTGCCCCAATTCCACAGTCGGAGGCATCCACTTCTATTATAAAAGGTAAACTGGGGTCTGGGTGTTTCAGAATGGGGGCAGAGGTGAATCTTTCTTTCAGTGTGATAAAGGCATTGGTGGCTTCTTTATTCCAGCTTAGCTTTGTGGGTTTACCTTTTAGAAGTGATGTTAGGGGGGACGCTATGGTGCTGTAGTTGCGGATGAAACGTCTGTAGAAGTTTGCAAAGCCTAAGAATCTTTGTAATTCCTTGACTGTTGTGGGTTGGGGCCATTCGGTGACTGCTTGAACTTTTAAAACATCCATTTTTACTCCATGGTGACTTATGTGGTAGCCTAGGAACGAGGTTTGATTAACATGGAATTCACATTTTTCTGCTTTAACATAGAGCTGATTTTCGAGTAATCGAGAAAGGACAATTTTAACATGGTTGATATGCTCTGCCTCAGACTTGGAGTAGATGAGAATGTCGTCAATATAGGCTACCACAAACTGGTTGAGAAGGTCCTTGAAGATTTCATTGATGAATGACTGGAAGATGGCGGGTGAGTTGGCCATCCCATACGGCATAACTTGGTACTCATAGTGCCCCCTGGTGGTGAGAAAAGCAGTCTTCCACTCATCACCTTCTCTTATCCTAATTAAGTTGTAGGCACTTCTTAAGTCCAGTTTAGTGAAAATGGTGGCTTCCCGCAGCTGTTCTAGGGCAGAGGGTACTAAAGGAAGTGGGTAACGAAATTTGACAGTCACATTATTTAGTCCTCTGTAATCGATGCAGGGTCTTAGTCCTCCATCCTTCTTTTCAACAAAGAAGAATCCTGCAGCTGCTGGAGATGTAGATGGACGAATAAAACCTGAGTTGAGAGCCTCTTCAATATAGTCTTCCATGGCTTGACTTTCAGTATGGGAGAGAGGGTAAACTTTGCTTTTGGGAGGCATGGCATTGGGAAGCAGATCAATAGCACAGTCCCAGGGTCGGTGTGGTGGTAGCTGTCCGGCCTTGGTTTTGCTAAAGACTTCAGAAAGATTGTAGTAATAGGCGGGGATGTTCACCGTTTTGAGGGTATCTGGACTTTCAATGCTGGTTGTGAGACATGGTTGGGGTTCAGTGGGGAAGCAGTGATTTAGACAAAATGTGGACCAATGAGTCAGCTCACCATGATACCAGGAAATGTCAGGGTCGTGAATAGATAGCCAGGGATGTCCCAGGATGATCTCGAATTTGGGAGAATCAACGATGTACAATGTGATAGACTCTTGATGCAGCAAACCAACATTAAGTGTGAGAGTTTTTGTTTGATGAGTGATCCCCTCTCCAATCAGTGTGTCATCGATGGCCTTGATTTTGATAGGTGGGGTACATGGTTGCATGGGGATGTTATACTTCGTGACAATGTCCTTATTAATCAGATTCAGAGCAGCTCCAGAGTCAATCATCGCTGTTAATTGAAGAAACAATGTGTCAGTCCTGAGAGTAATGGGTAAGGTAAATGATTTGTTACTGAGTAACGAGAAATGTTCGATATTTACCCTGGGAACAGCTTGGGATTTGTGTGGACATCCTAGACTGCGATGGCCTGCTTCACCACAGTAAAAGCATAACTGATGTTGCCGACGCCTCTCCCTTTCCCCTTCAGAAAGTCGGGAGACGTTGAGTTGCATAGGTTCATCGTGAGTGCGTGCCTCGATAGTGACTGGAATCTGTGAACTGCCCTGATTTCCCCTGCTGCCCTTGCGTTTCGGAGCTTGTCTCATGAGGTTATCAATTTTAATGGCAAGAGTGACAAATTCAGAAAAAGAGGAATTCTCTCCTTTACAAGCTAGTTCGGTTTGCAGTTCTGTGTTGAGACTACGGTGAAACATGGCCTTTAAAGCGATATCATTCCAACCACTCTGTGCAGCAAGTGTTCTGAATTCAATAGCATATTCAGCAGCGGTGCGGTTACCTTGTGTGATGTTAATGATTTGTGTTGACACATCTTTGCCTCCGGCGGGGTATTCAAACACTTCACGGAGTTGCTGGATGAAATAATCCACTGAATATCTGAACCGTGAATCAGAGTCCCAAACTGCTGCAGCCCAGTCGATAGCTCTCCCCGTTAACAACGTCATTAAGAATGCACATTTCTTCTCCTCTGATTCGAATTTATCCCCTTGATGATCAAAGTACAGTCTGATTTGACGAATGAAGCCTTTACATTGTTCAGCAGTACCATCAAACTTTTCAGGAAGAGCAAAGCTTACCGTCTTTGGCGTGGGCTGTGGGAGTGATCGGATGTAGTGCGTTAGATGTTCGTTGACTGATTGGAGCTTGGTTAGTTGTTCCTGGTATCCCTTTAACATATCGCTTTGATAAGCGAATGCTGCTTGCAGATTCGAAACTTCCGGTGGATTCATGGGAGGCGAAGTATTCTGTAACGAGGACGCTGAGGCTGAGTGAGAATCCATGTGCGGAAGTTTATTAAAGACAGTCTCCACAAACAAATACGATAAGGCAGGCAGAGGGTCAAAACCAAGGTAGCAGTCAGATCTTTCAACATACAAAGGGGAATTCCAAAAGGCAAGAGTGAGTAGGCAGGCAAAAGGTCCAAGCAAAAACATCAGTCCGATCAGGCAACCAAAACAAAGGGGATAATCCGGAAAATCGAAAAACAGGTAACCAGGCAGAATCATACACAGTAGACAAGCAGGATCAACAGGAAATAACGCTCGGTAAGGCAGGTAAACTGGCAATACTTCGCAATGAGTAAAAGAATGGTCTCTGGTTAAATAGCAGTCAAACAGGAAATGAGTGCAGAAGAAGCAGAGGGAGTGGAACACAGTCAGTACTCGGGTGAGGGCTCCCTCTGCTGGTTTGGCATTACAATAATACAATTTACTATAGTATTTTTTCATGTGGTTGTGAACACATACTTACCATGGTTCTTGGCTTGTGCCAGCGCTGCTCTGTTTCAGTGCAGCTCAGGACGGGGGGTACAGCAGCCAGGTTAAGTGTGGAGTAGTGTGCGGTCTGGAACAGCAGTGCAACATTGTGGTTGCAGAGTGCTGTTCCAGCTACACAGGAACACTCTGCCACTGAAATGTCCACTGGTGAACAGTCCTCAAAGACAATCTACACATTAAAACAAAATGTCTGTCATTTCACATTTAGGACACTTCAAAACAACACAAAAAATCAGGTAAGTAGTAGGTATAGGGAATAGGCTAAATAATGTCAGGTTATCAATGGCTTCATGTGCAAAACTGCAATTTAAGGATATCCAAATAGATAAGCCTTTATCACCAGTCTCAATTTACTCACTTTCATATAGTGTTAGAAAAACAGTGAACATTGAACATACAGTAAAGAACCGCATCCGTCAAAACCAGTTTCTGTGGTTTCCATGAAAGCTAGGTTTAGGTCATTAATTTGTCATTTTCAACACAGTGTTGCAAAACGAAAATAAATATATAACTTAGCCCTTTCACATCAGCTAGCTATCCTAAAACACAGGTTACCTAGCCACATCAAAACCACAGAACATTAACCTGATTGAGGCTTTGAACTGATGAACACTTCTTATTTCTACTCCCTACTCTGAGGTCGTGAGGCTTCTCGCTCTTTCTCATCGACCTGTAACAGGCAGCCCTGACGCTCACTCTCCCTGATGAATCTTTGTTTGAAACTGTGGGGAATTGGACACCACTCATGTTATGCATACAATTAATCGTACATCATCAAAACACTACACTGGATCAAATAGCCTGTCAAGTTGTCAAAGTAAGACAGTAACGTTAATGTAAACTAGAGTTGACGTTAGCTGGCTTTCCAGTCAGTCAGCTAGCAGTTGTATAACTTACCTTCATAGTTGTCGATGTAACTAGATATATACATCTTGAACCCTTTTTCCCTCTTGCTCCTCGGGGCTGAGCTTGCCGCTTGTACTAGCCGGTGTACATCGCTGATGGTAATCTTCGGTAGTTCTTGGAGGCATCTTGAGTAAAACAGCGGCATCCTTCCTATCGTCTCTTGTATCTCGGCCCGGGACCAGAAGTTTACAAGCGTACACTCAATAAAGCGGAAATAGAAACGCGTCACGCCCGTGCAACTAGTCTATTGAGAATTGGCACGATTGGTAAAAGATCGGAAGACCGAAGTTTCACGTGGCGGAGAATTGTGTAGCCTACATGTGATACAAAATGATTAACGTTAATAATTTATGCAAAGTTTTTTGTACAAAAAACTATAGTAATACTATAATTGCACATAAGGGAACATAATAAAACAAAACAAAAAACCATGTCATGACCCCTTTAACACGTTACAAAGTAAAAGTCTAGCTTCCGGCCAAACGGCCATATGCAGTCTACTTGCATCTAAAGCACAACATTGTATGACGTCAGAAGTAGCGTAGTGAGTCATAGTCATATACACCTAGGATGGCTTGAGGGTGAGTAAATCATGGGGTAATTTCATTTTATTCCTTGTGTGGTGTTCAAAACCCTATAACACTTTTGGTGTTCCCGGTCAAAAATGACCTATAAAAAATAGCTTATAAATCACTTGTTATGCTATATTATGACCCAATATTGGATTCAATCTGTTTGTCAACTTGTTTTCTTTCAATTAGGACTGGTTTTATATTTCTATTTGCATCTGATTAATCGTAGGCCTCATTTATCTGAGTAGGCATCTCATTTTTTGAGTAAAAAAAGCATTATTTCTGAATAATTTTGGAAATATTAAATAAGATATTGGCACAGTTGATCACAGTCTACTTTAATTTTTCACCAGGAAGTTTGTTTTGAAAAACTTTTATTTTTTACAAAATGGCACATAGTCACACTTGTGGTGTTCCAATGGGCCACTGAAAGTGAATGGGAGAGACTGAAAATAAGAGAAACATTTAGTTTTCAGGAGCATGTTCATTATGTTCATGTACACTTACAGTATGTGCATGTGTCTAGCAAACATCGAGCCCTTGGACCTGTGCATGTGTGGCTACATGCATACGCTACCCAAACAACAGAACCGGAAGACAATACAATGTTGAATAAAGTCGTAGTTTTTGTTATTTTTGGACCAAAATGTATTTTCGATGCTTCAAAACATTCTAACTAACCCACTGGTGTCACATGGACTACTTTGATGATGTCTTTATTTCCTTTCTGGACAAGGACAGTATACCGTGCATATATTTTCAATGGAGGGACAGAAAACTCTCGGACTAAATCTAAAATATGTTAAACTGTGTTCCGAAGATGAAAGGAGGTCTTACGGGCTTGGAACAACATGAGGGTGAGTCATTAATGACATAATTTAAATTTAAATTTTTTGGGGGAACTAACCCTTTAAGATGCTCATATGTTTAAATTAATTTAATTACCATTTCTTTTCTATTCACACGATAATCTTTTGCACTCTTTTATTTTCTACCTGTGCGTAGGAAGTTGTGTGTCTCCTTATTGGCTTTATCTCTGATTTTGCCCCTACTGGTATGATTTCTCAGAGGACGGAATATGGAATTACTTTTGTGCCAATAATAATGAAAGCAACTTTTCAAGAAACGAATGAAAATATAAATTGAAACTGAAAAAAATATCTTTGAAACTGAAAAAGAATAAATCGCGGGCACATTTTTTTAACTTCGTTCTTAATACACTGCATGTTTTGCTAACTATTTCTCATATTTCTTTCGCTGATCTGAACTTACAAATACGCTTCCAGAGTTTTCAGTTACGCTTCTGACGTTTTCGTTTACGCTCCCTGAGTTTTCGTTTGCAGTTCTGACACATATCTCTCGTGGGGGCGGGGCTAGTAGCAGTGTGTTCTCATTGGCTACTGAGTTTTTGATTGACAGCACCTTCTTGACCTGGAAGTGAAGACGTCAGTGTTGTGTTTACATGTGTGGATGTGAGCGCAAAGATATTTTTTTCAGTTTCAATTTATATTTTCATCAGTTTCTTGAAAAGTTACGTTCATTATTATTGGCACAAAAGTAATTCCATCAAGGAATAGCAACAACCGTGCTCCATCCATGACCCCCAGAAGTGCTGGCCACACCACTTGTCTGTGGAATTCTCTGTGTCTCTCCATGTTCATCAACACCTCACTGTAGAGCCTGACAGATTCAGAGGGAGAGAGTGGATGCTGTCCCTGCTAAGCACACTATCAAGCTTAGTGTTTCCTCAAGGATGTGCCATTGGTTCAGAATTTGCCAAAGAATTCCATGCATAGCTGGGATTGGTGAGATTTTTTAATAAAATTTGTCAGTTTGACCCAGGCAGTAGTCTACTGAAGTAAAGATAAGAGGCCCCACTTTCGAAGGGAAGAGAAAAAGACAATGCATGTGAATATGTGAATTCTCTCTGTAGCCCCTTGCTCTTGAAGTCTTTTCCATCTCTGGCTCTTGTTTTCCCAGCATGGCCTCCAGAAAGTTTCCACTCAGTGGGGAGGTGCGTCCTGCAGTATGGGTCACTGGGTTTGCGCTTCGGATTGCTCTCCCCCACCTCTCTCAATGCACACACACACACACACACACACACACACTTTCACACACTCCACACTGCCTCAAGGATGAAATAAAGACAGCTTGACTATCAGCGCGTGAATTATGAATGATTAATTCAAACAGCATGTTTGAGTAACAGGAAGTGTGTGACTGAGCACAGGTGTGTGTGTGTGTGTGTTTCTTTGACTTTAAAGAGATAACCGTGATGACAGAGAAAGGGAATGCAAAAAAACAAAAAAGGGATACGAATGGCAGCTAATGCATGTCTGCATGTTTTGCATGTATATAACACACATGCTTACATGCACAAAAGTTTTAAATACATTACTGTTCAAAAGTTTGAGGTCAGTACGATTTTTTGAAAAAGAAATTAATACTTTTATTCAGCAAAGATGCGTTAAATTGATCAAAAATGACAGAAAGGACTTCTAGTTACAAAAAATATTCCAAATAAATTATGTTCTTTTGACCTTTATTTTCATCAAAGAATCTTGTAAATAATGTATCACAGTTTCCACAAAAAAAAAAATATTAAGCAGCACCACTGTTTTTAACCTTGAAAACAATAACAAATGTTTGGCAGCATCAGAATGATTTCTGAAGGATCATGACTGGAATAACGACAGCTAAAAAAATCCACTTTTCATCACAGGATAAATTACATTTTAACTATATTAATATATATATATATATATATATATATATATATATATATATATATATATATATATAACAGTTATTTTAAATTGTATTAATATTTTACAATATTACGTTGTTTCTTACCGACCCCAAACCACGCTATAGTGCACATTCCACATGATTTCACAGATATTTAGTTTTCAGAAAAAAATATATTTTTAATGTTAAACTAAATGCATTTACATGATGTTATTGTCTGAATATGTATACATCCTGGACTACAATCAATCTGATCTACAATCAAAATATCTAGGTCTATTATCTGAATTACTAGGTCTATTATCTGCATAAAACAGATTCATTTCAGTCCGACTAAAGATTTACATAACATTTTAAAAAGACAAATCTTTGCTTTATAGTCTGACTGAATTTAAACTTTTGAAGTGCATGTAAACAAACTTACTTTATCCCTCTATGCGTGTTTGCAATATCACTCACTGTAAACCGCAAAAAAAAAATGCAAATACATAGACCAACAAGATTAGACAGCAAGATTACTTTACTGTGCAAATGTATTTTTGCATATTATAACTGTTGCACAAATGTTAATGTGCAATTTTTATAGAATGGTACAGTATTGTAAATAGCAAGTATTTTTGGTAAAATTAGAGATATAGTGGTTCTACTTGCAAAGCTCTGTCATGGAAAGATAAATATTGCCACACTTATAACATCTCTGAAGAATGAGGGTCTTCGTGATGCTGAGGGTTTCTCCACACTCTGAGATCCATCATAGTCCAGCTGAGTTTGCTTTGGAGGGCTTACAGTGTATGGCTTCTCAAGAGCCACTGTTTACAGAAACACGCAGATAAAATGAATACAGGGTTCTGGTGGCCAGTTAAGGGTGTGTTGCATGTTTGGTCTCAGTGTGAGCAGGGGCCCGTTTCAATAAGGAGGTTCAACCAACTCTGAGTTAAAGCTTGAACTCTGAGTTGACTTACCCTGAGATGGGAAACTCTGAGTTTTCGGTTACAGAACAGCTGAAATGAGTTAGTTCAATCAACTCTGAGTTGACTGACTCGGAGTTAAGCGCGTGCACCACAACTATAAAAAGCCATTATCAATGGAGCGCAGATATTACGAGTCACCATGGCAACAGCGCCAGACAAAAAAAGGTGTGCATATTTCTCACCAGCAGAACTGGATGTGCTTATGCAAGCATATGCAGAATTTGAACATGTATTTTTAAAAAAAAGCAACACGGCTGCAGCGGCGAAGGAGAGAGAGTTAGCTTGGGAGAAAATAGCTGCTCGAGTCAATGCGTAAGTTTACATTTTAATTACTTTTATACAGTGTTGGGTGTAATGAATTAAGTTACTAAGTCATCTAAATATTGTAATTAAATTAAAGACTATAAAACAATTCTGTAAAAAACAATAGTGGATTTAATATCAAATTTTAAAAGGTATATTTTTAATGTAACTTTCTCCCTAGTTACACACTTGGTCAATTTAAGAATAATTGATGCAATTGTATATTGTTTAGTTGAAAGCATTAGAAGTGCAGTTTCTTGTCTCTCCTTGTATTTTTCAAGTGGTTGAGGTTGATTTGGGATTTAGAAAGTACTTAATAAGTAAGTAAAACAAATTAGTAAGTAGACCAATACTTTCTAGAGATAGTAATTATTACATTAATCTAATTAGACTAGTTGAAGATAAACTTTGTAGTTAGTAATTAAGAACTATTTTAGAGTAACTTACCCAACTATTATAATATCAGAGGTGAAACTGGAAGAACAGTATTTTATTAAACCTAATTTAATTTTCATGGATAGGTGCAATCCTGCAGGCATCAAAAGAACATGGCAGCAGCTGAAAATGAAATATAAAAACATACTTCAAGCAGGTAAGCCTTGAGCATATCATAGGATTAGAGTAGCTACCTGGCTTTACAAACATTTGACATATTAAATGACTAATAGCATTCAGTGTCTATCAGTGCAGCAGCATTTTTGACATAGGTCTAAATGTTCATTCTCATTTGACCTCTACTCAGCCAACAGAAAGAAGGCAGAGGCTCGTAAAACAGGGGGAGGACCTGCACCACCACCTCTGACAGATGCAGAAGAGATGGCCCTGAGCCTAAATGCTGGAAGGCCAATGGCTGAGGGAATTCCTGGAGGGACTTCATCAGAGCCAGTCACTCCAGAAGATTTAAGTGCCTTCATAAAATGTAAGAGGTCTACCTACAGTATGTGTTAATTTTTTTTATATAGACTAAATGTGATATTTCCATTTATATTACTTTGGGTTGGGTTTTTTGTTGGTCCCAACAGATTCAGATGGTAATATCTGCCTCTTGGAGCCTCCTGTCCCAACAGTACCCCATACAGTTGTCAGTAGCCTACTCCATACACCATCACAATACACAATTATGACAAATAGAGTACACTTTATAATACTATGAAATGCTCATCTTCACAGGATGATGGGGATGAAGAAACCATTTCTGCTGCCACAGACAGGCCTACAGAGGTAATTTTAATATTATATGTCTACACATTCACATTTATATGTGGAGTAGCCTATAGAATCTAAGTTTATATCTATATAAATGGTCATTCTTATCTCTACCCCCCAGAGTGTGGAAGAACAGCAGGAGGACGGTCCATCAACTTCTGGTGCACAGATGAACACAGTTCAGTGATTTACAGTAAATGCCACAGTTTAATTCTGAATTTTAGACTTCATGATGTAACTCTAATCTAATGTATTTTCAGTTGCCAGTTAAGGAGTTATATAGACTTCTTCTTATTAAAAAGATAGAAAAAAACAGCAAAGAAGTTGTATACTTGGACCGCCAGATCCAAAAGGCAGATCTGGAAATCGACATACTGAAACTAAAGCTAGAGGTGAGTGTATGGTCACAGGTGAATTAAGTATTGAAACTATTATAAAATCTTTTTTTTTTTTTTTTTTTTTAGGAAATGAAGAAGAAATAAATAAATTGCTGTGATTTTGTTTATTCATTATTGGTTGCATTTGTATGAAATAAAGAACACCATAAATTGCTGTGATTTTGTGTTTATTCATTTTTTTGTGGTGGTGGATATCATGTGTATTAATCTGAGAAGACATTGCGGCATATCATATCCCGGACTACCCTTCCATCCTGGAAATCTGCAGGGTTGATAGGGTCTTCCTCAGGGTCTTGTAATTGTAGGGCAGGGTGTTGCTCCCCTCTAATTATGGCAATATTATGGAGAACAACACATGCCACAATAATGTCGCAGGCCCTTTCAGGGGTTACCCTGAGGTGACGTAGGCACTGGAAACGTGCTTTCAACAGGCCTATGGTCATCTCCACCCGGGCTCTCGTCCTGCAGTGTGCCACATTGAAGCGCTGCTGTGGGCCTGGTTCAGGTTCTGGGTAAGGGGTCATAAGATTTGGTCGGCATGGGTAACCCCTATCTCCCAGCAGAAAGCCATCAATCTCTCCTGTAAGAAAGTTCACATTGCTTTAGAGCTGCATAGAAATTCCCCTGTAAGTGTTTAGAGCATACATTGAAATATGTGTATAGCATTTACTTACCCCTTTCCAGTCTGTTGCTCAGGGTTGACTCCCGATAGATTCTTGAGTCATGAACAGAGCCGGGCCACTTGGCCTCCACATTTGTGATTAAATGTGCAGCATCACATATGATCTTGACAGTGCAAAGAATGAGTCATGTTACAGTATTGTGATGTAGTCTTTGACCATTAGAAACAGTAGGCTGTCAGTGTACCTGCACATTAATACTGTGGATGGATCTCCTGTTCACATAGTCCGCTTCATTTTCAGAAGGTGCAATGATCGGAATATGTGTGCCATCAATGCATCCAACCACATTCGGAAATCCTAAAGGGAATTCTAATTATTAGGTTACTTCCAGGGGTCGCAGCAAGATATTCTTAACTGAATGTAATTTATCAGGTTAGCCTCATTTAACCCGATTTATACACCACTGACCTGCAATCCTGTGAAACTCCTCTTTGATGACTCTCACTGGTTTGTGCCCAGGAAACAATACAAAAATTCTCAGAAAGCGCTTAAGAGCGAGGCACACTTTCCTTACCGCTCTGCAAACAGTAGCCTTACTAAAATGTTCTGCATCCCCGATGTTATAAAGAAAACTTCCATTCGCAAAGAAACGTAAGGCAACGCAAAGAATCTGCTCGGATGTAAGAGCACGGCCGCGATGGTTGATGTGTCTGATGTAAGGATGGATGAGATTATGGATGTATCTTATTGACTGTAAAGAAAAACGGTAACGCTCAAATAAAAATGGATAGGGATATGACAAAAAATCCACTCTGGGCCTCAAAATCCTCTCCCGACGTAAATGTAACTCCCTACGAAGTAATACAGCCTCTTCGTCAACAGGATCATCCATAAAAGGACATGCCATTTCATTCCCTTTGATGCGCTCTGCGTGACTGAAATGTGCGCAATAAATATGTTCCCAAAGAATCAATGAGGTGTTTAAACACCACTTCCTCTTTAAAAAAGGGGAGGAGACCAAAATAAACTCTGGGTTTTCTGAAGAAAACCTGCTCCCGACCAGGTTAGGTTCACAGAGTAAGTTGCCATAGTAACTGACTCTGAGTATAAGTTACCTCTCTTTCAGAAACGGGCTTGACTTACCCTGCTTTCTCAGGTTTAACTTACCTCCCTTTCTGAAACGGAAAACTCAGAGTTTCCCTCATTTCAGGGTTAACCTACTCAGAGTTTTCACTTAACCTCCTTTCAGAAACAGGCCCCTGGAGCTGATGAATGTGTGTTTGTGTGAATAGAGTAAGACACACTAGAGGGGGAGATAAAAAAAAAATCTTCACAGTATAAAAGTGTAATGTGTCAAAATCTTGAGTTTGGTCCACAACAATGTAAAGCACAATGTACAGAATACATAATTCACACAATTGGCACAATTAAAATAGTAAACAATACACACATTCTGATTTATATTTTTGTTATTTATCTGAGAAATTAATACTTTTGTTCAGCAAGGATGCATTACATTACAAGAGACTTTTAAAAAGACTTTTACATTGCTACAAAATATTGATATTACAAATAAATGTGGTTATTTTGAAGCTTTTTATTAATCAAAGCTCTTTTGAGAAAAAAAAAAAGAAAAAAAAACGTTTCAGCACCAAATCAGCATAGGCTCTGTTTACACCTAGTATTAAAGGGTCATGAAACCCCAAAACACTTTTTTTTTAGATATGAACAGATATGTACATGCTGCACATCATTGAAAACACTAAAAGCACTCATACATTTTATCATCAAGTGGAAATTAAAAATTTTCAGAGCAATTGACCCTAGCTGGGTGTGAGCAAAAACTCGCCATTTTCGTGTTTGTACCTTTAAATGCAAATGAGCTGCTGCTCCCTGCCCTCTTTCCAGAAGATGGCGAATCCTTTACAGCTCGTGCTTCGGATATTCTGTTGTGCTGTGGTGAAAAATCAGGTCCTCCCTCAAAATAGGGCCTCTGTTAGGACCCCAAGCGTTCCCATTGGCTCAAATTACTTTTAATAGCTACTCTCTATCGCACCTGATTACAATTCCTACAAAATCATGTTATGATAAATGATGTATAATGACCATTAATGTTTGTATTAGTTAGCTTAGGTACTAGCATAGCATACAGATCCCCAATTAGCCTGATAGCTTAGTTTATACACACATTTGCACTTACCCTACATGTATTCACAATCATCTTTATTGTAATTACGTATTAAATCAAGTGTTAAATATCCAAATATTTCAGTTACAAAAAGAATGTAATGATGTTCAATTATTCACTTACTTAGACTTAGTTCCTCTTGCGCCTAGCGGCGCACTGGGCAACGAGCGACCCCCAGCGCACTCGGTCTAGTGGGGCGACTTCGGCTTCATCCCATGATATTTCCACAGTGTTCAGGTCTTTGATGAACGTGTTGCGCCAAGTCTTCTGTTTTGGCACACTATTCCGGTCTTGTCCAGGCATCCACATCATCGCCGCTTTTGGAAGTCGGGGTTGTGGGAGACGGAGCAGATGCCGTCATTCATCAAACAGGTCCACTCTGACTCGAGGTGCGGCGGTATACTTCTTCGTTATGCTATCTCTGTACGATATTCACAGAATTTGCTACCAGCAGTGTTGATGGAAACAGTTCAGTCATCATTTGATGTTTGCCATCAGTTTCCAAGTCTCGGAGGCATACGTCGCCGTCGGGATGACGATGGCATTTAAGGCAAATCTTGGCTCGTAGACTGATGGTATTTGACAACCAGATGGACGACAGGCGCTAGTAGACCGAGTGAGCCTTCCCGATCCGGCAAGTGACTTCTCCATTGCTCTTAATCGTACTGCCAAAATATGTAAATTGCTCAACTTTATCAATACGTTGATGGCGCTTGATCATGGCATTGCTTTGCATGTTGGTGTTCATCAATCATTTTCCAGGGCTTTCCAATAATCCACCACTCTTTATACGAACCTCGTCGCCCTACTGATCACCGTCTCAGTGCTTTCTACCACCGTTTCTCGAAACAGTGATACACGGTTGGCAGCCTATACGTTGTTCAGTTCGAACCGGAGTTGGACACATATGGAGAGACTTAAGGCAAGGCAAGGCAAGGCAAGTTTATTTATATAGCACATTTCATACACAATGGTAGTTCAAAGTGCTTTACATAGAAGAAATTAAAATAATCAAAACAAATAAGAATAATTAAAACAGTTTAGAAAAATAAAATAAAGTACAGGACAGTAAAAACAGTCGGACGAACAGTGGCACAGTGCTCATTCAGTAAATGCATAGCTTGTAGGTTGTATTATTCTGAGCCGAAGCAACGGGGCAGACAATACTGATTTTTAGACAAAGTAGTTTAGCCTGTAAGGCGGGAACCTCCAGGTTATAAAACCTTATAAATGTAGAGCGCTTGTAAATCCCCTATGCGCTTAACTGAAGCAAGAGCCATAAGAAACGCTGTCTTGAACGACAGACGTGTCATGTCTGACAAATGGATTGGCTCGAACGGGGCACCTTTCAAGGCTTCCAAACCCGTGGAAAGGTCCCACATGGCGACTGAGGGGGGTCTGGGAGGATTCAGCCTCTTAGCTCCCTTAAGGAAGCGGATGACCAGATCGTTCTTCTCCAGTGACTGGCCAGTCGCGGGTTTTGTAAACGCTGCTATGGCCGCCACATAAACTTTGAGTGTGGATGGAGTTCTGCCTTATCCAGTAGGTCTTGAAGGTAGGAGAGAACTTCCATAACCCCGCAGTCTAGGGGTGAAAAGCCTAGAGCTTTGCACCAGTCAGAAAACACAGACCATTTTGAGGAATAGAGTTGTCTAGTAGATGGCGCTCTAGCCTGCGTGATCATGTTTAACACTCCCTCCGAGAGGTTTGCGGGTACCCGTTGATGGCCCATACGTGCAGGGACCACAGCCCCGGGCAAGGATGCCAAATCGAGCCCTTGGCCTGAGAGAGGAGGTCTTTCCTCATCGGTATTCGCCATGGGGCAGTGCTTGTCAGCTGCATCAGAACTGGGAACCAAGCCTGGTTTTTCCAGAGCGGAGCCACAAGCAGCACTGAGCATCCGTTTTCCCTGATTCGTTCGAATACCTGAGGCAGGAGCGAGACGAGGGGAAAAGCATAGAGTGGGCAGCGGGGCCAGACGTGGGCCAGCGCATCCCTGCTCTTGGAGAAAAACTTTGGACCGTGAGCATTTTCTTTGGATGCAAACAGGTCTACCTGCGCTCTGCCGAATGTCTCCCACAGCAGTAGGACTGCCTGCGGGTGCAGAGACCATTCTCCTGCTGGAACATTGTTTCTGGACAGACTATCTGGTCCCAAATTCAGGTGACCAGGCACATGTGCCGCTCCGCTCAATGAGCGCAGATTGTGCTGAGCCCAGACCAGGAGGCATTCCGTCAGCCTGTAAAGATTTCGGACCTGACGCCACCCTGGCGATTTATGTAGGCCACCACTGACATGTTGTCCGAGCGGACCAAGACGTGGTGACCTTTTATTCGGGGACAAAAACCCCTCAGCGTGTTGTTGACTGCCATCATTTCTAGACAGTTTATGTGTAGGAGCTTCTCCCGTTCTGACCACTGGCCAAAGAACGGTCTGCTCTCGAGCAGCGCTCCCCATCCCGAGGTGGAGGCGTCCGTGGACACCACCTTCACACTCGAGGACGTCCCCAGGTTTACACCTGACTGATACCAGTCGATTGCTCTCCAAGGTTTCAGAGCTGAGACGCATTTCTGATCGACCTTGAGGCGAAACAGACCGGAGGCCCATCTGCGAGGTGGTACTCGCGCTTTTAGCCATAACTGCAGCGGGCGCATGCGAAGCAGACCCAACTGGAGTACTGATGATGCCGAGGCCATGAGGCCCAGCATTTGTTTAAGCGGGACTATAGGGCCGCAGCGGAAGGATTTCGTGAATATTCAGTCTGCGCTCTGATAGACAACGAGTCCTGCGCTCTCATAGACAGCGAGTCCAGTTCTGTGCCCAGAAAAGACATTCTCTGACTGGGAGACGGCGAACTTTTCATCCAATTGACTTTGAGACCTAGATTCTCGAGATGTTCGAGTAATATGGTCCTGTGTTCTATGAGCTCAGAGTGTGATCGAGCTAGAATCAGCCAATCGTCCAAGTAGTTCAAAACTCACATGCCCCGAAGTTTCAGTGGTGCGAGAGCCGCGTCCATTCACATTGTAAATGTACGGGGTGCTAGGGACAGGCCGAATGATAGGACTGTGTATTGATATGCCTGGCCCTCGAAGGCGAATCTCAAGAATCGCCTGTGACGTGACGCTATTTGTATTTGAAAATACGTGTCCTTCAGATCTATTGACATAAACCAGTCCCCTTGGCAAATCTGCTCGAGGATTTTCCTGCAGGCAAGCGGGCCGCGGTACCGGCTTGTTTACTGCAAAATACACTGGAACAGTCGCATTTTCTGGAACTGAACGAGCAAAAAGTTTCGGTGGAAGTCTGGCCGCGGCGAGACTTAAACACCGTCGTTTTCCTAGGAGGGCTAGGAAGACTTTGAGGCCCCGGGCTTTATCTCAATCTTTTGCCGGGGCCCACGCGGAGGGGGGCGGCGGCCGGCAGAGCGAGAGCGTGGTCTTTGGTCCCGGGCTTGACGGCGCTGTGAAGCGGCGGCGGACGAAGGCTGTGGCTGGGAGCTTCGAGCAGACGGCTATTTTGGGCGATCTGCTGCGAAGCTAGAGCGCTTTGGTAAGAAGTGCTTCATAGCCTGTGACGTCTTCTGAACCTCAGCGAATCTATCCGCAAAATCTTTGACGGATGATCCAAAGAGGCCAGCTGGGGAGATGGGCGCGTCGAAGAACGCGGAGCACTCCGCGTCCGGCATCTCAGATAACGTCAGCCATAGGTGTCTCTCAGCAACGGTGAGAGAAGCCATGTTCCGCCCAATGGCCTGTGCAGCGGATTTCGCGGGGCGAAGAGCCAGGTCCGTAGCGCTCCTCAAATCCGGCACGATGATAGCTTCCGGTCCTTCCTCATCCAGTTTTCGGAGAAGGTCGGCTTGGAAGATCTGCAGTACTGCCATCGAGTGTAATGCTGATACAGCCTGCCCAGCGGCGGTATAAGCGCGGCTGTGCATAGCGGAAGTAGTGCGGCAAGCTTTAGAATGTAGCGCCGTCTTAGCTCGCTGTCCAGCAGAGGGCGGGCAAAGATGGGCAGCTACAGCTTCTTCTACTGGAGGAAGAGAGTGGTATCTTCTGTCTTTAGCACCGTCCACCACGAAGAATGCTGCTGAGACAGAGGTACCCGGTCCCTTTGCAGGAAACATCCATCCAGTCGGTTGTGCGCGGGCTGCGCAGGTGCCGCCCACTCAAGGCCGAGGCTCGCCACGGCCTGTGAGAGCAGAGGCATCAGCTCGGATTCGATGCTGGCCCGTTTCTCTGACGACTCGCGGGCAGAGGGGGGAGGTCCACAGAGCTCGCCCAATCCTCACTGTCCGACGCCAGGATAGAGCAGCAGGCCTCCTCTACAGATGCAGCTATCTCGTCATCATTAATGTGGGAAGCAGCGGCGGTGAGCGACTCGAGTGAAGCTGGTGAAGCTCGCGGGCGAACCAGCGAGCTTTTACGGGCTGGAGAAGGCTCGGGGACCCGCTGAGTACGGCGCTTTTTACGGCGCGGCACTATAGCGGGCGGAAGTGCAGACTCTGAGAAAAATGCTAGGCAAGTCCTGAGAGTCACCATGTCAATAGCTCGCAATGATGGCAGCCGCAGTCAGCGAGCGCGAGAGCTGCATGATCCTTACCCAGGCAGGAAACGCAGATGAAATGGCGGTCCCAGTCGCTGAGTGCGGCTCGGCACGAGCCACAGGAACGAGGCATCTTTAAAAAGACGCGGCTCTTTTAGATAGAGAGATAGTGTGAGTCGCAGCAGCGAACACACACTCGGCAGAGTAAAAGGAAATAAACGCCGGAAAGTGTAGCAGGTACGGCGACTGAAGGTGGCGAGATGAAGGCCAGCGGCTTCAGATGCAAAGGCTTGTCCCGCAGAAAGCTTTTCTCAGACGGCGCGGCTTCTTCACTCCGGATCCAGCGATGCGTGAGCTTCGCTGAAGAGATGAAAAATCTGATTATATCAGCCCATCGAGCTATATTTATAGGCCCAGGCCACGCCCGCTTTGGCGGGAGGTGACGTAGTGGGTGCGAAACGCCCCCATTGGATCTGACGTCACCAAGGGCCTCTCTCGATAGGCTGCTGCAGTTTCCTTAGGACAGCCAATAGGCACGCGAGCCGTCTTGCCTATGTCTGCATGCTGCCGCAACGCGTTTTACATTAATTCAAAATTAAGGATAATTTTTGGCTTCAATATCTCGTGGAAAAGAGGTTTTCCCCTAGTGTAAGATATTACGCAGTAATAAGAGAACCTTTCCATTATAATAAGACGACACGTTTTATTCATATCAGATACACATTGTGTAAGTAGCTTTACATTTTACCCTATTCTTCTCCCAGTTCACCGGCCACTCACTTTCATGTATTTCGTGAGAAGTTGAGGAATTGACGTGTTGAAAACTAACATGGCGCCGCCCATCGCACATACAGCTCAACTAACACGATCGTTATAAAGGTGTTTAAACAACAAAACACATCCACTTGCACATATTTGACAATCGGAATATCAGTGTTTCATGTTATAGCTAATACATTTGTGAATATTTTGAATAAAAAAGGAAAAATGACATAAAAGAAGATCTTCATTCATTCAGCGCTGTGTTGTGGTTGCGCTGTGTCACGTGACAAGCAATGACACGTCACCATGGAAATATTAAAGTGACAGGTTCTAAATAACGGTCGCCTAGAAAAACTCACGCTGGGGGATCAGTTCGAATATTTTAAACTTATCCTACTTGTGAAAGGGTTAAAGCTCTAGTCCGTAACTTTTTTGGGTTAAAAATAATACAAAATAAATTTGAGCAAGTACATAACCACCCAGTCTTCAAAACTATCTGCTTGCCTTAGCTCGATTAAAAACGGTAAGCTTGTAATAATGTTTTTAACTCCGGTGGTACTTGTGGATTTCTGCGTGAAATTCGAGCATGTCTTTGCGTCATTACGTCACATCTGTACACATAAAGAAGAGTCTCGGCTAGTAGGCTATATTGCGAGTAAGGATGTTGGAGGTGGAGATTTATAGCCTTTTCTCACAGCACTTGATATAATTAAACTTATTAATTTGATGGCGGATCCAGAAAGGTTCAAACGACAATCACCAGTGACAACTGGAGATTCACCCGTTGTAAAATGCAAAAGACTTTGGACTGGATAGTTTGGGAAAAGAGACTGCAACCGGGCCCATGCGAAAACAAGGATAAATATCTGAAGTGCTTTAAATGTAGTCACATAATGATGATGTTGTTAACATTAACAATTTGAGAACAAAGTATAATTTGCACGGTTTGACGTGATATTATAATCGATTGTTAGATTTAATCAGATTTACTGCAAAGTTTTTTTTCCCTTAGTTGGTCAGAACAAAAGTGGATGTTACTTACTTCTTCAGATGACATTTTAGGGTGAAAATTCTTATGTTGGTCATACTTCCAAAAAGTATAATCTGTGATTCTTAATGACAGTATCCACACTGTGCGGTGATTGACAGCTGCACATTCTCCTCAAAACATTGGATTCATCCATGCTGTGCCGTGCCATGCCGAGGTACAACTCACGTAAAGTTGATAATTCCGCGAATAACTGCAATTGCAGATTTCGAACAGAGATGGCGACAAAGAGGAAAAACTGCGGACTGCAGCTTTAAAGTCCCCATGAATTAAAAATTGACCATACTTACTTTGTTTGCCTAAATTGATCGTTTTGTGGTGAACAATTCATCCATGCAAGTCAATCCACACAAAACATTTTTTTGGCTCCGTAATCTTTAATCAAAATCAGAAATTTCCCCTCCCCTCTGCATTGGAGGACCTTCCCTGATGACGTAGGTTTGACGGTTTTGGTGTCTGCTTAACATCCGTAACCACGCCCCTCCAACTGACAGTAGACAGGCTGAATGAAAACACCTACTTTTCTAGATCCAATCAGGTGCTAGTTGGAAAAAAATCCACGCCCACTATTTTGCCTCATTTAGTATTCCGTTTCTCTCGGAAATACGTCACAACACTGGAGAAAAGTCGTTTGCAACTTCCGGTTCACGGGGACTTTAAAACAATTAAAAAAGAAAAGTTATTTTATATTGTAATAATATATATACACGTATATATAAATATATATATATATATATATATATATATATATATATATATATATATATATATATATATATATTACTGTATTTTTTATCAAATAAATGCAGCCTTTTTGAGCATAAGAGACTTCTTTCAAAAACTTACGGACCCCAAACTTTTAAACAGCACACAATTTCTGCACAAAAATGTGTAAACCATTAAACTTATACCAACTGGAATGGATGTACAGAAGTTTTTAAAGTGAGAACATTTTTATGGTAAATAAACACAAATAAACATGGGCAAACTCACAAGAGTTTACATTAAAGGATACTCATTTGTCCAATGAAATTGCTAATCAGAGACACAATAAAAATGGATGAAGAAAACATCTCAGATACTAGAACTTCAAGTCTGTTCATGATCTGTCCCATTGTTCAGACAAGCTTAAAGGTCCCCTGACATGAAATTTTCACTTTCTGAGGTTTTTTAACATTAATATGAGTTCCCCTAGCCTGTATTTCTCGTGTCTATAATTTTCAATCGGTGTAAACCAAGCTTTGGCTATTTTTCTCTTCTCTGCAGCTCAGACGCGCTGATCTTGAATCTCCCCCGTATGACGTCATACGGGGGAAAGGTAACCTCCCCTTTCTCTGCTTTGCACGCCCGGAGAATTTGGCTCGCCCATGAGAAAACGAGCTAGGAACAGGAAGTACGAACGCGCCGGCGCAATTTTAGTTTTTCCTAGAGAAATAGCTTTGAGATTTGAGTTTTTCCTCGAGAGATATCATGGCTTGCAAATGAGCGAAGCATGGCAGTTGATCAGTGTTCGGGTGTACAAATGAACACAAAAGTATTTTTTAGTTCCTTCATCCAAGCCTCTGAAGAAACCATGGGTTAATTTTATTTTCTCTGGAAATGCGCCGACAAGTTGTGTATGGTCCAAACATTTCACCGACGACTGTTTTCTCAACTCGATGAACGTCTGAAAAGCTACCAAGCAACAATTTCTGATGTTTTTGCCTCATTGTTCAAGTTCAGACAGGTAACGTTAAGTTATTTCTCTTAAAATCATTCAATACTGTTTATGCATCAGTAAGTCAAGCAATATCAACTTCACATCGTTTCTTTTAGTAGGATGAAAATAATCTTATTTAAATTCTGAACAAATTATACAGAAAGCGATCAAAGAACAATCTTTCCACGCAGCGCGAGTTTATGGACAACTCGTTATGAAATCAAGGACGCACGTTACACAACGAAGTTCTTACTGTATTAGGTATTTACATCATCGTGTTTGCATTGGTGAAAGCATTAGAGAGAGCAGAAACTGCATTGCAATGATAAGATCTTTATTCTCGCTATCAACAGACTGTCATCTGCTTGCTCAATGCTAATCACGGCAACATTTTATGTGATGGGAATAGATCTAAAAACTTTAAAAACTTCTCACGATTCGTTAATCTCGATAGCTTTTATAGTAAAAACGTATAATAGCTGTAGTAAAAGTATTCGAGAAAGTTTCGCATGTAATGCATAGCTATTTCATATGCAAGCATGTCAGCCAATCACAGCAGTGGCCGGTTACACTGACTCCCACAGCAGACACGCCCCTTAAAACAGAGCATTCAAATCAGAGGCTAAAATCAGGCTTGGAAAATTGCCTTTTATTCCTAAATTATGACTATTTTTGATCTAAAAAACATACTAACATTATAAGGGCAACCCAGGAAACATTATAAAATAATAAAATAACCCCATGTCAGGGGACCTTTAATAAATCCCTGACCAGAAAACCAACGGCATGCTTCATTGCTAGAAATGTGTCTTCTAATAACAGTACTTCTGTTGTCTCTCTCTGCATACCAGTACTGAAATCTCTCAAACAAGCTAACAGTTACTATAATCCTCTGGTCCGGTGTGAGTCTCTAGGAATTGATCTAAATTGGGCCTCCCAACCTCTGACCCTGAGCAAAGAGCTGAGTAAAGGGGCCTGGGTGTCTGTAACTGCAGCTGTGTTACATAAACACACCATAAACTAGCCTGTCTGTCACGGATGAGCCTGAACATCCCATCACAGGCACTATAGAGCCTTGCTTAAATTACGTCCTTAAATACGGCCCTTTTTACCAGCTTGATTAATTGCCAGTGCGCTCTGAAAGCTAACTGTTAAGACACTATAGGCTGCTTCATGCCTCCTACTGCACGTTCTTTAAAATCCCATCGGCACACTGACTTAGTGACCACACAGAATGCTTATTGACTCTTCAAAGGCTCTCACTTTGCCATAATACTCTTGGAGCACATTGACAAAAACATGAATCATGATAATACCATGCTTTTGGGTTAGTAGTACCATGTTTTTTGGACATGTAATTCCATGGTATGCTTTGGTGTGTATCATTTAAAAACCATGGTGTGTGAAAATTGTCATCATTGGTACAGTTCCATGGATTTACCATCATTGTATTAGTACCGCCACAGTATTTTTAAAAAATGTTTTTTTTTTTTGTCTAAGGGCCTCGACATGTTCAGGGAATATTTTGCTTTATTAATCCATCCCAGCTCCACCAGACCCCAGGAGAGATGGAGAGACATAGCGCAGTGTTGGCAGACTGCCAGGCAAATATCCAAAATAATAATCAGCAGATTTCAGCAACCTCTCTGCCTTTTCCCAGCCACTTACCCCCACCTCTCTCCCGTACTTTACCCTTTGTCTGTGTCTATAGATCGCATGTATACAAATATAGGTGCAGTGTATGCAGAGATGTGCTGATTTATATAAACGTTCAGTGAACAGCATGGAAAATTTGTGCACCGAAAATGTATCAAGAACCACTTGTGGTGTGTCAGTGCTCAAGATTGGCCCATTGATTTTCACATTACAGGTGTGGACTGTCCACACAAATGTGGCCAGCTCATCTATTGTTCACCACCTCTTCCTGTGTGTGCAGATAATGCACCACCTTGCGTCCTTTGCTCAGATCCTGAATGTGTGAATGGAACAAAGACACAATGTATGTTTATGCATGATATGAGTGTTTGGTTGACCATTCAGGTTAATGAATATACGTATAGAGGTAATATATACATATAGCATTACTGCACTCTGTCCTATGCTCCATAAGATCATGTTCCTGCACACACGCACACACAAAAGAAAAATGATGTAGAAATGCTACAGTAAAAACTTTCATAAGTTAACTATGTCATTGAACTATATACAGTAAAATTGTTATTTTACTAAATTATTGTAGGTGAATTAAGGATTTTAAAAGTACAAAGTATAAATGACCACAATTTAAAGTGAAAATCTATATAATACTCAAAAAAGACATGCAGTACAGTTGTTGTTGTTTTTTTGAAGAAGTTAATTGTTTTATTCATCAAGAATGCATAAAATTAATCAAAAGTGACAGTAAAGACACACTCTAAAAAACGATTCGTTGGCTGAACAACCATTACTTATAAAAGTAATTAGATTAAACACAAAAAATTAAGTATTCATAACTTTTCAACCTCTACTTAACATATTTAGTGTGTGTAACACAAAAATATAAGTAACTAGGTGAACTTAAATGTATGCATAAATAAAATGAAAAAACATAAGTCATGTCAACTACTATCATAATTGCTTCAAAATTAAGTAAATCGAGCATAACATTTTAAGTAACTATATGAGCCACGTGATATGCAATTTCCCGTGATGCATTTCCAGCCAAAAATTGGAGCCATTTTGTGAAGCACATATGTGAAGACGCTGAAAAGAGGTAAGCTTAACTTTTTTTAACTTAAGGTACACTCAATCGTTTATTGCATTTTTGGTCAAGAAACTAACTTTTAAACTGAATTTCAGAATTGCTACGAATTTTGCATCAACAATTAGAAACGTGTTACGAACACTTATGTAGTCTACAAGTTAATGTATGAAATGAGTGACTTTGCACGAGAGTATATTTGAATTATTAAGCGAGTGTGCTTCCATTGTCAAGTGTCTAGTCAGAGTAGGCTATTTATTGTGTTTTTCGAAATATATGACCATGAGGTTGGCACCTATGCATTAATGGTGTGTTCACACCGAACGCAAATTTAATCATTTGCGCAAGTAGATTACAAAGTCAATGCAAAGACACGAATAGACGCATCGGCGCGAATGACGCGAATTGGGTGACGCGTTTGCCGCGAACGTCTTCCACGCAAGTTGAAAAATTTGAACTCGAGCAGATTCAAGCGTCTAATTAAGACGCGATAGACGCGTATTTGACGCTCTATTCGCGTTCGGTTTGAACACACCATAAGAGGACAATTCGGACGGCGCTTTCCCCCACGGATAAATTCGTAGGCCTACTTTATTAACGAAATGTAGTTGTCATTTATTATATGCAGGCTATGAGTTTTCGGATTAAAAAAAAATTACTTTACATATTTACAAATTTCCATATAGGCCTATTCTATTCTCTAATATCTATAAATGGATCGCGGGAAAGGGGGCGGCCAGGCCTTGGGCGCGGGCTAGCCTACTGGTAACGTTCGTTAACATACAAATATTAAATTCGAAAACACATTGGCTACAGCTCCGTGTGCACGATTTATCATTAAATAATGGCGATCTTGATTCAAACACAATATTATTCCTAAATGACAGCTACAACCCTGTCTATTAAACCTTCAAAATTATTATCAAAATAAGTAAATAGCTTTTAAGCAAAAGTTTGGCTTCAAACAAAGATTGTAGATCTTTATTTACTGTTTGGCTATTCCAGTAGTGACTGACTGTTAATGTTTTGAAGAGATTTGTTCAAAACCTCTGGACAAAAGTCTTCATTAATTAACTTGTTTTGTTTAAATTAATAGATATTATTTAATAGACTCATTTTTATATTTATAGGCATTTAATAATGGACTAATTTGTAACATTTAATTATTGTTTTTTTCTTTTTAGATATATTTTTGATAACCAGAAAAAAAATGTGTATATATATATATATATATATATATATATATATATATATATATATATACACACAACCAGTAAGATTGTTTAATGTTTTTAAAAGAAGTCTCTTCTGCACACCAAGCCTTCATTTATTTGATCCAAAATACAGCAAAAACTGTAATATTGTGATTATTATTATTATTTTTACAATTTAAAACAACTGTTTTCTATTTGAATATATTTTAAGATGCAATTTAAAAGTTTTGGGTCAATTAGAACTTTTTTTTTAAAGAAATAAAATAAATTAATACTTTTATCCAGCAAGTATGCATTAAATTGATAAAAACGTGACAGTATAGACATTTATAATGTTGCAAATGTAAGAGGCTGTAAGAGATTTATTTTATTTTAAAATATAAAGGTACATTTCTTTCTCATTCTGTGTTTCAATGCAATTGATTTTTTGCAACAGTCTGAACAATAACAAGTGATGTTGCAAGTAAATGCAGATTTCCTGTTTTTTTTTTTATGTTTTTTTTTATACTCATAGGAACGAAGAGGAACTGGAACATCTCACATTGAGGATCATCACGGAAGGTGGCTCAGCAGATGATCCTTTACAGACTGGGGTAACGCTGGAAGGCATAGAGGTGATGAGTCACGAACGCTGTGCTAAGTGAGCTGGTCGATAGGAATTACGTTTGTGAAACTAATTACATGGAAATGCATGAATTATATCTGTTTATTAAAATAGTTTCTTCCGGAAACAACGGACCATATTATGAGATTCCAAGTCACAGTTCATCTCACTTAGCACGGCGTTCGTGGCTCGACTGGTTGAGACTGTTTTCCAAGATGGCTCCTGCCTGTATAAGTGTAATGTACTGTCTTTATAAAGTATCTTCTTATTAAACTGTCTGTACACTTACAAAGTTCTCAATGCTTCGGTTTGCATGTAGGGACCCTCATTATGCTACCGTGTTAGTGTGGGGCTATTTTGAGCCTTGTTAGTGGTATTAACTAACGATTTACTTTTGCTTATTCTATGCCCCATATACTAGCGTTATAAGCTAAACAGTTTTTAGAGATAAAACTCTACGTACATTCGATTATCATGAAAACGCGTCCCAGAGAACGATCAACTCGGTAACCATGTGTTAATTACCCCTAGGTTCATTTTTCACCGGAATTGTCCTTTAAGAGGTTTTTTGTATGTTCCAAAAGTAAATATTGGAAAAATGTAAATCTTTTGAGAAGTGTTGCAAAGGTGAAAAAATGACCTGTTAAAAGTGATTTTCCATTTGTCGATTTGCCACATTTTGTTACATTTCATGTGTGGTTTCAGGCTTTCAAGCCTTTGGCAAAAAATAAAAAATAATAAAGTTAAATGCTTTATTGTGTGTGATTTGCATGTTTAATTTATTTTAAGACATTGAATGTACTGGAGCAGTGCAGTTAGCAGACCAATAGCTGAAGATCTAAAATAAGTTAAAATGGTTGGTTCAACTCATTTAATTGTCTTATTTTTATATACAAATGGGCTTAAATGTTAAGTTAACAGAACTAAGATTTGTTTTGATCTCACATGGCCTGGACTGTGTTGGATTTACTTAAAATGTATATGCACCATTTTTGCATCATACTTTTTAAGTAATCCCAACTTGGAATTATTTTACATAAAATAAACAAGAAAACCTTTGTTATATGTACTTAAATATTTGAGTTCACATAACATTCTTTACTTAAAAATATATGCAACGTAATGCATATATTTTTAAGTAAAGAATGTTGCGTGAACTCAAATATTTAAGTACATATAACAACGGTTTTCTTGTTAATTTTAAGTAAAATTATTCCAAGTTGGGATTACTTAAAAAGTATGATGCAAAAATGGTGCATATATATTTTAAGTAAATCCAACACATCATTTTTTAGAGTGCATTTTACAAAAGATTTTTGTTTCAAATAAATGAAATTTATCACGATTTCCACAGAAATATTAAAGGGATAGTTCACCCCAAGAATTTTCATTTTGGGGTGAACTAACCCTTTAAGCAGAACAACTGATTTCTGCTTGATAATAAGATGGTTCTTGAGCAGCAAATCAGTATATTAGAATAATTATTTCTGAAGGATCACATTGCAATCTGTAATGAATGAAAATTCAGCTTTGCCAAAATTATATTATATTAAAATTATATTTTAAAACAGCTGTGCCGGTGCTAAGCACATTTCTGGTGGGGCTATAGCCCCGGCAACCCCTGGTCTGAAATGTGATAACTTTACCTCACATTTTTTGGGAAAAGGATAATCCTCTGCAGGTCAAAATTTCCAAAAACACAACGTTAGGTTTAAAGGATATCAGAAAGTCTCAGATTCTGAGTTTTGTAATTTAAATTTTCTATCTTGGAACAAGCACAATTTTTTACTATTAAATTTTCTCACGCATTGTCAGCTTTATATTCCTCTATTTGAGTGAGTCCTGGACATTCCTGCTCACATGGCAGATAGAGAAAGAATGACATATGTGAATGAATGTGGTGATAGTATTGCTCCATCACTCTCTTTATCTCTAGAGCAGGCGTGTTTGTGAGAGACTGTGTGTCACTTCTGCATGTTTCTGGCCTCAGTCATCCATATTAATGAAGAAGAGCTGCCCTGTTCAGCAGTTCTGCCAAAGGGAATGGATTCTGGACATGTATATTCAGGTTTGATACAGCTTCATATGAAGATACAGCTTCATAAAGTGCTTTACTGCAGATTTCTGAAAAAAACATTATGTCAACCATGTAATCGCTCGGGATGAATGGGGCACAGCAATGCATACATGTGTAATGTTAGTCCACTTTAGGCAAGTTGACGTGAACCCATGTGCAGTTTATTCCATCCAAACGTGAACAGATACAAAATAAATACTTGGCTTTACTAGACTAGACACAAAAAAATTAAATATGAACCGAAACAAACTCACCAACAGCAGTTTACAGGGAACAATACTATACTTTTATAAAAGAAATTATATACTACATCTTGCTCCAGATACTATATATATATATATATATATATATATAAACTTGAAATGTGTGACAACTTGGATATTTTAGTTATCTTAACTAATTAAATCCAGGAAAGTTATAATAGCACATACTTTTAAGTTGTGATAGCTAATTACAACAATATATTTTTTAGGGCCGGGACTCGATTAAAAAAATTAATCTAATTAATTAGAGGCTTTGTAATTAATTAATCGAAATTAATCGCATTTTAATTGCATATATATTTGACCTGAGAACAGTGAGTAAAAAGTAATTTTTTTCACATGGATTTTTAGTATACCATTGAATAATGACTGAATACATAAGCTTAAGCAACAAAATATTGTTTATTTTTGTTCAACCAAGTCCAGCAGACCAGTGTTTTTTGCCATTAAGTGTAGCAATAGCATATTGCTACACTACACTAATAGCAATAGCAAATTCCTTGTTGCATAGCTTGCACACAACCATGCTCTTATCGACGCTTCCATCCGTTTGTTTTTGTAACAAAATTTCCCATTCACCGGCCAACCAAAGCGATCTCGTCAGCTTCTTCGTCATGAACGCTAGTTGGTGCGCCAGTATAATCGGTCCGCCGAAACTCATCCAGTGAGAAACGTTCCGCGGTGTAAAAATAAGTGCGATTAAAAATAATTTTTTGTGTAATTAATTAACGCGTTAAAGTCTGTAGTTAATTAATCTTAATTAACGCGTTAAAGTCCCGGCCCTAATATTTTTATATATTTATATAACTACTGAAATGACAAACTTAAACTAAAACTAGAATGAAAACTGACAATCTAAAAAAAAAAACTAATTTAAGATATTAATACATAATGTAATGGTAGACAGATAATACTAAAATAACACTGGCAAGTATGAGCCCAACTGAAGATTTTGCCAAAAAAGACCAATCCGTGCACAGGATTCCAAACAGGAGATCCATGAGATGGTTTCAATCTGCTAGTTGTAGTCATGCTTTCAATGTCACTTTTGGTTTAGAAGGGGTAAATCACCTTGGGGTAATTGCCATTGGGTTGGAAAATAAAATTGAATCTAATCTAATCTTAAAGCTGCAGGCTGAGCCCAACAATCCTTCATAAACACGGCCCAGATACACCATCCTCATCACGGGTCACAGAGAAAGTTTCATAACACAGTCATCTATATATTAGTCAGGATAGAGGAGACAGTTTAAACATTTCTGCTTCTGTGAAAACAATGAAGTGGAAACTGAACAACGTGGCTTGGTTACTTATTAACATTATCCTCCTCAACAAATCAATTTAAGGAGAGCCTGCAGTTATGAATTATTCACTCTACATTGGAATGTGCAAAAAAAAAAAAAAAAAAACATGGGTCAGAATGTGCTCCAAAAAAAGAGGGAGGGTGCCCTCCACTGGATTTTGACTTTAAAACACACTTATGGGAGTGTCCTGACTTCTCTATAACTTTTCCTAAACATCTTCCTGGGTAAACCAGGTCATTCAGAAAGTTTTAGATTGTTGGAGGCTTGGGAATAAAAAAAAATATACGTTTACATGCCACTGATTGTGTCCTTTCCTGCGTCTAGACTCCCTGTGAGGAAAACCTAGCTATTCTCTGCAAACCACAGACAGCTGTCTGCTTTTAGACCGGCCATAGAAACACAGCACTCCACCCTACAACAGGAAATAACTCTGTAATCTACTCAAACAAACAGCAGCAGTGCACCACACTAGAGCTTAGCACTGCTGGGACATATTTAGAAAAATTATATGACATATATAAACAGTAGTTCTAAAATTACCATGAGAAAATGTCATATTTATATCTAACAATGAAGGCCGAGTGCACAGGGAGAGACAGAAAGAGTGACAATGTAATTATAAAACGGTCTAACAGCTGGTTAGGACATTTATGAAACAAATGTATGTGTACATGTATGACAGTGAAGAGAGACATTCAGGCTGTCGTGAAAAGAGCACACACACAAAAGCTTTGGAGATACACGGTTTATTCAGTGTGCAGCATCAGTTCTGGTCGTGTCATAAAGCGACACCATCGATCAAAGCAAGTATAAACAAACTTGAGTGCCAATTTGAGGCCAACACTTTGATATAGGAATTAACAAACAGATGGGATGATTGATCTACAGCTGAAAAGTAGCAGAGGTCTGTGACATGGCGTTATAGAGGAACGTGTTGTTGAAAGGTACAAACTGGTGCGTGATGATTTTGATGGCTTCTTGAGCCGCTGATCCTGCAACAAAAGACATACAAAGGGCATTACCACATTGTTCATATCTGGATGGTTTCTAGATATGCAATAAGACTCCTACGTAATTGGATTGAGAGGAACGTCACTTACAGAATACATTTAAGGTTGGTTAAACCAAACGTTTTCACTAATTGACCTAATTTTATGTTCACTGTTTAAGAAAGATTCTGACAGTAAAGGATGCTAAATAGGAATTAGAAGTAAAAATAACTAAATCAAATTAAGAGCTTCCATGGAAATGGACAAACACAGAAACATGAGCCAGGATTTGGGGAAAGCAACTAGAGATTCAAATGAATAATTCATAGGTTATTGTTCATTAAATCAGTTGACCAGACCATACGACTACGGTGTCTTTTGTCTTTTTCTCACTGTGACAGCAGAAAAGAAAAAGCAGATATGGCTTGGCAAGAATTTCATGAATCACATCAATGTCAGATGGAAATTAATCTAGTCTAACAGCAAATGTACAACCCACTCTGTGAGTGACAGATAATGATTATGTGTAGCGCATCACTCAGTACCGCATACTACTTAAGCAGTTGAATACGAATAACGAAAAGACATCAGCATTTACATCTTTATTGAATGTGGTCCAAATTTGTCCCTGACCACCTGCAAATGTGGTTCCGCTGATCCGATTACGAAATGAACTCAAAAAAGATGGATGCATTTACACCTGGCTTTTGCTAAGTTCTTTAAGTGCTATCCGACAGTAATAATGAATGTAATAAAGCCATCAGTAAAGGAGAATATGATCTGCCTTTATACAATAAAATCCATATAGTAGAGGATGTCACAGTATGCATTATGTGCAGTGTTGGGGGTAACGAGTTACAAAGTAACGGATTACAGTAACGATATTACTTTTTTAAGTAACGAAGTAAAGTAACGCATTACACTAAAAATATCGGTAACTACACTACTTTACAATACTATAGGAACGCGCTTTCCTACGTTACCCAAGCCGTGTTTGCCTGTGTGTAAAGTTCTGTCTAGTGGTGAGTGCGCACCGTTGCCATAGAGATCAATTTGAGTGACATAGCTGCCGGTGGAAGGAGAGAGGGAAATGAAGACTGAGACGGGGGGGTTTCGGCCAGTGGCGATATTCACATTACTTTCAGTTTATTGCTCGAAAGGACAAACATATTCGTGTGAAATGCACTCTAGTAAACCCTAAGATTATTACTTGTGACATTAGAACAAAATATGTGGATATAAAACATGTATGTGGGCTATAGAACTCTGTTAAATATTTTCTAATTTCACTAAACATTTCATTACGTTTCGAGGACATTTTATAAAAATGGATCTTAGGCTCATTTTGTAAACATAAGCAACTGATTTAGACGCGCAAACTGTGTGCCGGTGCGGTGAGACGTACATGCTCGGGCAGATTCGGCTTGAAGTCGTTCATCCTCGGATGCGGCGCCGCGCGCGCTGTTACAAAAAAGCCGTGCACTTCGCCAAGCGAAATGGGGTCTTGCGCACCCGCCCACAGTCACGACCGCCCACACCACAATGACATCATTTTTGCCGCTCGCACCTTCACGCTCGTGCGGACGGATCGAGTATAAACAAGGCTCGATTTTCTCAAGTCTTGGGTAACACACAAAACGAAATGAACAGGCTTGTTGCAGGGATCATTGCAGAAGACATGCTTCCCCTGTCGACTATTAATCGCCCAGGTTTAGAAAAATGCATTTTAAATTAAGATTAAGGATTTTATGGGATAAAGTGACCTTTATTTTATTATTTTTCATTGACCACTTCATTTTTTGTTTTTATTGCCATGAGTCGAATAAAAAGCTGGTTTTGTTCTCAGGAGAAGAGTTTTATTCGTTCATTCTCATGTTTCCCAAAGCCTGTGTTTTGAAACTTTGTGCAGACAGGGATATTGTTCTTTCATGCCAATTTGTATAGATTTATACAATAAACACTGCAGACAGGCTAAGTGATGATAGGGCTATGATGTTTGTCCATGTATCACGGTAAATTAAGAAACGGGAAAGTAAAGTAATAAGTAGTGAAGTTACTTTTCAAACGCAGTAACTAGTAAAGTAATCTCATTACAATTTATAGAAGTAACTAGTAAATAATTACTTTTTTTGAGTAACTACCCCAACACTGATTATGTGTGTATGATGGAGTGTTTTAAAGGCTTCTGAATAAATACATAACACTCACCTCCCAGAAAAGCTGCAACAGTGTGTGGCTCAGCAGCTCCATAACGGCAGCTGAAAGATATGAAAATGACATTTACACTGTTACCATTTGATTATAAACAGAGTGACCAGGAGAACCTGTGCTTTTTATTATCAATATTACCATACAAAATCTAATGTAAATATTTAGTTTGTACTGCTTCAATCCAAAGAGTTATGAGCAGTTCTAACTCTGAGCTTAAACTTACAACTCATGGACGTAGTCATCTTTCACATTGACGTTCAGACCGTACTCCTGTAGAAGACTGTTTACACACAGCTTGAGTTTGTTAATGTCTTCCTCCACCTGGTAATTGTAGACACCTGAGAAAAACATTATACTCTATTATATCAGAGTGACAGAGTTCATATATATATATATATATATATATATATATATTAGGGCTGTCAAACGATTAAAATATTTAATCGCGATTAATCGCATTAATGTCATAGTTAACTCGCGATTAATCGCAATTATTTTTTATCTATTCTAAATGTCTCTTGATTTTCTTTTTGTCCCATTATTTTTTCTCATTTTAATGCTCTCAACATGGAAAAGTGGATCGGCTTGCTTTGTGCAAATGTTTTTTATTGAAAACAACATTGACATATACTGTGTTCAATTTCACACTAACATTCTCACTTGGAGCAAATAATTTCTCAATGTAACACTGTCCATTAATAAAAGGGTGAAAGAAATACTGACGAGGTCCTGATATTGACGAGGGGGCGGAGAATTCGCATCAGCTGTGTGTGTGTGTGTGTGTGCTTGGCCATCAAGTGGTATTTCAGACTGGACGCGCTGCGATGATGATAGCTCAGTTCACAACGACAAACACACAGATCACTTTGGTCTTGTCAATGGAACCATTTGGCAACTTTTTAAAAGTAAACTTTCCATTCAGAATCTTATTGGCGTCCATTTCGGCGTCTCGCGTTTGTCATCCACTCAAAGCGTAACGTTAACCAACTATTTGACCGGCTTGCACGCCCAAAACAAGTGTGTGCAGCGCCTGTTGTTTTGTTTCCGGTCTAGCTAGATCCGCATGCGCTCTGGTCGACGAAGCAACAAAACATCCTCGCGTGGCGCAAACCATTGAAATGAATGGGTTTCATAGCGCAGCGCCGCTTCCTGTTGTAACAGCATGTGAAAAAAACTACAAAGTTTGCTAGACCAAAAAGACTGTTAATCGCGCGATAAAAAAAATGTACGCCGTTAAAATGGGTTTGCGTTAACGCCGTTAATAACGCGTTTAACTGACAGCCCTAATATATATATATATATATATATATATATATATATATGAGTTATAAATGTACACATGCGCACACACACTGTAATTCAAAAGTATGGGGTTGATTTTAATGTTTGTGAAAGAAGTCTCATATGCTCACCAAGGCTGGATTTATTTGATCAAAAAATCAATTTTGTTTAAAGTTTTTCTATTTTAATATATTTTTTAATGTAATTTATTCCTGTGATGACAAAGCTGGATCTTCATAATTATTACTCCAGTGTTCAGTGCTTACGATACTATATTATTATTATCAATGTTCAAATCAGTTTAATATTTTTGTGGAAACTAATATTTTTTTTGTTCAGGATTGTTTCATAAATAGAAAGTTTTCAAAAGAACAACATTTATTTGAACTAGAAATCTTTTTAACATTATAAATGTTTTTACTTTTACTTTTGATGGATATTTTAAACACTATGCTGTGGTTAAGATGTTCTTAATGACCAATTGTTTTTGCCCGTTTTGATAACTCCTCTGACCTGGGTAACGTGAGTGTTGCTGATAGAAGCGATCGACTGAGCGGAGCATGAGGTACAGAACCATCTCACTGTCCAGGCTGTCCATACAGGATGCTATGGAGACAGAAACAACAGCTTAAATACACACAGCAACACTCAAGCATGCATGTACACAACAATGAACCATCATATTCCATGTTAGTAAATCCATCTAAACAATCCTGTACAGTGACCATAACATTTACAAACAGAGATAAACCATAGTCAGGAAGAGAACCGTAGAGAAAACGTACTGATTTCATCTTTATTGAAAGTGTCTGCACTGTACTCTTCTGCCAGAGATCTGCAGCGCACCACTCGGAGGAAAGCTGCGTTCTTACCTGTGGGACACAACACACCACACAACATAGGCATTACCCAAGGAAGTTAATAATATGTGAAGAAAGCTACCTGTTAGCATTCCCAAAATGGGAAAAAGTCATTGCTGGAACCATGAACATCATGCATGCAAACATACTAATGGAATAGGAAACATGATGCAGTAGATCATGGGATTTTTCAGTGTTAGTAAAAGTAAACTATTTCTGAAGCACATTTAAAGGGATAGTGCACCCAAAAGTGAACATTCTGTTATTACAGTAATTCATGACACTAATGCCGTTCCAAACCAGTAAGCCTTTCATTTGTCTTCTAAACACAAATGAAGATATTTTGAATGAAATCTGAGAGCTTTCTATCACTCCGTTGACAGCTACGCAATTACCACTTTGACGCTTCAAAAGATTCATAGAGAGGTTCACAAAACGAATCCATATGAATTGAGCGGTCCAAAAGTCCAAAATTTTCTGAAGAGACACGATCACCTCATTTGAACAGATTGAATTTAGCCTAGTGTTGTCAAAAGTACCGACTTGGTTACAACATGTTTTTGAAGTGCCGATCATTGTAGCCAATCACAGACATATCCGATGAGTGCATGAACACAATGACCAATCGGTGTTTACGATTCTGCTCAACAGTGCTCAAAGTGTCACATTTTTTTTAATTTAGTTCCAATTTGGTAAAGAAGTCTGTACTTTTGACAACACTTATTTAGAATTATATTCACATATAAACATTGATCAGCGAACATAAACTTAACAGAACATGCTTGATGTGCGAGAACAAACCTCATTGGTGGAAGCTCAAATATGATGCATAACACGAGAATGAACCTCATTGGTTCTCGCAGGTCAAATGAACATGCTTGAGGTTCTGTTGATCATAACTGATGTGTGAGTTGATGAATGTTTATATGTGAATAAAAGCCTAAATTAAATCTGTTTAGCGTAAAAAGCAGTTGTGTCTCTTCAGAAAACGTGGACTATACTGTTCAATTTAAGGCATACTTAAGTTTTATCACTGTTGAGCTGGAGAAAGTCATTTGGCATCCAGCCTTTAATGTTGGAATTCTAGTTTCATGACAAAGCCCCAAAACTGAAAAGGTTCTCATCTGAGAGCAAATTATGAGAGTGTGCATTCTGTACTTACAGAAGAGTTTGATTTCCTGTTCAGAGATGCTCTCTGGAGTCTTTGGAATAAACAGATAGTTCAGATCATTAATATGAATGTGCAAATAAAAGAGATAAACTGCAGTTCTTACACAAGAATATGTTGATTATGTGAATACCTTGCCAACTGATTGTAGAAGCGTTTCAACATGTTTGGACACAACAGCTGTGTCCTTCATGGCTTTGTCTCTGTAGCTGAAATTGAAAGCGTCAAACAAATGCCATTTTACCAAAAACACAGTCAGTAGGAAATTTGATCTGAAGCCAAGAGAACAGGCAAATTTCACAAACGCATCACTGATGAAGTTTCCTGACTCACTGTGATTTGAAAGCTGAATACCTACACGTTTTGTAACTTGATGAATTTGTCTGAATCGGCGATCATGTCTGGGATGGTTCCTCGCACAGGGAGGTTTCCGTTCCCCTCGTTCTGAACAAAGTCCTGCACTCCATGTGCCATCACCCAGAAGGATGCACTCTATCATAAGACAAATTAAAGTTGCTGGTGATACATAGACTGATATTATATATATATATATATATATACTCACCTAAAGGATTATTAGGAACACCATACTAATACTGTGTTTGACCCCCTTTCGCCTTCAGAACTGCCTTAATTCTATGTGGCATTGATTCAACAAGGTGCTGAAAGCATTCTTTAGAAATGTTGGCCCATATTGATAGGATAGCATCTTAGAGTTGATGGAGATTTGTGGGATGCACATCCAGGGCACGAAGCTCCCGTTCCACCACATCCCAAAGATGCTCTATTGGGTTGAGATCTGGTGACTGTGGGGGCCATTTTAGTACAGTGAACTCATTGTAATGGTCAAGAAACCAATTTGAAATGATTCGAGCTTTGTGACATGGTGCATTATTTTGCTGGAAGTAGCCATCAGAGGATGGGTACATGGTGGCCATAAAGGGATAGACATGGTCAGAAACAATGCTCAGGTAGGCCGTGGCATTTAAACGATGCCCAATTGGCACTAAGGGGCCTAAAGTGTGCCAAGAAAACATCCCCCACACCATTACACCACCACCACCAGCCTGCACAGTGGTAACAAGACATGATGGATCCATGTTCTCATTCTGTTTACGCCAAATTCTGACTCTGGATTTCTGTTGAGACATTCAGATGGTAGACTCATCAGAACAAGCAACATTTTTCCAGTCTTCAACTGTCCAATTTTGGTGAGCTCTTGCAAATTGTAGCCTCTTTTTCCTATTTGTAGTGGAGATGAGTGGTACCCGGTGGGGTCTTCTGCTGTTGTAGCTCGTCCGCCTCAAGGTTGTGTGTGTTGTGGCTTCACAAATGCTTTGCTGCATACCTCGGTTGTAACGAGTGGTTATTTCAGTCAAAGTTGCTCTTCTATCAGCTTGAATCAGTCGGCCCATTCTCCTCTGACCTCTTGCATCAACAAGGCATTTTCGCCCACAGGACTGCCGCATACTGGATGTTTTTCCCTTTTCACACCATTCTTTGTAAACCCTAGAAATGGTTGTGCGTGAAAATCCCAGTAACTGAGCAGATTGTGAAATACTCAGACCGGTCCGTCTGGCACCAACAACCATGCCACGCTCAAAATTGCTTAAATCACCTTTCTTTTCCATTCTGACATTCAGTTTGGAGTTCAGGAGATTGTCTTGACCAGGACCACAACCCTAAATGCATCGAAGCAACTGCCATGTGATTGGTTGATTAGATGATTGCATTAATGAGAAATTGAACAGGTGTTCCTTATAATCCTTTAGGTGAGTGTATATATATATATATATAAAATAAAATAAAAATTACACATAAAACAGATGGATGTAATCTTACAAGGGGAGTCAGTTCAATTAAATTTAAACATATTGATGATCATTTCTTTAGTTTAGATATATTCATGCATTCATTATTCATTAATTTTACCACAGCGAATAAGTGGAAGGTAACAGCTGCTTCATTTGAAATTTCCAATTACCACCAGGAGCCAAATGCAGCAAAAGTATGTGAATGTTGGAAAAAGGCAGTTTAGGAGTAGTTTTGCATATCCCTACTAACCTGTGAGGTAATGTTTTCACACTGTTCAGCATTAAAAATGTCCTCCGTAGCACTGGAGACCTACATCACAGTTGGACAAAGCTTAATTCAAATTAAATGTAAGGAACACAAACTCTAACTACAGATCTTCAAATGTGAGGAGCTCCACCTTGGTGGGGTTCAGAGCCGTGTTCACATTCTTGATCGCCTCCTCAAAGTTCTCTTCATCTTCAGGTGTCCCGTTCTCATTTTTTAGAATTCCTGAGAAAAGGAAAGGAAAACACTCAACAAACGAGACCCGAGCTGAAAGGAAAATGAAATGGCAACACGGCAAATCTCTGATATGACACATTATATTACCTTCTCTAATGAGTTGTCTAAAAGCTTCCTTCTCCTTATAATTATTCGGTAATTGAGAGTTGTGCTGGATCCAAAAAAAATAATAAAATAAATAAAAATCGAAATGTCTGACATTAAGGAGGTCTCATGGTCAGAAAGCTTTTAAGAGTATGTCAAAAATTACCTCACTATACCACTTTTCCAAGTATTTGGCAACCACAATGATCCATGGTGTATGACTGTGATCCTAAAACAAAAGAAAGATTAAACTACTATCAATTTTAAGTACAAGCAAACCTTAAAAAGTCGGTCACATAAAACAAAAAGACAACGTTCTGTCATCATCTTTAATCTGACCTTCTTCTCCATGTTGTCCAGGTCATAGGACTCTACGTGGTGTTTGAGCTCTGAGAACGGCTGGTCTAGTCTCAGGTCCTCTAAGGCATTATCTGGATGAGACTCCACCACTACAGTGAGAGAAAGTCTTTATGTATAATAAGACTGGTTTAGGTCCATTTCCATCAAACATTATTCATAGTCTTTCATAAAATAAAGAATTGTTCATAAACTCACTACTACATCTAGCAAGTTGTCGGACCACAAGTCAAACATCCTATTGCATTGCCAATAAAAACACATTTTGCTTCAAGAAACTATGATTATTACCTGTGTGCTCCTTCACAATCAGTCTCATGTAACCAATGAGTCCATATGTTCTACATACAAGGAACGGCACACCAGCCTCCCATAACACAGTGGCCAGCCTCAAGCATGTGCTGGCAATAAATAAATAAAAAATAACATGTTAATATAAGCTGATTTGAAAAAACAGCATCTACAACCCATCACATTTTAGCAAATGTATTATTTTTATTTTTTTACATACCTGTTTGGTAATGCGTTTAAGATTTTTAAATAATAAAGGCACAATATATTCAGATTTGTGTTTTAGTAATACCTTTCTGGAAGCTGGACGCCAATTACCAGACTAAATCTGTGAAAAAACTCAGGGTCGTTGTCCAAAAGCTTATCGGGACACTGAAGATAATAAAAAAAGATATACTTAGATGAAAACTCGATAAGACACACTACCTCTCACTTGACTGAATTTATGTCACTCACAATCTTAAATCCCTTTTAATATAAAGGGTTATGATTAAATGCTCGCTATTAGTTTCATAAAAAAATGGCACCAACTTACATTACTGTTCAAACCATTTAGGGTCAAAATTTTTTTTTTTTTTTTTAATGTTTTGAAAGAAGTCCCTTATGCTCACCAAGTATTTTTTTTGGACCAAAAATACAGTAAAACAATCATACTGTAAAATAACTGTTTTCTATTTTAATATATTTTATTCCTGTGATCCAGTCTTCAGTGCACATGATCATTCAGAAATCATTATAATATGCTGATTTGGTTCTCAAGAAACATTTATTATTAATAACAATACTGAAAACAGTTGTGCTGCTTAATATTTTTGTAAAAAAAAAATGCAGGTTTCTTTGATTGGTAGAAAGTTCAGAAGAGCAGCGTTTATTAAAATGTTTGTAACATTATAAATGTTTTTTACTGTCACTTTTTATCATTTTAATGCATCCTTGCTAAATGAAAGTATTCATTTCAGAATAAAAGTATAATTGATCAATTGACCCCAAACTTTTGAAAGGCAGTTAATGATTTTTTTTAAACTAGTATTTTATTTTCAAGCTATAATATTGGCAAAGGCTGGAAACTTTTAACAATAAGATTGTTTTGATTTGTTTCAGTCACTACATAATTCCTATACTTTCAATTTCATAGTTTTGAGCAAGTGTGTCCAAACTTTTTACTTTTCACAAGGCCTTTAACATATCATAAAGCTGATTGATTGATTGATTGATTGATTGATTGATTATAGTTTAATGCCATGCCAGCTACCATTACTATATTCTTGATAAGAAAAAAAGTGAAAATTGAAAAAGTAATAAAACATATAGAAACTTTGTTTTTAAAGTTTATCTTTGTTAATAAAAAAAATCTAAGTTTAACTTTGGTGCCGGTTGCTTAAACTACTAAGACTACAGTCCTACAAGTTAGTCATCATTTTTGTTTCTTTAAAACTGTTCATAAATGTCAAGAAGACTGTCAGTTACATAAAAAACATATATTGGTCTAATTTGATACAGAAAAGTAAGACTGATTACCCCTAACTAACTGCTAGTTGGTTACACTAGTCTTAACATATTGGCTATGTTTATGCAACTGGCCCCTCGTCTTAATAAAACCACAATACATTTTATGACATTAACACTGACCTCTTCCACAAAGTTTCCAGACACATCACTGTTGAGCTCCTGGATCAGTTCAGTAGCAGCCTGAGCCCTGTTCTGCAAAATATGCACAACATCATTCAGAATATGTCACACTTGGTTTGTAAAGTATTTTTAATTGAAACACCCACACAGATCTGCTTACCTTCCCAATACTGCTGTTACTGAGAAAAAAGCTGCAGAAAAAGATCACAGCATAACCATGTCTTCTTCAGAAGCATTTTCTACACTGTGCAATCTGATATATTTATCCATACATCAGACTGCATTTCATAAACTTAAAATCTACTTGAGATTATTTTGAAACCAAGAGAATGATGATGAGGCCAATAAATTTACTTGTTTCCAACATCTTCCCCCGAAACTTTGTGTCCATCGACTATGGTAAATGCTCCGATTCCTAAGAAGGAGGACAGAAAATATCCTGTTAACACAACAAAACATACAGATTCCCAGTGTCATGATTTGAGGTGTACAGTGAGTGAGAGACTGATACCTGGCAGGACAAGGTTCTTGAGGATTTCAGTGCCGGACGCAGTGGCGTTGATGAGACACACATGGGCATTTTCAAGTGCTTCCTGCCCATGATCCCCCCACAACCTGATACAAACAATAACCAACACTCAATAACCGGTGTATACTAATAGCTATAATAACATCTTAGAAATACACAGACAGACAGACAACATTCAAGCTGATGAATACATCAAGTGGTTTCTGCTTAGCCATGTTATTACCAGGCTATGGAGTTAGACTGACTATGCTGTAGTGTATTGAATTAAAGCATGATGAATCTGCTGAAACACTGACATGATTAAAGCTCTTGCCATGGCCGATGGGCCTCTATGTATGTCAACGTTCATGCAATACGAAAGGCTAAACGTAATGATGAAATGGAATCACTGTGCATGTATATTGCATTATTCTGTGGTTTAATAAACAGACTGATTTATATATATATATACATACCTGAGCTGTCGATCATACTTCTGCTCTTTGCTCGTTTTGAGGTCTGTCATGGTCCTCTGTCTCTGTCCGTGACGGCTTGATTCTACCGGCACGCCGCTGTTTCACTATTTTCAGATCGACAGTCGCAGATTCGATACAGACAGACATGTTCTTCTTCCATTTGACCAGGAGGTGGAGCCATTGCGCTGCTTGAAATGTGAACGATATCGCAGCTCTTTTTCTTTTCTTTTCTTTTCTTTTCTTTCTTTTCTTTTCTTTTCTTTTCTTTTCTTTTCATTTCTTTTCTTTTCTTTTCTTTTCTTTTCTTTTCTTCACAAGAATTAGATTTGTGCATAACTATAGGCTACGCAAAAAGAGTGAATGACTGAATGACTGATAATTGACAAAAAGTGGCTTTAATGCTGACATTCGGGTCAATCACCCCCCATCCTTTCACAAAATAGCCTACATAACAACAAAAATCACTCCTGCTCCTCTTGAATCTCTAGCTGTCATCCATCAGTCAAATAACTTTTCGACTTTCCACCCCCTTTACCATACACATTAAGGCTATGTCATGTGACCATATATTTTGGAACTACCCATCATTTCTTCCAGACTGTGAAGACCATAGGTGAAGACACATAGGAGGAGTGTAAAGCACCCGTTTACTTTAAAAACGGTTTATGGCGCGTCAAAAGTAAAATGTTAACATATTGATGTAATGGCTGTTACATCAAAACAAATTTCAGGTCTAATATTTATGATATTAATATTTATGATCCATATGGTGATTTAGTAATGTATAAAACCATGCAAATCATTTAGCTAAATATTAGCCTAGCTAGTTTTGTGGGCTAACCCAGTGGGCAATTCTGCCCTACAAAGCAAAAAGGCAGTAACTGCATTTTTTGTCAAAAATGAGTTATTATCATTTTCATGACATTCAAGGCATCCTTTGTTATGTGACAAAACATCTTATCTCAAATGTGTGTCGTTTTGGAGAAAAATGGTAGTCGTTTGTACAGTAACTGCAAAAAGCCCTAGTGAAACAAAGCAAGAGTACAGTAACATCCATTACTGTGTTCTTGTTATGTTTTACCCAACAAAAAATAACGGTGTTTCTGCGCAGTGTAGTTACTGTTGCCTTGGTGAACACACAGCTGATTTTCGGGCATCCTCACGGGACGATTTTAACATTTGCGATTTCACCCTTCTAACTTCACCAAATTGTTCCCCTACCAAACTACCCCCCTCCCCTGAAAGAATGAAAAAAATATTCCAGAAAGAAAAAAAAAGGTGCAAGAGCTCCATGTAGTTTAGTGGTTAGTTACTATGATTTTTGCGATATAGCAGTTCAGTACACTTGAAATTAAATCGTGATAGACTACTGTGTGAATATTAAACCGCAATAATAGTACAATTTAAACACAAATCCTACATGTTCTGTGAATAAATGGGGCAGTCGACGCGCAGTTTCATTTAACAAACACACACGCGCGCGCTGAAGCACTGTTTTTTGCATATGAGGACACGACTGCATGAACTTACTCTCCAGACTCTAGATCCGCTCTTAAAGTCACTTTGTGAGCATTTAACCGCATCATCTGAGAAAAACTATCGTCATGTCATAAACACAGAAACAAAGGTCTTCACGGCAACCCGTCAAAATAAAAGTTCGGTTTAACTTGACAGAAATATAGGCCTATTACTGTTGTACAGTAGAATTTAGAAACGTCTCAATGTAATAATAATACTAACACTAATACAAATAAATTCAGATTAAAACTAAATTTGTATTCAATGTTTTAATTTTAACAGTAAAGCTAATTGTGCAGCATGTTGTTTGACAAAAAACGTTTGTTTAATTTCATATGATTAAAAGAAATGTAGGATAATTAATAATATATTAGAATTTTTATATATTTTATTTGTAATATTCATAGAATCTTTTTTAAATATTGTATTAGTTTAATAATAGTTTATAATAAAAGTTTCATGATTTCAATTAATTAGACATGATTTTTGATTACTAAAAATTTACACCACGTATCCGTAACACACCCGCTCCGCAACACTAGTTTCGCAACACAAAAATGTTGAAAAAAAATGTTGTCCAAATGGTTCCAATTATTTCAAATACAGTGTATCTAACACACCCAGAGCCCAAGTTGTGGCAAAATCGTCTTTGGAGAATCTGTAGTTACTGCCTTTTTCCTTGGTTTGGTGCCACGTTTTTGTAAAGTAATACAAAGCAAGAATACAGTAACTGCAAAATAGGGGTAAAATATCAAATTGAATATGAGGATTGATATGTACAAAGAATAAGCTAATATAAAGTCACAAAACAGCCACATGTCCAATAATCTACCTTCAACTACTTAGGCTGGATGACAGGATAACTTTAAAGTCATTTTTCTCTGTTCTGCACTCTGCGTAGTTACTGCCTTTTTGCTTTGTAGGGCAGAATTGATGTTGAAAAGACATCAAATTGATGTCAAAATCAACGTCAAGGAACAGGTCAAATATGCAAATCAAATTGACGTCAAAACCCATCCTTGACATTGATTTGATGTAAACTGAATGTCAAACATATTGACCTGCATAAACCAATTTCAGTGTGGGTATTAACTTTCTCTTTTCATCTAATTACCACTGGAAGACATTTTCTTTTCAAACTGACCTTAAAATGATATACAATATCTTGATCAAGTCTTGACCAACTTTTGACGTCAAATTGATATCATGGTGCCCGCGCTGGGTAGGTTTGTTAAAAATGGCAGCTATGGGGCAAAGTGAGCCAAACGATGTGGGGTAAATTTAGCCAGTGTTTTAACTTACCCGACCATGGCACTGTAGTTAGTTAAATCTCTGAAGAATAAAGTGGTATTTCAATGTAATATTACGCAACTGGTTTAGTTTATCTTTTTTGTTGTTTGTTTGTTTATTTGATAGGAACAATGTACAAGTAGCCTACACCAAATCCTTCTCTGATAAGATCCAGAAGATGCTTAATCATAATATGTTTCCACCTGTAGCCTAGTTCATTGCAGTCAATGTTGACATTGCAGAAAAAGTATGCCAAGAACCTTTTGACTAAAATGTTTATTAGTGTCAGTGACATTTATTCATTTCTTCTAATTCAGTTTTTATTAGTTTTTAAAAGAGGTCATTAAGAATTATCTTTAAAATTGCATGGGTTTGATTCAGATTCAGTTGAATGGTCAGTTTACACCCAGATGCAACTTACTGACTTGAATCAACTTACCCCTAACCTGGGGTAAATTGAGCCACATGAACACTTTTTTATAAGAAGCCATATTTTTAGAACCCTTTGTCATAGATGCTCTCTGATCGTTTAAAATGATAGGAAACATCCTGAAATTACTTTCCATTGTACTTCTGCCAAATTTTCTCTTTAAGGACCACAAAATAATAATAAAAAAGGCCCACTCTCCCTATTCAATAAACCCTGCTCATATTATAATCATTATTTCGTCTCCTGCCTCTGCTCTTCTCTGGCTTTCTCTTTCTCCAAGTCAGCTAATACAGGTTTGGGTACCAGACATGACTGACAAAACCGATATCTTCTGACAGGATTCGACGTCTGGGGTTGGATAACATTGCTGATGTGGACACTTGATCTAACAACCCTGAGAGAGACACACACAAAGAGAGAGAAGAAAATAATTTCTCATCAAGTCCTCAAATGAACTACAATCCCACATCACCATGACAGACGACCGCCTCCTCAGTGGCCTTCAAGAGGCAAAAAGCATCAGACTAGCACGATCCAGCAATATTTTTTTTTAATCTCAAAAACGTTCTCATACATCAATATTTAGTACTTTTTTCTCACATTAGTTCCTAGGGATTGCATGAACTAATACAATGTATGTTCAATGCTAAGTAAGTTGCTTTGCATAAAAGCATATGCCAAATGAATCAGCGCAATACTGTCATATAACAAACATTATCACATACAATATACAACATCTCCAACTTCACTGACTGCTCTGTTACTGTATATCCTATAATATTTCTAGTTACACTGTATTGTTCTTGTACTCTACAATGGTAGCCAAGGTTTTAAGTATTTTGGTGTTATTATTTTTCGGGGAAATTACAGTTCTAGAGTCCCCAGACAGCAGTTCTGACTAAAACACATTATTTTATTGCATCAAATTCAGTAATTGTTTTCTAATAGCACTAGCATGCTGTTAGAGCAAAGTGTAAATGTCTCATCATAGTGCACATTTAGCTGGCGTTGACATTTTTATTGCTGTCACAGCTGTTTTCACATAACTTACTATCTCACTAGAATCTGTTATTTGGCGGTGGAAAACAATAACTTGTTGCAGTATTGCAAGAACCTAAACACTAGGTGTACATTTTTTAAACACTGTATACAACTTTAAAAAAAAAAAAAAAAAAAACCAGAATGTCAAACAGTGGCTTAAAAATTGCTGTTTTGTGATTCCTTAGAGAGAGAAAAAACTACACAGCAAATACAAGATTGCTTAACAGGACAGAGTGAAATTTTTTATCTTTGCTTTCAACTTGCATGTAATCATCAGTCTCATGTTACCAGGTAACTGTTGCATCTAATACCTTTTTTTGTAACTTTAGTAGTCATCATCACACATATATAATAAATGATAACAAATAATATATTGTAATTTAAATATATTACAAATATAAATATTCTGGAATAGCCTGAATGTATGGACTCCATGACAAAACTACTCAACAAGTACGGTTATGCTTCACACAGTTTATGATTTTGACCCATTCTTCCAGGATTTTCCCCACATTGTACAGGTTTGATGTTCATTATTAAACAGTGCCACAGGTTCTCAGACACAGAGATCAAATCTGTGAATAGGTGCATTCACCCTGAGCCAAGTATGATCACATAGCGGTGAGATTTTATTCAGGCAATGCCTATCATGTCAATGATTCACGTGTATCATTGTGAGGTAATTGTCTGTAATTGCTTTTGATTTGTGTAGCTTATATGCACCAGAAATGGAATACCTATGTAAACATTTTTTTTAATTAATTACATGTTTGAAAAATATAGTTAGAATTAAAAATGTCAAATCTGGTAATATTAATAGTCATTGTTGATAATAGTCAAATGATTCAATTCATGCACAAATTACTATATAATGTCAATTCGTCAGACATTTTGTTTTAAAGGATTAGTTCACTTTCAAATGAAAATAAGTATGATTTACTCAGGTGTATATGACTTCCAAGTGGGCATTTGATGTCAATTTAACATCAATATGACATCAAACATTGATGTCAAAATTACGTCACGAAATAGGTCAAAAATGAAAGTCATATTGACGTCAAAGTGACAATGTCAATTTGATGTCAAGATTTTGACCTCTGCTGATGTAATATTGATGTTATTTTGATGTCAAAGCTTTGTTGGCATTTGTACTTTGAAAACAATGAGTTTGTGTAAGAAACATATTATATTTAAAACTTAATAAAGTAAAAGTTCCCGGCCAAACGTACATACGGATTCCATTTTTATTTTGTAGCGTGTTAAATATGAATATTTTTCTTACACAAACTCATCGCTTTGCTTCAGAAGGCCTTTATTAACCCCCTGGAGCCGTTTGCAGTTTATTTATGATGGATGGATGCACGTTTTTGAGCGTTAAACTGATGGTTGCAATCCACTGCCATTATAAAACTTGGAAGAGCCAGGACATTTTTTAATATAGGCTAACTCCAAATGTAGCCTATATCGTCTGAAAGAAAAAAGTCATATACACCTAGGATGGCTTGAGGGTAAGTAAATCATGGGGTAACTTTCATTTTAAAGTGAACTCCTTTAACATAATATATGACTGCTGTCTTTCTTTCATTTTGTCCCCTTTTCAGCATCAAACAATAAAAGTGATAAAAAATTCTCTATCATTATAAAACATCAGTAGACTAGTAGAGAGTTCAATTAAATGCAACTGAGTCAAAGTATTCAAGACAGAAGTCCTGTACGGTGTGGACAGTGCAATCGGCTTTAGAGGAGGCGGGGCCTGAGCGGATCAGCTCATCTGTCAATCAATCACAGCGCGCTTCATTCACCTGTTACCTCTGTCATTAGAGTCGATCCACACACTCCACAGCAGCACTCAAGACACTCGCCGACTGCACACACATAGCCTACAGCATCTTATCCGCTGCTCAGAGAAGAGGGAGCAATGACTGGCCGTCACTGGGGATATGGGAAGGACAACGGTAAGTTACCGTTACTAAGAATCCTAAAGAAGGCATCAGTCCATATAAACACGTTTTGTGATTTCACATTGACCACTGCCAAACACCGGTTGTGCTTCGCGGTAATATGTAGGCTATGCATTAAAAACAACCTAGACTTTTATTTCTCATATTCTTTATATTGTTTTATTGCAGAAATTATAGACATAGACATAAATACGTGATCAGGAAAATGAAGCGTGGTTAGCTATCTCTAACAATGAACAATAACAAAAAATAACTATAATTTCTCTCAAAAGAAAAGGAAAAAAAAATAACAAGAAAAGAAAAGCACAATTATAAGGATAATCTGTGAATAAATCGTCATAATGCATAAAAATGGGTTATTTATCAAATTCTGTAAACTGTTTAAAAAAAGGGCACCGCTCAAGTGGAAGCTGCTAAAAAAGGATAAGTTCTAGACATTTTTTGGCAACTTTTAAAATGGGCCATTATTATTTTGACAGCAACAGGTAGCAATATACATATTATTAGTTTTTTTATGCAGGCCTTATTACATAAAGCTTGCACGATTAAAGTCGACCAATTAGCTAATTTTTTTTTAAAAAATTAAATGACGTCCATAATTTGATCAAATGCAAGACAGAAAACCAACATAAAGAAAAACATTTAAACCAGTTTAATTATCAATTGCATTCCAATATTATTAGCTGCGCTTCATCTTGAAAACATACAGAGGCAATGACTGTTGTGTAGCCAACATCTGATAAATATCTTAAAAGAAGAAAAAAAAAACATAGACCTATTCTTTTCATACATTCTTTATTCTAAACGCCTTAAAGACATTTTCTGAATGTCTATTTAACAGACTTGTGTTGATCAATAGCCAACATCCATTGGGGCAGTTTTTGTGTTTGTTCTCATTCATTCATTAATATGTAGTCAACTGTCGTTAGATTTAGCGTAGCACATTTTGCTGCCCAATCTACGGTTAATGCGAGATTAGCCCAGTTATCTTTTAAAGGGATAGTTGCTGCTTAAACAAGCAAGGCTGTAGGCCTATGTTAAAACAGACAAACATCGGAAGACTTAGAAATGCTGTATGCTACGCTCACAATAAAAATGTGTCATTGTAGGCCTGTGTGTTTAGAAATTGTTTAACAATGAATAGCTGAGACTGATTTTACTGTTAGCCTAATTTGTCTAAATTCATCATCTTATTTTATTCCCTTTATCAAATTGTAATGAAATTAAGGTAATTTTGATTAAACAAAATGGAAATGAAAGATAGAGTTTGTATTTCTCTTTTGATTTTAGTTGAAATTATGCATTAATAATAATAAATTAATTGGAGTGCCCAGACTTTTAAAGTTACAAATTACTGCTTTCAAGAGCTAAACACTTTTTGTTTGGGTTTCCAGAAGGGAGCGATTTTAGAATGTCATTTCTGTTATCATAATTTTGTATCGTAAGTAAGTCATAGATTTCACACAAGGTTTGAATGTCAAAACAAACTGTAAAACTGTCAATGTGTTACCTTTGTTATATATTATTTGTCTGACAGTCTAAAATCCATCTAAAATTATCCGTTATACACACACACACACACACACACAAAAGACATCTAATCTAGATAAGGCTAAAACCAAAACAGTATAAGGTATGACACTGTGCTTTTGTTTATTACTTTTCTGGTTGGTTGTTAAACATTGTTTTCTAGGTCCATCAGCATGGCTCAAAGACTATCCCATTGCCGAGGGTAACCGCCAATCACCTATTGATATAGTCCCTGCAGAAGCTGTATTTGATGCCAGACTGTCTCCTATCTCGCTGTCTTACAACAACTGCACCTCTGTCACCATAGCAAACAATGGCCATTCTGTAGTAGTGGAGTTCATTGACTCAGATGAGAGATCAGGTTGGTATCAGTGACAAGATTATTACTGCTATAAAAATGTTACTGTCACAAAATCAACACAGCTTTAAGCAGGCAACGTTTAGTTCTGCATGTTTGGGTTTTTACACACAACTCATTTCTTCTTCCTCTTCACACAGCTCTCATGTTGTGCAAGACCACTGTGAGATTGTCGAATGCTGTAGAACGGTTTATTTAGAAGAACCTTAACCAGCTGATAATTAGATGTTATGAAAGATGAATGACTGACTTGTAGTGTGTGTTTTTGAATAAGGCCGTACCAGTTTTGCGACTGTTAATTAAAACTAAAACTATTAAAAATTGCTTTTGGTTATTGCAATAAAGTAAAATAAAATCGAAATATTAAATGAAAAACTTAGACTTAAACTTTAATTTGAAGTACAAACAAATCTAAAGGTAAAATTGTAAAATAAATTACAGCTAAATAGAAATATATTTTATAAATAAAGATATTTTAATATTAATATTAAAGTAACACATGGGCCACAACAGAAAGTCTCTATTTAAAAGTTCAGCTTTTTCTGCCCAAATGACCCTGTCATTTCAGTTCTCATTCCACCTCGAGCTAATGACTGTTATGTGAAATTGCACACATCAAAAATAGTAATAACTCTGTTCGCTCAACAATGAATCAAAATGGAAGCTCTTGAATAAATAGACAATTGTCAGCATTTGTGGTTTCTGAGCCATCATAAAGGTCTGGGAAGCAATCAATTACTGAGAGAGAGGGAGGCCTGGAGACAGTATCTTGGGTCCAGTGGTATCAGACAGATGTTTTTACTCACTGATCTGGACTGTAGTTAGACATTGGGTTTGCAAGATACCAACCATCCATTTCATATAATTTATCTAAATTTGTCATGCATGTCATTGTGCTAAATGCAATTCAGTTATGTAAATGTAAGGAGAGATAAAGAAGATCATGAAGTCACGAGTTACAATGCTTCATGCTGTGGAGATTCTTGTTGTCTTTCCCTTCATTGCACTTTGAGTGAGTCTGAGAAAAAAAGGCAATAGTCACTTTACAATGCAAGTTATTGGATGTTCACACAGAACGTCTTTTTGCATTTCACTGCTCTGCTTTTCCATTGTTTTCCAATGAAAATATGTCACACAGACGTGTTTGCAGAATTTTGTGCATGACACGCAGTGTTCTAAAAACACTCAACGCTCAAGTTAAAATAAGTTAAACTTTTAAAAAGTTTTCCTGTTTTCCAATTTTAAAAAAACTTTTCCTGTAGCTCAAACAGTAGAGCATTGGCGCTTGCAACGCCAAGGGCATGGGTTCGTTTCTCAGGGAAAGCAAGAACTGAATGTAAAATGTGCACGTTGAAATGCAATGAAAGTCGCTTTGGATAAAAGCGTCTCCCAAAGCGTCTGCTTTTTTTATTTATTTAAATACCCCGCTTAAAACTACTCTTTTCTTATGGCAGTGATCCGAGGAGGGCCTCTGGAAAACATGTACAGACTTAAACAGTTTCACTTCCACTGGGGAGGCAAGGGTTGCAGTGGCTCTGAGCATACGGTTGGTGGGAAAACATATGTGTCTGAGGTGAGGGTGCAGGACAGTGGCACTCTGTCTGCTCGCTGTACATGTTCTCTCTTTCTGTGCTTTATCACGATCTTTTGGCGTGACCTCTGTCTCTCTCCAGCTTCATCTGGTTCACTGGAACGCCATAAAGTACAAGTCCTTTGGTGAGGCAGCAGCAGCCCCTGATGGCCTGGCTGTCCTTGGCATCTTTCTGGAAGTTAGTGTGAATCGGCATTCATTGAAGAACCAAATAATACAGCATTAGTTCAAGAGCATGTGATCTGTATTAGAATCACATTATTCAATTTAGGAGGATAAGAAAATAAAAATAATGGTTACGGTATATAAATAAACAGACATATAGAAGAATGAGTATAATTTGAACTTATTTTCCTGTCAAAGATAAAAATGTCATTTAACACCATTTCAGTAGTCCACTTTAGACATTCTACTAAGTTATAGCTATAAGTAGCGACATGTCAACTACCAGAGTATCAGTAGACCGTCTGCTAACACTTTATTGTGATGCTCCCCCAACAGACATTCTACTGACTATAAGTAAATCTGCAACTATATCAACTTATTCTACTAACCCTAACCCTACTCTAATGAGAATTATTTGGCGCATAGTTGCAAATTAATGAGAGTTAGTTGACATGTAGTTGCAAAGTTACTTATAGTTAGTAGAATGTTTAAAGTGGACCATCAAAATAAAGTGTTACCAAATGTCCGGTTCAGAAAGGTAGTTAAGTGCAAAAATAAACAGTGCATTTTTTTGCACCTATTATAAAAAAAAATCCCTATAAATTTTTTTTTTTGTTATTAGTCAGGTGATGAACACAGCGCTCTTCATCAGATAACAGATGCCTTGTATATGGTTAAATTCAAGGTATGTGTATTTATATATATACTTTTTTTAATAAAACCTGGCGAATATATGACTTTCTTTAGGCTATTACGGAGACAAAGCATGAATGAATATATTAAAACAATAGAGGTCTTCAGGTAGCTTACCAAATGGATGCGGTTCTTTAATCCCCGTTTTTGCATCTGATTGGATTTGAAAACACCCAGATGCCTCTTTGCATGTGATTTCATTTGGAAATGTATGTCTTGAAATATGTTAATCAGTTTTTAAGAATTCAAATGAGCCCCTCTCAGGGGTTTTATTTTTTTGACACCACCACAGATTAGTGGTATTGACTCTTGTATTTTGAGTATTTGACATTAATAAATGATCTGATTATTCAGATCACTATTGTAGATGATTAAATGTAATGTTTTGAGAACTAGGCATTTCAAAAGTCATATTAGTCGACCACTAATGAAAATATTGGCATGTGTCCCCTACATCCCTGTTCAGAGCATCTTTAGTTCTGCAGTACACTCCTTTCACGTTTCTTTGTTTCTCTTGTAGGGAAGTGTGGCTGATTTTAAGGGCTTTAACCCAAAGTGCCTCCTGCCCAACAGTCTGGAATATTGGACGTACCCAGGCTCTCTCACCACTCCTCCACTGTATGAGAGCGTCACATGGATTGTGCTGAAAGAACCTATTTATGTGTCCGAGAAGCAGGTGGGTTGCTTTTGTGATTGTTTTTTTCTTTAGTTTGTTCACTTGACAAACTTGATTGTACCTTATTTATGAACTGTATTGCTAGTGTTTTGCCATGAGCATCCTCTGGCCAATTGACAGATGTCGTTTTATGAAAATTAATGGTTGAGGAGGGAGATGGATGTGGGAAGCACTCCCGCTGAATCAAAATCATTGGTAGTGATGTAAATTAGGGATAATCCACAACATCCCAGCATGTCGGTGATGATAGTGAACCTGGTCAGAAATGATCTGGACCTGAGATTCTGTTTTCTGTAATTGGTTTTGCATTAGTAAATAATTCTTTATAATATTTATTATTCATAAAAGCAGTATATTATAAAATTGTAATTGCAATACTTAACACAAGCCTTATGGTGTTTAGTTCATAACTAAAGCCCTGCTCAGTAAAGGCAACACATTAACATGCACTATAGCTATATAAATGAGTGTTCTTATTTCTTATTCTGTTATATACTGTATGGATGTGGATGGTCTAGGTATGTATGCTTAAAAGAGTCTGAGTGAGCAAAACAAGTGTGTATGAATCCTTTGCAATGGGATGGTTCATGTCAAAGTTTGTTTCATTCAGACAAAATATGCATGTCTTGGCATTAAACGCAGTTGAAATCCTACTTCTTATTCAACACACTATAAAGGTAATTTAAGCACAAGTCTTGTGCACACACTACACTACAGAAATTAATACTTTTATTCAGCAAGGATGCATCTGACTGATTAAAAATCACAGTTAGGACATGAATAATGTTACAAAATATTTATATTTCAAATACATGCTGTTCTTTTGAAAAATGTATTATGGTGTGTCACAAAACACTTTTCTCATTGGTAATAATAAGAAATGGTTTTGATCAGCAAATCAGCATATTAGAATGATTTCTGAAGGATCATGTGATGCTGAAGTCTGGAGTAATGATGCTGAAACAATTAGCTTTGCCATCACAGGAATAATTTGCATTTTAAAACCATAATTTTAAATTGTAATAACATCTCACAATATTACTGTTCTTATTGTTGTGTTAAATAAATGCAGCTTTGTTGAGCACAAGAGACTTCTTTCAATAACGTTACTAACCCCCGAATTTTGAACGGTAGTGTATGTCCTTTGCTATGAAGTGTCATATTAGATTTCCATTTCAGATACATAGATCTGTGTCCATCTAAGAGACTGCTGTGGATTTGGTCTTCGGCTCTTGTCTATCCCTCAGACTTTGTCATAGGAAATTGCATTAAAGTAAGCATGAGCAGGTTGGCATGTTGGCGGCACAGTCGTGAAAGCGGCCTGGCGCGTCTGGCATGAGGCCACAAGACTTTGATCTTGTACAGCTTATTAAAATGATTGATTGAGCTTAAAGTGGAAAAAGCTCAGGAGATTCACAGCATGGAGAACCAAGCCTGTTGCATAAGATGTGGAACCAGAGTTGATTTCTTTTGCAGTGCAGCTTGACACTTTGCCAGGTTCTGCCTTACATGCTGTTTGTCATGTTTTCTGGACTTAGATGGGAAAGTTCCGGATGCTGCTGTTTAACGGAGAGGAGGAAGAGGACCGAAAGAACATGGAGAACAACTTCCGACCACCACAGCCACTGAAAGGCAGAAAAGTGCGGGCCTCTTTTAAGTAGCCAGTTTGCTTATTATGATCAACCATACTTCGAGGTTGAAGGGTTTGGGTTTTTGTCAATCATGTCACTCTCTGTCTACTGCTTAAAGGTTTTAGCCGATGACCTCGAACACAGTTTGACTTTCACATTGAGCTCTTTGAATCCGAGGCTCTACAGTTTTAGATCCCTTCTCATCCACCTTGATCAGGCTTGTGCATGCAGATCCTTATTGCAGGAGATATTTGTGCTTCTAAAGGGTCCAAGCTGAGGGGGTCTGACAAGCCGGCTGTCGTCTGCTTTCTCACCGCTATAGGAAAGGGTCGGTAATCCAGGAGCCTGAAATTTAACCCGTTATCTCTACCAGAGGCTCTTGATAACTTTTGATAAGGCTTGTGTAATTTAGGCTGTTCATAGTAAGGCAGATGGTGCTTTCAAGAACTGATGGTGGTAGAATCATTAATACTGAACGTTGCATTATTACACTGAAATGTCTCATTGATATACGTAGATAGCATTTCTGTTTATCCGATTGTTGTGACTCCATGAAGTAAGTCTTTACAGACTCTTTTATTAACACTGCATTGCACTGTAGTGGATGTTCCTGTGCTGCCAGTGAAGCCTTATAAATGCTTTTACTGTAATAGGAGGGTGATGTGTGAAGGTTGAAATGAATGATGGATTACACTGCTCACACTTAAAAACCAGTTCCTATATGTAATTCCTAATGGAATCTCTGGCATGGCTGTAGGAGAGTCAAGGAAGATCAGTGCCGTATTTAGACTCGACTTCTGGATAACATCCAGTTGAAACTATACAGGGATTTTTCTTTGGCTGTATTTGGTGGTTGGCAAGATTTAATATATATTTTATATTGTATTTGGTCTTTATATTAAATATGTACAAAATAAAATTATTTTAATAATCTATTTGTCAATGTTTCTGACATTGTTATTTGACATTGTTTGTCATTATATTTGCGGATTAAATGGTAGCTACTTATACTTTGTGCCACAAATAAAAATGTTTTTATGCAATATTTTATTTGACATTTATTTTTAAAAGACAACACAAGCACATTTTAAACAACGTCACCAAAAGATTTTATTTTATTACAAACAACAGATACAGTTCAAAATGAAAACAAATCATATTTAGAGACTGCTGGATGAACTGCACTTGTGTGAACTTGAGGGTCAAAGACTTAAAGGGGTCATATAATGGTACATGCACTTTTTCAAGTTGATTGTACTGAAATGTGTGTTGGCAGTGCCTGTACACAACCATCATATAATGATAAAAATCTATTCAGTGTTTTTGTTTTAATCTCCTTATATGTTTTCCCCTGCCTCAAATTGAGCCGTCCGTTTTTGTGACGTCAATAAAACGGACGCCCCTCCCACGATTGTTGATTGACAGCAGCGTTTCAACACAGACCCGCCCTGAGCGAGCTGTCATCATAGTCCGTCATTGTTGATACGCTGGAGCAGAATGGCGTCTAAGCGATTGTGGTGTTCTGTTCTTGGGTGTAATAACGAACACAGCAGTCATTCTGATGTTCCTAAACCTGAACCGCTGAAGACGCAGTGGCTGAGTTTTGTTTTCGAAGGGAATATTCCCCACGATCAACGTCAATGCGTTCATGTTTGCGCGAATCGCAAATCATTTTTCACCAGACTGCTTTATAAACGAGGATCAGTATAAAGCTGGTTTTGCTAAGAAGCTGCTCCTAAAAAAAGAATCGGTACCAAGACTACAAACTATTCATGTTCATGCTGCACCTCCAGAAGAAGTGAGTGTTAAGTTTTATTAACCTTCATACAAAATCTTTGCAAATCGTTTGCACGCTTCACGATGAATGCGGCTGGTTTACACTCAGGGTACATTACATTTTCTATACGACGTTCTCAATATAATTAATAATCCCACGTTTATAATGAACAACACGTTATGGTTATTGTGTTATTACAAACTGAGTATGTATCAGTAAACGCGTTCGTACATTTCACTAAGTTACTCTAACGTTACCCTGCCAGTGCATACAAAGATAGATCAAAGTGACATTACGTTAACCAAACATTCAGAAACGTACTTGTCGAACTTCTTTGCGGCCGTCATCTTGTTCCGGGTGCGACTCCAGTTCAAACTGATACGGTTGCACACATGTTTCCCTTAGAGACTCCCCTGCCATTCTTTCTCCAAAATATGCCCTCAACTGTTGTCAAGGCAACACTCCACGTGCGTTGTGTCAAAACGCCTGCAGAACAGAGGGGCGGAGTCAGCGAAGCTCATTATCATTTAAAGGCATATGCACTGAAACGGCGTGCTGAAAACAGAGCTGTTTTTGACCAGGTAAAATTTGTGTTTTCTTACAATACTAATGAGAATTTACATTATATTATAAATATAAGTATATTACAAACTTTTCATTTAGACCCCAAAGAATCAAATTAACTTGTATGAAAATGGCATTATATGACACCTTTAAAACATTAGTTAAAAAAAAAAAATTCTTGGAATATTGAATTGGTTGGACGTTTTGTTATATAATGCAATGATATACACTTAATTTAAGTGTAGTCTCCACACTTTGTTTTTACTTTCTGTTCACCTTTCTTACATTTTTGCGCACTGCGGCAAAGTAGAGGCCTTCTGGATGCAGACAGATAAAGTTATTGTTGATTCTAGAGACTGTACTTTCTCCACAAAAGCGATTTGTCCCTAGTAGTATCTGTTCCATGTGGTAGTATTTCTCTATGACCACAATCCTGCTAACATACTGTCATCACTCTCAATCTTTTAGTCCTGCTGCTCGCTTCAAAAATTAAAGAAACAAAAAGAGGAAGCAAGCAGTGGCTTGAGGCATTCTGAATTTTTGTATCTACTTCAGCCTATATAGAGCACACAGTAAGATCCAAAGTGTCTCATGACCACTGTTGAAAAAATGCATTAAAACACTGCCAAACAGTTACAGCTTAATAAAACACTACTGTTCTCGATAAAGATCTATTGGTTTATTTTAATCAGTCAGTTGTCACATATTAGCGATGCATTTGACTGAACCTCTCTACAGATTCTTTCTGTCTAGTCTGGCGCCCTCATATGGTGAGAGGTGGATTACCAATAACTTGCAATTAGTTTAGATAGGATCGGTGGTGTGAGAGCAACTCAACATTTAAAAAGTTGACAAATGTCTTTGGTTTGAAATATGTGGATGAATTTTAATCGAATGGTTTTGATCCAAGGTTTTGATCCAATAAACAGATGCAACAAATATATTTCTGCAGGACCAATACATGGAGACACTGACATAAAATTAAACCACATACAAAGATGCATGATACTGTACCTCTAAAATATTTTATAATAGCGGGTTGTTGTTCCTTTAAACTTTATTAATGTTGGCTTGCAACCTGAAAATGCATCATTTCAACATCAGTCATCCTCAGGCTATACCTCTTCATGTGCCAATAATATTACAAACTTAAACCTGACAGTTGTGTTATTGCAGAATTATCTGATGAAATTAACTAAACAGTAAATCTGCAATGAATTGTTTTCACTAAGCCTCGGCAGTTTTAAAAAAAAAATGTTTACTTATAGGCTACGTGTCCTCAAGATAAGAGAAAATGAGACAGAGGTAATGAAAGTATCTAAAGAAATTTCAGGATGTTTCCTATCATTGTAAATGACCAGAGAGCATCTATGACAAATGGTTCTAAAAATATGGCTTCTCATGAAAAAAAGTGTTCATTTGGCTCAATTTACCCCAAGTCAGTAGGTAAGTTGCACCATCTAACTGAATCTGAATCAAACACATTACATTTTTAAAGATAATTGACCTCTTTTAAAAACTAATTTAATGATCAAATTTCCTTTTACAAATAGTCATTTATTTTCTTAAAGCTAACTTAAACAACATTTAAGCTTCCTTCGGATGAGGCGTTAAAGGTCTTGACTCTCTGTGGTCATTAAAAATCCCAGGATGTCCTTCGAAAAAGATTAGGGCAATAACCCCGGCATCCTGGCCAAATTTGCCCCTTGGCCTCTGTCCATCACTATGTCTCCTCTCCACCAGTAAGCTGGTGTGTGGTGGGCGTTCTGGCGCAATATGGCTGCCGTCGCATCCTCCAGGTGGTGCTGCACATTGGTGGTGGTTGAGGAGATTTCCCCCATCCATGTAAAGCGCTTCGAGTACCCAGAAAAGCGCTATATAAATATAACGAATTATTATTATTATTATTATTATTATTAACAAAAACAACCAAATGAGGTTGAAATTTTAATATTATTTTATTGTTTGCATTTCTGAAATAGATTTTGAACACCAAAGTTGTAACTTTCCCAAAAACAGACTAAACAAAGATTTTGTAGAGTAAAATTAAATAAATAAAAAACTGAATTAGAATGAATGAATAAATGTCACTGAAACTAAACATAGTTTTGGTAGTTTTTCTGCAATGTCAAACATGTTTGGCCATATATGAAATATGATTAAGCATCTTATGGTCTTATTAGAGAATTTGGTGTATACTTGTACACTGTTCCTATCAAAAAACAAAACAAAACAAACAGATAAACTAGGCTAAACCAGTTGCGTAATATTTAATCAATTCTCAATTGTCTATATAGGTCTACAATAAATTTATCTGATAAATTTATCCCATAAGCTCCCAAACTTGACCAAAAAGTCTCTAACACACTTTTGCTTTCCCGGAAAACGAGGCCTCGAGGCGCTAGCACGGCCGGTTACGCAATACTCGTTCCCTCTCTAGAGCATCCTCGTTCTTTGAAAAGAACACTGGGCAATGAGCGTTGTCCTTTGACACGAATAGGTCGACTTCCGCTCTGCCAAAGAGGTGCCATAACAGCTGGACTGTTTGGGGGTGTGAAGACCACTCCCCGGGGGGAATATTGTCCCTGGACAATCTGTCCGGTCCTTCGTTCAGGATCCCTGGCACGTGCTTCGCTCTCAGCGAGCGCAGGAAGCACTGGGTCCAAACGAGGAGGCGTTCTGCCAGATCGCAGAGGCTCCTTGATCTGACACCACCCTGGCGGTTCACGTAGGACACTACCGACATGTTGTCCGAGCGGACTAGAACGTGTTGGTCCTGTATGAACAGGAGGAAGCGCTTCAGCGCGTTCTCGACCGCCAGCATCTCCAGACAGTTTATGTGAAGGAGTGTGTCTCGGTCTGACCACAGGCCAAAGACCAGTCTGCCCTCGAAAAGGCCGCCCAACCTGAGTTGGAGGCATCTGTCGAGATGATTTTCAGGTGGGAAATCGCTCCCATTGTCACCCCCTGCTGGTACCAATTGGCCGCTAACCAGGGCTGCAGAGCTGAAATGCAGCTCTGAGATATCCTGATCCGCTTGTAGCCACGCGTCCACCCCTGAGGTGTCGAACACAGCGCGCGCGCTCTATCGACAGCTGAGCCTTCATAGCCACGGAGTCCAGTTCCATCCCTAAAAAGGAGATTGACTGGCTGGGCCGTAATGAGCTCTTGGTCCAGTTGACCGTGAGGCCCAATCTTTCCAAGTGACTGAGAAGCATAGTTCTGTGAGATACGAGCTCTATCTCTGACTGTACTAGAATCAGCCAGTTGTCCAAGTAGTTCAGAATTCGCACACCCTGACATCTGAGGGGGGCGAGCGCCACGTCCATGCACTTCGTAATGTACGGGGTGCCAGGGACAGGCCGAACGGGAGGACGGTGTACTGATATACCTGGCCGTCGAAGGCGAATCTCAAGAATGTCCTGTGACGGGGTATATTCTGTATCTGAAAATACGCGTCATTCAGATCGAGAGATATAAACCAGTCCTTCGGGCGAATTTGCGCGAGGATCTGCCTGGTTGTAATCATTTTGAACGGTCTCCTCATGAGAGCTTTGTTCAAAAATCTCAGATCTAATATAGGCTTCAGGCCTCCGTCCTTCTTCGGTATGAGAAAATAACGGCTGTAAAAGCCTGACTCGCTCAGAGAAGGCGGCACCGGTTCTATAGCTCCTTTGCACAGCAGTTGGGCTATTTCTGCGCAAAGTAGATGTGCTACTTTCGCGCTCACTGTCGACTCGATCCGAGCGTGAAAACGCGGGGGACGGCGAGCGAACTGTAGTGCATAGCCCCGTCTTATTGTGCTTAGCACCCACTCTGAAACCCCTGGAATGGCTTCCCATGCTTGTGCATGTGTGGCCAGGGGGAGAATGGCCTCCGGGTTCCGGTCGCCGCACACTGTGGGCTTCGGGAACTGAAACGGAGATGTGGGCGCTGCGCGCGCGCCCTCGGTGCTTGGATGAAGCTGCTCGCTGACAGCCGCTTAGGGCTGGTTCGCACGTAACACCCCGATTACATTGAATGGGGAGCGTTTTACAATGGCTTTCTGAAGCGCGAGCGGCGCTTGAGGTGAGCGACTGATAGTACATGCGAGCGCTCGTGAGCGAGCTCGTAGCATACATTCGCAGTCTGACCTAAGAAAAACTGTCCGCGAGCTCAGAGAGGAGAGCCGCATAAATTTTATCTGCTGCCAGAGCCGGGATTCGAACATGGGGCTCTGGCGCAACAGCTTAGGGTTTCGCCAGTGAGCCACAGGGGAAACGACGTAAGCTTAAGTTAGCGCGAGCAGATAAGAAAGCGTCATCACAGCTTTGTGTCGGCGTTAGTTTGCAGGAGTGCATGTTATATAACAGGCTCATAGCTGCAATATTGAGAAATAGGGGTTAGTCCAGCCTCGGCGGGACTAGAACACTCTTCCCTTTTCCGCCGGTGAGATACGCATGCGCCTGGGGCGCAGGATAGCTTTCTCGTATCGTAGAGAAGCTAGCCGCGATTGGAACAGCTGTTAGCGGAGCGTCCTCATCCATATCAAGCGCCTCGTACCCTGAGGCGGCGGCAGCGCGGGCGGGAGCCGGCGGCTGCGCGTCCGGGAGGGGGGGGGCGGAAAAGTAGAGAGAAATGCTCGAGGGAGTCGTTTCGACGTGCGAGGGCTGCGTGGTCCGGGCCCAGGGAGAGAGCGCAAAAACACATGGCGGTCTCCGACGCTGAGCGGGGCTCGGCACGAGCCACAGGACGTGCAAAGCATTCTTACAAGAACGCTCGCGCTCTTTTAGAAAAGTGTGTGTCGCAGCGGCCAGCACACACACACACACACACACACACACACAGTAAATGCAGTGAAAAAGAGCAGTAAAGGATTTTGTCGCCGGATAGCGTTGCTGGCATGGAAGGCTGAAGGCGGCGAGAAGTCGTCCGGCTTCCTCAGGCGCTTTCCTCTGCTGGCAGTCGCTGGATTCGACGGCGGCGGCTTCTCTCGGATCCAGCGGTATGAAGAGCTTCGCTGAAGAGATGAAAATCAGGGAAGCAGCCTCTGAGCCCTGCTTTTATACGCTAAGCCACACCCCTTTGCGCGGGCTGTGATGCGTAGTGGGCGCGAAGCGCCACCATTGGGCGTGACGTCCTGCCAGGCTCACTGGTAGGCTGCTGCAGTTGCCGCAAGGCAGCCAATGAGCACGCTAGACAGCCTGCTCTAGGTCTGCAGCTGCTGCACTGCATTGACAATATATACAAAATTAAGGATAATTTTGGCTTCAATATCTCGAGCAAAGATGAACTTTACCCGTAGCGTAAGCTAAACTTACGCAATACGAGAGAACCTCTTGTAAGAGAACCGCCCTTTTTAAGCTCAGCTCACGATTCAACCTCTGTTTGCAGCCTTCAGAATTGACTGAGGCTGGAGAATGTTTAACCTATAGTCTATCTATGAGTCACTGTTTTTCCCGCAGGGAGCAGCAGTTGAAGTGTCTTAGTGTGGAATATTCAATGGCACTTGTTCCATCAAGTAGGCTAATCAGGCTAAGGCTCATTACACAGGGAAAGAAATGATAATAAGGGGGGATGATAATAATGAGTTTTACACTTCCATTTATTTGTTTTTACTTGCATGGAAAGGTTCACTTTTAGCCTAGTTCTATATTGAAACAGATACATTTTAAAACTCAGTGAATATAAAACATAGGCTACTGCATACAACTGTAAGGTAAAAGACTATATCACTTGAGTGTTGTGCTTTTGAAAAACTATTTTAGGCTACTTTAAAGCAAATATGCACAACGCTATTTCTGAAGGGTGTCTAATTAGCATTAACCAGTAGATGGCAGCATATACCTAAATAGCGAGCAGGTTTTAACCGGTTTTAACCAAGCACCATGAGATGCCCTCCGTGCACTAATTTTTACATCTGGAGACCTGCACAATCAAATAACTTTTTTTCATCAATCAAATGATCTCTGTCATGTTAATGTATAGGCTACTATTCTATTATATAATAGCACTAATAAACAACGGACAAATCTGTATTGTCTATTAATAGCATCATACACTCTTCCTCTCTCCAAGGTCATGCATTTCCTGATGACATCATAGTATCTGATTCTTCACATGAAGTGATGATATCATGCTTTTGGTTGCTAAGTAATCCCAGGCAGTCATCTCTGTTGTCTCCGTTGTCTGTTATATCATTTGAGCAGTCTGATTCATGGCATTTTTCTCTGTTTGTAGCTTTATTAACAATTAATGAGGCTGGATGAGTATATATTTAACATATTTGCAGGGATAGGATTCCCAGAATAGTCACTGTGCCGCTGTGTAAGGGTTGATGATACCTGAGCAAGCACAAAATGTATGGCTGCAATCAATGTAGCGTGTAATGTAAACTGCAACTGGATGTCATAAAAATAGCAGAAAGCTAATATTTTTGGCAGCATGGATATCAATAATACGAACCACTGTCTCAATCTGAGAAATAACCAATATCACCCAAGGGAAAGAAAAGCAGACTCTAGATAGAATCACAAACCCATGCTGTTGCTCCTTTCTTGATCATTAAATAAGAGACACCGGCGCATAACAAAATGTAATGAAACGTTAGCGTTAGATGCAGCCTCACGCTCCTGATCCTGTTTATTTCACAGGCTAAGAATACACCGTCAGACAACATACACTGACAATTAGTCATAGCAGATTTTGTTTTTAATGCACAGGTATTTACAAAGCTTTATTCAGCTGCAATATGATTATGATATACCGGTATGCAAGACTCTGATATCAATAACTCCAGTCAATAAGTCAATCAAGTTGAGATTTAAAGGGGAAAAAAGATCACCCAAAAATGAAAATAGATAGATTAGAAATATTAGACAGACAGACAGACAGATAGATAGACAGACATACAGACACAGACATATGATAGATAGCTAGACAGACAGACAGATACATATAGATAGACAGACAGACAGATACAGTAGATAGATAGACAGACATACAGACACAGACATATGATAATTGTTACCTAAGATCATATATGGTGTGTATTTAGGATATGGTGTGTATTTAGGATATGGTGTGTATTTAAGATATGTTGTGTTTTGTTTTGTTTTTGGTGAGGGAGAAGAAAACATGAAAACAAGGGCTTCCCCTTCTTCCTTTCTCATGTTTTCTTATATGTATTTATACACAAAATTGTAATTGAGTGTTAGGATAATGTGTAAGGAAGCAGCTACGTTGTTCTGTTTTGTTTTTCCTGTTAATGGTAACCGGGGTGGGTTCAAATAAGTTTGACTTCTACCCACTCCGTTTCGAGCAATAGATTGAAGTATTTGTTTAAGTTGATGAAAGTATGATGGATTTAAAGGCTTGTACAGATTAATCAAAATGCTTCTTATTGCCTTGTCATGTGTAATTATATATTGCTCAAAATAAATAAATAAATAAATAAATAAATATGATAGCTACAGACAGACAGATACATATATAGATAGATAGACAGACAGACATATACAATAGATAGATAGACAGACATACAGACACAGACATATGATAGATAGATAGACAGACAGACAGACAGATACAGTAGATAGATAGATTAGCAATATTAGATAGACAGATACAGTAGATAGATTAGAACTTAGATAGATAGATAGATAGATAGATAGATAGATGTGTTTAAAAAACAAACAAATTTAAACTGAGACTAACTGTAACTGTAAGAACCTGATTATCTTGTTTTTCATCCAGCTTTTTTCAGACTAGAGTGAGGAGATGTCGAGTTTGAGTCTTAAACTGCAGGGGGCAGCATGTAGGTCAGCTCACATGCACACCACATCTCTTCACAGGCTGATGTTGCCATGGTTACAAACAAACAATCCCGCCACTTCACATACACTTCTGAACAATCAATCTGTAGTCTTTGTCAGAAAATAAAAAGCTATGGAAATATTGCTGTGACGTGATGCTGCCACATACAGTGTATATATATATATATATATATATATATATATATATATATATATATATATATATATATATATATATATATATATAATTATTATTTATTTATTTTTTTGCAGGTACAGGTCATGGAGACACTGCATTGAAATTCTCAATCTTTGAGACCAATGGCAGTTCTCTTCTCAACCTTGATCTTAAACAGTCATACATCGCCTGTCAAATCAGAGTTCAGTGTCACAGTCACCATTAGTCACACCACCAGTGAAGCATGTGTGATTACTGATCTAGCTATCAATAACTCATCATGGTCCTCTCTATTTTGGGGGTCTGGGACGGTCCTCGTATCCACTCTGACGGGACAGACTGGGTAAGCTTACAGGCTTGGTGGGGTCCTGTTGAAATAGCAATGCTGAGAAGTGAGAATCTCAGCAGAACCACAGGCATGCCTGCTTCATGCACTGTATGCGCCAGTAACATTGGCAGGGGTGCTAAGATGGATTGTTGATTCCCACACACAATTTTCATTGATGAGAATTACTTTATTACAGTCCTGGAAGGAAGTCACGAGATTCTGTCAGTCTGGTGATGATGAGGATGGTGACATGGCCTGGCTGCGCTCATGCTGGCACGTAGACCAAATACTGCTGATTTGTTGATTCATAGTCGTGTCATTTGAGTCATCATCATCATAGCAACTCTGAACAGCAAAGCCGGTCATATTCCATGCATTGCGGTGTAGATTCTGGCAATCTACAAAGTGTAAAGGATATTCAAAAGCCTTCTCACCATCCGCCCTCCTCTGTTCATTAGACAGGCAGTGACATCTCACTTTTAAACCCACTGACTATATCTATATGATTTCCTTTCCCCCACACATTTATAAATATCTGCATGTACAGTACATGTCATACACCGAGATGGAGGATATAGTTTATTTCTACAATTCTGTTGAATTCACTCATGCTGACCCATGGGAAGAACAAAGTGGCCACCATGTCTGCTTTCTGTCTGTTGAAAAGCCACCCTCTTAAACATGCCATCACATTAACCTTTCTCCCAGAGAACAACACTCAGACGTGTCAGAATCCTCAGTCTCCCACTGCACGGGTCACTTGTACATTACACCGTGCTCACGTTCTCAACGGCTAATTAAACGTGTTTTAAGAGGTCCAACTTTTGCGTGTGAAATATGTAATGTGTTCTAGAGCAACACCAAGGTCATGGATTCAATTCCTGAGGGAGACTGATAACATGTATGTCTTGAATGCAAGTGTCTGTCAATGTAAATTAGAAATTCATTAAAAAAAAATATTAAATGGCTGGACACTTAATTAGTTAATTAGGCAGTTATTAATTTATTATCAAGTAGTTATTATTATATTCATCATGCAATATTGTAAATTCATATAGTATTGTTTTATATTATGTTTTATTTTTAGTGGTTTTATGTCATTTATTCAATTTGATACTTTTTTAACTAAGTAAATGGGCCATTTTCTATTTTATGAATAACTAGCCCTCACTACTGAGCATATTTAATTAAATTTGGTTTAATAAAATCTATAAGCCTCACACTTAAGTATCCTGATGTAAGTCATTTGGGAAAAATCTGCGATTGCATTTTTTATTACCTTCATATAAAACTATTAATAAATGGCCGGGCAAATCATTAAATAATAAATAGTTATTATTAGTTCAGCATGATACAAATCCATCTTTCACCTTGTTTTATTTTAATATTCAATTCAATTCAATTTAAATGTATTTGTATAGCGCTTTTCACAATACATATTGTTTCAAAGCAGCTTCACAGAAAGTGCATTTCATAAATGTACATAGAAAAAATACAGTTAGTTAATCATGTAATTTAGGACATAACATATCACCGACGTTGAGTCATCTCTTCGCAGGCGTTTAGTCATCTCATCGCAGATGTTGGGGCATCTGAAGTCTCTGTGAGAGGCTGGATACAAACTGGAGCTGACGAACGCTATTTACCTGTTATTTAGATAACAGCAGAAAAGCAGATGGGAAATAATTAGCACAGCTGCTGTTCATGTTAATGCATTCGATCTGATTCAACAGTAGTATAAAAGGTAAGCATTATGTGAATGCTTGGCTAAAGAAATGTGTCTTTAATCTAGTTTTAAACTGGGACAGCGAGTCTGAGCCTCGATCAATATCAGGAAGGCTATTCCAGAGTTTTGGAGCTAAATGTGAGAACGCCCTCCCTCCTTTAGTGGACTTACATATCCTAGGAATGACCAGAAGCCTCGAATTTAGTGATCTTAAAGAACGCGATGGACTGTAGGGCGATAGAAGGTCCATTAAATACACAGGAGCTAAACCATTTAGGGCTTTATAGGTCAGTAGTAATACTTTGTAATTGATACGGAACTTAATAGGTAACCAGTGAGATGATAAAATTGGTGTTATATGATCATATTTTCTTGACCTAGTAAGAACTCTAGTGTAGCTTGTTTATTGAGGATGCAGGACAACCAGCTAATAAAGCATTACAGTAATCTAGTCTCGAGGTCATGAATGCATGAACTAACTTTTCTGCATCAGAAACAGATAGCATGTTACGTAGCTTAGCAATGTTTCTAAGGTGGAAAAAGGCTGTTATTGTAACATATGAAATATGATTTTCGAAAGACAAGTTGCGGTCTAGTATAACACCCAGGTCTTTTACTGTAGTGGATAAAGTAAGGACAAGGACATCCTTCTAAATTAAAGTTGTATTGTAAGAGGTTTTGTGGGTAGTTTTTTGGAACAATAAGTAATGAATTTAATAGCAGGAATTTACACGTCATCCAGCATTTTATATCTTTAGCACACTCTGTCAATTTAGATAAGTTAGTGTTTTTCATCTGGTCGTGATGAAATATATAATTGAGTGTCATCAGCATAACAGTGGAAATGAATTCCATGTTTTCTTATAATATTACCAAGTGGCAGCATATATATATTGAGAATAGCAGAGGGCCTAACACCGATCCTTGAGGCACTCCATAGTCTACTGACGTTAATAGTTTAATGTATTGTATTACTTTTAATACTGATGATTTTAACTAAGCAAAAGGGACCATCTTGTAATGTATTAATAACTGAGTATATTTAATGATATTTTGGCAATTAAATCAATAAGCATTGCAATACCATACTGCCCCAGGTTAGTCGACTAAAACTATTATTTTTGTAATGGTTTTAGTTTTAGTTAAATAACCCAGGGCAGTGTACTTATAGTATTGTCTTTTGGATTTCTAATATGAGTGAGATGCTTATATTACTTGAAATAATTGCTTAATTGTATAATATAAGTTATTTCTTAATAATAATAAAAAAATGTTTCACAGAACATTTCACATATTTAGTTTAAATTGATACACTAAAATTAACTAAAACTGAAGAAAAAAACCCTGATAAAACAAAAAACTATAAAAACTCATTTAAAATATTAATTAAACACTATCATAGTTTCTAAATAATACTAAAATAACGTTGCCTTACAAGGGTGAAATATTTGTACCTTGAAAAATATATATTTTTCCCAGGAACTCGGTGGAAAGGAAACTCACGCTTGTCACTGTCATCTTACTTCACATACTGAGGTTTTCCTTGAGGAACTCCACCGCAGGAGTCCATTACTGCAATAGCATTTCTTCCTGGACGGCATCCAGGACATACAGACTTTGACTGCTGTGTCACTCACTCTGCACTAAGCACTATCTCCGAAAACCCCAGCCACACTCAGGCCATGGGGTCAGTCATGCAACCATCACAAGTTTCCACCAGAAGACCAGTTAGTCAAAAAATAGACCCCTCTGCCTTATATAAATCAAAGCATCGCTATAAAAAGCATATAGCTGGTTGGTGGCGATGGTGGTGTGGCCCTATCTTTAGCTTTATTTATGCACTGGTGTTGACAGTAGTACTTGCATGCTTTCCAGTCACCATTCAATGGGTCACATGTCTGCCAGGTCTTTGTTGCTAGAAAACACCATCTTGAGAGAAAAGCCTTTGCACGTGTGTTTCGCCAACAGTTGTAACCGTAACAGCACCATTTTTAACTTAATGACAAATCAGCTGCTAACATTCTTTCCATTCAAATACTGCTTACTTATAAATGCCATTCAGAATAAACACTTTTTTGTTTAGACAAATAGTGGCAAATATTAGTACCAGAGAATTCTCCATTCTGAGTGACGTGGTTTCTTTAGAGTAAAATATATGAATAAAAAAATGCATCACTTAAAATGTAATTACAGTTCACAGGGTAGAATGAGAGAGATAAGATAAACCTAAAATAAAATAAAACAAAATGAAATAAAAAATAAAATAAACATTATAAATCCCTTGTATCTGAGTGCCAAACAAAGTGACACTAAGGTGTATATACTAAACTGACACTAAACTATATATATTCTGGCTGATTTCCATCCAGCTTTCTCGTCAACCGTCGCTTTAGATTCAGAGAATTCGCTCAACAAAATGGCCACCTTCTTATCACCTGCTTATTTGGCAGACAAGCTAACGTGACACAGGATAGCCTATGGCAGTTTTCACCAGGTGAAATCAAGGGGACTGAGAAGAGTTACTCCTGGCTCTTATTCTGTTTTTAGACTCCAGTATTTTCTTGGTAATGGCTGAAATAAACAAGAGACCTGAAACCAGTCTATGCCAGTACAAATGTCCCTAAATGTGTTTTCCCATTCTACACAATGTATCTACAATGCTCTTGGTGCAACATGTGATGAAAAAAGAAGTGTAATAATGGGAGTATAACTTGGCAAAATTATCTCATTTATATATTCCTATGAAATATGAGATAATTTTGACAAGTTACTACATGTATGAAATTGATGTCTATTCTGCTTTGAACCCCCATAACATTCTCCTTAGATGTTTTTTTTACGACAAGCTATTTTAAAATTAGTCCGATTTAAATGATAATTAAAAAATAGTTCTAAATTTGATTATTCAGTCAATGTCAGTAATTTTTAAAGACCAAGGAGAGGGAGTTGTCATGGTGAAACCTCCAAACATTTGGTATCTCTGAAAAGCCCATGTAGTATCTCTGAAGAAAGTGACATGGTCTCTGAGAAATTTTACTAAAATATAATGTCATCTACAGAGGACAAAAGTCTTGGCCTGGGTCTACCAATCAAAATGATGAATTTATGGGAGCCTATTTGTGTTAAAATAAGGTTAAAGGCTCTTTTCCATACAGCAACAGTTCAACAACTACTGTAAAGCTCAAAAGAGGACAAATTATTATAAAACTCCATATTACTTGTGCTACATCATTTCTAACATTTGTAGATTTTTTTTTTTAAGGTTTATAGAAGATTAAATGCCTTTTACCTATTTATTTGAGTTTATAGAATGAACTTACTTACAATGAAAGTTACATGACGGATTTAGCTTCATAGTTTGGATTCAGCAACTACACCACCATTTAAAAATATAATATGTGTGTATGTAGGTATGTATGTAAGACACACACTGCTGCCCTAGAAGTTTAGAAAATTTCACCGCAGTCCATGTCGACCAGCAGCAAGCGGCAGGATTTCCAGGAGATCTAAGCTGAGCAGCTGTCTCACTGGCCTGTCTAAACTTTAATGCAGTCATATCGGGGCTGTTGTTCCTGGAAGAGCACAGCCAGATTAAAACCACTGATAGTTCCCTCACAGTAGGAGACAAAACAAATTGGGCGTTCAAATTGGGCTCTCTGCCTGCCTGCACGTAAAAGAAAGGGTCAGAGGTCAACTGTTTAAAGGGAGGGCCTGAGCAAATGGAAAAACTTCAAGCCCTATACTTGTCACTTTTAAGAGCCATAAGGTTCAAGGCCTCTCAATGGGGACAGAGAGATGATCATTAAAAAGGTTGAATGGCGTTCCTGACCAAAATTAATCTTAGTAATTTTTATATGTGCTTTTGCCATTTTTATTATTTTTATTAAACTTATTCTTGTTTTTTATCAATTATTTATAATTTATTTTTATTTCAGCTGTATTTCAATTAATGAAAATAATTTTAAATCTTAAAATTTTCAGCATTTTTGGAAAATAATTGCCAGCCACAAATAAGTTTTCATGGCTCCCAGAAAATCTTGTTGTATGAATATCTGAACATGCAATAAAAAAAAGAACAGACCCTCTGCTTAAAAACAAAACAAAACATGTTTTATTCTAGCTTCATGCCTCCTTTTTTTAATCAACACTTGAATGTGGGTAAATTTCACAAAAAAAGCAACATTTTGAGCAAGAAGCTGAAAAAAAAAATCATATTTTTGTCTAAGACTATACGTCTGCATGGGATTCATAACGATGATCAAAACACAGATGGAGTAGATCGAGTCCATCAACACCCCTAATGGGTGCACAGTCCTATAGCTCGTACCAGAGCCGTTGAAAAACAGAGTTGCGACACTCCCATAGACCGCCATAGGAACTTTGGAATGTGGAAGTAACGCGTGTCGTGGAGCAGCCAATAGTTCCAAACACTGATAGTTCCAGCATTGAACCCCATTCATTTTCAGTGTTTCCAAAGTACGCTCGCTGGTAAATTAATGAAATTACTGTATTTTTTTTACTTTTACACACATTAGCCGATCTCTCGTGAATCTAGTCAGTAGTTATATTTTATGTAGCCAGTTTTAGTTAATGTTTATTGGAATATAATAGGTTAATTGCAGCTATATCTTACGTGACCAACACTTCACCCCTTCCCTCCAAAATTCAAAACACAACAAAATGTATTCAATTCAAAGGGCTTTATTGACATAAAAGTTAAGTAAATCAATACTTTTATTCATCAAGGATGAATTAAATTGATCCAAAGTGACAGTAAAGACATTTATAATGTTACAAAAGATCCTATTTCAAATAAACACTGTTCTTTTGAACTTTCTATTCATCAAAAAATCCTGAAATAATTGTACACAACTGTTTTCAACATTGATCGTAATAATGAATGTTTTTTGAGCATCAAATCCACATATTAGAATGATTTGTGAAGGATCATGTGACACTAGAAAATAGTTATTTTTAATTGTCATATTTAAAAAATATATTTTTTTTTTTAATCAAATAAATTGCAATTTGCAGCCTTGGTGAGCAGAAGAGATTACTTATTTTAAAAACATTAACAATCTTAGCCTACTGATCCAAAACTTTTGGCTGGTAGAGTATGCATATATATATATATATATATATATATATATATATATATATATATATATATATATATGTGTGTGTGTGTAACTGGAGAGATGGTTACTGAGTGAAATAATTATAAATACGATCTAACATTAACGTTTTAGGATTCATTTAAGTATGGCTAATGTACCCCTACATCCTTTCAAACCAAACCATTCATCAGAACGCACACAAATACATGCATACGATGTACTGTATAGCTACTGTATGTAAATGTATAGCCTACTGAAGTTAATCCCGTTAACAGTAACGTTAATGTTATGAATCATTCCACTCAGTAACCATATCTCCAGTTTAATTTCAAACTGACCACACTCTCCATCATATTTACAGAAATTTGCTGCAAATGGTAGTTGCTGTATTCTACGTTATGGGAGCACCCCATTTCCCTCCTAAATAAACACAAAAACGTATTAATGCTGTGTTTCTGCTACTCCCCAGAAAAAAAATTATATTATCCAAGTCATTTAAGTGTCAACGTAATAATCAATGTACATTATGCGTCAATATTTACCGATTATTGCTGCAAATATAGCTGCTGCTGTCTGCCCCGCTTTAAAAACCATTGGCAACGCGGATTTGTTTGGAACTATGTAGAGCTACATGAACCACGTGACCACGTGGCGGCGAGATCAAAGTGTGTCGCAACTCTCATATTTAACGGCTCTGGCTCGTACTGGGTAGGCCTACAGCATTTCATTCAGTAACATTAGGTAGTTTTAATTTATGTGGTGTTTAAAGGGTAACTCTTGCCAAAATTGAACCTACTCTTTTTGTTAATCTACCCAAGTCAAACTTTCATGTAAACGCATAATTAGAATGGAAAAGTCGTACAAAACCTTTCTTTTTAGTAAACTTTGTGTACACAAACAATGTGGTCAATGCTCAAGTTCATGTGTAGAGGCCCTGGTGATACTTCGAGCAGTTTTATAATGTTGTGTCGAGCCTTCTTAGTGTTTTAAAAATAGCGATTTTGATGCTATCATAGAAGTGCCCCATGCACTCCCATTCAAAAGGTAATTTGACCTAAAACGAAAATATGGTCAATCTTAAAGGTAGGTATGGGATTTGCAAAACGGCCGGCAGATTTTTGAAAATATACGCAACTCAAAAGGTCCTACCTTCTTTCCTCCAACGCTGGCCCTGACTCCACCCATTCGAAGAACATGGATCATATGGATCATGTTCTTCGAATGAGTGTTCAGCAAAACTCAAATCATGCATCAGCAAAACTCAGATGCGCGAGATTGCACTACTCTCTCTCTCTCTCTGTACCGGGGCGAATTGAATTTACTGTGACTGGATCACGAGCTTTGAGTATGCGCACGAAGGGGACACGCGCACGAGGGGGATGGGGGAGGTGGGTATGGTACGACCGTTTGATTGACACACTTACAGTCCAATGATTAGGTGGTCTTGGAAATGATTGGCTGGAGTTTTTCGAGTCCTGCCCGTTCCACAGATGATTAAACTGCTTAATTTTCATTTCAGTGCATCTAACTCAGTGGCTGTAAGTGGGTTAGGAATAGGATTTCAAGTGAATTTGAAAAAATGGTCAAAAAATAAAATCACATACCCCACCTTTAAAAGTGGTGTTTCCATTTTAATTATGCTTTTACACGAAAGTTTGACTCAGATAGATTAACAAAAAGAGCCTAGGTTCAATTTTGGCAAGAGTTACGCTTTAATGTTGGTGATCGCGTAATTTTACATATGCATATGATTACATATGCTATCGCTTGTTATCTGCTGCTTCTTCGCCTGTGTTTTGATCAGGAGTAGATACTGGAATAGATACCCCCTACCGTATAACACTGAAAACACGTGTTGTGGCTTTTTTCTTATTAACAAACATCATCACTGAGTTAGAGACACTCTGAGTCCAATTTAATAGTTTATAAAGTATTTATTCTCTTGCAAGAGAGATCTTCGTCACCAATACACATTCGTGAGTCAGTGAGGAGAGATAAGGAGAAGCAGTGTCTGTCTTTTTTATATCTTATGTCCTCCAAGGCCTTATTTCTGCCCTCCCCTCACAGGAGAGATATACTTGGTTTTTTCCTATTTCTCCCTGGCCCTGAGAGGTAAATGCCCCCTTAACCCTTTAGGCTATAACGTACAAATGCACTCAAGATGACCCCTTGACCACCTGCTTTTCCTTACCTCCACTGACTCCCAACCACAGTAAATTATCAATCAAAGGCCCCCTCTCACTACATTCGTGAGAAGAGATGAGGCCATCATTAGGAATCACTGAAATCAGAGCAATAATAGAAAAATTCCATAACACACGGAAAGCCGGAAATGTATTAAAAGGGTATTCCTACACAACTGGGTGGCTGCAGTTTCAGGACCCCAGTTCTAGGACCGCACTTTCAGGACCCTAGTTTTCTGTTACAAGATCACCAAAAACACTAATTTAACCCCTTTCACGGCAAAGACAACAGACGGCCCCAGATTATTGTTGTTCAACATTCATTACTCGTTAAAACATCACACTCTTACTTATTTGATCTGGACAAACTGAGCATCATTACAAAGAGTTAAGACTCCAGCTTCGATAGTTGACCACTGTTTATGATAAAACTGGTTTGCAGTGACATTAATTTCTTAATTTAGGACAGGAGTGCAAAATTATTAATCTGTAACGTTCGTTATTTTCAATAGAAATCATCACTCATAAAGCAGTCATTCACGTCTTCTCCGGTTTATTTGTGTTCACATACATGCAATATACAGCACCCGCCAGGGCTCTTAGTCCAATGGTGTGCATTGTTTGTAAAATATTTTGTCATGCCTACAGAATAAATTATGTGATCTGAAGCTCAAACAGCGAACACAGCGAGATCTGTGTCTGCTCTTCCTGATTTGCGTCAGTTATGATCTCAGTGCTATCTTATTCGCTATAGAACTGTCAATCATCTCACGTGGTTGAGCATGACAATAATCCTGCCCTTCTGCATGACGCGCTCCTGTGTATAGTTCCTCATTCTGACCTCCGTGATAACAAAGCTAAGACCCATCTCTTCACCTGAAACAAGAAGCTAATAAATGCATGATTTCAAGTGGTTTGTGTGTGATTTTCATGTGATTTTGGATATTTTCATATGAATAAAGAATGTTTACAGTATTGCTAAGCAAGGTGTAGCTATTAGCTGCATATGAAATGCTAAATATAACATTTATTTCAACATCTTATTTTGACTTAAAACCATTTTAAACCGCGACCGGAATATGATACAAATACTCAATGGTGGTTTAAAGTGAGCTTTAAGTAATAGTGTAATATTAATCTTTTAAATTGTGTCATGTAGCTTGATGCTACTTGCTCTAATCCACCTGCTGCAGGAGTTTTTCTATTCCATAATCTTATTTGTTAAAATATATATATATATATTTTTTTTTTCCTAACACGACTTAAGATAATAGGTACAAACTAAACCACCTGGATCCTAGAACTGCGGTCCTGAAACCGGCCGCCGCTATATCATCCAGTTCGGTAGGTGGCGCTGTCACAAAATAACTAGGGTCCTGGAACTGCGATCCTAGAACTGGGGTCCTGAAACTGCAGGTTGTGCAGGAACATACTACTGGAATGTTCCGTCAATAACGGGTAAAGAGTTTACAATAACAGCACTGTTGTTGGAATACAGCAACAGGATGTTGTTAGAATTGTACATTTTCTCATCATTTACTCACGATCATGTAATTTCAAACCTGACTTTATTTCTTCTTTGAAACACAAAAGAAGATAGGAGATTAAGCTGTCTTCGTCCATACAGTCTGTGGGGTCCAAAACAACATTTGTCCCCATTAACTTTCATTGTGGCACGAAGGTTACTAAATGATACCGTTTTAAAGGTGCAGTTTTTGGAGAATTATCTTATTTTTTCTATAAGCTATTCAAATTTATGCAGTATGACTTAATTAACTGTAAATGGACAGCGTTATACTGCTCCATTTTGAATAATTTAGAAAGCCAAATCACACAGAATAATAAAGAGTGAATCATTGTGGTGTTGGCACGAAAATTTCACAATGATAATGCACGGCCCACATGGGTTCAGAGTAGTGGATGTAGGCTAATCCCACACATAATGCCTACAAGTCTGCTCGTGATGGCCTGCGTTCACACCACCTAGTAAAGACTCAGACAGTGGGTGGCTCGTGTGGGCGAATGGGCATATGACTGTAGTAAGACTGAGTTCAGTGAGCTTCACTACCACCGGTAAGACAGAGCGGCCAGTGTGTGTAGGTGGGCCGTGCTGTTGCTGGCTCGCTCAGGAAGGAGTGTTAAAAGGGAAAAATACACATATTGATCTGAGGACAGAGGGAGCTGTTTTTGTATTGAACATTTTCTGTCACATGTAATAATTGAGCTGTAGCTCTTCATGTCTGGCTTTATCTGGAATGAATCTTTTCATTTTGCAGAAGGACGCTTTGTGGGCGCACTGTCAAAGGTGTGGATAAACGCAGTTATTTAAGTGCTAGTTTTGCTCGGCAGGATATCGTCGACACAAAAGAGAATGACATACAAAATTGTTTGTCGTTCAAAAGGGAAAAGAAAGAGAATCAATCTGAATTAAAGCCTCAGAATGGGGCTGTTTCTATGACAACCGAGACAATGCAGCGGATGTGCCCACAGGAAAAAATCTAACTTTCTATTCAAGGTACAGAAGAATAGCATAATTTCACTTTTATAACATTAAGATCACCCCTTGAGTAGGGGTATTCACTGTGCAGTACTGCCTATTAAAAGGTTGAAACTGAAATAATGTCTGCCTCCTTATGTGGAATATAACATGTAATGAGGCTTTTATGATTGGGCAGTGTTGTGCTCTCACATTTATACTTGATTCACTGCTTTCAGCCAGACTATGCAACACAGTGAACTATTTCTCCAGCTGTGCGATCATGTCTCTATGTTAGAATCAAGCCAATCACAACAGCCACAGTCTTTGGCACTTATGTCATCAGTCTTAATAGAAAGAATAGAAAAGAAAATAGAACTAAAGCTGAAATTCAGAGTTAGACTGAAGTTTTGTTCTGTGAATAATTTTTACTTTGATTATCCATTAAAGAGTAAATCTCAGACATATTTTGATGATGCATTAGAGAGAAGACGACTTTTGCCTCAATACACTCCTAATTTCTGCTTGTCAATAGTTGTTAAATTTAGGAATTGGGCAGGATTAAATGATGTAGAAAATGGTGCTTAATATAAGTACTAATAAAAAGCCAATAACCTAGTAATATGCATGTTAATAGTGAGAATTGGACCCTAAACTGATGTGCTACCAAGTAAAGAGTTAATATGTCCAGTCAACTGGTTAACACATAATAGAGACAGACAGGGTGATGATCTGCAGTGTAATTTTAGTAGTATAGTACTACCAATCTGAATGAAGGATTCCAGAGAGCTGTATAATAAACAACAACAAATTACACATACTGTTATAAAGTCAACCCTTCTGTTCAAAATGCTGGCATTTAGAGATCTTGACAAAGACAGACCATCTGATATGTACAGCATATGTTGCATTCTCCACAGTGTAAAACTCGCTTTAATGCAGTTAGGAGCATGGCCAGGCACCATTTTCACTGAGCAGCAACTAGCCGACATCATAATGCAATAACAGAAAGGTCTATTCTATTAGCCCCAAGTCTGTAGCTTTCTTTGAGAGATAACTAGGGCCATTAGCTGGCAGGCATTTTTAAGCAACTCTTTCTGAAAATAGCAAATCACGCGGCCATCTAAATCACAGTAAATGCCAACTACAATCTGATCATTTTAATGACTAAGTCTGCAGTGTTGTTATGACACAAATAATAATAGAGGTGCACATACTGAAGACCAGGCTGACGAGACAAGACATTTTCATTTAATTTTTAAAACAGGGAAAAGGAAATTACAAACCAATGCAGAGGTTCATAGTCATGGCTCTTGTCCTATAATGTCCCTCAAACCCTCAAAGCACTTGCACCTGTGGCTAAACAAATAATGGCTGGCGTGGCTCTGAAGTGAGTCTTTTTAACTGTAGTATATTAATAGGTCACTAAGGACCTCTATGCGATGTCAGAAGTTGGTCAACACCTGATAGCTGCAAAATCAATCTGCCTGGTTTATATATAGACACACACATAGGCCTATATGTACAGTCCAATATGTATGTGTATATATATATATATATATATATATATATACACACACACACACACACACACATATATATGTACACATTGGACTGTCATATACAACCATCTAAAATCTTTGGAAAAATGTGTGCTTTAGCCAGTTATGAGTGTACCTACTGATTGAACCATATTTTATACATAGTGGCTGGTTTAGAAAGTGATGCTTTGCTTTAATACCATAACAGGTGGCTGCCAGAGTAAAAACTCTTTATAAAAACACTTTAAACATAGCTGGGAGTTTGGAATGAACGTTTGCAAATAGCCACACTGAAGCAAAATAAGCCAGGCAATCAGCCGTGCTGATATTTAGACAAGTTTATAACACCTTATTTTGCAACGTGGTAGTAGGCTAGTTTCTGTGAATGTGCAAGACTTCCGATTAAGCACTAAAATAACTAAGAATAACAAAGTGCAGTAAACTGTAAAACTATTTTTTTTTTGGCTACAAACCAGAGTTTATAATTATGGCAATACATTATAATTATCTGGTAAGAAATTTTACAGTTTACAATATAAAGCTGCATAACGAGCTGTTTTGTAGGCTACAGCTAAAATGACACAGAAAGCAAGCTGAACACATTACATTTACAAATGGCCGCGCCCGCTTATAGGCCTACGTTAAAAATAACGTGGATACAAGAAGTTTAATAAACATTATGTTAATATTGAGTAACTTAAATTTAGACACATTTAAGTTAGAAGTGTATTAACAACAATAGTTCCAAACGATGCCACAGCAGAATGAAAAATATTTTTGAGCAAGTCGGTTAAAGGGGTCATATAATGGTTCTAAAAAGAACATTATTTTGTGTGTTTGGTTTAATGCAATGTGTTTATTTTACACATACCGTACATTATTGTTGCTCCTGCCCCGCCTTTCTGAAACGCGTCGATTTTTACAAAGCTCATCGTTCTGAACAGCGCGGTGTGCTCTGATTGGCCAGCGATCCAGTGAATTGTGATTGCTCCAGAAACAATTAAGCGTGTGACGGAATTGTCACGCCCCTTACCATATTTGGAGCATCGTAATTACCTTATCAATTCGAGCCCGAGTCTGATCGGAAAATAAAAACAGATGACCAAGCTGATCGATCAACTTTGCCAGCGCGACTGGACCAGATCGTATCAGATTATTAAGGTTTTATTTCGTTGGGGACAACACATAATTACTGATTTATAGGCATAGGCCTACTGTCTTTTTTACGCGTCAAAACTCGCGTTTGAATTGTCAGTATAGCTAGCTAATTATTAAAATACGAAAACATACTTACAGGCTGTGTCTGTGACGTGCCAGAATGTACATGCAAAGATGGAATTGAACCCACTTTTTAGAATCAGCCTTTGTCCACAGCCAGTGGCGGCTCCAGACAATTTTGATTGGGGGGGCAATGGGGGGTCCTGGTTATTTCAAGGGGGGTCTCATGAAAACCAACAAAAAATACAGTGGACACGGCTAATAACTGCATATTGCTGCTACTTGACAAAAACAACACAGCATATCAACTACTTTGTTTTTAATTAATTAATCAATTGCAGTTTGCAAACAATATGCTCGAACTTTAATTGCCATAGCCGCACCCATGACAGAAAACATATTTACAAAATAGTATACTCCTCATCCTCCAATTCCTCGGTGTCCTCTGTTTCCAGTCTTTACTAAGAAATCCTATGAAAAATTATTTACAAAATCTTCTGCAGGACAGTTCAATTCTTTACAATAATATGAAAGAAAATTAAGCTACACTGAGATGGTTTAGGAAAACCATAAAGTTTTTTTGTACAGTCAATTAATTGTACAGGCAGCATTAAACCATCAAAGTTAAATGATTGTTTATAGCTTATGAATTTCCTAGCCTATATTTTCTTTAGCAGGGGGTTTCAAACTTTTTAATGGCAATGAGCCCTTAACAATACCCTTGTGAGATTCTTTATTTAGGCTTATAATATAATAAAATATAGGCCTAATATAATATAAAAAAATGAATTGAAGTATTTGAACTGATATAATATATCAGTTTAAATGCATCAATTTGTTTTCATATTATATTATTATAATATGAAAACAAAACTGAAGCATTTACTGTAAATAGCTAGATCTAATAGCTAAATATTTTCAAGAAAAGTGAATATGTGAACTCTTTTATAGTAGCCTAATCTAACCATGCCTGAAACTATTTAAATCTATGTAAACTAATGTATTTTGACTTTGCACGCGGGTGTGTGTAATTGTTACCGTTCTGTGTCCATCATCCGTTATTTCCACCACTTTAATCAAACCACTCTAATTTAAAACATGATATTATGATTTTATTTCACATGACTTTGCGTTTCTCGTCGCCTCTCGTATTGAGATATTTGGTCCGCACACACACTCACTGCCAATCACACGCGCTCACATCGTTCTCTTTCTGTGAGACCTGTAAACTGCACTCACCAGTTTGAGCACTGCAATTATTTCTCACAATCAAATGGATTTCCCCACACATTTCGCGTCAGTCCTCTGCGTGGCATATTATTCTTTTCTGCGCGGCCGCGGCATCAGAAGTGCACGACCGCGCACGCGCGCAGCTTAGAGGGAACGTGATTCTTATGTTTATATATTTTGTATGTCGAATAAATTATTAATTATTATTGTTCTGCGTAGTTTGAAGATAAACATTTTTAAATATTTATCCCGGATACATATTTTTTAATCAGGAAGGGGGTGGGGGGTCAAATGGGGGGTCAAAGCATTTTTTGGGAGGGTCTTGAGACCCCCCAAGACCCCCCCTGGCGCCGCCGCTGTCCACAGCTGGCCTAGTACTCTCCCAGGTTCTGGAAACAGTCCTCCGAAAAATGCGCAGCACACAGTCGAATATTTTTGTTGTAGCCTACAGTTCTGGAACAGTGTTTTAAATTAAAGCTTAAACAACACTGTTTTCTAATTGTGTCCTCTTTTGGAAGGCCAAGCAAAGTAGTTTGGCTCTCGCAACGATACAGCGTCTCCACATGGCGGCGCCGGCGGCAACAATAATACAGCTAGAATAAAATTTATAACTCTGCCCCCACATACTGACGTGTTTTAGGAAGGCGTGGCTGATCCTTAACTTTTAGAAAGAATATCTCTTTAGGTTTGACACTTTGAGCTTTAACTCTGCAGATCTTATACTTGCACTAACAACATAACACACTAAAGAAAAAGGAAAAACAAGAAATCACGGCTATGACCCATTTAAGGGAATGATTCAATGACTTGCTCATAAAGAGAGGCTTTGTCAGAAATTGCACTCTCTAGGTACTTTTTTAGCACTTGCAAAGCACTTATTTTAAATAATTACTTACTTTTGCAAGCACTAAAAGAGTATACAGTATGTGTTGTAGGCCTACTAATGGCAATGTTATCATTGTCATACCAGCATTAGTTGCATCGCTTCATTGCCATTCACAAATAATCTCCATGGCCTTATGGGATAGTAAAGTAGGCCTATCCATTTATATGCACACTTCAGAATTTCACCGGAAGTACTTTTTGCCTACTCTTTTACTCATTCGGTCATCATTTTTTTGTTTTATACTGTTCGTTTTCTTATTCTGTCTTACTATTCGGTTTCGTGGAAGTATGCGCTTTCGGACACAGCCAAAGTTACCGTTCCTGGGTGCAGAGCCGATCCTGACCTCAATGGGGCCCTAAGCAAAAATCTGTTAAGGGGCCCTCCTGACCCATGAGCCATGTAAACCATTTGCCATTGCCACAAAGTCACACCTGACACCCCAGTTCTCCCACTAGTACAATTCTCCCTCGTTTAGTTAGTACTATTGAAAATGTATTTTCCTGATGTCAGAAATAGACATATTTTATATTAACATCAATAATTCACATTTTAAATATTACAAATTTAATTGATATCAAAAATGCATATTGACCAGTATGTCCAGCCAATCAACATTTTAAATGCAATATAGTCGATGTCAATACATTGCTTTCCATCTTGCTTTATTGCAGAGTTGTAACTAAACTGACTTGGAGACTAGATAATCATTGTCTTGTTTTAAAAGTATGAGCGCCTAATGAGGAGTGCCATTACGCCCATATTGTACTGGTAACTGGTCCCCATAGACGTTTTACTGGAAAGTGCGAGTTTCATTTCGTGCACGTGCATATGAACTCATGTTAATGCGCGACGCGGTTATCTTTTCGGAGCTGCAATTTATAAACCGTTGCCCTTTGTATTATCAAACGTAATCTCATGAAAGTGCGTAACTATACGACGAATTTAATTTCTCGTGCTATTTATACGCCAAAAATGTTTTTTTGCATGCATATGCTACGCACCATAAATTTCTTGTGGTGTGGAGTGCGTACACGCCAAAAAGTGCGTATCATGCACGCGCGTACTACGGAGCCCGGGAAGTCACCTGTGGGGGAAAAAAAACAATCCGTGGCGACGGTTTTGCAATCCGTCCCCTCAGTTTATAAACTGTACTCACGAATTATTAAACCAGAGCCGGCCCGAGCCTTTTGGGGGCCCTAAGCAGAATTTGATTTGGGGGCCCCTCCCACTACGCGGAGCCACCTGTGCTTGACGATTATTGACACAAATATCACGCAACAATGATACATTATAAATTGATACAGTGAGGTTATGTATAAATACAAAATAAATACTTAATAAAAAATAGATAGCCTACTTAAATTTTTTTTTTTTTAACTTTTACTTTACTCTTTTACTAACTCTTTGAAACTTCTTAAAACAAACTGTCTCAAAACATATCAAATAAATTATTTGCTAAAATAATGACAACTGAGAAATCAAAAACATAATAAGAGCAAGGGTTCAACAATGACAATTATTGTTGAAAACTGTAAAAATATTATTATTTCTTAACTGTCTTAATACAGTGTAACTGTCCACAAAGTCTTTTTTATTAGTATTATTGTAACAGACTTAGATTGTAGATTGTACATGACAGAATCCAACGAAGTCTATTACTATAACACCTGTAATGATGTACTGGCGCTCGTTGTATATGTGTGTATGCAATGTATTTTTCCCCTCTGGGCTTGCCGTAGATAGGAATGGTTCAATTGCTGCACAAAACATACCGTAAGTAATCATGCAAACATACTTTTATCTTGCTCTTTTTTTTTCTCCTCCTCTGTCATTTTCTTCGTTCTATTTTCGGCACCAGAGGGATACGTCCTTTTTTGTGACATGGCTTAACATTACCGCGAGACCGCGACTATGCGCAGTTGCGCGAATTGTCTATGCACGCGCGAGGTGTCTAGATTATGCGCATGACTTAAAGGGATAGTTCGGCCAAAAATGATATTTAACCCATGCATTACTCACCCTCAAGCCGTTCGAGATGCATCTGTCAATCTTGTTTCAGACGAACACATTTTCAGTTATTTTAGAAAATGTCTTAGACCCTTCAGTGGATATAATGTGAAGCAATGGGGTCCACCTCCTTCAAGTCCCAAAATGTGCATACATCCTTCACAAAAGTAATCCATCCGGCTCCAGGGGGATAAACGAAGGCCTCCTGAGGGTAATCCGTGCGGTTTTGTCGTAAAAATATATATATTTAAAACTTTATAAATGAAAATATCTGACTTCCGGCAACGATCGACGCGCGTGCGTTCACGCGCTTTCGTATTTTGATTTGCTCTGCTCTCTGGCTGCGCTGGCGCGTTCGTTCTACGTCACAACAGTTCCTACGCTACGTCTTACCTCGTACGCCGACTTCCATCACCCGTGAACGCGCGTCGATCTTTGCCGGAAGTCAGATATTTTCACTTATAAAGTTTTAAATATGTATATTTTTAGGACAAAACCGCACGGATTACCCTCAGAAGACATTCGTTTATCCCCCTGGAGCCGGATGGATTACTTTTGTGAAGGATGTATTCACATTTTGGGACTTGAAAGAGGTGGACCCCATTGCTTCACATTATATCCACTGAAGGGTCTAAGACATTTTCTAAAATAACTGAAAATGTGTTCGTCTGAAACAAGATTGACAGATGCATCTTGAACGGCTTGAGGGTGAGTAATGCATGGGTTAAATATCATTTTTGGCCGAACTATCCCTTTAAACGCTGGCAGACACAGCAGCAGTTGTATGGAGGTATATTGATCATGAAATCAGAATTTTCTTTTATTGTCTTTAATTATTCATTCATTCATATTAATTCATTCATTTATGTCACTTGTTTAAGTTATCTAAAAAAATATTTTTCGGTTTTTCGACTCGATTGGGGGGCCCCCTGGTGGCTAAGGGGCCCCAAGCAGCCGCTTAGTTCGCTTATGCCTCGGGCCGGCCCTGTATTAAACTGTTCCCTCAGTTTAACAATTCGTGCCCACGGATTAATAAACCGTACCCACGAGTTCCTAATCCGTGCTCTCAGATTTCTAAACCGTGCCTTCAGTTTTTGCAATCTGTACCCACAAATTCATAAACCGTGCCCACGCTTTCGCAATCCGCACTCACGGGTTTGTACACCGTACTCACGGATTAGTGGCCCCTCCCCCAGTCTGTGCCGCATTCTTCAACCAGGCCTCCTGTTTAGGTGCGGGATGCATTGCATTGTGTTTAAACCTCATTTTTTTAAATGGATCATTTCTTGGATTTTCTAAAAAACTACATTTAGGCTACTTGTATCTTTAAAGTCCATTTTTGGGAGGAAAAAGCTCAGTATAGAATAAGCAAAAATAGACTTCACATATAAAAAAAGAAATATTACATAAACACATTTCCAAAACTGTAAAAGGTTAGGTTACCTTTATAAAAATAACACATTCATAAATGATTTTATGATAAACATATTACTGTCTTCAGTGAACTCATTTATAGTAATAAACGCAAATAATAATAATTATCATTATTTTTTATTAGGCTACATAGGCCTATTTAGAATACGCTTTTATCAAAAAAAAAAAAAAGAACAAAGCAATTCGTCAAATGTCAGTCATAATACAAGTTAGACAATAATAATACAAGGCTAAGATTATCACAAATAAACACATAGTTTTTGACCCATAACCAAGTGTTTTTGGGCGGAGCGCGCACTGCATGGAACGTGAGGCGCCCGCGCAAACACTTGTATTTTCCTATCAACAGTGGAAACAACTTTAAATAATCTATCATTTCTGGTCATACAGAAAAAAATTATACATCATTCGCAACTACTTTTATTTGTGTAAACTCACAATAACAAGAAAACGTTGTGCTTTAAAATAAAATAAAACAATCAGGCGCGCTTTCATTATCTCCGGAGCGCGTCTCAAATGAACAGAAACAATAGCCTATCTAAAGCTTGAAATGTCCACTTTTAAATGAACAGATTCGAATCGAAAGCAAATACCGTCTGATTAACCCGAAAGGTGCATTTCTCGGTGCATCCGCTTTACAGCGGAGATTGAGATATGTTTAGCCGACACTAGAAAACAGTTTATTTAAACAATAAAAATCTCTAGTTATTTTTCAGACACATTTATTATGATTAGCCTATAAATCACCTATAAATCATCTCTCTGTATGGTTCCAAAGACATGGCTCTTCTCATTTAGCACTGCGGGAAAATATAATTTCCAGGTTCTAATTTGATTTTAGAAAGTAAAATCGAATTTTTTTCCATATTAATTTGCGAATATTTTAAATGTTTAATAAAGGGGCAAAAAGTCATAAACAAAAATCTGAAATTACGTCAATGTTATTTATTTTTTTGCGCACAAACACGATAGCCTATGCGTCAAAAACTTGTGTTTATTTGTGATAATCTTAGCCCTGTATTATTATTGTCTACTCTAACCTGTATTATGACTGACATTTGACGAATTGATTTGTTCTTTTTTTTGGATAAAAGCGTCTTCTAAATAGGCCTATGTAGCCTAATAAAAATAATGATAATTATTATTATTTGCGTTTATTACTATAAATGAGTTCACTGAAGAGAATATGTTTATCATAAAATCATTTATGAATGTTTTATTTTTATGAAGGCAACCTAACCTTTTACAGTTTTGGAAATGTGTTTGTGTAATATTTCTTTTTTTATATGTGAAGTCTATTTTTGCTTATTCTATACTGAGCTTTTTCCTCCCAAAAATGGACTAAGATACAAGTAGCCTAAATGTAGTTTTTTTTAGAAAATCCAATGATCCATTTAAAAAAATGAGGTTTAAACACAATGCAATGCATCCCGCACCTAAACAGGAGGCCTGGTTGAAGAATGCGGCACAGACTGGGGGAGGGGCCACTAATCCGTGAGTACGGTGTACAAACGTGAGTGCGGATTGCGAAAGCGTGGGCACGGTTTATGAATTTGTGGGTACAGATTGCAAAAACCGAAGGCACAGTTTAGAAATCTGAGAGCACGGATTAGGAACTCGTGGGTACGGTTTATTAATCCGTGGGCACGAATTGTTAAACTGAGGGAACAGTTTAAGAATTCGTGAGTACAGTAAACTGAGGGGACGGATGGCAAAATCATCGCCACGGATTGTTTTTTTCCCCCCACAGGTTACTTCCCGGGCTCCGTAATACGCCTAGGCCTATCATGCAAAAACTATTTTTGGCGTATATAAATGGCACGAGAAATTAAATTCGTGGTATAGATACGCGCTTTCAATTCACTCACATGATGTTTTACTCAGTCTCTCACTGCGTCCCAATTCGCCTACTTATACTACGCCCTTAAAGTGTAGTCTTTTTGTGAAGAAAAAGTACGCCTACTTTTGAGTGTGTAGCAAAGGAGTAGGCAAGCTTGGGACATACTACTTCATCATCTTTAACGGACAGCTCTGTCGCGTGCGGGCGTGCATCCTATCACCGTAAACTGCCCTGTCAATCATCTCGTCACAGTTAAAATCCTCCATTAAATCTAATATAATTTCTTACCATTTCGGAGAGAAATGTTGTCGCACATTCATCTGCCATGGGTCTTTCATGCAGAGACTCTCGTGTTTGCAATTTTAATGTAATGATGCATTTAAAAGTTAATGGCTATAAACGTATCTTTACAAAAGTTCACAATGCTGCTGCAGATGCAATAAAATGTAGACAACACTGAATAAATACATTTTCGTCCGCTCTACACAACCGCAGGACTCGTGCGTCCTCCATGTCTGTAGTTGTTTAACACTTTTCACTCGTGTTTGTAGTTCTAACCGAATCCTCGTCCAACGCGATGGGTTGTGGGTAATATCAGCCGTTAGAGTGCGCAACCCAAGGGGGTAATCCATCAGCCGGAAGTTGAAGCCTCGCGGGAGCCGCCATTGTAGCAGAACTTCACCTGCTGTTAGCATCCCATTGACTCCCATTCATTTTGGGGTCACTTTTACAGCGAATAACTTTCCATCTGAGGCGTCCAAAGGCTTAATTTGTCGATTATTTATTTCTAAAGAAACACGACAATGTATAAAATGCTCCATTACTTTGTATCTTACGTTACGACCCCGTAGAAGCCGTTTTTGTAAAAATAGGCTAAAGATTGCGTCACGGGACTTTCTGTCGCACAATAGAGACATTACCGTATAGACAGGAGGAGAAGCTCGCAGCAATCTTTTACTGTCTATGAGGCAATAGGGGGGACATGAAGGCACAAAGTCAAGGGAGAAGCCCATAAAATAGAGAGTCCATAAAAGCAACGGGACAAAATATTTCAACAACGTTTTTGAGGAATTAGGTGATTCAGATTTGTCTTTGCACAGCTACTAGAAGATTTTCAACAATCAGACTGTCGTCACGCTCAGTTTGAGCCTGCGCACTCGCTCAGACATCAGACAGGAAGTGCAATAATCGGGCTTCAAGTCTTCTCCGTTGAAATCAATGGGGTCGCTGTGTCCATTTCTTTTACTGTCTATGTGCGCAACGATCTGCACTTCGGATTCTGACCATAGACATTCTGACCAGATAGTAGACCATCCGGGTCTCTTTGGAACACTCATTTCAACATACTACAATTTATTCTATTTCCGAATACTATTTAGGACGGATATGCGAATTGGGACGCAGCATCTCTTTTCATGACCAGAAGGATAGTTTCGCTTAATTATCTCATCTAGTTGTAAACTTTGATTGACGCGCTTTGACACGAGGGGGAGGCGGGGCCTTGAGTTATTTGCCCTACGCAACTTGCAGTGTGCGTATAGGAGGATCGTCTCTGCCTGAGGGAATCAGTATTTTTAACAAATTGGTTGATTATATGGCTCACTTACTGGCGTTATGATTGCAACAAAAAAAAATGAGGATCGTAACTGGCTGTTGCACAATGAGTGTTACAGTTCCTAACTTTCTAAATTATTAACCTTTCTAAAATTGGTTTGACAGAGCTCTAAATCTACTAAATCTGCTAAATGGCAACAATCATAACACCTGTGAACACATGGAGAGGGGTGGAACTGTGCATCTCATAGACTGCCATCTGAAGATGCCCTCACACCACATGTAGGCTACTGATGATCTTGTATTAAAAGCGGTCACATAATCACATTTCTAGTTGCCATGAAATTTCAATGATCATTCAGTGCAAGGTTAGAGTCAACATTGTGTGTTGTTCAGTTAGTGTAACACAATACAGTTTGACTCATGATTAGGACCCACAACTCCTACAGTGAGCAAATGCCAGCAATGAGTTGTATCACTGCTACCCGGTATGGTGTTTAAATTTAGATCTGGTATTCTCGTAGTTGCGAAGTCTAACAGTCTGGAAACTCAAAGGTGCCTCTCAGCATGTCGCAGATTACATTTCTCATGTGCCTGACTGATGCAGAATTGACAGAACAGAAAATGTTATCCTGTTCTCCACAAACTATGTTAAAGTACCATAAGAAAAATAGTGAGAAAATCGGAAATCCAGTCTGAAGTTATATTGTAATATTAATTGTTTTAATATCTATTAAAAGGTAGGCCTATTTATTTATTTACATATTTAGTTAAATATGTGCATTTAAAACAACCTGTAAAGTGAAATACCTAATGTGTCAAAAGGGAGTCTTTCATCAGAGATTATGTTTGTTTGGACCAACAGAGGGCGCTATCAATTTTCTTACTGTAATTACTTGTTCACACTAGACTAGTAACGCCATTGAAAATTGGAGCAGATTAATCACCATGGCTTAATCAGATATCATCATCATGTTGCCATGTGTTGCGTGCTGTTTTTTAAACATTGTCTAAAAACGTGGTGCTCATGGCGTGAAATGCTAATAAGAAACATACACAAAAACCTTTACAATGGTACAATAGTTCATCACAGTATTACACTTGACAATGATCAAAAGACAGAAAGTCATAATTGTCCTACATTTTTAAATTCATATAGCATTAAAAATGTAATTGATATTTTGACTATACTGAAATATAAATGACAGTTTTCAGTTCAGAAATCGGAATATGTACAGCTCAATTATATAGCTACCTATGCATGTAGGCCTAAGTATAAAAAAAACAGTAACAAAAAGAGACATGAAGTCCTGCCAACAACAGTCATGCTAAAAGTGCACCTAACAAATGTGAAAACGGTATGTTTGACAGAGTGTATGGAAGTAAGTAACAGATGTAAGCGCATTGTGTTCTCAAAGAATGACACTATTATTGGGTAATGAAAATGTGAATGTTGAAGAGGACAACTGGATGAATACGCCACACTACAGGGTAGGGTAATCTGATTCTGAATCACTGACTAAATTGGATGTCATGCTTGTCCCTCTCCAAAAAGCTCAATAGTAGATTGCATTACTCAATGTGGTGAGATTAAATTTGCATCGGATAAAGCAAATGACAGGTTTTTCTGGTTGAAGAAGGCCTCTTTGATTTAGATGGCTAACCTTCACCCACCTTTTCCAATCTCAGCTGCGGTAAACAAGACAGTTCAACAGGCAGAAGTGGAGAGGCTAAGTGGCAGAGGTCCTATTAAATTAATCAGGCAGGCGAACACTTGGCTCATTTTGGATAGATTAAAAAGGATTATAAATAGAAAGATTCAGAGTGTTGCTAATATTGAATCCTGACCAAGTGTGAACGCACTGCCTGTGTGGTTGCTGAAACTGGCAGGAGCAAGGATGGTCAATCTCTTATGCTGGCCTGTGGCATCACTTTCAGGTCACCAGTCCCTGCCTCCACATGTGTAAACAGCAAACGATAAGAGCTGCCGATGCGCTGCGAACATTATGTTGTCTGGAAAAGCAGTGAAGAGTGGAGAGACAGTTAACAGAAAGAGGAAAGTGTCCAGCTTTGGAAATGACGAATATTTTCCACAAAGTCATTTTCACCAAACCAACAGCATCATGGGTACTTCATCACCCTGAAACTTGTTTATGTATCTCGCATAGAGTTCATGTCTGCACTCTTCCTGGCCAAGAATAGAAACAGGACTTACATCTGACATTTGACAAATCACCACATGGACTCGTACAGAAAGACAGATATTTTCAACCCAGGCTTATTGGAAAAACATTTTCTGCAAAATTATACATTACAACTTTATTGTCAACCAAGGCTGAAATTTCTCTTTGACCATACCAGCAATCAAAAACAAAAAACACATACTACACAACACAAAAGTTAAAGCTGCAGTCGGCAAGTCTGGCAGATTGAGTGGATTTAGGCAAAATTTTTAATGTTTACAACTCTCATGCCCCTCCCCCACTATCAACGGATACCCTCCCAACGAGTTCATGCTCGTCAGTGCGTGTGCACCAGATTTTCAGTGAACGCGCCCGTCTCATCAGCATCCATCAACACCATGGATTATTTGGAGGTATGCTGTCCTGATTAATCTACGATAGATTGCAATTGCTAACGTCATTTATACTCTAAATGAGCTTACTTGATTTGTTAGTGTTTTGAAAGCGAGATACATCCGCCATCACTCTTCGTTACTGCGCGAACTTCAGGCGTGTGCATGTGATTGTAACGTGCGTGAGGGGTGGCGTGTGCACGACCTGTGATTGACAGTCAGATCTCACACCCCCCTGCGCTGATTTCACCCGATGATCGGAGCTGTGGATTTTTGCAAAACAAATAACACGCTCCAGGTGGAGTTAGAAGCTCGGGTTTTTTTCTAAAACCACTTTATTTATGTTGTTCTGTCGGATTATAGTGTCGATTTCACTGAATATGATAAAAAAAATTTTGACGGCAGCTTTAAAATAATCAATCAAATCAATCAATCAATCAATCAATCAATCAATCAATCAATCAATCAATAAATCAAAATAAACCATCTCAGGTCATGTAACCTTATTATGATTAATATATCACAGATAAAAATGATCTTTTCTGATCTGGCAATGTTTAATATGTTGGTAGTTGTACTGTAAAATGATGTACCACACTTGACCCTACACTAAATCTAATCAATAGTTAACAAAAGCAGTAGACCTGTAGCACTCACCTCACATATCATGAAGACGTTCGAGAGACAGGTCCTTTCTTACATCAAGGCCGGTATGTCAAATTACGTGGATCCGTTGCAGTTTGCATACCAGTCCAACATGGGTGTGGATGATGCCCTTATTTACATGCTACAAAGAACTTATGCACATCTGGACACTCCTGATGCATCTGTGAGGTTCACATTTTTTGACTTCTCAAGCGCCTTCAATACGATCCAGCCCCGACTGTTGTGTGCGAAGATGAGGAGGATGCAGCTGCATTCAACATGGGTCCAGTGGTGTATGAACTATTTATCTAGTAGACCACAGTACGTGCGTCTGCAGAATAGCGTCTCTAATACTATTCTGAGTAATACGGGGGTGCCGCAAGGAACCGTGCTGGCCCCGTTACTGTTTACTATCTATACAGCAGACTTCCAGTACAATAGTGGCAGTTGCTTCCTCCAGAAATTTTCAGACGATACGGTCGTTGCTGGCCTAATTAAAGGAGGTGAGGAGGAGGAGTACAGGAGAACTATTAAGGAGTTTGTGGGTTGGAGCGACCACAACCATCTCCAACTTAACATCTTAAAAACAAAGGAGATGGTTGTGGATTTTAGGAGGAGGAAGACGACACCATTACTCCCAATCGCCATCCAGGGCAGTGAAGTGGAGATGGTCTCCAGTCACAGATACCTCGGTGTGCAGCTTGATGATAAGCTGGACTGGAGGAGCCACATGGAGACAGTGTATAAGAACGGTCAAAGCCAACTTTATTTTCTAAGAAGGCTGAGGTCATTTAACATCTGCCGTCCTCTACTGTGCAACGTCTATCAGACAGTGGTGGCAAGTGGTGGCAAACAAATTGATAAAGAAAGCAGGCTCGGTTGTGGGGACGGAATTTGATATGATCCAGCACATGGCTGAGAAAAGAATACTCTCTAAGCTAAAATCAATCATGGACAATTCCTTAGATCCAATCCATGCTCTTGGGGTGATCAACAAGAGCACCTTCAGCCATAGATTGATTGCACTAAAGTGCAAGTCTGAACGTACCAGGAAGTCCTTTGTACCAGCGGCCATCAGAATGTTTAATGTGTTATGAATATTCAGATGTTACTGAATATACTACATCAATCAATTTTGTTATTGAATATTCTGTACTGAATATGCATCTGTTACTGTTACTGTTATGTATTGTTCTTGAGTGTTAAAGCTGCCATGACAATATAATTTCCTGCAAAGGATCAATACAGTATCAACAAACAACAAACAAACAAACAAATATTTTTGGACTGAGTTTTGCTAAAATGTAGATAGTCTTTCCAATGAGCATTTATTTTCTCTTTTATAATACAAAATGTACATAACATCGACAGAGGTTAAAAGCAAAAGCTCACAGTTACAGCTTGTTGATAGTTCAATCTGCCGTCATCCAGCTATACCGATCTGATCCTAAGAGAACTAAAACAAGGCCAGAGAATCTAAATATAGTTCCTGCCATTCACAGTATTATTAGTCTTGACCTACGAATGACTCAGGCTTTTTTTGTAAATATTCTTTTGGTCTGCTGCCATTCAAAAACATACAACCATGACCATTCATATCCCTCATGGGGTTGCTAGTAGCAAAATAATGTTTTGACAGTTCCAAAAGCAATTCATGTTTTGTAATATTTGCGCAAATGTTTTCTTTTAAGATTACATTAGGGAACGTCTTGAAAACGTCTGTATTGGGAACTCTACTTGAAGGTAAATAATCAGCATGTTGTTTTTGGACATTACAAGTCTCCCTTTCTATTTCAAAGGATGAACAACCCTGGATGTGAAATTATGATCATACGCTTTAATAGCCGAATACCCATGAAAGAGACATTGGGAGAATAGACTTGATCTGCTGCCTGTGAATTATTGCCTTGTGGCAAGAATCAGCAGTAACATGACAGGAATTGCATGGGGCAATGTGACACTCGTGCCGATATTTAAAAAAAGCAGCTAAGGCTGGGGACACGACAACAGTGAAAGCTATACGTTCAATGCCAAACAGGCTTAATTTACAGTCGTAGCGGGAAGGCTGATGTTTGGCGTCACTCAGCGGCGTGTCTATTTTTGGCGCACTGAATGTCTATATATAGCATACTTGTAAGGTCATCTGGGTCACGTTCGCCAGTGTCATCTCACCATAAAAAGGATATGGCTGGCTAAAAGGGATTGTGGTTAATCTTCCTGTCTCACTAAATGTGAAATGTGTTTTAGGCTGGTTATTATCCCAGGGGATGGGATTATTATTCTATATCGCTAAAACCTGAAGATGGCCTGAAAAAAACAAAACATGAATGTGGTTAAGCACTCTTTTGCTTTCTCAATGTCATTCTATCTTCTTCTCTATTTATATGAGTGACCAAACAAAGCTTATTTCAGTTAAACAAAATCAATAATACAGCATACAAACAAATTATAAATCCAATTCTTGTTTATGATTGCAAACAATACATTCTAACTGGATTGCATTAAAATAACAGAAATGTATAGAAAATCATTTTCAAAATTCATTAATCAAAATCATGAGGTAGTTGTCAATTCACCAAAAACTCTCAATGAGTCAAATTAGCTGCTTCCATTGTTATATACTATACATTCGTATTATATTTAAATTCATTTTTGAAGTGATATTATAATAATTGGAAGTTATTGTTGTCCCTGATTCAAGAGGGTGCAGATTTCCCTTCATGTATATGAGAGACCAAACAGAGGTTGTTTTCTAATTGTCTTTATTTCAGTTCATTGATCACACAACTCGGCGGGGGAAAAAAATGCATATTTATCAATCAATTTTTTAATCACTACTAATTATAATAGATTATGATTGCAAAAAAGATAATGCAACTACATAGCATAAAAACAAATAAATAACATAGAAATATCTCATGTAGACAATTATTGAATGCTTCACAGTGGTGCTAATATTTTTTTGCCTAATATTTTACTTTTCGCTAAAACCACAAAAAAGTAAGCTAATTGTTCTTTAAAACAAAGAAATCCCTCAATGAGCTGATGTTAGTTCCAAGACAGTAGTGACCTAAGCTCAGGTGTTAGAGAGAGACTTTAAGTGGCACTCGTTCCTGACAGTCTTTGTTTGGTGGCGTTGAATTCTGGTAGGACAGCCTCACAAATATCACAATAAGTATAACGCCTGTAAACAAGAACATAAAATGTGATTGCATGAACCACAAATTGTGTTATCCTCTTCCGTTTCCAATCATTTCAGGATGTTTTGAATGAGCTGTGTACGTGTCTCACCTATAAATCCCAGAGTCCCAAGCAAGATGCCCACTGTTGACTGAATAGTGGGCATGCCCTGAAGCTGTTTTGGTGCAGTTCTACAGTTCCCCCTCACGTTGCACGGGCAAACTGTCACTGTGAGAGAGACAATGACCATTGAGCTCTTTTTAAAGGCATTAGAAGGGGCAATGGTTGCACACAGGGAAATAGGAAATATTTATGGAGCAGTAGGTGAGGGTGATTGCATTGGAGAGGTCTTGTGGGAAACTAGAATATGAGTCAGACAAGAGAGAGAGGGAGAGAGAGAGAGAGAGAGGAGAGAGAGAGAGAGAGAGAGAGAGGAGGGAGAGAGAGGAGAGAGAAGAGAGACGAGAGAGAGAGGAGGGAGGAAGAGAGAGGGAGAGAGAGGAGAGAGAGAGGAGAGAGAGAGGAAGAGGAGAGAGAGGAGAGAGAGGGAGGAGGAGAGAGGAGAGAGAGAGAGAGAGAGAGAGGGAGAGAGAGGAGAGAGAGAGAGAGAGAAGAGGAAGAGAGAGAGAGAGAGGAGAGAGAGAGAGAGGAGAGAGAGAGAGGAGAGAGAGAAGGAGGGGTGCCATTGCCCTGTGGCCCATGCTATGCATCACTGGAGACTGTGGGTGAACAAGATGTTTCAGGAGAGAATCTATTAAACCAATGGATGTGAATGCATGACAAAGGAACCATAAAAACACACAACATTTGTTCTCAACCTTTTTGATCAGAAGGGCACCCCAAAGATAATTCCTCTTGTATTTCTGCTGTAATTATGACAACGCTGCTTGTTTTTAGATTTTTTTTTTTACATTAACTTGAAGTGAAGATAATAGATTTATTTAACTATTTATTTTGTGATTCTCCGAGATTGAAGATTCTGTGTTGTTCAATGAAAATAATAGTTATTGAGGGAAATAACTATTAAAATAATATTTTTAGGGTTTTTTAGTTGTAATTTTTTTTTGTATTTTTAGCGTTTCATTTTTTTATTAGAATTGTAATCATTAAGTTTTAATTTATTTTTAATAAGCCATCCTGTGGCCCATTGAGAACCACTGACTTATGGCGCTTTTCCATTACCAGTACCAGCTCGCCTCGACTCAGCCCGCTTTTCGCTCCGTTTTCCATTGCAGAAAGTACCGCCACAAATAGTAACCGGTCGTAATAGCGACGCCTTTCGTTCCTCGTTGCCCTATCAAGCTCTCGCTGGATCCTCTCTTCGGCAACCAAACAAAGGAAAGTCTGCACCTCTTCGTTTGACCACGGCGTATTCTTCCGAGTTGCCATAATAATAGTAGTAAGTTTAGTAACTATCTCTGGCCAAACTATTTAAAAATGGCGGGGTTATTTATTCTGGATACTCCATCTGGCGCGTGCAATGAGGACGCAGATTCTCTGTGACCAATCAGCAGTCGGCATTGTTTTCACGTCACATTTTAGTATCGCCTTAGCTCGCTTAGAACCTCGCCGGAGGTGGTACGAAAAAAAGTACCCGAAAGCAGGTACAGGTACAACTTTTACACAGTGGAAAAGCAAACAAAGGCGAGTCGAGTCGAGTCGAGCCGAGCCGAGGCGAGCTGGTACTGTGTAGTGGAAAAGCGCCATTAGAGGCCACATGCACACTGTAAAAAAGTCAAAGATTGTATTTGATTCATATGAATGAATCAAACATTTTCTTTTTTCCCCAAGTGGTAACATCAAAGTCACTACACCTACTGGTTTTATTTATTTTTTAATCAACCTGTATGCATGTTTTTTTTATTTATTTTTTATAAAATAAAATTGTGAAGTAGAAATTGTATCCTCAACTGCATGTACTCCATATTTTACAGTGTACCTTCCAGAGAAAATGTCAAAGAATGCAAAATGTCTAAACTATTAAAATGTCTAAACAGACATCAATTAAACAAGAACAAAAAGTCTCACCTATTCCTCACATTGTTACATCCAGGGGCGTAGCCACCATTTCAAAAGTGAGGGGGACAGAATGTCAAGTGTAATACCAGTTTTTCTTCTTCAGACTTTTGTTGAGGTTTTTGCTTAATTAGCTTAATATGCTATTTATTTTTAAAGCAATAAAGCAGAAAGTTGTCCAGTTCTTTATATTGCACATGCAGGGTTTTTCCTGGCTTAAAATGAGGCGGAGGTGGTAAAATCGTGATCATGTATTTTAATAAGATAATAAAATGTGTATTTTTCGTAGACCATCATATAGTCTGCTGTGGCACAGTATTTTTGTAGGTGGATCTCGGTACCTCTAGGGGGGTCCCTCGTGAGAAAATTTTGTACATTTTAAAGATAAATTCATTAATCTGGTGCACTTCTTTTAATCTCATTAATCTGGTGCAATTGGGGGCTCTTATTTTGTAAAACAACATCAGAATGTCCTGAAACTTTGCAGGGGACACGTTGAGAAGGTGTCCTCTCCATCTGAGGTGGAATTGGTCTGTGGAAATTAGGACTTTTATTTTTATGATTTTCTGAATGTATGCAGACAATAGGTAGGCCTAATATATGAGTTTTGGGGGCTCTTATTTTGTAAAACAACATCAGATAGATAGATAGATAGATAGATAGATAGATAGGTAGATAGATAGATAGATAGATAGATAGATAGATAGATAGATAGATAGATGGATGGATGGATGGATGGATGGATGGATGGACGGACGGACGGACTAACTGAAATAGCCTTCGCTGGAAGAATGGTTGACTGAATGGTTTCAGAATGGTTGACGGTCTTACCGTAATACCTAGTGTATAAGCGCATAGAGAAATATAGGGGCGGCTAGTTTGACCGCTCATTTCGAGGTGGAGGCTGGCAGTTAAAAAGTGGGGGGGGACACGTCCCCCCCGTAATCTACGCCTATGCTTACATCAGTGAGCTTTATGAGGAACAAGACTCAATTATTACAGATACTGACTACAGTAGAGCTAAATTTTTTCACAAAAATCCTCTGACTGAACAGTAATTAAGCTCATTTGTACATTTAAATAACACAAATGACGTGAATGCTTGTTTATCATTGGCGTGGCTGAATTGCGTTTTTATGTGTTGGGGAAAAACTGTTCGAGATCTAAAATTAAACATGTCATTGTGACCTCCAGTAAATATTACTGTCTCCAGTGACCCCATTAAACATTGTGTTCAGACAGCTGATAAATGCATCAATGTAATCAAATGACGTATATGATTTCCCTCTTTATGCAAACATGCTCTCTTCAATCATTCAGTTTTATTTTAGTCCATGTATATTACCTGGCAGATTGATGAATGTGCTTCTGGGAGGAGAGCTGCTGTCTGAGATGGTAAAAGGTACGATATAAACCTCTGGAGGCAGGTACGGGACATTTAAAGACAGGTTGGTGTGAGTGTCTGAGGAAACAATAGAATTCCAGCTTACATTTCTATAGGGTGCAACTTTATCATCCACTTTAGACATTCTTACTATAAGTAACTTTGCAACTACATGTCAACTACCAGTCATTAGAGTATCAATAGACTGTCTTCTTACACTTTATTGTGATGCTCTCCCCTCTACTGACTATATGTAACTTTGCAAGTAGATGTCAACTTATTCTACTAACCCTAACCTAACAGTCTACTAATACTCTAATGAGAGTTAGTTGACATGTTGTTGCAAATTAATCAAGCATAGCGTCAGTTCTGGCAGGTCATGTTAGTCAAGCTCGCATCAGCTGACTCTCAGATGATCCACATCTACTAGGACTATGACACCTACATATAAGCTCCTTCAGTATTATCAGCAGCTATCGCGTTTCTCATGAGCTAAATTCCCTCCTCCATCCCAAGCTCCTCCTCTCGCCCAGTCAGGATTTGGCATTCTGATTCCCCTCTGAATCAGACTAAATTCTCGAAATATGTTGTACATTAAAATATTGAATTAATGAGATCTGCAATACATTCATGTTGGTTCCGTTCTGTTTACCCTAAGGGGGGTTATTGCTGCTCTCCATGCTAGGCTACATGGATGCGCAGGGAGTTCTTGCCCTGAACAGAACCATACCGCCAATCCAAACTATATACTAATTGTCAATCGTATTTGACGATAGTGGTCCTGACAGAAATGAGAGTTAGTTGACATGTACCGTATTTGCAAAGTTACTTATAGTTTGTAGAATGTCTAAAGTAGACTATCAACATAAAGTGTTACTAAGATTAGTCATAACGAACAATGTTATTGCTCTTACCACCTTACTTACCATCTTACTGCCTTGACAACATAAACATATTAGCAATGTGCCAAAACATGTTGGCTACATGCTAAAAATACTAGCAACATCCTAAAACATGATAGGAGCAAACGTACATGCTAGCAATATGCTAAACTGTTAGCTACATTTTTAAATATAGGCTACCAACGGTGTGATAAAACATTCTAGCAACATGTTAAATCATAATATCAATGTCTAGCTAGCTAGTTGTAGGCTATAACCATCTTTATAATCATCAAACTTTAAAATTCAGATAAGGCTTTCTCATTATTATCGATAACAATAAATTAATTAGGTGACCCAACATTAAGTTAAGCGGTTGAGTAATGCTGCAGATTAAATCTTATGGAAAAACACCTAACTGGGCCTAATCAGGACTTGGCTGTGTGACGCAGAAGCATGAACTCAGTCCCGTAAACAAGGGGGTGTTATCAGTCTCTGCTCACTCTTATCAATGGTCCAAGAAGCCCCACTAGTGTCCTTTGACACCAGTCCTTTAATGTGGTAGTCAACAGGGTCACCAGTTCTGAACTAACACAGAATTATCTCTCTTGTCAGATGTGACCAATATGTTGCCCATGGCCTCCACATCAGTTAATTCTACACAATAGAACAACTGTTTCAGGACATGAATATTTAGATCCCTCTCAAAAGAAGAAAAACAAAGATATATGACCAAGACCAAACTTCACATTTGTGCACTTGCAATTTCTTAACGTGGCTTACTAAGAGGACAGCGATTTGAAAAAGATCAAGTTCAGTTTAGACTTTATTATGAGCAGGGGCGTTTCCTCCGTGGAGGCAAGGAAGGCACTGCCTCAAAAAAATTGGATGAGAAAATAATCCATATTACAAAAAAAATGTGCAAATATTACAAAATGTCAAAATCACTAGTTTTTCATAACACTATTCAACAGCGACACCAGCAGGTAAAGTTACAGCCGGAGTTTGCGTCTTTCTTGCCTCCCCTGAGCCCTTTGACTTTTAACAGACCCCCTAAAGCGTGCGGTGGGTTTAGTGGGGGGCAGTTGAGAATGAATGGGGAAGGTCATGTGAGAGGAGGCAATGCCTCCATCGTGCTATGATTGGATATCAGTGGTTATGATTGGCTATGATTGGTTCACACGATAAATCCTGCCTCTTATTTTTGTGCAAGTTCCGCGTTCGTGAATCAGTCTGAATGAACAAAATGATGGAGTTAATGGGAAGACTAATTAAAAAGTGAGTTAACAGCTCAGCCACAAGATATCACCACTTTATGTCATGTCATGATGACTCTGGGGGTTTTTAGTGAGCGATCAGCTTGGTGAAATTAAAGGTAAAGGTACGCCTGTGACCAGTGTTTACCAAGCATGACTGATGATACGAATATAAGTTGACTAAGGACTAAGAATTAAAAAGAACTGCTGAACATCAGTTCACAAACACAATGTTTACATTTATTACTGCCTTAAGTTATTATTTTGGAATATATTTAAAAATACTTAAAACATTAACTTGTTTTAAAAATTGCACAGTTTCCTTTATAATGGGTTTTGATGGGAAAATGCTTAAAGGGGTCATATAATGGTACATGCACTTTTACAAGTTGATTGTACTGAAATGTGTGTTGGCAGTGTCTGTACACAACCATCATATAATGATAAAAATCCATCCAGTGTTTTTGTTTTAATCTCCTTATATGTTTTCCCCTGCCTCAAATTGAGCCGTTCGTTTTTGTGACGTCAATAAAACGGACGCCCCTCCCACGATTGTTGATTGACAGGAGTCCGCACAGGAGTTTCAACACAGACCCGCCCTCGCTCGTCCTGTCAATCATAGTCTGCGCGGATCGGCGCGGTCATTGTTGATATGCTGGAGCACTGTCTATGAGCAGAATGGCGTCTAAGCGATTGTAGTGTTCTGTTCTTGGGTGTAATAACGAACACAGCAGTCATTTTAATGTTCCTAAATCCGAACCGCTGAAGACGCAGTGGCTGAGTTTGTTTTCGAAGGGAATATTCCCCACGATCAACGTCAATGCTCTCATGTTTGCCGAATCATTTCTCAGTGGACTGCTTTATAAACGAGGATCAGTGTAAAGCTGGTTTTGCTGAGAAGCTGCACCTGAATAAAGGATCGAAACCTATTCGTGTTCCTGCTGAACCTTCAGAAGAACTAAAGTGAGTGTAACATTTTATTAATCTTTATATTAATATTTATATAATCTTTGCAAATCGCCAGCTGCACGCTTCACGATGAATGCGGTACATTACAGCATGTTTTCTATGTACAACGTTCTCAATATAATTCATAATCCCACGTTTATAATGAACAACGCGTGGTTATTGTGTTATTGTGTTACAAACGGTGTATGCGCAGAACAGAGAGGCGGGGTGAGCAAAGCTCATTATCATTTAAAGTCATATGCACTGAAACGGCGTGCTGAAAACAGAGCTGTTCTCTTTCATAGGTTCACTCAACGCTGCGTAGCTTAGGACGCAGTGGGAACGCCCTCTGGGTGTGCCGATTGTCTGAAGCCCTTATAGAATCACGCCAATTCATTGGCTGATGGCGCGGGCGCCGCCCCGACGCTCTTGCGTCGTCACATTATATTAGTGCGCGCGCGCCATCTGCTCCTCAGATTTCTCTGCCTTCACGAAGCGGCCATCTTAGCCCTTCGGTCTCGGTTTTTCTGGCCCAAATAATTCGGATTATCATCAGCATTCTTCATCTGCACTTCAGCGACTGCGAATAGTGGAACTCAGTTCTCCTTGCGGTGAAGTGCCATGGAGTTTCGTCGTTGCCCGCCGCCATGCGTTCGCTTTATTGCGAACGACGAACCTCACAGTAAGTGTGTTAAATGTATGGGTTTTTCGCATGCGCGCGAGGCTGTTTTAGGCTTGTCTAAATGCAAGTTTTGTGACAACCTGCTTCTCAAAACCATCCGCTCTCGGCTCGCGGTTTTTGAGAAGGAGTCATTCGTTCCCCCCCGTCGCGCTCCCGAGGCTGCCGAGGCCTCGTTGGAATCCGCGACCTGGGGTTCGGATGTAGAGCTCGAGGATATAGAGTACGAGCAGACGGGCCAGGCCCTTTCTCTCCCTCCCTCTCCCGAGCACTCACGCGGTGTTCGGCCAGTCGAGTTTTCGCATGATTATTTATGCCCCAGCCCGAGAGCGCGCGAGACGGTTTCATTCGGCCTGGAAGATATTATTTACACTACAGCGTCCGACTCTGAGGATTTCGGGCCTGTTTTAGCTACTGACGGTCTCCCGCCTAGCGGCCAGGAGGCGCGGCCTACTGCGGCCTACACGGAGCTTATCGACGTGCTTTCGCGCGCTACGGAGAAGCTCTCTATCGACTGGCCCGACGAGCCCCGCGAGTCACAATCGTCTAAACTCGACGAGAGATTTTTAAGTGGCCCTAATTCTAGGCCTGAGCGGAGAAAGCTGCCCTTCTTCAGTGATCTGCATCACGAGATCTCCAGATCCTGGAAGCAGCCTTTTTCCGCGCGTCTAACAAACGCGGCAGCCACTGACTTCACCAACCTCGTTGGTTCCGTGGAGCAGGGCTATTCCGCGGTTGAAAAAAAAAAAAAAAAAGGACACGTTGGCTACTCACCTTTCTCCATCGTCTGCTCCGTCGTGGAAATCTCGCCCCCTCCTTCCCTCTAAACCGTGCAGGACTACTTCCGCCCTTATCGGAAAGTCCTACATGGCAGCTGGTCAGGCAGGCATGGCCCTACATACTATGGCCATCCTCCAAGCCTACCAGGCGGATGTCTTGAAGGAAATGGACGAGGGAACAGGAATTACGCCGGAAGCTGTCAAAGAGCTTCGTAAGGCCACGGATCTGGCCTTAAGAGCCACCAAACACACCGCACGCGCTATAGGTCGTTCTATGGCAGGGGCGATTGCTGCAGAGCGCCACCTATGGCTTAATCTCACGGAGATCCGTGATAAAGAGAAGGTTTTCCTCTTGGACGCCCCAGTTTCTCAATCTGGTCTGTTTGGGGAGGCGGTCAACACTGTGGTTGACAAGTTTCGGGCTGCAAAATCCCAGTCAGCTGCCCTCAGGCAGTTTATGCCCAGGAGGGCTAGAGAATCCTCTAACCCCTCCCCGGCTCAACCCAGAGAACGTTCATCTCATAGGCCGGATTTTGCTGCTAGGAGAAGTGACTCGGTTCATCCCCCACCTGCTACGGTTTGGGGAGCCCGCGGTCGCCCGTTCCCCCGCCAGCGACCTCATAAGCGTCTGGAGCTGAAGCGGTCTAACAAACCCTTCGCTCCAGCCTCCTCGAATCGTTCCTGACCCGCAGGTCAGAAAGAGGAGAGCTTCCCCCGATTTACGAGGTTGGGACAGACCGCGAAAGCGTTTCTGCCCACCTCTAACTCGCTCTCCTTCTCCAAACCTGTCACTTTCGCCACCCGGCGTGTTTCGAAGTGCAGTTACTACTCGACCTCGTTCAAACCGTCCGGCGCAGGAGGACGGAGACGCGTTCAGCTTTCTCCCCTTGCCTCCGACGCGTTTGATACCTGCTGCTCGCGTCCTCGGGGACACTTTCGGTTTTCCTCAGGAGCAGGCAGACCCTATGATCTTGATCAAACAGGCAGTGGTACCTCCCGCTACGTGTCAGGACGTCAAGTGCCCTCCTTCACGTTGGACCATGCCACCCCACAGGAGTCAGCGCGTCACCCTAACTCAGGTATGTCCGCCACATTGCAACACTCCTCTTCCTCTCTCTCATTTCTTTCAAGAATGGAGGCGTCTGCCAGGAGTATCGCCCTGGATCCTCCGCACGGTTCGGCTCGGCTACACACTTCAGTTCTGTCGCCCGCCCCCTTGCTTCAACGGAGTCTTTCCAACTGTAGTCAACAGCGCCTCAGAGGCTTCTGTATTACAGCAAGAGATTTCGTCCCTTCTCCTCAAGGGAGCAATAGAAGAGGTTCCTCCGAAGGAAGTCGAGCAAGGCTTCTTCAGCCGTTACTTCTTGGTCCCGAAAAAGGGCGGAGGTCTGCGACCAATACTGGACCTGCGCCGGCTAAATTTCTCCCTTTACAAAGGGAAATTCAAGATGTTGACGCTGAAAGCTATCATATCTCAAATTCGAGCAGGGGACTGGTTCGTGACAGTAGACTTGAAGGATGCATATTTTCATATTCAGGTCGTACGGCGACACAGGAGGTTCCTCAGGTTTGCCTTTGGAGGGAGGGCGTACCAGTACAGGGTCCTTCCCTTTGGTCTCGCTCTAGCGCCGAGAACGTTCACAAAGTGTATGGATGCTGCTCTGGCCCCGTTGCGGCTCCAGGGCATCCGTATACTCAACTACCTGGACGATTGGCTCCTTTTAGCCCAATCCAGGGAATTAGTGACTCACCACAGGGACATTGTCCTCCGTCACATTCAGTCTCTCGGCTTGAGGTTAAACACGGAGAAGAGTGTTCTTACCCCAACTCAAAGCACAGTTTTCTTAGGGGTGCGCCTGGATTCCGTTCTGATGCAGGCCCGTTTGGCTCCTGCCCGGATTTCCAGTCTTGTGACATGTTTGGCTCGCTTCACGCTCGGCCATCGTGTTTCTGTGGGCACTTGCCGCAGGCTTCTGGGTCTCATGGCCGCAGCATCCCCTGTGCTTCGCCTAGGGTTGCTCCACATGAGACCGTTTCTGTGGTGGATGAAACTCTCAGGTGCCCGGTCCACAGGATCGGCTCTTCGCCTGTTGAAGGTGTCGCGCAGTTGCTTCCGCGCCCTTTCAATTTGGCGGGACCCTCTCTTCCTTCGGAAGGGGGTCGACATGGGTGCAGTTTTCCGTCGCCAAATGGTTACGACGGACGCCTCTCTGACCGGCTGGGGTGCGGTTTTCGAGGGCAGGCCAGCATGTGGGGTCTGGACTGGAGAGACTCTCTCTTGGCACATAAACAGCTTGGAGCTGAGAGCTGTTTCCCTGGCCCTTCTTCACTTTCTCCCCTTTCTCGAAGGACACCATGTCATTGTCAGAACAGACAATATGGCGGTGGTGTCTCATGTAAACCGACAGGGGGGTTCACGGTCGCGCACCCTGGACAGGCATGCGCGCCACCTTCTCCTGTGGTCTCAGGGCAAGTTCCTTTCACTGAGGGCAGTCCATGTTCCTGGGATCCTGAACCTCGCAGCAGATTTTCTGTCGAGGCAGAAGCTCAGGTCGGGGGAATGGATGTTGAACCGCCGAACAGTTGCCCTGATTTGGGAAGTGTTCGGAAAAGCAGAGGTGGACCTCTTTGCATCACAGGAGTCGTCCCAATGCCCACTTTGGTTCTCCCTGAGCCCCCCAGCACCATTGGGGATAGATGCGTTCGCCCACCCGTGGCCAATGCAGAAACTTTATGCATTCCCGCCTGTCAAGTTGATCCAGGCAGTTCTGTCCAGAGTGAGGGAGAGCGGAGCCCGTCTCCTACTTATAGCCCCATTCTGGCCCTCCCAGCCGTGGTTCTCAGAGCTGGTTCCTCTTCTGGAACTTCCCCCTTGGGAGATTCCGGTCAGGGAGGATCTGCTGTCCCAGCTTCAGGGCAGGATATGGCATCCTCGCCCCGAAATTTGGAAGTTGTGCGTATGGCCCATCAGAGGCCGCTAGCTTTGAGCTTTGGTCTTCCCGCTGACGTCCAGGAGACCATTGCGAGTGCAAGAGCCCCTTCCACGAGAAGGTTATATTCCTCCAAGTGGAGGGTTTTTGAGTCGTGGTGTTCGACACACGCTACGGACCCAGTCAGCTGCCCAGTCGGTTCAGTGCTGGAATTCCTACAGGAGAAGTTTGCTTCTGGAGCGGCCGCTACTACTCTGAGAGTATATGTTGCTGCTATTGCCGCTCATAGGGAGTCGGATGAGATTCCCCTAGGTAAATTGAGGTTAGTCTCAGCATTTATGCGTGGGGTTAGGCGCCTGAAACCAGTACGCTCCCCTGGAATTCCCTCTTGGGACCTGTCGGTCGTCCTGGAGGGCTTAACGGAAGCTCCCTTTGAGCCCTTAGAGTCAGCTCCAGAGCAGATTCTGACTCTCAAGGTTACTCTTTTGTTAGCCTTGGCTTCTTTGAAGCGGGTGGGAGATTTGCAAGCTCTTTCTGTTAGCAAGACTTGTATAGACTTCGCTCCTGGTCTTGTCAGGGTGACTTTGAGACCGAAACCGGGATATGTGCCCAAAGTATTGTCAACAGCATTCCGGTCTCAGGTTATTAACCTTCACTCTTTCCATCCTCCTCCTTTTGTCTCTGAGGAGGACAAGAAGCTTAATTTGCTCTGCCCTGTCCGGGCATTGAAGTTATACGTGGATCGCTCTGGCGGTTGGAGAAAATCCAACCAGCTCTTGGTATGTTTTGGTGCTGGCCGCCGCGGGCTTGCCGCATCAAAGCAGAGAATTTCCCACTGGGTTACAGAGGCTATTTCACTTGCATATGAGGTGCGCGGTCTGCCTTCACCTCTTAGCATCAGGGCACATTCCACCAGAGGCGTGGCTTCCTCTCAAGCACTTTTTAGAGGTGCCCTCCTAGAAGACATTTTGTGTAGCGGCAGGCTGGTCCTCTCCGCACACTTTTGTCAGATTCTATAGTTTGGATCTTGACATGACTCCAGGTTCCCTAGTTTTATCTGCTTGAACCAGTCGTGTGAGTTATCTGGTCTTTGTACTAGTTACGGCAGCGCTTAGCTTGGCGAGTTTGGTATTTCGTTCCCACTGCGTCCTAAGCTACGCAGCGTTGAGTGAACCTATGAAAGAGAACGTCTCTGGTTACTGGTGTAACCTATGTTCTCTGAATAGGGAACGAGACGCTGCGTTCGCTGCCAAGCTCCTTGCGCTGCCGACAAGCTCCTTTTTCGGCAGAGAAATCTGAGGAGCAGATGGCGCGCGCGCACTAATATAATGTGACGACGCAAGAGCGTCGGGGCGGCGCCCGCGCCATCAGCCAATGAATTGGCGTGATTCTATAAGGGCTTCAGACAATCGGCACACCCAGAGGGCGTTCCCACTGCGTCCTAAGCTACGCAGCGTCTCGTTCCCTATTCAGAGAACATAGTTTACACCAGTAACCAGAGACGTTTTTGACCAGGTAAAATAAGTGTTTTCTTACAATACTAATGAGAATTTTTAATTAAAGTATATTACAAACATTTAATTTAGACCCTAAAGAATCATATTGGCTTGTACAAAAATGGCATTATATGACCCCTTTAATGTGAAACTTTGTGCATTGCATTCATATGTTGGGTTCATCTGCTTGCTTGTACATACAGTACATATAGTAGTAGGCTATGTTTTTGGTCCTCCAATATCACTTTCTTAGTGCATTAAGAAACATTAAGCATTTTCTTTATTATGATTTTCTATGGGAGAATGCTTCACATGCAATTTAGTGTGTTGCGTTCATATTCTAAGAATTCCTGTATATATTATGCATCACAAATAGGGTGTATACTGAATTTGGTCTTTTAATATCACAGTCTTACTACATTAGTACAAATCTGGTGAAAACATAACTGGAGGAAAGCATTGTTCTGCCCTCCAGGTGAGTCAACTAGTGAAAACTATGAATAGACCTTCAAACTTAAAAATGCTTTTTAAATTCTTTAAAAAACGTTTAAATTCAGTTCAGTCAAGCCAACATTCAAAGTTTGACTATTGACAAACTTGCTGTTCTATTTAAAATGTACAATTGAATTTATGGATGTTCTAATTCATTTAAAAAAAATCCTTAAATGTAAATTCTTAGGGTAATTCCTGTAAGTCCTGTTTTTTTGGAATTGGAATTTATAGATATTTTCAATTCTAAATGGTGCACAGCAAGGTTATATATCTCCATCAGACGATGTGCCCGTGTCATGGAACACAGCATACACGCAAAGACAAAGGTTAAATATAAATTAAGACCTACAGATATCATACTACGTCATCCCTCCCCATCATTCTTGACACACTTTCATTATAGAGCAGGTAAAGCTGGATGAGTGAAAAGTGAGGAGAGAGAGAGAGAGAGAGAGGTGAGTGGGAAAAAAAAGAAACTCTGTTGGATGTCAAAAGATCAATTAGATGAAAAGTCAATGCAAGTACACATTTAGCTTCTTAACCAGCCGACACTAGCTGTGAAATCATATAAATTAAAGGCAACATAATTACCCCATGTTACTAGAGGAGGCCTTTTTTTCAACTAACAATGAAGAGAAAAAAAACCCCTGAGAAATACTGAGACAGACCAAGAAGTGTGTGTGCAAAAAACAACAACGAGTGAACAAAATCTATTTGATTCTGGTCCGTGACTCAGATGCTGCAACTAAGTCAACTTACTCACCGGCATCAGCTTGGCACATTAATGATGCCTAAAGCTATCAGGAAGAGAACCATTATGCTTATTACATCCAAGATGGATTCGTCTGAAGACACTAGACTTGGAGGGCAATTTCCTTCTTTGTCAGTACACTCTTTTCCCTAGACCTGCACTGTGTGTGTGTGATTCAGCAGGTGTTAAGCATTATACCCATTTCAGATGACGTCTCAATCTGACTGCACAGACTCTACAGCCGTTTTTATTTTCATTTCAAATCTCTAATTTTATCCACATTGACGTCATTGCTAGAGGAGGTCAATGTAACTGGATATGTCAATGCTATTGCGGTTATACAACCTTTTAGAACATTAATGGAACTATAAAGTGAGTGAAGCTTGTCTGACATGTTATTTTGAAATGACTGACAGACAAATAGATATTCAGAGACGGGTCACGTAGTTCTTGGGCGACAGGCACGATTTGTCACTTCACATTCAACCCCAGTATTACTCAATGGATAGAGTGTCTGGAAATGGGTGAGAGGACTAGACAAACCATTGATGGGAGTGAGCTTCCAGTTGCTACGAACAGTGGTGTCACTGCGGAGGGAGAAGTTAAGCCTTCCTCCATGCTGGGGCCCATCGCTGTCTCGAGAGGCCAGAACCAGAGCCTGATCCTCCCAGCGAGGTGTGCACAGGTACTTCCAGGAGTAATCACCCACCAGAACTGGGCTGTTGTCATTTACATCCAGAATGTGGACTGTCACTAGGGTGGAGGCAGACAAGGAGGAATTACCTGAAGGAGAGAATAGGTGACAAAATATGAATCATTTTTATCTTGCACTCTGTTTAGTGTGCATTTAGTCTGTGTATGTCAGCAATGTTGGTAAGCAAATAGTTTTGGTGATCATAGACTACCATTGTACGGACACTACACTTGTTCACACACCATACCACAAAATCTTTATTATACAGTAGATCAAGTCATGCATTATTAATCTTCTATGCATAAAGAGAGACATAACTCCAGTCAGTGTTCAGCAGGGCCGGCCAGAGGCATAAGCGAACTAAGCGGCTGCTTGGGGCCCCCCAATCGAGTCGAAAAATCGAAAAATATTTTTTTAGATAACTTAAAGTGACATAAATGAATGAATTAATATGAATGAATGAATAATTAAAGACAATAAAAGAAAATTCTGATTTCATGATCAATATACATCCCTACAACTGCTGCTGTGTCTGCCAGCGTTTAAGTCATCCGCATAATCTAGACACCTCGCGCGTGCATTGACAATTCGTGCGCAACTGCGCATAGTCGCGGACTCGCGGTAATGTTAAGCCATGTCACAAAAAAGGACGTATCCCTCTGGTGCCGAAAATAGAACGAAGAAAATGACAGAGGAGGAGAAAAAAAGAGCAAGATACAAGTATGTTTGCATGATTACTTACGGTATACACACACATATACAACGAGCATACACACACATATACAACGAGCGCCAGGACATCATTACCGGTATTGTAGTAATAGACTTTGTTGAATTCTGTCATGTACAAATCTAACAAAGTCTGTTACAATAATACTAATAAAAAAACACTTTGTGGAAAGTTACACTGTATTGAGACAGTTGAGAAATAATAATATTTTTACAGTTTTCAACAATAATTTATTTGATATGTTTTGAGACAGTTTGTTTTAAGAAGTTTCAAAGAGTTAGTAAAAGAGAAAAGTAAAAGTAAAAAAAAAAAAATTTAAGTAGGCTATCTATTTTTTATTAAGTATTTATTTTGTATTTATACATAACCTCATACATAATTACATACATAATTTATAATGTATCATTGTTGCGTGATATTTGTGTCAATAATCGTCAAGCACAGGTGACTCCGCGTAGTGGGAGGGGCCCCCAAATCAAATTCTGCTTAGGGCCCCCAAAAGGCTGGATTTAAGCTGCTGGTATGATAAAGCTGCTGCTTGCCCTGCTTCTTTGCTCTCTTCACTGCAGTACACATTTAACCCTTAAATGCATGAATGTTTCGCCAACCATTATTACATATTCTGGTCTTTAGCGACCCCTAACTATATCCAACACTGATGGATCCCTTCCTGTCACAATAATATAAAACCCTCCTGATATTAGAGTAACAATTACTGAAGAATAAAACATATATTTTGTTACTTTTTGGATCTTGGAAGGGTTCAGTTTGAGCAGATGTTTTATACCATCATCACTGTCCTCATCAGAGCTCATTTCCCAGTACATTCAGCATCTGGCTCATATTCACAATCTCAAACATATTCTCAAAACTATCATTTTCAACATCTTCAAAATCAATATTTTGATTGCTGACAGCTTCTTCACCAGAACCACCATCAAGTAACTGTGACACTAATATTTGATTGCATTCAGTACTTGCTCTGCAGTAAATCACTGAGCTATTTCAAGTTTTGCTAATGATACTTCCTATTCTTTTGTTTTCTGCCTGCGGTAACTATGAGTGAAATGTTACTTCATCATTGTGTATTAGACATGGCCACATTGTGGAATAAAGGAGAATTGCACTTATTCAGTTATCAAAGATTCAATTATTGTTGTGCAGAAAAAAAATATACTTACACTGTTACACACCTCGGGTCGTTAGTGACCCTATACAATTGTTACAAAAAATGAATGGGAAAACAGGCATTCTTTTATAAGTTTATATATTTTTTTCTTGTTATATTGTTTATAATGAATTTATTGAGGAATACTAAGAAGGTTGATATCTAAATAAAAAAAAGGAATGAGGAGGGTAGTGAATGATGTCCCGGGTCACTAAAGGCCCGGGGTATGTGTTTAGGGAACAGATGTTTTAAAGCAGGCATTAAACTGATGCTAAATATTGGTCAGGAGATACATTCAAGGCTGTGCAGATTGAGATTAATGCTACAAAGCTCAATGACACAAGTCATGTTTTACTGAGTGAGATATTATTATAAATCAATAAAAACTGATTTGAAAAGGAATTTCTAACTTTATAATATTATATTGTATCTAGCAAAGAACAGCTCTTACTGCCTGAATCACATTAGGTGAAAACATAGCCTACATACAACCTGCATGGTAGAGGGAGAAAAAAAAAAATCTGCAAAATAAAGCAAAAACAAAAACCACCAAAGAAAAAGAAAACAAACCCTAATTTTCTTAAAGGTCTTAAAATCATAACTCTCATTAGAAAGACCCAAACAATAAACAAATATATAATAAAAAACGCAAGTAAATTAAATAAAGATCATTCACACAGTGAATGTGCAGGTGGGATAGCAAACATATTACTGTATGTATTTTGCCCATTTTTTCTCTGCCACCTGCACCTGAAATATTTATTTATTTATTTCAACATCATAGGTATTGATATGACGTGATCTTGATAAGATGGACAGTCTCTATATTTCCCTGGGCCATCTTTCAAAGAAAGCCCTGAAAAAGGATATAGCTAAAAAAAAAAGAGCTATTTAGCTCAAATCATCCTCAACCATACACTCCAGCAAATGCACTCTCTGTGGTCATTAAAAATCCCATGGCACTTCTCGTAAAGAGTAGGGTGTGTAACCCCGGTGTCCTGGCTGAATTCCACCCATTGGCCCTTGCCAATCATGGCCTCCTAATAAATCCCCATCCACTGAATTGGCTCTATCACTCTCTCTCCTCTCCACCTATAGCTGGCGTGTGGTGAGCGCACTGGCGCCGTTGTACTGTGGCTGCCGTCGCATCATCCAACTGGATGCTGCACACTGGTAGTGGTTGAGGAGAGACCCCCTGATATGATTGTAAAGCGCTATATAAATGCCTCAGTCATTCATTAATTCATTCACTAATGCAACTCATTTCAGACAAACCTTTTAAATCGAGTGTTTGCATTTAAAGCCTAGCCTATAATAACATGCATATAGTCACACATGTACATACTTTGTTATGGCGCCTATATCACAGAGACATTATTATATTTAACTTTATTTTTGGCTTCTTAACTTTGGAATAGGTTGAACTTAACTTAAAATTGCTTTTTTGTTAACATTTTGTAAACAGATTTGAATATTTGACAACAATTCATCTATAGTTTTTTAATTTCACTCTTCTCTTATGCCCTTCCTCTCATTTTCGACCCTGGTTCACCAATCAAGACCACACAGGACCGGGAGTCTCATTTCTCTCCTTTCTTTCTCCTCTGTAAACATTTGTGACTGAGCATTCTGGACTGGACTGATTTCACATCTGAGAGCATTAATTGGGAGAAAGAAGGTAATTGGAGGGTGAACCGTGTGACCTTCACACCTCAAGTCTTTGATCTGCGCCCCTCCGTTCAGGTGCAGAGGAACAACGTGGAACACACATGCTGCAACATCTCAGCTGGTGACTCATTCACCGCTAGTTACAATGTCTGAGATTGAATGAATTCTGGATGTGGCCCAGAATTTTCAATGAGATTTGATACTGAATAGAGCCTGTCACAGCATTTTGAATTGTCAAGTGTCTCAGCAGCAGCAATGAGCCTCTTTTTCTTGCACTTGCTCTGTATAATAACTTCAGTTTGATGGACATGTTTATTCAAACAAACAACATGAATTGACAGCCCTCCACAGTGAATGTACAGCATGAGGAGGGAGACAAATATTTCTTATGCCCATCTTCAGCCAGGTTTCACACCTAGTTCGTTTGAGTGTATATGTGAACAAACCAAGTAATCTCAGTGAATGTACAGCATTAGGAGGGAGAAAAATATTTCTTACGCCCATCTTCAGCCACAACCTCCATGGTGTAGGTGCTGTTCTCCTCTCTGTCTAAAGCCTGGACTGTCTTGAGCTCTCCTGAGTACTTCCCAATGGAGAAATATTTCTTAGTGTCTCCTCTCAGCGAATATCTGATAAAAGAACAGCCAAATACTGCATTTAACAAAAAAATAAAATAAATTACAAAGAATATCAGCAATCTATTGCAATTTGTTAGGTGTGCTTATCAAAGCATTTCAAAATTTATAGTGTTTCCCGATGTGCATTCAGATCACATGCACATACTTTTAACCCAACATATTCCCAAATACAATCACAATTGTACTATGAATATTTTAACACAGTTTATCATTAGAGACAAAGGAAAATATTAATTCATAAACAGTGAAAGCAAGTGGAAATATTTAGATTAAGCATTGAATTTATGAGTGGTCCGAGGCTCTCTTTAGTTTACTAATGAATGCGACAGATGGAAATTGTTTCAAGGCATGAATCGATGTATAGATACCATTTGCATTGTGACTGATGGTTATATTTACTACTTATTTAAATTAGTGAAATATCACTTTACCTAATTGGATGAGAGTCAGGGTCATAACCTCTGATTGTGGCAATAACACGTCCTGGCTCCTCCCCTTCTCTGACCGTGACTTCATAGTGGCTTTGAGACAAAACGGGTCCTTCGTTGATGTCATCGATGAAAATGGTGACAGTGGCTGTGGATGCTGGTCCGTATCTGCCTCGTACCAGAGCAACTGGGTTCTGAGCGCTCAGTACCAGTATGTACTCATTCTCACGCTCAAAGTCCAGCACCTACATATAAGTGACCAATGAAGTGTTAGTATATCACTTTTTTTGTTCGTGCTTGGAGGATGGTTTTAAGAAAAAATAATGCCATTATGTGTTTATAATAAAAGAACAAAAAGCAGTGCTCTGATTTTCACAAGCAGCTCTCTTAATCTGTACCAGTCCAGTAGTCCAGAACAAAAGAACAACATCGGATAGTGTCTCACAAGTCATCACAATGTGTCACAGTCAAACTATATTTCTGAAGTAAAAATATGTTTAAATCAGGTTCTGAGTGACCCATTGTATGCTGTGATGTCATTCATCAGACTGAAGGTCAGACATTTCTCTGGACGTCAACTCTGACTGTATTCTATACACTGGGCTGTCTTCCAGGAAAACATAGCTGTGATACAAAAGGTAACAGAGTTCAAATAAATGTCGATTTAGAAGTGGGTGGTAATGACATGTCATTATTGATATCAAAGCATTTTTTATATCCCTACCGATAATTTTGATCTTTTCATTTTCATTTCTCATTTAACTTAATTCCCAACACTTGCACCTCTAATGTGTCCTTTGTTGAAAAATCAACAACAAAAATCATCCTTTCTATAATTGAGAATAACGTCCTAGTTGCGTATGCAACCCACCGTTCCCTGAAGGAGGGAACGGAGGACGTAGTCGACATCGACTGAAATGGGATCACGCTAGGGAGCCTTTTGTCTTCGAGTATCTTAGAATGAGCCAATGCACATTGGCGTGTGAACAATGCACCTCACACTACGCCCCGTGGCGCGGTTATAAATACGAAAGTAGATGCACGCACAATTTGCTTTTCGCTGAGGAGCCGAGCAGAACTCGGAGTCAGCGGTGGTCCAGCGGTAGTGGCAAGGGGACCACGTCCTCCGTTCCCTCCTTCAGGGAACGGTGGGTTGCATACGCAACCAGGACGTTCCCTTTCAGTCGAGAATGTCAGACGTAGTCGACGTCGACTGAAATGGGATCAACCATTGAAAACACCACTAAAGCTGCCACCTTCCAGTGCCCAGACAAAACCCTCCTGATCCCCCCACAATTTAAGGCGGAGAAGGGGCAGGGCTTTAGGCCAGAGAAGTCACTGCTGTTCCTACAGGCTCACTGGGAAAGCATTCCCCTGACATGGAAGGAAGGGACGCTGCGGAAGCCACATTCGGTCTGAAAGGAGGTAACGTGGAGAATACACATATGAACTGGGCGGAGACCGGGCAGTACAACATATGGAAGGTCACTGGGGTGGCTCTAGCCTATGACAGGGGGGAGACTCAACCAGCCAATGACGGTCTGCCGAGGAAAGACACGGGCTCACCGTAGGGAGCCGTACCGTGGAAGAATACACATATGGGATCACAACATATGGACCCAGCCTAACACAGGTTCCACACTGCTTACGAGTGGTAGGCCTAACACTGGGCGTTCCGCCACGTCCGATGTCGGAGGGGTGCGGAGGAACTCAACAGGGTTCGGTTAAGGGAACTCTACTGGAGCAAAATGGCGCACGTATCCAGTCCATAGGAGGGGAATGGCGCAGCAAGCCGGCACTTCGAACCGGGCTCACGGTGAAACTGGCTTCATGAGAAGGGAGCCCACGGGAAGCCGCGGTTCGACTAAGGTGTCGCCCAGCCCCCAACTCTAGAATATCTGTCAGCGAGCTAAGAGCTGGTCTGAGGTCCTATGGCTTGCGTTCTGTACACGTATAACCGCAATTAAACGGACGGACAGAGAAAGCCAGGGCTGGGTCTGCCTCTCCGGGGCAGCACTTGCAGGCTCACCATCTGATCCCTCTTAGGGAGAGGTTGGAACCTAGGGCACATATCCAGGCCGGGGTCTCAGCTAGTGAGAGTTAGCCGGCCGAATTCCAGGCACAAGTCGTTGAACGAAAGCGAGCAAGTCCCTACCCTCTAGTAGAGACCATGCGAGCAGGAGAACTGTAAAAACAGAATTTTTAACTCACTGCCTGCAGTGGCTCAGGGGCGGTCTCTGCAGTGCAATGGCACCAGAGATAAGGCCCAAGAGGATAAAGAGGGGCGTGGTTCCCATGCTTCTGCATCATGATGTGCGTCAAGTAATAACAGAGGCACATCACTTTGAGGGTGGAGGAAAACAGCCTACTCCAACCCATCTTGCAGGAAAGAGAGCACAGAAATGACCGAACGCTCTCGGGATCTTCTCAATGGAGAGAAGACTCACTCAGCGAATATTTCCACTTCCAGTTCCACTTCTATTTGGGCGTAAGCACAACTTCCTCTTTTTTAGGGAGTGCTCGCCAAAGTGATGGTAACTACCATATATTCATACGGTAGCCACCTGAACCTCCGCGTCCAGTTAGGACCGGCCTGGATCTCTCCAGGGGTAGAACGCGGGTGCCATCATGCCCCGTCCCTGAAATGTACTCAGGGGAAGTCAGGAAGGCTGTCGAGGGGAACTAGGTCTGGTTGGTATCAAGACCTGTTCCACTCCTGACTTTAGCACAGTAGGTGCAAGCGACATGCGCGCACAAGACAGGAGCACTGCTCAACACTACATGTGAAGATCACTGAGCTTCAGGAGCATGTCTGCTCAACACTTGAGTGTGATAAGTTCACTTAACTTCAGGAGCATCTCTGCTCCCACCTGAGTGTGATGAAATTCACTAAGCTTCAGGAGCATTTCTGCTCAACACGTGAGTGACGAAAATCACTGAACACTGAACTGAACTTCACTGAACTTGAGCCTGCACACAGTGATAATGAACCGCATAGCCGCATAGCTTTCTTAGAAGGCTCACTGGTGAACGCCTTTGAGTCTTCACTCTCCCTGGCCATAGCTATCGTGAGGCTAGTTGGCCAACCGGCTGGAGGGAGTGGTTCGGTGGCCACTCCAAGAGCAACTTCTCCATCCCTGGGGGGCCCGTTCAGGTTCAACATTTCCGCTGTCGCTTACCACCTGGCTTGGCAGCGCCTGGGACGGGCTGGGCACCCCTCCTGCGGCCAGCTCCACGCCGAGACCTAAAATTAAAAAAGGGACTGCATTTATATAGCGCTTTCACAGACCCAATGGCCACCAAAGCACTTTACATATTGCCTCACATTCACCCATTCACTCACTCATTCATACACCGAGACCTGGGTGTAGGCTGCTGTGATGACCGTCAAAGAGAAACAGGGACCGACCGCATCCAGAAACGAACGGGCAGAATGACATCTTGAAAAAGACACAAACGCACCCGTGTTGCTCTTTCAGGAAGTGAAAAACTCTCACCAGTGCCGGAGCACACAGGGGAATGACTGCGGCAACACTGATACAGGAATGGTGCAGCCTGTATCAGTGAAGCACTCACTTTCTCCGCCCTCAAACGGCCGTCAGACAAACAAACACAAACAGAAATTTGGTCGCTGTGACAACAGCAGTTGAGAGCTCGGAAGCTTGCGATCCCTGCTGCACTTGTGCTGTAAACACCGACACCAGGAGAGACTTTTCTAGAAGAAGCACGACACACTCGCTCGTTGTATAACAACACTCTTCAGAAGACCTGAACATGAAGGTCGGCTCCGAAGCGAAAGGCAAATGGTGTGTGCATCTACTTCCGTATTTATACCCGCACCGCAGGACGGAGTGTGAGATGCACATCTCGCACGACAATGTGCATTGGCTCGTTCTAAGATGCTCGAAGACAATAGGCTCCCTAGCGTGATCCCATTTCAGTCGACGTCGACTACGTCTGACATTCTCGACTGAAAGGGAACTGATGATGTCAGTGATGATGCAAATGTTAAATCTGTGTGTGTGTTTCCAGAAAGTAGAAAATGAGAGAGAAAGAGAGAGAGCAAAAGACTAATGCTACTGACGGGAAGAGAACAGCATTGCTTTTTTTTCCACTAGTAATATTACATCCAAATTTCACTTAATTTAATTAATTAAGTCACTTTATCCACTTGTATTTTTAAGAGCAGACAGCATTCTGGCCAGACCCTGCTGTTCTGTCATTCTTTGCCTATATTACATTTGTCATCCCAGACAACCCATCAGTTGACCAGTGTACAACTAGGATTTACAAATCAAACGCAGCCAGGAACCAGTGTTCGATGAAAAAAAGAGACAGTCTTGCAGGTTCATGCTTTATGAAATCAGGAAAATCAGACCATTCCTGTCTTAATAAAGCCTTTGCAAAACACAAAAATAAAGTAATAAAAAGTTATGAAATACATACAAAACCACTTTCCAGAAGTCTTGTTCTCTCTGTTCTTGTGTGGTGGAATGAATTTCCAACCTCCACCCAAGCTACTCATCAAAATCTTCAGGAAACAACTCAACTTATTGTTGTGTATTTTCACAACATTTTGTATGCTTCTAATTTATCTGAAACTTTGCATTGTGGTACTGTGAGTGTTGTTGGCGCTTATGACACATTGCTTGTGACGTTCTTCATCTGTAAGTCGCTTTGGATAAAAGTGTCTGCTAAATGACTAAATGTAATAATACATTTATCTTTTTTTCTAATGCAGTTTGATTAACTCAATCAATTGAATTTAAAATAATGAATTTCTAAAATTGTTACAGAAATCTTTGTGCCCTTCCCATGCAATAATAAGTTGTCATTTTGCTGCACTCATAATACATGTGAGAGTTCAGCACACCTGTCATCAAGGACAAGAAATGAGCTGTTCTCAATTCCTCAGGCAATCCCTGTATAAAATCGAACACAAAAACATTGTTTATAGCTCCTGAAAACTGTAAAAACATCAGCCCACTGCTATAACATGCTTCAAGGCAACAGCAAATTACATTTGTTATTGTTGTTTACTTAAAAACAGTCCTTCTACTATTTGTGGTCTCCAGCGTTAACTGTACATGCTGAAAACTTGATATTCTGTAATTAGCGCTAACTAAGAATACAATACAATTTACTTAATTACTGAGGCACTGAACAACATCCAAGAGAGTTAAGCAGAGTAAACGAGAACACAGATAAACACAATGTAAAACAAATGCTTAGCTTGACATACAAATATATATCAGTTGAAATGTCACCACCTCCCAGCCTGCAGTCTGATAAAAAGCTATTAGAACATGAATAAAATATGTCAGAAATGGATCAAACGGGTTGTATATCACAGACAGGTGGTGACCCTGCAGTAGAACAACAGCATCACCTGAAGGGAATGTAGGTCACAGTGAGGATCAGGCCTTGAGCTTCGGCTGAATGGCCAGCTAAAGAAAGACTTAACTGTTTGTTTTTATTTAACAGCCTCAAAAAAGTATTTGAAAACCTAAAGCCCCACTTAAAAAGTGCATTAAATTCATTGCGCTAGATCAAACCAAGTGGCATGTGGAAACAAATTATACTATACATTTTCTCATAATTTACTTAATTTTTCTGAGCAATTACTTTTAACCAACTGGGCCCAAAGGCATTTCTAGTTCACACAGGTGCCAAATTTGGTCTTACAGTAATTTTTTAAATACACAATAAAAAAAATAAAAAAAAACGTATTTTCATTAAATATGTTGCTTGAAAAGTGTTTGAACTCTTGGGGGTTGAGTGGTGAACAACTTAACTCTTAAACCTCATCCATGCACTTAACGTTACCAATAAAAATACCAGTTAGTATAAATGTAACTGTTCAGCGAAGGTAAACACAGAGATAATTATAGTAACTCAAGAGTGTGAGCAATCATACATTTTGACAATGAGCATATGCAGTGTCAGTCCCATTTTGAATGTGGCTCACTTGAATGTGTTTAGAACTTTCCGATGGAAAATCAATTTCAGATCCCAGATTTAAATTTGGATAAACAAAGGACGATCACATTATGTCAGGGTGATAGCTCAACATTGTTTTCCCTAATTCAGTGAAAAAGAACAGATCAATGAAAGTTTCATTTTTTAAAAGTCCTTAGCTCCCCCCAACCCTCATTTCAAACACTGTTGAAAAGTATGATTGTACTTCTTGTATGAAGCACATTCTTCAAAACAAGTGCAACTTGGTTTAATGTTTATCTACGCATCTATGAATGGCAGTAGTATAGTCGGGCAGATATGATACCTTATCAAGGATGAGGACAGCTTCATTGGTCTGTCTGTCTGTCACTAGAGTAAAAACTTCCTCCTCATTCCCAGATTCAAGTCTGTAGTCCACCTGCCAGCTGTCTCCACCCCACTCATCCGCGTCCCATGCTGACACTACAGTGACTGTGGTGCCCACTGAGGAGTCCTCAGCCAGGTGGAAGGGTCCATACTAGAGAGACAGAAACAAATTAATGATTTCGAAGATACTATACACTCTTAAAAATAAAGGTTCTTTATTGGCATTGATGGTTCCATGAAGAACCTTTAACATCCATGTAACCTTTCCATTGTACAAAAGGTTCTTTATAGCAGAAAAAGGTTCTTTAGATTATTAAATATTCTTTACGCTAAGAAAAAAAAAAGGTTCCTTTAAGACCTGTTTACTAAAAGGCTTTTGGGGGAACCAACAAGTGGTTCTTCTATGGAATCATGGCAAAACACACCATTTGGAACCTTTATAAGCGTGTTTGCAATTATGATAAAATGGAGAATAAATAAATCATGAAAATGTGTGTGATTAGAAAACATATTGAACAAATGGAACCATCAAAAATGTGCCCTTTAGGAATGATCTCCAGTTTAGAGGAGAGCTCTGTCTAATGGAGAATTAAAACAATTAGTAAGATAGTAAAGACTTTTATAATGTTAAAATGGAGAATATTATATTTATTTATATTGTTGTCGATGGAGCTAACAACCACACTATGCTAACTAGACAACCTTGACGGCTTTCTATATTGTTGTTGACCTTCAGAACTACTTAACTCCTGACATGCAGGCATGACCCTCCAGAGAGGGAAAAATAGAAAAAAAGAGGTAAAAAGAAACCAGAATATTAGCTGAATATGTGGGCATGACTGGACAGTGCCTATCAGGAGAGTAGAAAATGTATGTGTTCATTTCTGCAAACAATGCTGTTCATTAATGTAAGTACAGCACAATTTATCCAAACATCATCCATCTAAGTTGAGGCTGCATCATAGTGACTAAACTTCACTGTCAACGAAATGGGGGACACATAATAAAAATGAAAAGGCACACAGCCAGTGAGGTGAGATTTATGGTTGTTTCCAGAATGCAGAACAGAGCTTATTTCAAAGAGGATCTATATATACCTCTTGAATTCAAGCCAGCACTGCTTTTTTACCTCTCTACTGCAGCTGCACTACATCTTTACACCGGCACTCTGTCTGCACCCACGTACATCTCCTGTATTATTCACAACACGTAGGCGTAAACACGCAGGGTGTTTTCCAGAAACCAGGGACCATTGCCTGCCTCCATCCTGCATCCGCTCTGTTCTGAATCCGCTCTCCATCCCTCATTTTTTCACACCTCTTCTAGTCATTTTAGTCAGCGATCATAATCTCACTGTTTATTATTCAACTCAGCCACATCAATGAACAAAGATGATGACATAAGAAAGCCGCTCAGGGCTGTTCTGCATAAGTGAATGCGCTCATGTACCATAAATAGACAGCATTACAAATTAGTAAGTGGTCATATTTAGAACACATTCTCAGGATAAGAAACTCTTCCAAAAATAGCACAATCAGACATGTCCTGTAAAAATGCTCATCACGGAATTGTATATTACATTTGATCACTGAATGTAATTATGGATGCACTAATGTTAACATTCTGGCCAATACAGATAAGGTGATAATTTACTTTAATGTTCTAGTTGAAATCTGAAAAATGGCTCATTAAAATTCTACAATAATTTGTAAAAAAAAAAGAAAAAAAAAAAGAATCTAAAATCAATAATTTTAATGCTACAAGCAATTTTAGGCTTCACAACATTAAAGTACAGTCAAAACTGGATATTCATTTTGAGATGTGCTTAAACTTAAACAGCTACATAAAATGTACTACATTAAATTGCAATCAACTAACACACATAAATCTAAATACAAAAAAAAAGAGAGATTAGAATGCACAATTAAGTATCTAATATCAACTGATACAAATAAATTAAACATGTAAAACTAATAACTGATGTGGTTGGTACCTTGAATATAACACAATTTCTGGTGAAATGCAGAATTAATATGAATACAATGTCGTAATTGGTGTCATCCAATTATAGCTGTGAGCATTGTCCATTTGTAGTGCTCAAAACTAAAAAAAGAAACACTCACAGCTAAATTATTACATGTCCATAAGCCTAAGATTAAAGCATGGATTCCCCCTGAAAGCTCTTTATCTCTGACTCTGTAAATCACATTTTCTAGAACACAGGCCTTGTACACACACATAGACACACACTTGTATATGTGGTTTACGGTGACTAATGGTTTATGGGGCGTAATGGTTTTTATTCTGTACAAACTGTATATTCTTCTATCCTCTTACACTAACTCTATCCATAAACCTACCAATCACAGAAAAATTTCTGCATTTTTTTTATTTAAAAAAACACCTTTTAGTAAGGTTTTTTAAGCATTTTGGACATGAAGTGTCCTCGTAAACCATGTTTACGTTGTAATACCCATGTCGTTATAAACATTTGTGTCCTCATAAACCACATATTCCTGTACACACACACACAAGGAAATTTATGTCATACACAAAACTGAAAATAATATATAAAAGAGACATAGTACTACCCTTAGTGCACAGCCCTTACCTCATGATGGGAGAAGATAGGTGGGTTGTTATTTTCATCCAGAACTTTGACTATGACAGTGCATGAGCTGTTCAGCCCTGAGGAACAAGTCAGAAAACATATTAATTTTCTATTTATAACAATATCACTGCATTAGTGACTGCCATTAATATCAAGGGTGATAAGATATCATGTTGCTGTCTGACAGCATATCAGATTCTACATGGCAAATAATTTATTCTAGCTGACAGACTAGTCATACTATGTATGTGGAAAGAAATGACATTTTAAGAGCCATTAGTCGGGTCCATAAAGTGACTGAGATTGTGCTTCATAACTACACTAACTACCACAGGTGTTATACGAAATTATGTTGGAGCATCACAATGTGAAATCTGAAAAAAAAAAGGGTGTCTTTAATCACGCAAACCAATCAGAGAAAATTGCACAAAATGACACTTGTTTAATTACGTGGTGCCATTCTAACTAGACTAGTTTTGCATTGTGTCGACCTTTAGCGTCCTCTGCTGTGATGGTGAGTGTGTACTGTGGAGCGGTGCCCTCCATGCTGTCCGCCTGCACTGTGATCACTCCCGAGTCCCGGTCCACACGGAACAAATTTCGAGGAGTCTCAGGCATCTGCCCCACCAGCCGATAAAAGATTCGCACGTTATCGGTTTTCGGATCGTCGTTGTCCGCTGCTTGGACAGTGAGAATCTCTGTACCTGTAAGCAGAAGATCATAGCACTCACTAAATTTGCTTTGTTTGAATATTTACATGGGATTTTGTGTTTCTATTGTGCATGTATGTGTGTGTAACCTTTAGTCGCAAGCTCCTTGACCACAGTGTGATACTGCATCTGTGGGAATGTGGGCCTATTGTCATTGGCGTCCCCCACCATCACTCTCAGCTCCACGGGCTTAGCAATCTCTCTGCCATCTGGCCTCTCCACTACTATGTCAATATGAAACTAAAAGGGGAAAAAAAAAAACATAGAAAGGAGTAGTAATCTAAATCATTCTTGTGAATTACCATTTGCAAAGAAATCAGAACTGTATGTCATCTGTCTATTTATGTATAATAGATGATGAAAAGAAATCATGCTCACTCAAATCCCAAATGTTCTACAGATTGACTATTAAAATGGATCAAAAATAAAATTAGAACAAACTATTACAACAAACTGTGTTTATTTCTGTCTAAAACTATTTCTGTTAGGACACTGTTGGCTAAAATTCACAGGCAACTGAACTTAGTTATAAATTTGAAAACGTTCTGTCAAAGTGGCTAGTTATCTGATGGCGGAGATGTACGTACGTAAACTTATTTACAGAAATATCATGAGAATTATGAGGCTATGTGAGTTACATACTGTAGCTGGAGGAGTTACAGTCTTCTTAGTAAAAAAATATTGGGATTTCCCTGTACTACCGATGAAGACAGATACAAAGTTCCAGCTTCCTTTGATTAAATAACCTCCACAGGCATATGTACCTCCAAATGGACCAAATAGCAATGCTGTAGCATTGCAATAAACCTCCAAATATTGCAATAAAATAGCAATAAACCTCCAAATAGCAATGCTGGCCTACTCTTAAGTGATTAAAAGCCATGGAATTGTTCATATTTGGCTCTTGATTGAGAATGTTGAGAACATGTCATTATTCTGTGATCCATTGGGCTATTTATTTTGGACTTTTTTATTCACCCAACAATAGAATAGTTAGGTGAATATTTTATCCAACAATTACTATGAGAGGATCTGAACTGGATTTTTTGACGCTAACTTGGGCAAGCTGATTAAATAATGACTTTATGTTCAGTACTACCATTCAAAAGTTTGGAGTAATTTTTCAAAAAACTTTTATTCTGCAAGGATGCATTAAATTAATTAAAAATGACCGTAAATACATTTTTATTCTATTTCAAATAACTGCTGATCGGTTGAACTTTCTATTCATCAAACACTCCTAAAAAAAATATCATTATAAAATATTAAGCAACACAACGGTTTTCAACATTTATAATAAGAATTGTTTATTGAGCATCAAACCAGCATATTTGAATGATTTCTGAAGGATCATGCGACACTGAAGACTGGAGTATTGATGCTGAAAATACAGCTTTGCCATCACAGGAATAAATACAATTTTAAAATGTATTAAAATATAAGGCAAATATTTAAAATTTTATTTGAATGTTTCACACTAATTACTGTATTTTTGATCAACTAAATGCAGCCTTGGTGAGCATAAGAAACTCCTTTCAAAAACATTAAAACGTTTTATCAATCCTAAACTTTTGAATGGTAGTGTAAAGTCACTGCATAATACTCAAGCATGGCACTGATTTGTTCGAAACGGGCTTGAGTGCAAAACTTGTCTCGAGCTTGATCCCTGCTGGACTACTTGTTTAAAGAAATATAAATGGATAGAAAAATAACAGCAAGAAATTATATTGGGGTTAAAATTGGAGTTAGAGGAACATCAGAGTTATTATTCTCTTATTATTTAAACATTAAACAGAAAAAAACTGTTGTAAATAATGACATTTAGACAGAATTTACCACATTTAGCACTGATGTAAATCCATAAAAGTATGAATGAATTGTTTATCTTTCACCTGATCCTGTGTTTCTCTGTCCAGAGGAGCATTCAGGTAAATGATTCCTTCCCTGTTGATAGTGAACAACATTTCCGGGAACTCTCCCTCAAGACTATATTCAACTGGACTGCCACTCCACTTCACCTGCAAAGACACACACCCAAAATACACAACATAACCAATCAATACTATTGATGACATTAAAGTGAAAGTATATACCCAAAGGCTAATCTTAAATTGAAGCCTGCTTTTTTATACAGTGTTCAAAAGGCACCTGTGAGGGCACCATCCAAATGGCTTGGACATCAGATTTAAACAACGATGAGATACAGTGTTTGAGGAAAACCCTGCATGTTTAGGCACCGCTGAGAGTTAGCTGATAAGTGCGCTGAGGCCGGGAACCTGCCAAAACAAACCAGCTGCCTTTGCGATGGAGGGATTTTCCACTGCGCTACCACAAATGATGCAAACTGTCCTGGAAAGGGTGTGGAAACGCACCGAAGAAGGAGAGGACCCTGTAGAGGGCAGAGCGAGGGGGACATGTGTATCTCCTCAATACCTCGCCCTCCAACCGTTTGTTATGGAGATGGCTCTCCAAACTCAAGCATTCTGTATACATCAGCGGGCCTCTCTAAAGATGACCTGCCCACACTGTTATGAACCGTCAAGGAAGCACGGCTTTGAAGAGATTAGTGTCGTCCTGCTGTTCTAAAAATGGTGAGCACCAACTAAGGTGATGTCATCTATTTAGTTTCCATGGCCTGTTTTTGATAGAAGTGATAGAATCCTCTTAGGACGAGTCAGTTCATGCCTTTGATGCTTAGTGCTGTGGATTGACAAGAGAGAGTGTTAACAGTTTGATGCTGAAAATGTATTCTTGTGATAAGGAGAATGATGCTTTAGCAGTCTATCAATGCCCAAGTTTCACTGAGGAGATGCAGGTTAATACGGAAGAGGCTATTTTTATTTTAGTTCAGTTTTGTTTTGTTTTCTTGTTATCATGAAAAAAAAAAATCTGATCAGCTGAAAATCATTTAATTTCATCTGTCAAATATCATTCTATTATCATGCAGTTGTCCTGGGTCCTCGAGCTGGCTGGCAATACAATTTGACCACATGTTTAGAGTCACTATTATGTAACTGTTAGATGAAGTAGTCTCCTCCTCCTCAAGTATACTGATTTGGAAATGCTCCATCACTCAGTGAATATCTGATCAAAATTACGAGATAATTTGCTCATCTATGATGCACCCTTTTATATTTATTGTGCTTATAAAATGTAAAAAAATTAGAGGTAACGTGTACTGGAAGTTGAGATCTTGATAAATAATATTTGTTGTGTTGAGATCGGGAGACAATTTGTCATGATCACAATAAAATAAGGTAAAAAAAGCATAAAAACTAAGGTTGATAACTATAACTACTGTATAACTAACAACTAAAGTTTTAATAATCATAATTCTATAAGAATATGGAGGTTCAGAACACAACTGTAACAACAACGAACAATATTGTTGGAATCACTTTCAGAATCACTCAAGCATTTCAAAAGGTTTTTTTTTTTTTCCAGATTGTGCAGAATCCTATTAAAATGACTGGATTTCACCAGCGAAGATTTTCTGAACAGCGGTAAATGTGGCCACACCTTAAGTGTGAATGCACCTTTAGGGTTTCTGTATGTTTCAAATGTAAAAGAAAGTGTTAGAAAGGTTCACACAGTGATTTATATAGTGTTGTTTCTAAGTAAACATGAGCTACATCTTTGACTGTTTCGCCTAGTAATCCACATCTCACTGCCTGTTCAGCGTCTTGCTCATGAGTGCTACTGTTTAAATAAAGGAAAAGAACGCAGGGTCTCTAGATGAGTTTTACTTCATTTTAAATGAAGCAGCGTCTTCAAAAATTGGAAAGGGATCGAACCTTGCGATAAGGCCCCTAAACTGGAGATGAGTAGGCGGTTCCTTACAGACGCTTGTGTGATGATTGACAGGACAGATTGATCAGGCTTCTCCTGAACTTATGTTTAGAACTTTATTCAAATGTAGCGCAGTGAAATCCAAGAACATGTAGAACATTAAAGGGTCACTCCACCCATTTCAACATTAATCTTTATTGAAAGTGGGTTATATATGTAGTCGAAATGCAAAAGAAATTTTGAATTTGGTGTCCTCTTGACCGAGAAAAGACACACACTTACATTTGTATGTAAGACAACAACTCCCACAATGCACCACATTGCACAGCTCCGCAAGCCACTCCCACTAATCCAGAACAGCGCAAACATCAGAGAAATCACTCTTTCGTCTACAAAGCTAGCTGCCAAAAGAGTTTGAAATTGCGACAGGCAGCCGCCTCCTGTTCCTCCAGCAGCCTCAGCTGCTCTTCACTATATTGCGGCTCGTAAAGATAGCCACGAACAGCGGATTCGAGCAGCAGAATTTCAAAATCCTCTTCTTCCATATCATGTTTAGTTTCTTCCATATCGTGTTTAGTTTCTTCCGTCATTGTCATAACTTCCTCTCTCCACAGCGCTTGTTAGCTTAGCTTATAAACAAGATGGCTGATATTGATTTCAGTATCTACAAGTGAAGTCCCACCCACTGATCTGTGATAGCTCTGTTAGCGCATTAGGTCCAACCTATGGGCGGGTTTGAAAGGGTGGGATCTAGTGCTTGTAGTCTTTAGAGAAATCCCCCCTTCTTACACTTCCTCCTACAATGACGTAAAATGACGATTTTTGCGTCATTGTAGGAGGAAGTGAAAAGGGTAAATAGCGGATTTCTCTCGTCTCAGGGGAAAATGAGAGAGTGTTGCACGACCATTCAATAGTATGACTAGGTTTCTAACAATGGAAAGCTTAATGCAAATGGGTGGAGTGTCCCTTTAAGCATTTTTAATAAAAGCACACCAGCATCTTGTAAAATAAACCATGGTGTGCACAGATCATAGATTTACTGGGACAATGTTGACATTTTCAGCCTGAATCTTCATCATGACAACGTCCACAGACACCTGTCACCCCATCTGTCTTGTACACACTCATTCACAAGCAAATTATGACTCTTAAGCATTGATTTGTCATCTAGAATCAATTTGAACAAAAAAAAAGTGGATTGCATGATTGTGGCATCCGCTAAATGGGGATAAAGAATGGGCAGCTGCCGAATTTAGCTGCTCTTCTGAATTGTGGCACTCCTGTACTTTGTGGATTTGAGTGAGAGCAAACAAACAAAGCTGACATCCTAAGCTAAAGTCTTCCACTAATCATTATGATCAAATAAAGCTCTTTATCTGAAATACCAAAAGTGTTCTGTAGGAACACATGGAGTTAAGAGGATTGAGATAAAAAAAAGGTTTAGGTTTATATCTATACCATTTTAAAAATAGAAGAATTGAGAAGGATGAAATGAGGAGTACTGTACTGCAGTGTTGCTATGAGAGACAGAGAGAAATGCATGACACACATGAGTCCTTCATGACCACTAATCTGTTTCATAACCAGTGTAACTCCAGCCACCCACATGCACATCACAGCACACATGAGTGGGTGGAAAAAGGCTTTTCCCATTTAAAAAAAAAAAAAAAAAAATCCAGACAGATCCAGCTCACATAGCACACGACTTATTGTTCCTTATCTGACTCCCTTACATCAAGAGTTATTTTGTGTAAATCAGTTTAAATATAATACAATGCAATGTCAATGCAATACTATATTATTGTATTAATATAAAATATAAGGTATTTGTTAAAATTCTATTGCATACATCAAAACCAGTACTATAATATACAACAGTTTGTCTCAACCATTTCTGTCTTTTGTAGCTCCTAACAATATTCACACAGAAATTGCAAGAACATTTCAGAACTAATCACAAAGAAATGACAAGTAACTCTTGGAATTAAATATGGAAATATGAAATAGAAAGACTGAAATAGTATTTTCTATTAAAATGTCCTCCAATAATCTTTTTTATTTAAAAACTTTGAAAAATCACTTTAATCCAGAGAGAGAGAGAGAGAGAGAGAGAGAGAGAGAGAGAGATAGAGAGAGAGGGGAACTTTTTTTAATAAACAGGAACCATATACCATATAACACTACACATAGGAAGTAGGGATGTCACAAGACCAAAAATCTAGTAGTCGGTACACCGATACCACTATATTTATACATATTTTTAAAAAGAAATTACAATAATCTTACCAAAATTTTAGCTCACTTAATGTATTTATGAGGTAATTTCTTGCAATAGTCAGTAATAAAACAATAATGAATAAACACATTGCAGTAGCATAAATAAATACAATAGAATAAAGATACAAATTAAACAGTTCTGTATATTTTTTCAGTTAGGTCTAACAGTGGCATTCAAGTAAAAATACCACAGAAATTGAATAATCAAATATAAAATAACTCTGCACAGCCATAACTGTATAAGTTAAATATAGATTAATCCTTATTAAAACTTTTCTTTTGTTGTTTGATTATCATTAATAATACAATAGAGGGTATGCGTATGACGTCACCGTCGGCCGGGGTGAATGCGGTCACGCCCACAAGTGGCAAAAAGACTGAGCGGGAGCATTTGTTTTCAGCGTGAATGCCGTGAAAAACACACAAAACACATCTAAAACTGGAAAGAGCTTTGCGATTGACTGTACAACTAGATTTGACCAGAAATCTGAGGTACTGTATATTTTTACAGACTGCAAAAAGCTACAGAACAGACTATATTCTGCATAATTGGATGTTTTTAAATAAACACTGACAAAAAACTATACAAGTTTTAGGGCTGGACGATATGATGATATACAGTATAACATTAATGTAAGTGATCACTCGGATTTAGACCTATCTATATTCTATTTATATAAAACGTTTACAGGCAAATTCTCTTAATTTATTTCCCGGGCGTCGAAATCAAGCACATATAAATGTCAGGAAGCACGATTCCTGGCTGCGTGTCAATATCCATGGATCACTGGATCTTTGATAAGTTGTAAGGAACACTATATCGAGTCCAACTTTTAGTTTAAACTGATAATAGTTTGTTTTACTCGCGTTTTCGCTGTTTCCCCTATTAACTCCAGTCACGCAGCAGCTCTTCTGCCACTCAGTCCCGCTGAGGGGGGCGTGTTCCGGCGGGGAAGTGACGTTAATGCATTCCCTCTATAGTAGACAGTGGCAGGTTTTAAAGGGGTCCTTGATCATGATTTCACTTTTTTTTAACTTTAGTTAGTGTGTAATGTTGCTGTTTGAGCATAAACAACATCTGCAAAGATCCAAAGTTCAATGCAAAGGGAGATATTTTCTTTTACAGAAATCGCTTTTTAAGGACTACAACAAACGCCTGGTAGGGAATACAACAAGCTTCTTCCCGTGTTGGTGACATCACAACCCCTAAAATGTACATAAACCCTGTCCCCAGGAACACCCAACGAAGGGGGTGAGGCCATGTTGGGCTGCTTTAGAGAAGAGGAAGAGTTGTTGGCGCTTTTTTTTACACCCCAGAAAATGTTTGTCCAAAGGCTGACGGACTTAGACTGTATTTTTAACACTGTTCCTGAACATTATAACCTCAACATTTGTCTGTGTGCTGCACATTTTACGGAGAACAGCTCCCAGAAGAGAGTACAATGCAGGCTGTACGCACAAAAGCATCTCCGGTAAGAAGTAGCCATTCCCATTTTGTTGGGACAATCTGTTGTTTATGGATCACAACTTGTAAGTATGTCTTATTATTTTTAGTTGTGTTTTCTATTTACAGTTCCAATTATAAACTTTATGTAGTTAGGGTTAGGGTTAATTACAGTATTGATATAGTGTTTACTTTAGCTTTTGCAAGCTCTTGCTTTTGTCAGACTGCTCACCACCCCTTAGGGAAATTATCCATGATTTTGTGATTACTGTTTGGATTACCATAGTTTTCCAACAAATATGATTAAATGGTGGATAACAACGTATTTATAAGAAAATTACAATTACCACTCTGAAGCGTTCCATGAAATCCGTGCTTGAAATCCATTCAGCACAATCCTCTTGTTCGTTAACATTGTCAGGGTCTGAATCGGGCTCGAATTTGTTTGAAATTGACACCATTCATTAATATTTACATCTGAGTAGAGCTTGCGGTTATGAAGGGGTGGGACATTTCCCGAACATGCGCTAAAAGCTGCCAATCACAACACACTGGGCCACTGGGAAAACGACGCGCTCAACCAGACTGGGGAGAGAGGAGCTGTGATAATGTAAAATATGTGAAAAATAATGCATTTTTTGATCAATCAAGCATGGAAATATATTCTAGTACACCCCAAAAACAAAATCAAGACTTCGTAAAAGGGCATAATAGGAACCCTTTAAAAGGCTGCTGTCACTAAGACAATATGCTGTTCACATTCACATAACCGACGCGAATATTCACCAAGACGGGCATTTTGACATAACTCTGTGTGTCTATTTGAACGTTTATGTGTAATAAGCCGCAAAAATCGGACACCCGCGAAAGGCAGCTATGTGTGTGCGTTATGGTTAAGCGAGCACCGACTGAAGACCGTGTCTCAGAGAGTACGCAAGTACTTTATAAAATCGCTTTTATTTATAAATTGCCATGATATAAAACGATGTGCGCTAAAGTCTTGTATTGTACCGTGTAGCTCGCTTGCAGAGCAAAATCAATGAGGATACTATGAAGCCATTTGCACATTTTGAGAGAGAGAGAGAAAGAGAGGTAAGAATTTAATATGATAATATGATAGCCCTAATATTTTTTATATTCTCTGTTTTAGGATTAAAAAGTAACATCAAAACTTTTCCACGCTACTTTGGTACCCCTGGAGTACCGAAAAGAAAGAAAAGCATTTTTGTGATCCAGAAATTTAAGTGGGCGGAAATGTGTTGGTGTGTGTAGGAGGCATCCATAAAGGAGAGAGAGGAGGATCTTTTGCCACAAACCCACAAACAACTTGTGATGGTAATAAAAATTATTCTGCAAACACAACTTACATATTTTCCACTTCACATAGCACAATTGTACTCTGATTTCGCTGACTGTATTCAAGCATTTTCTGATGTTAAATGTTAATTGGTTTTATGCCCATCTGCACTACTTCCTGAACTTCAGCCAGCTCCTTGTTTCATGTCTGCCATTATTGGACAAATTGATTAATTCAGGTGTGTCTGATTATTGTTGCCATGACTACTGAGGTCAGGCACACCTGAATTAATCAATTTGTCCAATAATGGCAGACATGAAACAAGGAGCTGGCTGAAGTACATGAAGTAGTGAAGCTGGGCATAAAGCCAATTGTCAAGCTAGATTTTACCTTTGCTGTGGAGTGAAATGTAAAGTAAACTAAAGGTAAGGGCTAAGAGGTCGAAAGTAGACGCCCCATATCAACTATCACGATATCAGGTGTTTCAGACAAACTGTATGTTAAGATGGCAGTGAGTCATGATTAATATCATAAAATCAGAAGGTCATGTCATGATGAAAGCCATGTGCAATTGAGGGATGCTGCCAAACTTCCCTTTGAACGCAATATAACATACTCACCTATGATAATTATACACACAGAATATCTATCTCATGCCTCCAGCGCCTAGAGCCCTCTGCTTTCATCTTACCTGTGAAATTGGGATGGGATATGGTCCAGGCAGATTCTCCTGCAATCTCACTGGATCAGGTGAGGCCCACGCATTCCCAGTCACCTCCACCAACACAGTTCCAGTCGAGAAGAAAGCGTTGGCCTTGCCGGCCATGTCCTGCACCATCACCGAGAGCTTGTAGCGGCCACACATCTCTGGATCTAGAGTTGAGGCACCTGGACAGATAGACACATAAACGGCTGATATAAAAAGATCCCCATAACACCAACAACAGCTAAAAAGGGAAACTATTTAGTGTAAGCATATTTTACTGTATGTAAAATCTAAATAAAATAAAATGATGTCATGTTTTCTAGATGTATTCTAGATGGCGCAGGCTGATGGGTCCTTAACTCAACCTGCTGACAATTACATCAACTACATGGCACAAGCTGATTGGTTCCTGTTGCCTCTGTAGCCAATGAGCTTGCTGCTCAAATTTAAAATAGTTGGTTAGAGTTTTCTGTAGCAGTTTGAGTTCCACTGAAATCCTCCACTTCCCCCAGCTCCACCTGTCTAGATCTGCTACGGGTAATTTCATATATGTTATTTTTTTATGCAGCAGTATGTCTTACATGCTCACAGCAGCGTGTCTGTGTATGCATTGGGAGTAGCAGCAGCAGCAGCAGTGTGGCAGAAATAAATTCTGCCAAGACCAAATACATTAACATTGTCATATCCATTACCTTACAAAACTGAGAGTTGTCATGATAGAATTCATTTTATTTACTCTACCATTCTAAAGATTTCGAAATGTTGACAAAAGTCTCTTATGCTCACCAAGGCTGCATTTATTTAATAAAAAACAAAACAAAACAAAAAACAGTAATATTGGGAAATATTGTTACAAATTGAAAATTACTGTTTTCTATTTCAATATGTAATTTATCCCTGTTGTGGCAAAGCTGAATTTTCAGCATCATTACTCCAGTATTTAATGTCATATGATTCTTCAGAAATCATTTTAATATGCTGATATGGTGCTCAAGAAACATTTCTTATTATTATCAATGCTTTTCAGGGTTCTTTGAATAGAAAGATAAATCGCACTTATTTTAAATAGAAATCTTATGCAACAACGTACATGTCCTTACTGTCACTTTTGATCAACTTAATGCATCCCTGCTAAATATAAATTCTTACCCTAAACTTTTAAAAGACGGAAGTGTAAATCAAATTAAATTTTTGTTAATTGGACAAAATCAACCTAACAAGTAATAACATTAGATTACTCCACAAAGTAATGTAATCTATCTAATCTAATGTACTCCACAAAATAATCTAATGTATTGTTAACAGAAGGTATATCACTCTGGGAGCAAATCAAATGCAACAGTAAAGACCTACATTGCAAAACCATCTATTGTCTGCACAGCCACATAAAAACACAGTGTACACATTGTGAGCGTATTAAGCCTCTGTTTTTATCCCTCTCTCTGAGCTAATGCCAGGCTGCTCTCATTGCATTTGAACCATAATTGTCTGAGCTGACCTGATAGGCATGGGGTCTTGATGACTCATTCAAATAGTGGCCATGTTAAAAAAAAAAAAAAAAAAATTGTTGTTAACTGCCGAGTTAACAATGCAATAAGCAAAGCGTGTTGGACTGGCTGAGCAAAAGAGAAAGTTCTCTTACGAGAGGTTCTCTCGTATTGCGTAAGCTAGCTTACGCTACGGGAAAGATTCATCTTTGCTGAGATTTTGAAGCCAAAAAATTATTTCATAATTTGTATCCATGCACAACGCAGTTCCTCTGCGGCAGACCTAGAGCAGGCTAGCTAGCAGCTCATTGGTTCGCTCAGAGAGAACTGCTTAAGCCTATGGGAGAGCGGGGCTGAACCCGCTGCCAATGAGAGGCGCCCGCGCGCTCATTGCATCATGGCCAGCCAGAATGGGCGTGGCTATGGTGTATATAACAGTCTCTCCCAGGCTTATATGTTGATTCATTTCATCTTCAGCGAGCTACACGCTTCTGCTGTCCTGAGAGAAAGCCGTCGCCGTCGAGAAGGCATCACTCTAGCGAGCTCCCGGACCCTGAAGAAGCCGGCCGTCTTCGCCACCTTCAGCTGCCCTGCAAGCTAGCGCCATCCGACGACTGTATCCTTTTCTCTGTATTTCTAAAAGAGCCGAGCGTCTTTGTAAAGATGCCTCGCCTTTCCTGCGGCTCTTGCCGCGCTCCTCTCGAGGATGGAGACCGCCATGTCATTTGCGCTCTCTGCCTGGGACTCGAGCACGCAGAACTCGCCCTCGCGGATGGAGGATGCGACTTCTGCGAGAGCCTGCCGTTGTCGTCCCTGCGGGCACGACTTCGGGCAGCACAATCCGCTCCCGCGCCGCCTCCTTCTTCGCCGCGGAAAAAGAAACGCCGCGACCAGAGGCCGCCGGAGCCCCCTGCGGAACCATGCGGGCCGCCGCCGCCGCCTCCCGCTCTCCCTCCCCGCCCCTGCCGGACATACAGCTGCCGCCGAGTGGCCGCTCTGTCGCCTCCGATGACGCCGCGGAGGAGAAGGACTCATGTTCACTGCTTGCATCAGACAGTGAGGAGTGGTCATCTCTCGGATCCACGAGAGAGTCGGCGGGGATCCGCGCTGGAATAGAGGAGGAACTAATGCGCCTCCTCTCACAGGCCGTCGAACGCCTCGGTCTCGAGTGGTCTCCTCCACCCGAGCAGCCCCCGAACCGGATGGACGGCAGCTTTTTCCATCGGCGCTCGACCCCCGCGTGCAACCGGGCCGCCCCATTCCTGCCTGAACTTCACGCTGAACTGACGAAGTCCTGGAATGCCCCGCTCTCGGCGAGAAACCGCTCGGATATATCCGCCTCGCTGCGCACAGTGGACGGAGCCGCCGAAAAGGGATATTCAGCCATGCCGCCTGTTGAGGACTTGGTCGCCACACACCTCTGCCCGCCCTCTGCTAGATGGCGTTCTTCTCCCACGCTTCCGTCGAAAGCGTGCAGAGCGACCTCAAGTTTTCATGCTCGCGCCTATGCCGCCGCCGGTCAGGCCGCCGCAGCGCTTCACTCTATGTCCGTCCTCCAGGTGTTACAGAGCGACATTCTCCGTGAGTGGGCCGAGAGCGGTAGAAACCCCTCCTCCGCCGTCACGGATCTGGGAAGTGCTACGGACCTCGCCCTGCGCGCCACTAAAGCCGCCGCACAAGCTCTGGGAAGATGCATGGCCAGCCTGTGTGTATCTGAAAGACACTTATGGCTCACGCTCGCCGACATGGGAGATGCTGAACGTGCCGCGTTTCTAAACGCACCCCTCTCCCCGTCGGGTCTTTTTGGATCACGGGAATCGTCGATCGCTTTTCCGAGGTCCAGAAAGCCACCCAGGCCATGAATTTGTTTCTGCCCCGCCGCGCTAGCTCTGCCTCAGACCGATTTTAGATCTCAGGTCTTTGAACAAAGCGCTCATGAAGAGACCGTTCAAGATGCTCACTACCAGGAAACTCCTCGCGCAGGTTCGCCAGGGGGACTGGTTCATCTCTCTAGACCTGAAAGACGCCTATTTTCAGATCCAGATAAATCCCCGTCACAGGCCATTCTTACGTTTCGCCTTCGAGGGTCATGTCTATCAATACGCCGTTCTCCCGTTCGGCTTATCCCTGGCGCCCCGTACATTCACGAAGTGCATGGATACGGCGCTCGCCCCCCTGCGGAGTCAGGGGCTGCGCATATTGAATTATCTGGACGACTGGCTGATTTTGGCCCAATCACGGACGGAGCTTCTGTCGCACCGCGCAGTTCTCCTCGACCATCTGAAAACGCTGGGTCTCTCTGTCAACTGGACAAAGAGCTCCCTTCAACCCAGTCAATCGATTTCCTTTCTAGGAATAGATTTGAACTCGGTCACGATGACGGCTCGCCTGTCCACACAGCGCGCGCGCAGTGTGCAGCGTCTAGCCACCTCGTTTCAGATGAGCACCCGCACGCCTCTGAAAACTTTTCAGAAGATGCTGGGTTACATGGCCTCAGCCTCCGCTGTGCTTCAGCTGGGCCTTCTGCACATGCGCCTGCTTCAGCTGTGGTTAAACAGCCGTGTACCCCACCGCGCGTGGAACACTGGCCGCCAGCTGATCAGGGTTACGCAGACATGTCTCACGGCGCTGCAGCCGTGGACAGTAGCAGAATGGTTTCAACAAGGCGTCACGATGGGGACCTTTTCCCGCCGAAAAGTCATCTCGACAGACGCATCCAACACGGGTTGGGGTGCAGTCTGCGAGGGCTCACCGGCCTTCGGCCATTGGTCGACTCAGGAAAGCCCCTTACACATAAACTGTCTGGAAATGCTTGCGGTCGAGAACGCGCTCTCGCGCTTCCTCCCGCTCATTCGGGGACACCACGTCTTGATCCGTTCGGACAACATGGCTGTGGTCTCCTATCTCAACCGTCAGGGCGGTGTCAGATCCAAGAATCTCTTTCTACTGACACGCCGCATTTTAGTTTGGTCTCAGAGCCACCTGCTCTCGCTCAGAGCGACGCATGTGCCAGGCCATCTGAACGACGGTCCAGACATACTGTCCAGGAACCTCATCTCCACAGGAGAATGGTCCCTGAACACACAAACGGTCCAAATACTGTGGCGACTATTCGGCAGAGCAGAGGTGGACCTCTTCGCGTCAGAAGAGAACGCTCACTGCCCAATATTTTTTTCAAAGAGCGAGGACGCGCTAGCCCAGGAATGGCCTCACCGCCCGCTCTATGCATTCCCTCCGATCGCTCTGTTACCGCAGGTAGTTCAGAGGGTCAGGGACACACGCCACTCGGTGCTCCTCATAGCTCCGCGTTGGGAGAGTCAGAATTGGGTTCCGGAGCTCACTCAGCTGTCACAGACAGCCCCGTGGCCCATCCCAGTCAGAGCAGATCTCCTCTCTCAGGCTCGCGGCACGATCTGGCACCCCCATCCACAGCGCTGGGCGCTACATGCATGGGTGATCAACGACTATTCAGCGATTTGCCAGAGGGAGTAAGAAACATAAGAAACACTATCATACAGGCTAGAGCACCTTCCTCGAGAAGGCTCTATGCGTCTAAATGGTCTGTGTTCTCAAAATGGTGCACCGACAAACATCTGGACCCACGGTCATGCGAGGTGCCGTCTTTGCTAATGTTCCTTCAAGAGATGCTGGACAAGGGCAGGTCCCCCTCCACTCTCAAGGTTTACGTGGCAGCCGTCACAGCGTTCTCTGAACCCCGACGCGCTCAGCCCCTAGGCAAAGACGAGTTAGTCATCCGCTTCCTCAGAGGAGCTAAGAGGATGAACCCTCCGCGGCCCCCTTCGGTTCCTATCTGGGATCTTTCTATAGTCCTCGAAGCTATGAAAGCACCCCCGTTCGAACCGCTCGAGTCTGTGGACCTGAAATACCTCTCGCTCAAAACCGTTTTTCTGACGGCTCTGTCTTCAGTAAAACGCGTGGGGGATCTTCACGCGCTCTCATCCAGCGCCGCGTGTCTTGAGTTTGGACCGAATGATTCTGTTGTCATTCTCAAACCTAGGCATGGCTATGTCCCGAAGGCGATTGGTACCCCGTTCAGGGCTCAGATTATTTCCCTATCGGCTCTGCCTTCATCCGATAGTGAGCGCGACGCCAATCTCCTCTGCCCGGTGCGGGCTCTGAGGTTGTACACTACGCGCGCTGCCGCGTTCAGACGCGCTGAGCAGCTTTTCGTGTCGTTTGGGGGGCGCACCAGAGGTCTGGCCGCCTCTAAACAGACACTGTCTAGATGGATAGTGGACGCTATCGCCTCTGCTTACGCATCTAAATGCCTGCCCTGCCCTCTGGGCATCAGGGCGCACTCCACTAGAGGTATGGCCTCATCGTGGGCATGGTCCTGTGGAATTTCCATTCATGACATTTGTGTGGCCGCGGGATGGGCCTCCCCGTCCACTTTTGTCAGATTTTACAACTTGGAAGTTCCCGCCTTGCAGGCAAAATTACTAGCTGTCTAAAAGACCAGCTCCCTAGAAGCTGCATTACTGGGAGTCCCTCACACAACCGGTTCGCCCCTTGTGCTCTCCAAAAATGCTTATGTATACACTTCATGTGCCCGCTCTGCTGGCCTCATATTACATTCACTACACGTTAAAAATCCCCCGGTATCACCCTGGGATTCATGAGTGGATTCATAGCGCGCACGGCGTTGACCAGGTGTTCCCGTAGCGTAAGCTAGCTTACGCAATACGAGAGAACCTCTCGTAAGAGAACGAATCGGTTACCTAACGTAACCTCGGTTCTCTCTAGAAGAGGGAACGAGTATTGCGTTCCCGGCCGTGCTTGCGCTACTAGCGTTTCGCTTCACACTGAAATAAATCAACATATAAGCCTGGGAGAGACTGTTATATACACCATAGCCACGCCCATTCTGGCTGGCCATGATGCAATGAGCCCGCGGGCGCCTCTCATTGGCAGCGGGTTCAGCCCCGCTCTCCCATAGGCTTAAGCAGTTCTCTCTGAGCGAACCAATGAGCTGCTAGCTAGCCTGCTCTAGGTCTGCTGCAGAGGAACTGCGTTGTGCATGGATACAAATTATGAAATAATTTTTTGGCTTCAAAATCTCAGCAAAGATGAATCTTTCCCGTAGCGTAAGCTAGCTTACGCAATACTCGTTCCCTCTTCTAGAGAGAACCGAGGTTACGTTAGGTAACCGATTCGTTATTAGCTGATGTCATGGTGGAGTTGGGCTGAGAGGAGTGACAGATGAGGAAGGCACTTTACACCAAGACACTTAAAAAAAGCATGAGTGCACTAGTCCAAAATTTACAAGGAAATAGGTATTATTCTATACCTTTTCAATATGTGATTGGTCAATGCAATGGTATTGTGATTAGGACATGCACTGACTTATTCTTTACCAAATATATCAGTCAGACTACTCATTCAATTTATCATAGTCACAGAGAAGCATCAGTAGTTTATTACCATCCTCTGTAAGAGACACTTCTCCGGTGATGGAATCAATGGAGAACATGTGGCTGGCAGGGATGCGTGGTATCTGGTCCAGAAGACTGAAGCGCAGGTCCGCGTGGGCGGTGTTTCGGTCGTCTCGGTCCAGTGCTTCCACCTGCATAAACGGGATTCCTGTGACAATGACACGTACATACAGACACACATCAGAATTATTTATCAGAATCTACATGAACTGACTGAACCGACGCATTTAGATTGATGATCAAATAGTGGTTATTTGCTTATTAACAGAACGGAATTTCAAAAATGGCTCTTTTTTTCACAATTATATTTTTGGCCATTTTATTAACTGTGAGAGGAGAGCGAAAATGACATGGAGAAGAGAGAGGAATTGGATTGGCCATAAGGCAAAATCTCTCAAAGCAAAGTCATTGATTACCAAAAATAATTCTATTTTTTTTTTCTAAATGGGGTTTAGTCAAAATCATTATTAACAGCTGTGTATAGAGCTTAATTTTTTTGAAACCGGAATATATTTAAACTTCTGTAATTGTTCAATTCTTAATGTTTGATTGCAATCAAGCGATTGAGAAACATCTTAAAATCTCACAACTAACCTGACATTCAATACAGGTATGGCGTTATTATCCTGTCAAATGTCGAGAGCGCATTATTGTAGCGCGAAAGTGCATTAATATAATGCGTGAGCGTGAATCTCTCTGCTCGCTCGCGGAATATGATGTGCCGTGCGCGAATCTCTCTGCGCACGCGCGGAATATAATGTGCCGAGCGCGAATCTCTCTGCGCACGCGCGGAATATAATGTGCCGAGCGCGAATCTCTCTGCGCACGTGCGGAATATAATGTGCCGAGCGCGAATCTCTCTGCTCGCGCGCTCTCAGATACACTTCTCTTGTAAGAATTCTCTCTCTGGGCTCGCTCAGAGAATATGCCTGCACTTAAAACGTGTTCAGTGCAATCGCGAATCTCTCCTCTTCCCCAGCTAACAATTTTAGGTTATAAGAACGTTTTCAGAACGTTCCCATTAAGTTATAAAAACGTTATTTCTGAATGTTCTAGGGAATTTCAAAACGTCCAGTTTTTTAGACGTTGTATCAACGCTATTTCTTGGTTATAAGAACGTTCAATTCTCCCGTTATATAAACGTTGTATTAACGTTATTTCCTGGTTATAAGAACGTAAACGTTATCTTAATGTTTTTCTAAGATAATGAAAAACGTTTCATTTAATAAAATAAAAAAAACATTAAGAAAGGTTTTAATAATTATTAAAACCTTTCTTAATGTTTTTTTATATACCAAGGTAGCCTATATAATAGGCCTATATGAAGAACCTAAAACAAGAACTTTCAGATTTTAAAATTAAGACAACAAGATCTATAAAGATAGAATCATGAATCATGAATCATGTCTATTATATGTGTAATATAGTTCACTGAAGTCGAGTTGAATTGAACCCAAGTATAGTTTATTTCAATAAACCGATTTGGGTTGAAGTGACAATATGAAATTAACATGAACATAAACATGAACATCGGACTAAACTTAGAATCACCAACAATGGTACAGGGAACAAAGCTAGACAAGAGACAATGGTAACACAAGGACAATGAACAAAAACAACCAATGACATTCACAACAGCCACTGGCTGGCCAAAGTGCCTTACAGAACAGCAGAAAAAAAGGGGAAAAAACCCTACATAAGATATGGAATAAAAATTTCTGATTGGTTGTTGCCGTTTTGACAGCGTTTATGCCAAGAGCAAAGAGAAAGAAATCGAAGAGAAGAGTAGGCTTGCGCGAACGCACGGGACACAGTCTAAGCACATACACGCTTACTTTAAGCGAAGAGGAGAGATTCGCGATTGCATTTAACAAGTTTTAAGTGCAGGCATATTCTCTGAGCGAGCCCAGAGAAAATTCTTACAAGAGCAGCGTATCTGAGAGAGCGCGCCCAGTTCCCGCGCGTGAGCAGAGAGATTCGCGCTCGGAACATTATATTCCGCGCGCGAGCATTGAGATTCACGCTCGCGCATTATATTAATGTACTGTCGCGCTACAATAATGCGCTCTCGACATTTGACAGGGAAATAACGCCATATACAGGTCATTATTGATGTTCTATATTCAAATAATTGCCAATGCGTATTCAAGAGGATGACTTCACTGCACTGATAAAAAATGGTGAATCAGTTTGTGCGTTTGTTCTTCAATTAATTTTCTTCCTCAGCATGAAGCCTCTCAGAGTACATGAGTCTCTCTTTTCTGATGATCTTAGAGATGAGATGAGTAATCTCTGAACATTAATGAGAAAAACATTCTTCATTTTGGTCTTATTCACTCCAATCTCTACAAGCAAACAAGCGTTTCTGAGAAAATTAAGAATTTCAATTCACAATTGTTAGCACTCCAAGTACATTTCATCTATTACCACGGGGATGATGCACAGGTAAAACAGCTTGTCTGCATGTCTAACAGACATAAAAAGCTCTTCATGTGTCTTATAGAAAGTTAAAGGAAAAAAAGCCACAGTACCATTCAACTATGGCACAATAAGCTTTTTATCCTAACTACTATGCTACTCTAATTTATGGTGTGGTGAAGGAAATGTGTGACATTCAAACTAACAGTTTATCTCATTTAGCATCACACGCCTAAATAATTTAAGAAAAAGTCAAGGCAATTTGGATAAGCATCAAGCAAAGGAAGTTCTCTGATGCAGGCCTGCTGAGCACTGCCCACCCACCTTTGAGAAGCCCCAGCTGCACGCTGCCTCTCATGCTCTCTACCAAGAACACCGGCACGTTGTCGTTCTTATCGATGACGCACACTTCAACAGTAAAGCTCTGAGTGTGCATGGACTTTGTGAAGGACACCTGGGAAAAAACACTCGGTTCAAAACACTCAAGCAACATGTCTTATAAGAGCTCAAATCTTTTTGCTATCACGTTTCATTGGCCAGTAATTTCCGTCAGCATTTGTTATTTTGGGCTGCCTCCAAATGTACCGAATATTGATTTTTACTCAAATTTTTATCAAATGATCTGAGTGGCATAGGTTTAATTTGAACATTGAACATTTGAACATTGAACATAAGGTTATCCTGATGTCTTCAATGCATCTTGAAAAAATTACATTAAATCTAGGTCAAAGACAAATGAACATTACTTATTGAATGATTGTAAAGAAAAAGGAAATGTCCCTATGATTCTGCACCTGTAAGGAGTAGGATGGCTGCTTCTCTCTGTCCAGAGGTTTGAGGGCATACAGGAAGCCTGACTCCACCCCAAAAATCCCTTCATCATCACCACTCACAGTCAGATCAGAATAGGTCAAGGGGAGATCCAGCAACTGAAATATCAAAATGTGGTAAATATATAAAAACCTATCTATAATGGGAAACTGTAGGCTACTAGTGTTCTATTTATTTTGTACCAAAAAAAAGTTGTTCTGGAAGGCTTAACAGCTATTGCTTTATTTATTTATTTAGTAACCAGTTTGTTTTGACAGACATCATTATGCACAGTATGAGGCTCCAGTGAGTACTGACTCAGTTCACACTTGACATTAAAATTCACTGAAAAACAAGTGTGAAAGTTTTTGCTTTTGTTAAAGATAGACACGCACATCGGATTCGAGCAGCAGACTTTCAAAATCCTCTTCTTCCATATCATGTTTAGTTTCTTCCGTCATTGTCATAACTTCCTATCTCCACAGCGCTTGTTAGCTTAGCTTCCAAAACAAGATGGCGAATATTGATTTTAGTATCTGCAAGTGAAGTCCCAACCACTGATCTGTAATAGGTCTGTAGGGTGAGCAGGTCCCACACCCTTGAATGAGGAGATAAAGTTTGTAGTCTCTACACTTTTCAATGTAATGTGACTTCCTGCTTATTATGATGCAAAATGACGATTTTTACGTCATAATAAGCAGGAAATAAAACACTTAAATCATTATTTCTCCCATCTCAGGGGAAAATAAGGGAATGAACCATGACCATTCAAAAATATGACTGGGTTTCTAAAGATACAAAGCATGCAAATGGGTGAAGTGGCCCTTTAAGAACAAAAGTTGATCAGCTTTTTGACAGGAAAGACAGTTCCTCTTCTCATTAAGAACATGAGATGCTGCACTGAATAGTCTCTAACTGTCTGTGCTGGTGCTTGGGGCAGATACATACCTGCGTGCTATCCGCGCAAGCAATGGAAAGCGGCCTTTGTTTGCGCGCCAATACAGTACGTCTCTATTGTGCGGCTACGCTTGTTCCAACACAGCTACGAATCGGGGTGCTTTCCTGTAAAATTTCGTCAAACATCTCAGAAAGGGAGTGTACGTGTACGTAACCGTTTGTACGTAACCGTTTCTCATGCACCGTTTGCGTTGCGCTCCCTGTCGAGTCTCTTTTCTTCACCAGAAGTTTCAATCTCCGTCAGCTCTTTTTGTGTCATTTCACGCACGCGCTGCGTTTTAACAGCGTGATAACAGCTCGACCGACCGTGAGAGAAACCTAAGCGATTGCGCGCGGAATGTGAGGGGCGTGACATTCATTTTCGGTTTACGTTTTCGGCTGTTTTTTTTTTTTTATTTCGGCCCGAAACCGATAATGCCATTTTAGGCCGAACATTTTCGGCGGCACCCCTACTAGTAAAAACCCTGTATTCTGCTGCCCGGCCAGATGGCGATGAAACACTAGAGACTGAACGCGTAATACGCATATGTCATCGTCTTCAGAGATTCGCATTTTTGTTGTTTACGGAGACCGTTTTCCAAAACTTGCACTTTGAAACACGTTTTCAAAAGTTTGCATTTTCAGGCACCTAAAAAGTCGCTGTTGTGTAAACGAACGGCCAAAATGCATAAAAGGTTTTACGTATCTTCTTGTTCGTTTTTATAATAAGTCACACATTCAACACAGAAGCAGTTTAAACAAAACAAGACGTTGTGAACAATAAACCCATATAACTACATCTGAACTCAAAAAGATGAATATTTTTCCAAATCTATCACTTATTTATAATAGTATCAAAAATAAATGTCTAACAAAGTTTTTACAGATCCTTTTCCTATTTAGCACCAAAACTTTGGAACTGTCTTCCTACCATTGTCCGGGAAGCAGACACACTCTGTCAGTTCAAAGCTAGACTAAAAACTCACCTAGCACACACATAATACATTATAGACTTCTATAATTCAATGTTAGGCTGCATAGATTAGGTCAGCCGGAACTGGGAACAGTTCCCTTAAATCTTGATGCACTCGTTACATCATAAGAAGAATGGGATCTACGCTAATATTAGTGTCTTTGTTTATCCCGAGGTTTTCCCGCAGCCTGCTGGATCCAGGCCGTGTCCAGAACTGACGAAGGAGATCCGCCTGGACCCGATGACAATGCAGTGCTGAAGTATCCACTATCCTCTCCCTATGGAGGATCCCTTTCCCACTCTACAGATAAAGCGTTGTGAATTTTGGTTCGCGTACCCCGAAGTGATACAATAAAACAAAATTCTGTGTCAAAATTTATAGGCAAGACAAGTAGTTTGTTTAGGCATGGGTTGTATGGAATTACAAACCTGCAGGCAATATTTTCAAAAGCACATAACTATAGAATCAATTCTGAATGTGCATGTGAACGGCGTCAGCGTTAATCACAGGTTCGTGTTTAAAGTCTGATCATTTCGACGGAGGTGAATCAATCAAAATGAACTTTAGCTGGAAATAACATTATTCAAGAACCGCTATAAAGCCAAAACAATCTCTGTTACCTTAAATTATATGTTTATCTCTGTAAAGCTGATTTGAAACAATCCATTGTTAAAAGCGCTATATAAATGAAGATGACTTGACTTGACAATGATTTCACTTTTGGTGTAAAAGGGCATTTACTTTTGCCAAAAATAGAACTTCAGATTTTCAATCAAGTCCAATCATCAAACAAGTCCAGCCCAGGTGAGAAAAAGTAACTTAACATTATTTTCCATAAAAAGAAACTAAGTAACACAATTTTTTACTTTTTTAGGGAGTAACGCAATATTGTAACGCATTACTTTTAAAAAGTAACTTAACACAACACTGCTGATCTCTCAATCTGATCTATCAGTGTTTCAAGTTGACATGCTCCTTCCAACGTCACAACTTGTCAACTCATGTATCATCTCAAATTCAGAGTTGTAAATACACTTTGGACATTCATGAGCTTGAAACTAATTATGAAATTCCAACTCAACTTGAAGGGCACATTAACGCCTGTTAGTGTAAACAGGGCCACTGGTTCTGTAGTTGGAGTGGTCAGTGAGATTGATGTTTGGCTGACCCCTTCTCTAAATGTCTGTGAGTGTAAACAAACATGGCTGCTGCAGGTATGTGACTCAGTGGTTGACACCAATTCGCATGGATATTCTGAATTAAGCTGAGCATGAGGCTACACGTTGTAAATGCGTTGTGTTCAATGGCACATCCAATGCTAGTATAGTGTGATCACATGTCTTAAATAGCACACAAACCAGAATAGCCCATGTCATACCAATAATTCCCATGCAATGAATTTTAATTCTTTTGTTTGGTTCCTGGAATGCAACTCTGAATAGTGTTTTTCCATGCTTGCTCTGCTTATTTAGAATAGCATGCCAGTGAGTGTTTATTTGGGAAAGGTAAAGATTGATTGAAGCGCTAATTGCACACAGCATGACTTGTGTGGCACTTTGTAGCTCGCCTTTCCCCCTGTCTGTTCAATCTGATATGCAACCGCACCTGCACAGGATATCCAGAGAACAGTCTTTTAAACCCATGCTTGCTTGTTTTGATTGACTATGGAAAAAAAAGCTAGCGAAAAATTTATCAATTCTATCTGGGGGCCTTGCAGCAATAACACAACACTCATGTGAGAGCTAAATAATACTAATAATAAAAAAATACATGAATGCTTCAGCCCTCATTTGTCACTTATTTTTAAAGCCTAAACAAATATTCTGTAGCCATCATCCTGCCCCTTCAGTGATCACACAGGGTGTGGGTAATTATCCACCCACTCACATGTAGGCCATTATACTTGATTTGGACATTGCACAGAGACTGTTTTGATAGCATGTCGTCAAATTCAGAAAATGGTGAGCAAGAAGGACTAGGACCCAAACAGTCCTTCAGAAATGCCGCCAATTACAGTGTCTAAGCAAAAAGCTTTTTGAAGAGCAACTGGGCTATTACTAAACGACATCTGGCAAAGATTTCTGACACAAGGCTTGAAGAAAAGCATTGTACAGGAGCTCCATATTTAGTTTGGTGATGACTGGTTGTTGCATGAATGCCTGCTCATAATTACACCTTGAGTTCTGAGTGCTCTGAGGGGTGGGATGTAGGATTTATTGAATGGCATGTTCAATGCTCTGCTTTTTCAGTCCTTTCTTTACATTGCTCTTAGAAGCAGCAGTCATTAATACATTGACAGAACTCTTTAGTCATTCGGAAAACAGCACAAGGACAGTCCATTTTAACCAACTAAATCCAGTCTATAAATAACACGCAGAACAAAATATCTTTCACTCAGTAATCTTTGTGGTATTTTAGTCACCAGATCTGACAATATGTTGCTTTGTCTGTCAGAACTGCTTATGCCAACTAAAATGTTCAGAACCTTGGTATTACATCTTCTCACATTTGAAGATTACATCACTTCTTCTGGTCTGGACTGCAAAACGGCACATCTCCACAGCATATGTAACATGAGAATAAGAGAGTCTGACATTCTCCTTGCCTTCGTAATTTCCCATCTTGATTACTGCAATGCCCTTTTCATCAGCCTAGTCAACAAAACCATTGCTAGACAAAGTGGCAACCTGTATCATCATGTATTAAGTGCAAAAAACTCTCTTAACCTTCACAGCTCTGTGTGGCCCTTACCATTCATCTGTTTGAGCTACACTCAGTCTACACACACTTGTCAATTATTATTATTATACATATTTTATTTCTTATTTTCTTGTATATATTTATTTTTACAGTGGACAAATATACCTAATATAAGCCAAGCTAAATCGTCTACTAATATGTAAACTTTCCAAAAATATTTTGTCCTCCCTTAGAAAGAACTCACCTTGGTGAGGTACCATGGGAAAATACCATCATAGTTTTCAGGAACACCAATTTTAAGATGAGCGGTCTCAGAAAGCAAAATGTTCTGAGTCAGCACCTAAAATAGAAAGCAATTAATTGCAGAAGTTAAATCATGGTGAATGATAAACATGTATATAGGCCTATTCCAGACAAAAAGGCCAAGAGAACTTACGCTCAGTGCAATAAAGCAAGCACTCAGAGATTCCATCGAGCCAACAGCGGCCTTCATGCCTGAGACAAAAACAACAACATAATTTAGCATTTAACTGCTTATTTGCTTTAAAGTTCAAGCTTCAGTTTTGTTCAGTTTTTCAACAGAGAAGAGATGAAGATAGAAATTGACTAGGCCTACTGAATTTGCTTTTAAGGTGCACTCAGTAGCTGCCTAAGTTTGTGTTGATTTTGTTTTAACCAAGAGCCACGTAGGCCTGTTCCTGAACACTTAGAATCTTATGTGAATGTAGCCTACATAACTGTAGTGTATACAAACGTTTAAAAATAAACTAAACTAAACTAAAAACCATTGGGTACACGTTTAAGAGAATGTAATTGGCTGAGTGAACGAATCAAGCGTGCCATCATACTTTTGCTCCAGTTAATGTTCAACTCGAGTACATCTCATTAATGTAACATCACGTAAGTGAGTTACTTCTGTACGCTTTTTTTTCAGGGACATCTACACGATTTAGGCTAACTTCTTTTTTTTTTTTTAATACAATAAATTAAACAAGAATATCCGGGAGGTAGGCCTACCGGTTTCAGAAAAGGATACATAATACGCAGCGATTATATAAATGAAAACAAATAAATAAATAAATGAACTACTCCGTGAACGTCAGTAAAGGAACAAAAAAATAAGATATAGCCTAATATAGGCTACGCCATGTGACACAGAACTAGATCTATTCGCACTTTAAAAAAAAATAGCCTAAATAAAGTTACGATAGTGTACTGTAACAAGTAAAATGCGGATGTTTTATGATGAAATAAGAATACGTGTAGCCTAATAAAAACAACGCAAATAAAATTTAAAACGACACCAAAAATCTCCAAATTATCGTCATGGTGAACTGTGACAGATAGGCCTACAGCAAAATCGTATGCGCTTTTTTCTTCTGTTTATCTCATAGGCCTATGTTGTTTAATAAAAGCAACTCTTACCTCCCGTCCACACTTGCCGATAGCGAAATTGAGAATGGCTAAAGAGTTAGAAGAGCATTGCATCTGCCTTGTATCTGATTAATGATTAGCTTTCTTAATTTGTCTGAGAAAACCTTTAACTACCTTGTTTCCTCCAATTATACTACATCGCCCTTGGCTTGCATATGTGTGGGGGAATAAATTACATGGTATTATAACCTCAAATTTGAATCATGTATTTTGTGTTTGTAGAAAGAGTAAATTCAGATTTTTTTAATATAGTTAATACAGTTTTTTTATTTAATATATTTTATTATAAAACCCATTGTAAACATGTAACAAAATTAACAACTCAATAATATTAAATGCCTTTAAGTGCAAATCAAACGTTTTTAAAAACAGCTCACAAAACATAATTTATTGCTTCTATGTTATCATTTGCACACGGAGCATATATGTCGAAGTATAGCCATATGTCAGACCTCTTATATTGAAACTTCTTATATTGCCTCTTTCCCTCCCCTACCCCACCTAAAAAAAAACCAAACCTTCTAGTTTGGTGTCTTGGCTGAGTTACGAACCTGCGCACTCAGTTTCAAGTAACATTAGATTCCATATGTTATTTAAACAAGAAAAAAAATTACTTGTGCTCATCCATATGCACACATGTGCATTCCACATCTGATACAGCTGTAGTGCACATCAGGAAAAGAACCAATTTCTTTTGCCTCCGTGCAAACATAACCATAGCTCTCCGAAGGGAACATTGTGATTAGTGGATTTTCCTCATATTTACATGCGTAGAATTTGACAACTATACATATTAAGGCAACGAAACAAAAAAAAGTAACGCAACAATAAAAAAGCCTCATGCCGGCCATCATAATCAACATGATTTTGTCAGTTTTGTTTCATATATAATCTCTTTTTCAGTTTACAAAACAAGTTCATATTTGTCTGTACAGCTAAATAGTCCTTATATTAGCATTAAAAACACACAGCTTCTGGTCGTGGGTATCAGAGGGCATATTAGTCCAGTTTTTCAGAGCACTGACAGGTCGTGACAGGATTTGGACTTCTGTCTAAAGGCCATCTTCTTGTTCTTCCGGGCCACCATACGGCCCAGGAAACGTTTGGCCTTTTTGCTGATGCTCTCGCGGCGCTTGCAGTTGGCCATGCGGCGGGCGTTCTCTTCCTTGCTGTCCTTGCGAAGGCGAATTTGCCGTACGATGCCCTCGAAGAGGTCGCGCACATTGTGATGCAGGGAGGCTGAGGTCTCAATGAACTTGCAGTCAAACACAACGGCACAGGCACTGCCCTCTAGAGAGACACGGAAAAAGAGATGCAGGTGAGCAATAACTCCATTACCAGAGGGACTGAGGCTACAGTGTCATCATTACTATATGCCTCCTGGCTGTTCCTCAAAGCTCAGGAGAGATGAGTACTTTATCCAAAACATGACTCCAACCAGAGGTTGCAAAGTCTGTGTCATTTCTACATGTCATATTTAAAATAGAGAAGAAGATGGGTGAAATCTTACCATCTACAGAAACTTCTCGGGACCGCACCAAGTCACTCTTGTTTCCCACCAGGATGATGGGGATGTTTTCCGACTGCCGAGCTCTGCGCAGCTGGATTCGTAGCTCTGAAGCTTTCTCAAAACTGGACTTGTCTGTCACCGAGTACACGATGATATAGGCATCTCCCATACGCATGCACTGATCTTTCAGCCACTGGCTGTTATCCTGTAGGAATAAAATTTATGGTTATACAGTGCAAAGTTTTTGGTAATCATAAGCCATTCCATTTTTTAAATCTATTTATATTTATTTTAATTAATTTAAAATATTTTATTATTTGTAATTAGTTTAATCAATTTAAAATATTTGTATTTTTTTAAATGAATTTAAAATAAATATGTGAATAAATATTACTCTTAAGGTTGATTGCTTACCTGTTCCCATATATCATACAGAAGGATTGATGTCTCCTCATCATCAACCACAAGGGATCTGTCATATGTGTTTCCTGAAATTAAAGTGCATACATAAGCACACGATATATCACACAGGTTTTTTTCTGGTTTTGTTTTTTAAAGAACCAGCTCACTTAAGACAGATGCTGCACTTAAGACTGACTGTGTCCTAAAATCTTTCTGAAATGATAGGTCTGAAGGGTAAAGATGCAATTTAGATATTTACCCGTTTCCTCGCAGTCGCTACTGTCTTCAACTCCACCGAATATTCTCGCCAAACTCGACTTCCCAACGCCGTGCTCGCCCAGGAGAACCACCTTGTAGATCTGTCCGTCTGAGTCGCTGCCAGAGGAGATGACCGAGTCGGAGGAGTCGGACACGCAGCTGTTCCTGTGCTGCTCTCCCGGACTGTAGCGCATGAGGCTGGACAGCTCGGTGGGTTGAGCCTCGGGCATCGAGTGCAGCTCTCGGTCGTCCACTGGCATGCTCCTTCTGTGCAAGTTCTGCAGGTGGAGGGGAAACGGCATGCTACCTCTCCTCTTATCCATGTTCCTCAACTTGTCTCCTTTGTTCAAAGTCATGACTCCAAACCTGTCTGTGTAGAACTATATTATAACAGCTGTACTATACTTATACGTTACACTTATAGGCTAGCCTACCTATATTACTACCAAGAGATATGAAGATATGAAAACATGTCAAAATTATACTTACATGTGAGTGCGGCTATAACGTCTTCCGTTCAATGTCAAAATTCCAGTTGTCCCGTTTTAACTCCGTTATTCTTCCACTGAGGGTTTCGCTTATAATCTCTGGCGATACGGATGCCTTATTTATGCGAGTGAGTGACGTCAGCCCGAGGGAGGGCTTGCCTCGGTGAATCACTCATCTCTCATAGTAGTAACATGATTTTGAGGGAGGGGCGTGTGATTCACAATCTTGCGAGGGAGTCCAGCAAAGAGGGTCTTCCCTCCCCTGCTCGTGTGCCTAGTGCGTGGACGACGATTGGCTTAATCAGGTTCCGCCAAATGCGTTCTTTGTCTGTAAAGGCGTATAACCAGTCATCAATGCTTCAAGAAAAGAAATCAGGGTACACATTTTTTTTTCCCTTTCATTACTGCGGAAACAAACATCTTGCTGGTTTTACCTGGTTTAATGGTCTTATAGCCGGAGAACAGCTGCACTGTAAAAATCATCATTTTTATTGGCCAAACAATGTGAAAATGCTGTAAATTAGTATAAGATGCCTAACCATATATGGTAAAATATATTTCAATAGACAACGTCTATGTAATTTTGCTGTCAAATGTTTTAGAAGTAGCTATGAATTACAGATTGTATTTTAAATTCTCTCTCGCTCTCTCTCTCTTACACTGGGGTGTTTTCTGTAGCATTTTATGTTATTAAGTTAGTATTTATAGCATAATTTTATTGTTATGTTTGTTATTCTGATGTTTTCTTGTTTGTGTGGCAAACTGTGCTCTATATTAGCCTAATATTATTGGTTACATCTGCAGGAAAGGTACATTTTTAAGTCATCATTATGCTTTTAATTGTACCCTTTTTTATTATCATCAGTATTTTACTGTAACACAATTAAAATACTTGGAGAGTTTGGTACATTAACATTAAATTAAATTAATTAATCACGTAGGCTACGCCTTGAAACCTTTTTTTTATCCTGTAATTGTCAAGGGCAAAACGACCCTTTCATCACATTGCTGGAGTGCAGTTATAGGTAGTTCAATGTTGCCATCTAGTGGCAAGGATCGGTAGGCTCTACATAAATGACCATTTCTTCATATTTTATTAGATCTGATTTTTTTAATCATTTGCTCTCATGTGTAGAGACCGACTCTCTGACTTTGAATAAATTTGGCAAGTAGGCTCCACTCAGTTCTTTTACACACAGACTTATTATGTTGAGGATGTTTATGCATTGCAATGACTTGCCAAAGTTATGGGATTTTTTCATAGCCTGCACTAGCTTCTAAAATTCACCTAACATGCCAAGGCCTGGAATATAACTGCTTAACCACGAAGAAACACTTTACAGAGCAATAGACATAACCAAGTCTTGGACATAAGCATAATCATAATAAATGTATAGATCACAGTTAGTTGATGCACTGCATCATTTATAATGTATTCTGTTTTATTCAGACAATGAGATTGTGAGACACAAAGATGTGACCTCACATATGTCCTTTCTACTTATAGATGCACGATAACAAAAATTAATTTGAAAGTTCGGTATTTTATGACTGGACCGAAAAAGACGTGCAACGTTAGCTAGTCTGGTCATTTATAAAAAGACTATCGAATAAGAGTTCTGTTTCATGAAATAATATCTATCATGCATTTTTTATGCATGCCACAGAAAGCACTTTTTATGACTTGAAAGCCAAGCAAGTGTAATCTAAATCGACTGCTTAGTAGCCTACCTATTGTGTTTATTATAACATCTGTGTATCATCACTGTCTCCTGCCTTTATTTTAGACAGACTATGGATTATCTTCAAACCTTTAGATGACAAAAAAGTTTCAATTATAACTTAGCTATAACTAGGGTGACCAGACGTCCCGTTTTTCCCGGGACAGTCCCGTATTTCAACTCTAATGTCCCGACTTATTATGAAAAAATCATGTTTTGTCCCGTATTTCATCATTAATATATATATTTTTATATATTATAGGTTTCGTTTTCAAAAGGCTACGTGAATATGTATGTATGTTATGTTCAAAACCGTGTAGCCCGCGCACGATAAAGAGGGAGAGAGTGAGAGACCTTGCGTGTGTGTGCCCGTGTAGCGCGCGCACCACAGAGAGTGAGAGAGCGAGAGACCTTGCGTGTGTGTGCTATAGTACGCATTAATACGCAATATTGACTTCAGATTAAACTGTTTTAAAATCGTGCCTGTTTGTATCTCATTATTCAACAGTGTACAAAACAATAGTCACAAAATGGCAGCAGCTGCCTTAGTCTGAAACAAGAGCCAATGATACTGGATGGCATAATTCAATAACTATACACAAAATATTGATTCGACTGCGTTTTAATATTTTATTAGCTCACCAAACGCAAAACTTTCACAGAGAATTTTTTTTCCTGTTGACTTCAGTAACCCGGATGAGCCTGCGTTATCTGTTTTGAGCGGTTGTTATCTGGGAAGAACTTACGGCACTATTGACCAAGAATCAAGTATTCCACAGAGCCGTGAAATAATGATGTATAATGCTATACCGATGTACCAGTAAATCCGTATTTGATTTATCTGGAGAAATAAAATATTTATACCACAGCATACAAATTAGGCCTATGTTTTATTTTATTTATTTATTTTTAGCCTTTTTTTATTTATTGTTACCTTCCAATCAAGCTTATGCAAGAAAAAAAATATCAGATTACAGTAAATAGCTGTAACATCAATACAACTGACCTTGGGAAAATATTGTTTGCTTATGGGTAATTGCTTGAACTTTTTCTTAAACTCACAAAATTAATTTTCAATTTTTTATTGGCAAAGACGAGAGGTAAAAATTAATTTTTCAACTTTTTATTGCCAAAAACAAGAGGTACAAAACAAAGCAGTCCAAACTATTTCTGCTGTATGCATGCTCCATTTTGATCAATAAGAAATGTCTTTGAAAACAACTCTAAAAGGATGCTATGTCAAAATGAGACTACTATTAAAAGTAATTTTGTACATATTCACAAATATATGAAATAGTTACAAAATAACTTTTCGTTGTGTATCCACGTAACAAAAACGACACCTTTATGACACCTTTTTAGCTCACCTCTCACTTTATAAGTACTAACCAGTCTTCCTGATCTGGTGCTGTGAGTGTAGCAATAGAATTATAAAAGAAGCAAAACAATAACAATCATGATAAAGGCGCCCACATTATTATTATCACCATCACACAACTCTGGCTTGCCTTTAGGAGTTCAATCAAAATAACGTGTCAAAGGAGCACACTAGAGCGGCAGGCTTCTTCTGATCACATGCTTCTGGTGTACAGACACTGGTTAACCACCTCCAGAAGCTGAGAGTTCTCCAGAGCTGCTGCCACTCTCTCTTTGTCAGCGAGCTGCTTATTGACTGGAGGAGAAAAAAACACAACACATTATCAAACTCAACAGGGTGCTGTGTGATAAAAAAAAAAATGTTACATGAACTCATAAAGCCTACTGTACCAGTTTTGATACATTGATTTCTAAGGCCTATATATTATCAACACTTTGCTGAAAAACACGATGCACACAATCTACTACATGCCTTCTGCACACTGACTGATGGTTCAAGTAAATGGCATTTAGTATAATTCTAAAAAAGTCCACCTTCAGGTCATAGTACACGTTTAAACATACGAATAACTTTTCATTTGTAAATAATATTTAAAAATGAACATTTCCTAGACTGAGGGAACTTTCTTTTTATTTGATTATGCATGTGTAACGGAGGCCAGCTAGTACTTGCTGTGCGAGTAAACCTCACTCCTCTGATCTCAATAGGCGCTCTAACAAGGAGGCTAAAGACTGCAGCATCTAACATCTGTCGCTTGAGCGGCTGACTCTCACGCAAGAAACCCCGGTTCGAGGCCCGCACAGAGTGGGTCGAGTAGGACCTGGATGAGGGGTTACACATGCTTATAAAAAAAAAAAAAAAAGAATCAAATTTGACATAACAGGCTGTTGGGGAATGTTTATTTTTACATTTCTTAATCATCATTGCAGTGCACTGGATTTATATGTTTTGCCAGCCACAATTAAAACTACAGAGCTTTGATCATAAAACAAAGCATTTTAACATCTTAATATTTATACTTATATAACATTATCTAGGATCTTACGAAGACATTATTGGGAGATGAGTAACACATCATGTATATACATTTTAGGAAAGTATCTGCTATACTTTTATAAAAATCTCATAATTTATATTACAAGCTATCAGAAATGTATCATATGTTTTGGACTTATAAATATAACAATAGAAGACGATTTGCTTCGATGGCTCAACCTTCCAATCTCCATAATTGGCAGGATAGCAGTAATAAAAATGACGACTTTACCAAAAATGTATTATCTTTTCTCAATGATTCCAACCCACCCCACACTCACCTGGTTTAAATCACTAGACTCCATTATCACTCACTTCTACTGGAAAAATAAAACACCAAGGATAAAACTCACTACACTACAAAAAAAACAAGGTTCAAATTTTCATTATTACTCAATGGCTAACCAACTGCAATACATATACAAATGGATCCACCCCACCCAATCCGATATTACATGGCTATATATAGAACAATCACTATGCAAAGAATTAAATATAGCTGACATACCATTCCTCACCAAATCAATCAAACAACACACACGTTTTAATGCAGTAACTATAGCTGCCACTCTGACAGCCTGGTGGAAATTTCACCAAATCACAAATTCTATACTAGCTCCATCTAACCTTACCCCACTGTGGAACAACCGTGACTTCATAAGCAATAAAAAAACACTGCATTTTGGCACATCCTAACGAAGAATTAAGTATAATACCATAGTAACATAAATAAACAGGTATGGAAAAGGCGGAAGATATCCTCAATCGCGGTATTATATTGTGAATACAGCTCATGAATGCACCGAACGCGCGAGCTTAGTTCTCACACTATTCATTCTGACTAACAGCGGACAAATACCAGAGTGCATTTGAAAATAAATACTATTATTAACAAGGATTGTCTACTGATCAAAAACGGGTACTCACAATCAGTAATAGACGCACACTATAGCACACAAATAACGGTTATTTCTCCCGGTCCCGTGCAAGTCTCGCTCTCTCGCGCGTCAGGGCGATGATTGACAGGTGCACTAAGCCCCGTCTTTCCAACAGTACCCCTTGTTTTAATGCACCTTAAACACTACACATAACATACAATTTTTTCTTTTTTTAAATAAAAAAATCATTTTTAGGAGAAAATAGGAATTGAAGAGATGTGGGGGAGGGTTATCTTATATTATCTTATTAAAGTATCTTTTTTATTTTTGGAGAGTGCAGACAATGGTAATTTTTACATAGGAGGAAAGATGGAAATAAGAATAAAAAATAAAAATGGACTAATACAATGTTGGCAGCATGTTGGTAGTGAGGAGTGGTGGTGGTGATGGTAATGATGATGGTAATAAATAATAAATGGTTATTTTGCTTATGCACACACACACACACACACACACACACTGTTATTTTCACTTCTGGAATTACTATATTGTTCGTTAATGCACTATTTTGGTCTGTTAAATAAACAAAAAATTAAAATAGGCCTGAAACGAGACTTCGAGAGATTTCCACGACGCATGCGCGAGAGTTGCGATCTCCTTCAACTACTTCAGTTAAGTTCTCGCGCGTGCACGTCGTGGAAATCTCTTGAAGTCTCGTTTCAGGCCTACAAGGAAGAAAAGGAATAGTCGAATAAAGTCGTTATTTTTGTTTGTTTTTTCGCACAAAAAGTATTCTCGTCGCTTGATAAACTTATAGTTGAGCCACTGTTGCGACATGGAATATTTAAACATTTTCTTTAATGACTTTCTGGGCCGTCCGGTGTCAGTCCCTTAGGGAGCCTATGTAGCAGTCATAAACCTCTCCGATTTAATCACAAATATCTTCATTTGTGTTCCGAAGACGAACGAAGGTCTTACGGGGTTGGTACAGCATGGGGGTGAGTAATTAATGACTTAATTTTCATTTTTGGGTGAACTAACCCTTTAATCAGTAAGGCTGAGTTAACTTGATAAACAGTGATAGTAAAGATTTATATACAAAATATTTCTATTTTGAATAAATGCTGTTCTTTTTTTTTTCTTCTTTTTCTTTTACTTTTTATTCATCAACGAATCCTGAAAAAAATCCCCAAAAATATTCTGCATCACAACTGTTTCCAACATTGATAATAACGGAGTAGCAAATCAGCATATTAGAATGATTTCTGAAGGATCATGTGACACTGAAGAATGGAGTAATGATGCAGAAAATCACAGAAATAAATTATATTTTAAAGCATATTCAATTAGAAAACCATTATTTTAAACTGTATTTAATATTTCACAATACTACTGTTTTTTTCCCCCTGTATTTCTGATATGTCATGCATTTCATGCTATTATTTCATAATATGTCATTTAATAAACGTTTACCTGCATCCTCTGAGGCATGTGTGCCAGGTGTGATGTGAACGTCAATCTAACAACAAAAAGGCAAAAACCAAAGACTTAGATGGGAAATCCCAAAGTCTAATGCAAGCCTGTGTTTGGCAGCTCACTAAAATGTACCTTAAACCTGTCAGGCAGGGAGCGCAGAAGCTTGACTTTGATAGACAGGCCAATGAGAGTGGCCATACTGCAGTGTGGGATAGTCGGTGTGAACTCCACAGACACTTTGCTCTCCTCATCATTCACCTAACGTTACTCGGAGAGAAGAACGTGAAAGAGAGACAGATAGAATATTGTATCAATTTGATTATTGTGTAAAGGTCTATTCTTCTTCAAACTGTTCGCAGATCAGACTCACATTGACGCGCATTTGTTCCACGACATTCAGTTCTTCGAGGGACAGTGGGTGCTCAGGATCGTTGATCGATCGAATTAGATGTGATCATTAAGTTAAGGTGGGTCTCACTCAAAGTATCCAAAAATGCTTTAAATTGAGGCTTCTAAACTAATGCAGTTTGCTAAGAGTAACTGTCAACATGGCAGATAATTCAAAGCAACCAGGCTGACTTTACACAGCACTTGTGTAGCGAGAGCCAAATGATGTAACGTTAACGTTTGAAAGGATATCGAAGATTTCCCTGTCATCGATGGGGTCCGCTACATCCTCATCTTCATCAGTGGCAGTAAGGAGTCTTTCCCCTGATCGCTGAAATATCAGAGGATTGGCGTTTTCAAGTCGAGTTCCCCCTGACATTATTATCCACTCAACGATAAAAGAATTACCAACAACCAACGCTGTCAGACGTCAGATCACTTCGCAAACACTGCGAAGCCGAAAACAAGCCAACCGGAAGTCATACCTGGAAACAGTATAAACGCTTTTTAAAATAAAAGTTTTATTTATAAAAGTCCGGCAGTTTTCTTGCAATTTTTGCCTTTGAAGAGATATAATAATAACAAGAATAAGAAGAATAATTAAGTTATTTCTCATTATATAGACATCTGCAACATTTTATCTCAGATTTATCGCAACAATGACCTCAGATTTAAACTATTATCATTGCACAGAATTACCTTGTGGATCAGGACAATTTTCCAGTTTGAAGTGATTTGGTTTTTGAAAGGGGGAAACAAAAAATAATTTGTCTTTAATTAGAGGGGGGATAAAAGTTAGGTGATATACAGTAGGCTGAGACATGGGCATTCAGTATTAGGCCTATGCATTTGCTTACACCCATTTCTCTAACACATATATGAGGCAGATGTTAGCAAAACATTTCCAAAACATCTGTCATGCCAATGTGGCCATGACTGTCATTATTAGTACACTCCAGAATAGCATAACAGGTAGAATAAAGCAAAGCTCTTTCTTCCTTGAACTAAAACGTTTCAGATTATATGCTCACATCAAAGTAGTGTTCATCAACCTTGAAAGCATGACCTTGATTTAACAGTGAGGTTAGGCTAGCCAACCAATGCTTATTCCATTCATGAAGAGCCTTTTGACTTAATTGTTAGGCATCTCTGTATGCATAGATCTTGAGTACCACAGACAGCACACAAGGCCTAGCAATCCTATACCAATACAATCTCAGTGACAGAGTGTGGCAGTGTGCTATAAATCTTCTTTATTTCATTTAATGGCAATAATCATTGTGAGATAGCCAGCATTTGCTTGCACATTTCCTTGCACAATAATAATAACTTTCAGATACAGTCCAAACAATCTAAAAAAAAAAAAAGTTACATTTTAGTAGGCTATTTGAAGATTTTGTTTTATGAATCATCCTTATCAATCAATTGAAAAAACCCAGACTCTGGCTATGTTTTCTCATACAATCCTTGCTATTTGTTTTTGCTCTCATTAAAAGTATTGTACTGTGTCACATTAGTTATGGTGTTATTTTCAAGACTGCATATCTGCATTAGCTGCCATAGAGAATTCATGTGTTAGCGTTACACATTTGCTCTGTCTCTTATAGCTTCTTGAAATAAATTTGCTGTTTCATATAGCATTCATAACATTTGCTTTCTTCTTAGAAGCTCTGGCATTATAAGAATGCAATGTGTGCTTTATTAAATTACACAATTTGGCTACTACTTCAGTGTTCAGTTTATAATGAGTCTATTCCTGAGACTCACACAAAGGATTTATAGACAACGAGATTATCAAGAGAGTCACATGTTATATTTAATGGACAAGTGCTTTTATTGCAGGCTCTTTTCCAACCAACGAGACTATAAATCTGGCATCACTGCTCTGCATTTGCCTGTTAAAAGATTACCATTCATCCGCTGACTGCTTCTATGTGCTAATGTGAAGGTCAAAGGTTAACTGTATGAAAACTAACAAAGGAATTTATTGAAGTGCAACAACCTCCATCTCCTTTCCGGTAGGACATTTGTGCATTCCTAAAATCACAGAGGAACTGGTATTGATCAAAGCCTTTTGTTAAAAATGTTACTGAGTCAGAAATGCAGCCCACTTACATTTACTTACTTTTTCATTATTTCCCCCTTAATAGACTATTTAATAACTTTAATAAGCACAATCTTTATAAATCCCTTGATCTGTTGGGGTTTTCAGGACCAACTTTAATGAATATTCCAACCAAACAAATTGAGAAGTTAAAATAACAACTAAATTGCCACCACATCCCTCTTATCACTCTCTGATATTCTCCCACTTGTCTCAAAAATACTTTTTTTTTATGCTGCACATTTTCTTAACTGTCAGTGCTCTTCTTTCTCAGCAATTTAACATCACACCTTTCGGCTAGTGTTTTTCACAGAAACAGAATAGTGTCATGCCAAGGGTAAAACTTTGACTAGTGGTTTGATGGCTAGAGCAGGGGAGGTATAAGAGGGGTGCGATGAAGCACAATGAGCTCTACATTCAAATACATATGGAGAGCTTCAAGAGTGGAAGGTCTGCTAGTATGTCTGAAGAACTTTAGCTGTCTCCAAATAGCATTACTCATTTTATCCAGAGTGAATGATTAAACCAAACGGCCACTCTTAAAAATGCCCTTAAAGATTTCCGGTGGTAGGATGTAAAAAAAAGAGGCCTTTTGTGCTGATTTAAATTAGATTTTAGCATCTCGGTTTATCTCAAGGCAAAGCGGCCACAGAAATGATTTTGCTGCCACAAGGGTGCAGTCTTAGCACATGCTAAAATGCATTAATGCAAAAACTGCAGTAATCTGCACTGGGTTAATGCCAGTTGATAGGGAAGGCAGATAATCTCTGACATCGTTCTTTCTTTCTTCCCTCATTGGTTGAACACAAATAAGAGGATTATTTAAGGTGCTGTGAAAACAAACTCCATTTCTTTCCTCAATACCAGAATCAGATCCACTGGTTTCCTGAAGAAAAAAAAAACAGCCCACATGTACACACACTTAAAATGATTACATTATTTTCCCCGCAGGACCTTCAAGAAGGTCACCTGACTGCATCCCGACCCTCGTAAAAGGGCCAGGAATGACACTTGAATCTGGGTGTCTTGGTCCTGTTGAGTGCTTTTGATATTAGTGTAGAAATGTGTGCCACACAGATATACCCACCCAACAGTACTGACCTATTTAGTGTGAACGCTGCCATAATGGGCTTCTCTGTAGCATTTAGTCAGAAAGTCAAATGCCTCTTAACTAATGTCACAGGTGTTCACAAGTTCACGGTTTTGTCTGGTATTTATGTTTTTGCAAATGACTTTGACAGAGATTTTAGACAATATTTGGCGGGCCATGCTCTATCAGAGTGCCAGGGTTAACCACAGGTTTTGCGGAGGGTATTACAGATATTCAGTCTTGCAGTAGATTCATTTGTTTACTCTGGATTTCAGCCATACTGCTGATTAAAGACTGGTAAATGGCTGGTAGAAAGCCAACTTGATACACACTCTTTGGAGCTCAGTAGGCCTATGTATCTGTTACACTTGAAGAGGTAATAATTAAGAATAAAGAACACAATAAACTACAAATAAACAGTTAAGGATAATGTGGTTGGTCATTATCACAAAATAAACCCTCAAAGGGTGATCAGGACACAGATTGGAGGCCACTCACGCAATAGATAAATATTTAGACATGAAATATATATCTTGATTATTTGATCATTTCACATGTATATTATCTTAAAGTGTCCACTATACAATCACAGCATCTGCCTATCGTATAAACAAGCTAGTGATATAAGAGATATGAAAAGTAGTGGTGGTTATGCACGTACATATAGAGTATATATATATATATATATATATATATATATATATATATATATATATATATATATATATATATATATATATATATATATATATATATATATATACTTAAAACTTGTGCACTTTTTGACAATTATGTGCAAAATATGCTGACTGCCAGGCAGACTTTTGACTGAGATGTGTTTGATGTAAGGGTTCTCAGGGAGAGGTAAAATGCTGAGGTTGTTGGCTTTTGGGGATGTCACTGTTTTTGGTTCTTTCTCCAGCGGGATTGACAGGCTGAATCACTGGGTTTAGGCAGCTGCAGCCATTTTCTTCGGCAGTTCAGCTGACTGGGCACAGAGGGGTGAAGAGAGCAGTCATTGCTTTCTGTCTCGTTTTCGTATTTTCAGAGTCAGACCAAACTGTAATATTTTGCTCTCACTGTTTTTCATACTTAGGCTATCATAACCATTAAAAGTGGCAAAAAAAGAAAGAAAAATAAGGAGAATCTCTACTAGGCTGTAAATGTCACGTTTTGCCTTAGTTTTGTTTTTGTTTTCTGTATGTTTAGTCATCTGTTTTCCTATGTTCCTTTGTTCTCCTTTTCCTGCCACTAATCAGTTGTCATGGACACTCATTTAGGATCACACCTGTTAGTCTTTGAGTTAATCATCATTGTGTATTTAAGTTCCTCATTTCCTTTCATTCATTGTAGGGTATTGTTTGTGCTATGTGCATTGTTTGTTATGTTACCTCTTGTTGTTTTATCTGAGCTTGCTTCATTTATTAAGCGATGCTTTTATTTTGATATGCTTCGGTTATCTTCTTCTTCCTTGGACTAAACGGCAAGTAACCATTACAGTAACGGTTATAGTAACCATGTCTTGAACCTTGGGGGGACCTTTTTTTTTTTTTAGAAAGCATAAAGAAAAACAACAGTGTAGGATGTAGGAAATCCTAGGTTTAATTCTAGTTTGGAAATAATAATTTTGAACTGTTCACACATTATTTGCATTAAATTACATTAAAATGCACATCATCATGTACTTTTATTTGTATATGTATTGAAAACTTAAAACGTTTTTTTGTATAATCACACTTAGGATAATTTTCAATTCAAAACGGCCATATTTGAGAAAAAAAGTTGATTAGTTTGCATAACTGGATGTGACTGTCGGTCGTTTAACATTTATTTCCTAAAACAGTTGACTTATTAAATGTTTCACTATTTACATTTTACCTCACTCTCTTTCAACGTTAAGTGAAAATGATGCTTTTGCGCTGTCACACTCTGCTTCTGTAAACACTCATTTGATTGGCCATCTCAATCATTTAGACATTGACCATTTTGCCATTTCTAATTATAAATATATTGTGGCACATTTTATGTGGTCTTCTGTAGACCTTTATCTGGAATATGTAGATATATCAGTAATAAATGGTAGGCTGTATATAATTATGTTATGAAATCTGGATTCTGCAGTAACTTCTGTAAATGGCAGGCAACAGTGACATTATGTTTGGTGTGTTTTAAAGAGGTTTTTTCTGCAGGATGAATGGGATTCTACCTTAGGGAATCACACTAGATAAACATAGAGATGGAAAATGCTTATTTCATAACCATTATGCACAAGTTAAATTAGAAAGAATAACACGCTGCTGGTTTGAGTGAGGACTACCCACATGCATTCTAACTGACAGGTTTATTATATTAAAACAATATTTAATAATGCATGTCTAACCTAATTGGACTTTATACTGCCATTACATGAACAGTGAGCAATTACTGTTTGGGCTCTTCTCAGCCACAGCCATCTTGAGCTGGACTCGGCTGCTGAAGCTATGTCCCTGGTGGCTTTCTTCAGCTGTTTAGACTCCAGGCCCACTCTCTGGAGGAAGTAGCGCAGTGATTTTGCTGGGAAGCCGCGGCAGCCGGCTTCAATGGGGTGGCTGGTTGCATGTCACCCCTTTAAAACAGCTTCATCGACCAGGTCTTGGTACTTGGCTTTTTTAAGTTGGTGGGACGTGGCTAGCCTCTCTTCCCAGGGCGCCGTGAGCTATCTTGTCGGAGGGAGGTCACTGCCACGTCCTGTGGGAATACAAGCTTCCTCTTCAGGTCCACTCTCAACTCCCAGTCGGAGGCTTGTTGCAAGATAGAGGGTGGGTTCTTGGCCTCCGGTCTTGTCTCCTTCCCTCACGAAGATTGTGGCTTCGGGCGGATGGGCCTGCTTGTTGTTGGCTTTGACTCGCTGCTGTTCCACCCACTTTTCAATTTCCGTGAGGACCTTGTCAAGCCTCCATCTGTACCGCCCTTCTGCCAATTCCTTTGGACAACCGGTCAGGACGTGGTTCAGTGTACAGGAGGCTGCTCCACATTGGTTGCAAGATGGGTCTTCCTCTCTGCCCCAGATCTTTATGTTTATTGGTGTTGGCAGCAGGTCAGTTACCGAGCGCAGGAGAAAGCTCAACTCGACCCTTGGTCAGTCTGCCACAGTTCCTTCCACGACAGCGGTCGCTCCTGTGCCTGGTCCCACTGCGTCCATCGACCCTGAGAGGCAAGTCCGATCGCTTTCACCTGGCGCTCCTCCTCTGTTGCCACGGACTCTTTGCACCACAAGGCCTCTTCTGGCTCTGGCATCAGCCCTGCTCCACCTCTTCTCACTGTAGTGTCCAAGGCCCAGGCATACCACGCCCACGATTTCCTGGTGTTTCCAGTTTCACATTTGATGGTCTTGCTTGCGTGTCTTACTTTCCCGTCTTCAGACGAGAGGACTAACTGCCCTTGCCTTGGTGGCTTTAAACTCCTCGACCACCGATGAGACTGGCAAGGGAAGCTTGGAGATCTTGCTGTACAGATTGATTGTGCTGAATGATGGGGGGACACCCAGCCATTTCCAAGAACTTGCTACACTGTCTTTCCATTCCTTCCACCTGGGACATGGGTTAAGTCTTAAAGTAGGAAGGGCCATTGCAGCCGGGGTATGATGCCATACTGAAAGCACCAGACTTTAAACCTCCCGAGCAGTTGGCTGTGCTCAATTGGCTTAAGCCAGGTGTTCAGCTGGGCCTTTGTATTAGTGAGATTGCCACTCTCCTTTATGGAGTTGTCGTGCCATCGGATCTTTTGATGATGATGCATTTTATTTTTAATGCGCTTTTCTCCAACCCAAAGCGCTACACAGTATGGTAAACAAATATAAGATAATTAAAAACAGAAAAATCAAACAACGACATACAAGATAATACCAGACATAATACACTTTTTAAAAAGATGGGTCTTTAAAGACCTCTTAAAGCAGTCCAAAGTTGGGGAAATTTTAATCTCAAAGGAAGTTTATTCCACAACCGATCTTGGATTGTTGGGATCTCAGAGCCTTGGATGTTGAAGATGTTTCCTTTTAGCTTTCCCTTCAAGATACTGAGGCTCCAAGACTTTTACGGTTTAAACTGCAGGCTTGACCATGTTGGAATCTTTTCCAGCCTTTAGCAACAGATTCATAGCCGCTATGAACAGGGCCATAGAAATTGTGCATCCTGTCATGATGCCCTTCTCGAGCCTTTGCCATTTTGTGGTGATGCTTCCCATGGTGAACCTCATCTGCAGCGCATCCATGTGTGACATTACAAGCTCAACTACCTCTGATGGATCTCGATAGTGATCCAATGGGGACGAGGACTTTTGAGAACTTACAAGGACTTCAAAAGATACATAACCCTTGTTCGGGGGAGGTGGTAGGGCGTGTCCGTCATGGAGACAATGATATCAATTTAATATTTTAGCAATATTTTGGATTACATTAGCACTTTCTGATAGAACAAAATGTTATTTTACAGTATATTGGCTAAAACACACTTAACCCTTTCACACGTAAGTTTCAAATATTCTAACTGACCCCCCCAGCGTGACTTTTTCAAGGCGACCGTTATTTAGAAATTGTCACTTTAATGTTTCCATGGTGACGCGTCATTGCTTGTCACGTGACACAGCGCAACCACAACACAGCGCTGAATGAATGATGATCTGCTTTTATGTAATTTTCCCTTTTTTATTAAAAAATATTTACAAATGTATTAGCAATAGCATGAAACACTGATATTCCGATTGTCAAATATGTGCAAGTGGAAGGGTTTTGTTGTTTAAACATCTTTATAACGATCGCGTTAGTTGAGCTGTATTCACAATGGGCGGCGCCATTTTAGTTTGTTTTACAGTTCAGAGAATCGGATCTGTTGGATTTACAACACGTCAATTCCTCCACTTCTCACGAAATACATGAAAGTAAGTGGCCGGTGAACTGGGAGAAGAATAGGGTCAAATGTAAAGCTACTTACACAATGTGTATCTGATATGAATAAAACGTGTCGTCTTATTAAAATGGAAAGGATTATTATTGCCGCTTCCATAGACATCAGTGTGTATTTTACAAACTCAGAATCATTGTTTTGCTAGTACTTGTGTATTTAAATGTCTGAAACCTAAAATAAACATAATGTGGTTGAAAACACTCAATAGTTGTGATATATGACAGCACTGAGTGCGTCCGTCTCTGGCTCAGCGCCAGCCAACGCGTGAAAGCACGTTTGAATTTAGCAGTTGATCACGTGATGCACCGACCATTCTAATCACACCGGTGTGATCGTACGTGTGAAAGGGTTAAGACAGAGTAAAACTGACTTAAATTACTGAAAAACACATGATTGATGAATTCTGAATACAATTTAAAGGATATGTTCATCATCATAAAAATTAATACACATGATACTTTTAGGCTACTTTATTCAACAGTAAATAAAACGTTCTCTTCACTGTCAGGCTACTTCAGCAGCATATGAAACAAAAGCAAAAAATGAACAGCTTAGTTTTCATTTAACAAGTGTAACAAACGACTTCTATGTGTAAATAAATCAGACGGACTCATTTATTAAAACAAACACAAAAAAAAAAACATCCTGTATAGGCCTATTTGCCACGACTGAAGAAACTTAACTATAGGCTACAGCCTACATATTTTTGTTCAAAAAGATAAGTTGGTCTACATGCTCAGGTGAGAGGCGTGTGTGCGTAGTCTATTCACAATTAGCCCGGCGGTGGAAAAAACGCGCTCTGCTGGAACAGATGTCGCAGAAACAGCTAGGTACCACTGGGCAATGATGCTCAGCTTTGTAAACCGATTCTCATTTACCTTCTACCACAGTAGAGGGTCCTGGTTTACAGAGATGCATGGCTCACTGAAGTAGCGTTCAATTTCAGTGTCATGCGAACAAAAATCACTCGTGCCAGTGCCGTAATCCTCACCGAAAAGAGTGTAGGGCGCCGTAGTTGCTGCTGCTCGATCAGGCTGAGGGTCATTTTGAATGGGTGAGACAGAGTTTGTAACGCTGATCTTAAAGCTGTTTCAGACTCTCCTTTACTCTCTCTCGAAGCTCTGTCTCAAGAAACTGCAGATGTTTGTGTCTTGGATCCAATGTTGCGGCAATCAGAGGTAGAGCCACTTTCTCAACATCCTCAGCAACAGTGACTATGCGCCGTTTCAGAGATTCTGCCACTGCTGTCTTGAATTCTGAAACTCTTAGAGACTCACTGGTCTGTGTGTTTAGATGTTTAGTGATGAGGCTATGTGTGATCGGATAGACCATCGAAACGCAAACATGCGTCTCACTGCACATTGTTGTTGTGGCGCACTTCAGAGACTGGAGAACAGGTATCAGTCTGGTTACACTTTATTTCGATAGTCACTTTAGACATTCTACTAACTGTTGCGGGGCTCTCTCTCTTATAGACGAGGAGCAAAGATAGGGACACTACCTCTAGTTTAAACATGACTACGCCACCCTGTTTAAAGGGAAATATTAATATTTTGGATCTAAGATTTTACACAGGACACACAGGAACGTGATTTGTCAAGAAGGGTTAGAGACGTGGATACCAATAATACAAAAGTTTTATTTAAATACTCACAATAATTTTAAAAGATATAAAACTGGGTCATTCTCATTCACAATACAAAAGAGACCACAAGATAAAGGAGACCGAGGCTTAACGGCAGATGCACGAACTCAGTAAGCACAAGGCTTTTATATCACTCTCAGCACCCCGTGTACAAGTATCAGCACACACACTGCAATAAAGTTAAGAAATAACCACACAGCACTCTGTGACGAGCCCTCCACCACCACGTAAGGGCCTACTAGTGGCCTACCATGAAGTCTCGGCTCCTGCAATGATGGCAAAAAATATTACAGGTCTCAAATAGATCACAATCACAAATAACATTTAAACTAGTAAACTAGAAAACCATATTACAAAAAAATGAAAACATGAAAGTCAAGAAGGGTTTAGCACTAGTGCTGGTATACCCTCACTGATCTTCTACCAGCACCTTTAAAGATCACAAAATACAATACTGTAAAACACTCAACGTAAACCAATCAGGACAGTCAGTAGCACAAACAATGATGCATGAATATACTGGAAAAATAAATACCAAACACAAAACACAAACACTTGGGAAGTGTGGAAGACACCCGGCGATCACGGTGGCACGTACTGGAGAGCGAGCAAGCCTCACGCAAGACGCCTAGGCTGTGCACGCACACACACGTGTGTGGGGAAGAGAGTTTGTTATTGAGATAATCTTTATGTAGACAAAACAGCAGCATCAAATCAGCGTTGCACACCAGGCGTCACAGCTATTCCTCCTTTAATTCATAAACCCGTCGCCCATCCACGCCACGCATACAGAGAACACGGGATACACATCCCCCGAAGCACAGGAATGGAAGAGGGGCCTGCAAAGGGAGAGCGCCACCGCTCAAAGCTCACTCCGCAACCTATCCCGGCCGCTCAAAGCATCATGACACGGGACTCAAAGCGGAAGCACTACAGGGACAAAGGGCGGTCCCACGGGCAATGACGCGACACTCAACCAGCAAGCACACGCAATAAGTGACTACATGTTCTCTTTTTTTATATCATCCCACCCTGTTTGTGATTGGACCCACACTACCCCAAGCACATTAACTTGATTACCGGGCAACAATACGTCCCACTACATAACTATAAGTAACTTTTCAACTACATGTCAACCAACTGTCATTAGAGTATAGGCTGTAGTAGACTGTCAGTAGACTGTTAGGTTAGGGTTAGGTGTTAGGGTTCGGGTAAGGAGAACAAGATGACTTGTAGTTGCTAAGTTACTTATAGTCAGTATAATATCTTTTGGGGGACCAACAAAATAAAGTGTTAGCAGATATTAAGCAGACAGTCTACTAATACTCTAACGACAGTTAGTTGACATGTAGTTGCAAAGTTACTTCTAACAGCTTTCTTCTCTGTCTTTTTGTTTATACATGCTTCATGGGCATCAACCCAGAGACGGGCACAAAATCTAAGAGGCAGACAGGTCACATGAAGGAAGCTCATTGACTTCGAATGGATGTCAATCTAATGTAAGCTGTGTTCCAACTTCAGAACGGACGAACGAAACACTGTATCTGTGTTAAAGGAACACACTGACTTTTTGGGATCTTATTCACCGTATCCCCCAGAGTTTGATAACCCCATACACACCCTTTTCATCTCCGTGCGTGCTGTAACTCTGTCTGACGCACCCACCGCTAGCCTAGCTTAGCACAAAGACTGAAAGTAAATGGCTCCAGCTAGCATGCTGCTCCCAATAAGTGACAAAATAACGCCAACAATTTTTGCTTAACCTCATTCATGTTACTTTCAGTCCTGTTACTCATGTCAAAAATAATAGGACTGGGTAAAAGTAACAGGAGTAATTCGAGTCCTCTGGTTTGTTGATTTAATATTAATTGATATAGTACTATTTACATGATGTTTTTTAATAGTTGAAATTACTTAAATTGTAGACATTTTAGGATTAGTGTTACAATGCAAGTACCATACTTACAGGGAGCCAGTCCACCACAGAGTAACTTAAACTTTTTGTCTTTCTTATCTTTTGCATATAGTGGATAGAGCCCACACTCTGCAGATGCCAGCTGCAAGGGAAGGAGCGAGACACCTGCAACCCTCTCTATTCCCACCTTTTTGTCTTTTCTTCCCTCTCTCTCCCCCACTCTCTCTTCTCTGTCTCCTTCTTTCTCTTTTGACACACATTCCTGTTACCCAGTGTTTTATTCCTGTAATTAAATTGTATTTTACTTCTAAAAAATAAAAGTTAAATCACTGTTTTTATCAGTTTTGTTTGGTCCATCATTTATGCTAAATCACAATAATAGATAGACATTCACAGTTATGTACAGTAATTCTACAGCTGCTTACTGCTAAATTACAGTAATACATAGACACCAACTATAATTTCACAGTTAAATACATTAATTCTACAGCAGCTTACTGCTAAATCACAGTAATGCGACGGCATAATTACTGTGAAGTCACAGTATATACAACTGTCATTTCACAATAATTTATTGTAAAAATGATACAGTAACTTACTGTGAAAGTCATGCAACTGGTAACCTGCAATTTATTGTAAATTTACAGTCAAATAATTAACAGTGTACGTAACTTCGGGGTTCGGGTAGTAACCCGAGCACAAAAAGAACTACAAAATTCGACTGCTTTACGGCATACCTCACTTCCCCCATCACCCCCCACTTTCTCAAATTCGGACGTGAGAGCCCAACTATCGTTTGTTTGCCGGATGTTGTTGTCATGATTCATCATCATGGCCGAAGCAGCAACTAAACCAAAGAAGGCAAAGGTTTTGTCGGAGGAGACTAGAAAGAGAAAAAGGGAGAGTGATAGAATCAAAGGCCGGACGAGGATCAATATTGGTCCAGCGTTCGTTTGCTGGCGTGAGCTAAAGGAGGAGGAGGGGTGTTCAAGTTTGGTAGGGGCTACATTCTTGCAAGTAAGTAATACATGATTAGACGGACAGAATCATCTTTTAGGATATCTATCCTAATGACTGTAGGCTGATAGTTTGTTTATTTATTTTTCTGGTGAAAGTGTCTTGCCTCAGGCTATAATGCAAATCGATTTTTCAAATTTGCAGATTCATCTATGGTAGCTTGATATTATAATATTGACGATATATGGCTATTACCTACCACACAAACATTGAATTGAATTAGCACATCCATTCTGTAAAACATTGATACTATACACAGCTACTATAATGAAGCTGGCTTGTAAACATGAGCTACGCGATCTTTTGGCATTTGAAAAAAAATAAAACCCATGAAATTATATTCGACATGCTGAAATATATGCCACTGTACCAGGGATGAAGACATTTCACACGCAACGCAGGCAGTCTGCCCAAGACGTGAGAACTCCTTCTGCAGAGTTCGAGGGGAATCGGCTTGTAAACAAATGCATGTGTAACCATAACAGATTTTACAACAGTAGTATAAGACAATACTGTTTCCCAACTGTAGGTGGACCCAGAGAGCAAAAGTTACATAGTGTTACTTTAAAATTGTCCCTTTTTGAGGGTCGGTAGTTTCGTGTGTGCCCCTTTAAATGCAAATGAGCTGCTGCACCCGGGACAGAAGGCGGAGCTTCAAGAGCTGTGTTAGCAGCTCTGATTACCTCACGCAGACAAGGACTAAAATGTCAGAAGCTTTTCTGCCTTTTGTTTAAACTGGAGTTGGACAATGATGGAGAGACTCAAGAAGAAGTGACAACATGTAGAATGCAACAGGACGTTTCTGAATGGTTAGTTGATGAATTGATGTTGCTGATGTGGAGTTAACTATCTTCAAGTCTTTGATTAGCATATTCTGTCATGATAATTGTGGCGAGCAGGACAAGGCCGAATGACGTGAGAGCAGCGCGAGGCCGGTGGCGTGAGTGGTAATGAGCGACACCTGTGAGACGCACTGGTCTCGCATCTCTCATGGAGGAGCGGCATAGACATATACACTAGACGTCACCTTGGGGTTCTAAGCATGCGTCAAAACCGCCGACATCTTGGAACAGGGGTCTTGTCATAGGAAGTAGCTAGGTAACGCTGCTATCTCTGCCTTTACTTCTAATTAATTGATGGTGGCGGACTTTTGTGCTGTGTATGATGTCCACACGAATGAAATCTGAACTAGGAAGAATGTTTTAAAAAAATTTTTTTTTTTTAAATTTTTTCTGGAATCAATGATAAATACATGTCTGACCGTGGGAACGAACCAAAAAAACTAGAAAATCGCATTCATGATGATTTATGGTGATTTTATTTCCGTTAGACCTTTGTCTACATTGACGCTGATGCATTAAAGTGGAGGGGCTCCCCTGTTCCAAGATGGCGGCTCTATTGACGCATTCGTTCCAAATGAACTGCCGTAGCCAAGGCGACATCTAGTGTATATATCTATGGAGGAGCGGAGGCATAAAGGAGGAGCGACGACAGTGAAGAGCGAGAGAGGAACAGGCCTTATTTTTTGTTGTGTTTTGTTTCTGTTGCCAGCAATCGTCCGTGAGGGGCTGCTGGCTTTACTTTCATTTTGTATTTGTTTATATTATTATTAAAGTGTTGAATGTTCGCTGGTTCCGCCTCCTTCTTCCCATAACATCTGAACCCGTTACAATAATCTATAAAATCGCGGTAACACTTTATATTACGACCCGCAAACAACTGCGTAAGTAAACCGAAATTACAGTGTACGTTTACGTAATTATAGTGTACTTCCGTATGTTAAGTTTTGGGTAATAAAGGGGTACAACCAGATATAATTTTTTTGGTTATAACCAAAAAAGTAAAGTAGTAAACTAAAGTAGTTTAGTAAGAAAAGCCAATAAATTTAATTTTTATCATACTGTGCTTACATACAGCCATATATATATATATATATATATATATATATATATGTGTGTATATATATATATGTGTGTGTGTGTATATATATTATGTTTAATTTACAACCCACAGATGTCAAAATTACCCTGTAACTACATTGCACAAGAACACAATATTGTACGTTTATATACAGCAGACGTACAATTTTTGCCTGGAATATAACAGAATAAGTACCTGTTAGTTTGAAAATAATTACATTATAAATAATTTGCTTGTATACCTGGTTGTACCCCTTTATTAACCAAAACTTAACATATTTTTCCCTTATACCTAAACGGAAGTATACTCTATAATTACAGAAACGCACACCATAATTTCGGTTTACTTGCGCAGTTGTTTGCGGGTCGTAATATAAAGTGTTACCAAAATCGCTTGAGTGGGAACTGTTGTAAGATGCCTACAGAGTGACATGCTGTTGCATTTGTGTTACGTACTGTATTACATGTGAAAAGACGTATACGACAGTTTGAGCAGACTCACAAATGTGCTCTACTACTACACACTTCCTCTTCTCAACATGGACTGCGTGTTCCCGGGGGCAGGATTTATGTACATTTTAGGGTTAGTGATGTCACTAACTCGGGAGGAATGTTGTGTAGTCCCTACCAACCTTTGTAATCCTTAAAAAACGATTTCTTTAAAACCAAATATCTTCCTTTGCTTTGAACTTTGAGCATTTTAACTTTGCAGATGTTGCTTATGCTCAAACAGCAACATTACACACTAACTAAAGTTAGAAAAGTGAAATCATAATCAACCACCCCTTTAAATGCAGAATACCAAATTTTATACACCACAAATAGTTGAGTAACCTTGAAAAGTGTGGAAACTGCCATCAAAGAATGTCCTATAGCTTTAATTTATTTAATTGAATTTCACCTTTCAAAGGAAAAATGAGGAGTGACCTCATTAGCAGTAAAATTACACAAGGGCAGCTGTCAACTCGGTGTAAGACCACTGTGCTACAAAAAAAAATGAAACAAATAGAGAAAGAGTTTCTAATGTTAATGATGAATAATGAAAGGGGGCTTCAGCTAATGACAAACCTACATTCACATGAGAAGGTAATAAACTCTCAATGTCTTGTTGTCATTGCCGATGTTCTCAGAATGGTTGAAAGGGGGAAGAAATCCCACATTAATTCTTTTCAATCGTCTGAACCAAATTTCCTTCATCTGGAAATGTTCACGTTAAATGTGTTTGTGTTAATTTGCTCTCTCGTTGTTGCCTTGAGAAATACCAATAACAGGTGCTCTTGTTACAGCAAAGTCCTACTAATGATATGTATCTTAGACAACAGAGATATTACAGCAGCATGGGTGCAAACATCTTATCACTGATGCGTGTGCAGAATGCAACAATCAACATGAACCAACATGCTCCTCTAGTATTCGTCCATGTGCAGACCATCTGTCCTGCACCTTTCAGAAAACCTCTTCACTGTATGTGACTCGGGTGAAATTGCACAGGGCAGGGGGAGACCCGTCACATTCCTTGAACTGAACACTGAAGCCTGAACACTCCAGCTGAGCTTCTACACATCTAAGGTTATCATATTACAGAAAAATGACTGGCTGGGCCTAATGCTGATGATTTTTTTGTGAAAAATAGGCCAGTTGGTCCCAAGAACTAAAAGTGTGAGAGTGACTAATTGTTAGGCGAACTATCAATTGCATCATGGGCATATTTGGTATGAGAAGCATATGGAGAAAGTTACATACAGCACAACAGGGGGGACAAAACACAATGATTATTCAGCCAGGAAATCATTTTTTGCGGAACAAAGCCGCCATTAGTAGCAAAGGGCTTTCACAACCCACTAGACTATGGGCCTGATTTCCCTCTGCTGCTGTTAAATGCATGACAAAACTTGGAGCGAACTGATTAGATCAATCTAATAGTGAAGGCTAAATGAATTTTCAGAGGGCCACTTTAGGGAGCTGATGGAAATGACTCAGCTTCAAAGTCAGGTGGGAAAGAAATTGGAGGCGTGTCTTTTCACTGAGATCCAATTAAAAGTATTTTGCAGCCTTTTCTGTCCTTCTTTCTTTCAAGGCCCTGTATGTTCTCATTTCACTGCATGCAAGAATGAAAGATGCATAATGCTTTTCTGATGTAGTTCAAATAGTGTCCTCCAAAATCTATTTAACTCTATATGATTGCGTTTGTTTGAAAAGGTGTTTTCTATTGATGAGATGGCTAACCATTATCATATTTCATTGAATTATACAGTAATGAAGGAACATTAAGTCCAAAGTACCATTACCTAATGAAACATTGAGTACAAAGTCCTAGTGTACAAAGTGTTACCGGAAAAAAGTACAATGTGATTTACAAAGTAATATTTTCTTTGAGTCAGGTCACAATGCATTTTAGCTTCGTTGCCACCATTTACACATCCTTTGTCATCATTGATCCTTTGTGTTCTTCATCAAGACACGAATCCCCTGTCTGCCAGATTACGACTACTCATGTGTTGTGGTTAATCTTTTTCAGTCTCTGTGTAATATGCAAGAATTAACGTATTAACTAAATTTTAAAATGATATGTTGAAAAAGGTGGATACAATGAATGCATAAAATGAGCTCTGAAATTTGAGCCATTTTCTCCTCTTTCCATTAATTCCTTCCTGGTTCTATGTATGTATTTATGTATGCACATATTATGTGTGTGTTTGTTTATATGATTTATGAGGACACAAATTTGAATAATAACATGGGTATTACACTATTACAATGTAAATGTGGTTTCTGAGGACATTTCATGAGTCCTTGTAATTCCAATGGCTTAAAAACATACTAAACAATGTTTTATTAAAAATGTAAAAATGCAGAAAGTTTTCTGCGATGGGTAGGTTAGGGGTAGGGTTAGTGTAGGGGACAGAGTACAGTTTAAACAGTATAAAAACCATTACGTCTATGGAGAGTCCCTACAAAGATAGTAAACCAGACGTGTGTGTGTGTGTGCTGTGCTTGTTTATTTATTTATATAAAAGAGTGCCTCAAGCATCCTTGCTATGTTGTATGCTAACATCACTCCTGTTAATTGTTATTGCGCACACATACAAATTGTTTTTGTTTTCATTTACTTATTCATGGGTGAAATTAATTATTGGTTTAATAGTACCTTTATCAGTCTAAAAGTCCCCTTAATAATAAATTGCTAAATTGCTCTTGAATGTCACATGAGCTTTGGAAAATTCATTCATTTTCTAAATAAATTATAAAAATACAAACATACCACAATTTCTGGAACATTTTAATTGTAATCAGCATGATACATATTTTATCAAATGACATTAATGAATATTAATTCAATTAGATGTCAAGCTTTTTATTATGGGACATGTTTATTTGATCCTTTAATACTTTAAACTTGGCAGGTTCAATAACTGAGATTTTGGCAGGTTCACGTTGATTTTAGTGTTGGCATGAAACGGAAATGGCAATAGTCTTTTTTTCCTATTGAGACATATATCCAAGTGAAACAAGAAAAACAAGAAAAAATGTTGGGTGGGACTTGATTTAGTGAATTGGGAATTTATTGTATGGTTGTGGTTAGCTATTGCTGCATGTGATCTCATGTGAATGACAGGTAAAAACGTGCCAGTACACGTCACTGCAAAAAGGGGAACTCATTTTGATTAAAGATTAGGAGGGCACATGAATAAAATAAATAAATAAATACATAAATAATGATGTGCAAGAAAATAATGAAATGAAAATAAGAAGTGTCAATTTTGATTGCATGGTGACTAAGGATAACCATAAACTGCTAGTGGGTAGTCGACGTGACGTGGCTTTTTCACCGTCACAGAAGGAAAAAAAGTAATTATTTCACATTTTCATCATTTAAAATACTGTAAATGGTTAAACATTTTCTTGTTTTACATGAATTTGTTGTTTTAATATCAGAGTTATTTTTAATGTTTTTACAACTTTGAGCCAAATCTCGAAATTGTCCTATGGTGTGACGGGAGACAACATTATTTCATTAATATTACCTTTTATAAATAAAGAAAATAATGTTTAAAAATCTTAATGGACACTCCTGGCATAATTGTGCAAGTGTCTATTTCACTAAGTGGCCATCACTTTTCCTATACATACATTTCTATAAGTGTCGGAATTTCATAAAGTTTGTCTCAGAAAAAAAATGTCCTTTGGTGTTATGCAATAACCTGATATTAAGTTGGGCAATATCATGGACAACTACATTTAATTGAAAGACCCCATTCAAGGTCATGTGAATGAAGACCCATATGAAGTCCATGAGCAGTGCACATGGTAAGTATTTCTCTCAGAATTGTTCAAATATTTAACTATGTTTTCAGACCACGGAAGTTGTTAAGTTTTTTTGTCCTTTGGTGTGACACCCCTAAATTAAAATTTTTAATTCAAATTTGTATTTTTAACAGCAGGACTACGTAATATTATGCAAATGTATCATGCCAATTGCTAATGACAGTTCAGCTAGCATTAGCATGGTTATTAGCTATACATACTATTACTAGTGCATCTAGTTGTTCTGACAGAGACCTGCATCTCTCTCTCTCTCTCTCTCTCTCTCTCTCTCTCTCTCTCTCTCTCTCTCTCTCTATGTGAATCTATTAGCCTGTTGATGGCTGTTCATCAGGGTGCTTCCTAGCCTTGAAGAACAGATCGGGTTGATAAAAGGATGTAAAAGGATTAGGGCTTCAGACAGCCAAGGAGTGAAGACAGGGAAAATGGGATTACTGCTCTTCTCACTATGGTCTCTGTACATACTGGGTGGTTTACTTCAATGAAAAAAAAAAAGTTATTCACATGAGAAAAAGGAGGATAAGGAATAATAAATGTTCCAAGATAAAATGTTTTGATCTTTTAGATTTTAGATATTTTAGATTAACTTTGCACAGATTATTTTCAAAAGCACAATGCATGAACATGCATGTTCAGCAGAAAGAATATGTAACAACCGGAGGGCATCTTAAATAATAAAGCACTTTTGTTCACGCACCTACCACAATGTCGAAATGAAGAGAGGAAATGTTTTTTAAGTAGTTCCCAACTTGTTCCTTGTCAATGAAACATGGCGATGTGTTCCACCCAACAGACAGTGACTGAAAACAAACACAGTAGGCCTACTTTCATAATTGAAAATTTCTAGTATTATTGAAAATGAAATAAGCTGTACAAGACCCTTAATTATTAAAAAAATCATTGTTTTTCTGGGAAATCACCTAAGTGTTCAACTTTGTAATAGAGGCAAGACTTCACCGTCTATTTGGCGCTCCTCTGTGTGCGACGTCGCAGAGCTCTTCGAGTAAAATGTTTGCTGTTTATGTTATCATTTGTCTTCATGCGTCATTTTAGGGCAACTGTATATACAAACATTAAGTATGATCGAGCAGAGTCAAAATTGACGTTTTGACTTTAGTATGCCGGACTCCTTCCTCGAACTCCTTCGGGATGTCGGTGTGACACCAGACCAGGCCCGAGCAGGGGTTTTTCCTGACAACCAGAGCCGAAACCGGAAACGCGGCAGGCGGGGAGGAGCCAAGCAGAGGTTTCGTCGCATGGTTAGCAGAGGAAGGCTAGCGTTACCGGTCATACTGTTTGCAAACGTCCAGTCACTGGAAAACAAAATGGACGAACTACATGCACGGATATCTACTACGCAGCAATACATCCAGGATTGTTCCATGCTGTGCTTTTGTGAAACGTGGCTAGGAGACAAAACTCCAGACGAGTCCATTACACCAGGGGGCTATATGGTCTACAGAGATGATCGTAACTCTGTGGATTGTGACAAAACCCGCGGGGGAGGAACAGCGATCTTCGTCAATCAATCCTGGTGTACAGTAAGGTGATTTCACAGTATTGTTCTGAGGAGGTGGATTTTTTAACCTTAATGTGTAGACCATTTTATTTACCCAGACAACTGCAGTACATTGTTGTGAGTGTTGTTGTGAGAACTGAATAACATGATCAACGAGGATGAGAACATGTATCCTGATGCTGCCTTTATTATCCTGGGAGATTTTAACCACTGCAATCTCTGGAAGAGTATTCCCAAATTTGATCAGTTTATGACTTTTCCCACTAGAGGAAATAATATCTTGGATCATTGTTATAGTAACATTTAAAATGCTTACACAGCGGAGTCCAAACCTCATTTTGGAAAATCGGACCATCTCACATCTTGCAATCCTGCTAAAGCCAACTTATATTAGAAGACTCAAGGACAATCCAGTCACAACTAAAGCTGTCAACACATGGACTGACAGTGCACTGATGAACTTGCAGGGCTGCTTAGAGGCTACAGACAAGAACATCTTCAAGGAGGCTACAGACAATATTCATGACTATACAGAGACTGGTAGTGGCTATATTAAATGGTGTACATCCATCTGTGTGAGCAAGTCCATGAGAGCTGCAAAAAGGGCATATTCCCAAAAACTTAAAAGCTACTTTCTGCAAAATGACACACGCAGTATGTGGCAGGGAATTCAATCTGTCACCAATTATAGGAGAAGCGCAAACATTGAACATTGTTCAGAGGCCTAAACACTCAACAACTTGAGATATGGCAGACCGGACAGTATTATCTCACACAGGGTGCGGTTTTATAACAGTTTTTTCCCAGCCACGGTCAGACTGATGGATGAGGATATGGCAGAGGGAACAAATATGTCTGTCTCATCTTTATAAAATGATAGGTGTTATCTCCTTTTACATAAAGATGTTAGAGGTAGTTTTACTGTTCTTCATTTACTGTACCTTCTCAAAGTCTATTTATTGTGTGTAGTTTTGTTAGTTGTTCTTTTATGTTGACTTTTTTAATGTTGACTCAACGAGCTTTGCTACAAAAATTGCTATGTACTTGTACTAGCTGTACTGGTAATGGCAAATAAACCTTCAACATTTGGAGACAGCCATTGTCTTTGTTGACTGGGGTAAGGCTGTTTTCCTTATTTCCTCTTATTGAGTAGTCCTGGGGGCAGGATATGATTTAAAGTAGACAGCAATTTCCCTCGAAATGACTGGCACAAGACCTCCTGAACCTTTGCAATGAAACATGGCCATCGGGGACGTTTTTGCGTTTGCATTTTGCATATTTGTTGAAAGTCGCCCGTGGCTCTGGTGCACTCCAATTCAATATTTCATATTAGACTTGTCTATAGCTGTAAAATATAACTTATGTTATATTCTTTGTTGCTTGCTCATGTTGGTGAAAACATTATGTGTGCCACGTAGGTTTGTTATTATGTGGAACACTTCTCTGGCTTTTATTATCAGCCAGACAGATCAACTAAAGTGAGAACTAAACTCTTGTGCCTGATGCAAGCCTAGGGAAAGAAAAGGTTTTTTTTTTAACGACTGGAAATTTCTGCCCTCGTAAAATCAATGACTGCTATGAAGTCCTTGGCTTTTCCTTGCAGGACTGACAGACCAATTATGGACTTGGGAATGTGTAACACTACGATAGCTACAGTCACACTGATGCTGCCCCAATCCCTGTCACAGCACAGAGACCAGATACGATCCCATCAGAGGCGGTGCACCTCATGTTCTTTGTGCCTGTGCAGCTGTGCACACACTGTGCCCTAATGAAGAGAAATAACCCACTGAAATATCACTTACCCAGAGCAGCCTGACACAGTGAGCTTAAATTAAAGCAGTTCTATCATTAGTGCACGCTCAATCCCTCATGCACAGTGTCTGAAGAAACAACCGTAGCTCAGCATGCTCTATTTGCGTATTAGTGAAAGACAAGTTTTGATCAGCTGTCAGAGGACCAGTGGACAAGGCTAATTTTCCCAATAAAATAGAGCAACAAGTGGCACAGGCCAGCTTGTGTAAAGGGTAGGCAGAAGAAGTGCTGTTTGAGAAGTTTACAATGGCCAAATTTCAGATCCCTCTGACTACTATATGGCACAGTAGGTTGCCACTGCAAATATGCCAGCTTTAATGCAGGTTATTGTGCCTGCATCTGAGAAGACTAAGATTAAATAAATGCTGTTAAACTGTGCCTATTTCTTTTTTATCCTGCATGAATCTTTGATCTACCTTTTATGATGAATGGCATACTGTGACTGGAAGACACTATAAAACATGCTTGAGTAATTGTTGAGGAAAAATTCTACTCTGGTAGGCACAGTTTTATTCAGAGGTCTTCAATATTATATTTCCTTGAATGAAAACATAAACATTAGTATGGCATAATATGACATGCACACACATTTCTAATATGATGGGGAATTTCTGTTGGCTTTCTATAGTTTTTACATTGATATAATGATATTTTTTATTCCCAAAACCTCACACATTTTTACATGTTCACAAAAACATTGGCATGTTTATCCATACAGAAAATACATCTGTACAGACTATGCTGGCCTATTTGTTGCAATAACAGAATTATCTGTATTCAAATGGTAGCAAAAGTGGTTTTAAATGCTAACTCCATTCAATTTAACCCTAATGCATGAATGTTTTGCCAATCATTATTACATATTCGGGTCTTTAGGGACCCGAATCTATGATGGATCTCTACCTGTCGCAATAGTAAAAAACTCTCCTGATATTTTAAGAACAACTACAAAAAAATAAAATAAAACATATTTTGTTACCCTTTGAAACTTGGAAGGGTTCAATTTGAGCAGATGCTTTTTGCCATGATTAAGTCATTTAGAATGAATTTCCTAATTCAGCACCTGGCTCATATTTGCGCACTTAACCAAACAATTTTCATTTTCATCGTCTTCAAAATCAATATTTTGATTGCGGACAGCTTCTTCACCAGATCCACCATCAAGTGACAGTGACACTAATATTTGATTGCGTTCAGTACTTGCTTTGCAGTAAATCACTGAGCTATTTCAAGTTTTGCTGACGCTACTTGTGTAGGTTTTATGCCTGCGGTATTTATGAGTGAAACATCACACCATCATTGTGTATCAGACATTGCCACCTCGAAGAATAAAGGTGAATTGCACTAATTGAATCAGAAATGCAATTACTGTTGCATAGCTAGCAACATACACATTCTTAGAAAAAAATTACAGATATACTGTATTTTTGTGGCTGACCTTATTGCATATGCATTTGTAGGAGTTTCCCTTTCAGATGCAAAATTGATTTTTTTATATTAAGGTTTTTTATATTTTTTATATTAAGGTTTGGGCTACTCAATTTACCAGTATTTGCGCCATAATTTACCACCCAAAAAAAGCATGTCTCAAACCAGACGCTAATTTGTGCTGCTGTTAGTATTGCGATGGTCATTTTGGAAGTGAGCCGGCTGCGTCTGTGTTCATTAATTTGCGCATCGTCACTAGATCACGCACTAAACTTTCCACTCTCATCTGCACTTTTTTGGAATTGCGCTCTCATGCTAATTTGCCCTGTTTAGTAAACCTGGCCCTAAGTGTCATATTAACACAGACTCACCATAACATTGTAATTTAAGCTGTTTTTCTCATGTGCCCAGTTGAATGGTTTCCACAATGTAAGTGATTTCAGGTGGGTCATTTGGTTGCCACAATGTTAGCAATACCAGACCCACAGACACACAAATCCTGCATGACAGCTCATCATTTAGAGACTAAGCTCTCATTCTGATTTATGGAGACAGAAAAAATGTATACTGTGTCTAAATGAAATTAAAAAGGACGGCTTTAAATGCCTACGGCCTGCCTGGGATTTTAATATGCATATGAAAATGGAAACAAATTAATACCCTCTTAATATAATATCTCATTAAATGCTTAGGTGGGTGGTGTAGCTCCCCTGACAATATGTGACCAGAGACTGTTGCTGAGAAACCAGAAGGGAGAAGCGAGCAAAGGAGGATGGATGGATCGGTACTAAATTCTAAGGCATCAAATCAGCATTAACCTGCCACAGGAAGATCAAATTGCCCCTTCAATGGGTTGGCAATATATTTTCTTTTAAAACTCTAAAACAAGACCAAATGCCTTTGACAGCTTGACAACTATGCTCATAAAGTCATATTGCCTGCGTGAAGCTTTTATGATGTTATTATATAATGATTGGGTTCAGCATAAGGGGAAAAAGGATAAATATGTTTTGAAAAGTTGTCTACAGAGTAATATACTGATCATTGGTGGCGTGATGTTTTAGTAGCTTGGTTCCAGTCAACTCTTCAGTAGCCCATGTCAAATACAGAACTGAGCTCAGTTAGTATGCATATCAACCAGTTTAAGTCGTAAACACATGGCTCGCATGCTCACGGACTGATCAACAGTCTCCACCCCAGCTGTTCTTAAACATCTGCTGACAATTTGACAATACCATAAGTAGAATGATAACTAATTCAATCATGAGTCCAAGTCAGGAAGCTGTTCGCTTTCAGTCCATGTTTTACAAAGCGCAGCTGGTGGCATTCTGAGACTGTTGACTGATCCGTTCCTTGAAAGTGAAGGAGGTGGAAACAGATGTGCAGCTGTCATATCTCATGAGATGGAAGATGTGTTATGAATGAAGCAATCTTGTGCAAACAAAGTGCTGAAATGGGCAGAGCTAAAAAGAGAAGCTGGCAGTATACGGTCTGTATAAAAAGATCCCTGCTGTTAGATGTGCATGTCCTTCACTGACAGAAAGGAGCACCTTTGATAGGGAAGCTTTGAAAAGTTATAGTGGGAATGGAATTCATTTTATTCTGGTGTTTTGGACGAGAATATACCATACTAGCACAAACACTTTTTCTAACTGCGGTGTCCTGCAGTTCCCCTGAAGCTGGTGCCATGACTGCTGACACTGATAACGGTGGTCAACATAATCACCTAATGATGATACCCATGTGACAGATTGAAAAAAGCTTCTAAGTTTTGGTGCAGTTGTATGTTTGTGAAACCATTGGATTGCTGAAGCTATCATGCTGAAAAATCCAGCATTGCTGGTTACCAGCATAAGTTATGTTTTACATGCTGGGACCAGCTTGGGATGCTGGTGTGCTGATGGACCAGCATATGTTGTCTTTTGAGTGCTGGTATGATCCCAGCAAGACCACAACAAAACTTGTGTATATGTTACATATCACGTTTCTTAGTGTGTGTTCATAGTTAAAAGACCAAGACAATTTTCCAAATTAATTTTAATGAAGAAAAATGCATGATGATGGTTACATATTAACTGGTATACAGTAAAATCCTCAGTGTTAAACAAACACTGGTCAGTTTCATATGGTCCCAATCTATAGAGAGTAAAAGTAACACTGACAGAAGCAATGTTGCAGTTAGTGAAATAAAGTATCACTCTACAAGACGATGATTGAGCATTAGTGATGAGACTTGTGGTTAACAAGCAGAATCACTGAAGATAAGAGGAACAACAAGAACAGAAAAAAGAGAAGAGATGAGCAGAAACACAACAACTACAACTGACTTACATCCACACAGCCTTAAATAAAATCAACTGCAAATCAAATCAAGGGATTAACAGCATTATATTCACTTATTACAAACCAGTTTGGCTTTATTTATTTCATGTGGTACATGGACAGATGTTGTTAAAGACCTTATGGGCACTTGGCCCAGACAGGAACAGGCAATATTGTCAACAATAGTTTCGCTTTCTTCCTTTACTTTCGACAATGGCTGAAAGAGAATTAATTCAACCAAAGTCATTCTCTTTCAGCATTTGTCGAAAGTGAAGGAAGAAAGCGAAACTATTGTTGACAATATTGCCTGTTCCTGTCTGCAATGACATACCTTTTACTATGTGTGCTTTTTGGAAGCAGTGACTGACAGCTGGATTTTGACACATGTGAGTTCCCAAATAAATATGAAAGTCTTTAAAAACAGCAACTTTCAGTTTTAAACTTTCATTATCAAGTTGTTAAAAAAGAGCTCTTCTCATAATCCCTGTTATTGAACAAACGTATAATACTGTAAGTGCTTATGATTATGTTTTAGGCATTTTTCTTGGCTTTCATGTATCTAAATGTTTTTGCTTTGCAATTGATTTAACTGATCTGTGTACAGATCTTTTGAAACAGGAGACAATTCCTTTGATGCTTTCAGCTTACCAGTGACATTGATTAATAATGTAATTATAAAAAAAAACACTTTTTTTCAGTTTTACTTTCAGCAGAGGGATCAAAAGATTTTACAAAGTTATGATCATTAAATTCAATAAATCATATGTTTTAACTTTACATTGTTTTCATTTACATCATCAATGTGTTAAATATAGAAATAGGCGAGAAAAAACAATGCTTGTCCCCAAATCACTCACACTATACTCACACTCAACCCTGCAAGACCATGCTGATGAACCAGCTTCACCAGCTTCACCAGCTCCGTTTTGCTTGAGAACAGCATGAATATGCTGGTCCACCAGCTAGACCAGCACTATACCAGCATAAACCAGCCTGGACTATCATGGAATCATGCTGGTTTATAATGGATTTTTCAGCAGGGATTGTAAAGCAACATTGGACAGCTGTCATCAAGCACGTCTATATTTTTAATGCTACCTTCCCTTATACTTGAACATTTCTTGCAGAAGTCACAGAAAGCTTCATAGCGCTTGTGCTTCTGACAGAGATGTACGCATGGAACAGTCTGTGCTGAATAGTGAATAGTAACAGGAATCACAGTGGGAGATTGAGGACTTGATCTACTCTATTTTAGCCAGCCAGTTCCCCCTGGGGTCAAATTATTAAATCCAACTCTGAGCAGCTTTTATTTTCTCTTGCATGGGTGCAAATGTTTTGCCTCCCTGAAAATGACAAATCTCTCAAGCTACGAGTTTCCATTAACAGAGGCTTTGTACACCTCAGAATGTTTCAGACTGAAACACAAAAACAACATTACAATATAATATAATAAAGAAAATAGGACAAATAAAATCTTTATTGAATAAATGTAAGTAAAATGAACAACTGAAGTTATCAGTTACACTCAACATTTTATATTCAGAATTCAAAACACCAAAACCGTATTTCATTGTTGATATTTAGACACAATATAACATACTGTACCATACTATGGTATTTTAATAATGAAAATATGTTCATATTTGGCTGTGGCAAGTTGCTTTTCAGTCATTAGCTTACAAAGATTTCCATCCCACAAGTTTCAGGTCCAACTCCAAACAACTCAAGTGTGGTCATGGGTTTCATACCTATTGTGAACTGTTTTTGCTAAAATCTCACCCTCTTCTGGTGGAAGTCTGTCACACTTCCTGGTTAAAAATGGAAGAGGGGTAATACTAAACAACCTCTGGGTTCAATACTAGATCTGCGCCATCTAAATTGTTCATTCAAAGATTTCAAGTTCAAGATGTTGACATTGAAACGTGAATCGTTGAATCGTGACTCAATTCAGATCCGAGGACTGGTTTGTCAAGATAGACCTCAAGGACGCATACTTCCATGTATTCCTTCCTTCCACAACACAGGATATTCCTGAGGTTTGCTTTTGGGGACGAAACATACCAATATCGGGTTCTTCCCTTCTGCTTAGCTTTATCACCTGTGGGATTCGGCGCTGATGAAGTCTCCTGCTTGTATCGTATTTATCCTTGCAGCCGTAAACAAGTTAAATGGTTAGTTCACCCAAAAATGAAAATTAAGTCATTAATTCCTCACCCCCATGCTGTACCAACCCCGTAAGGCCTTCGTTCGTCTTCGGAACACAAATGAAGATATTTTTGATTAAATGTGACAGCTGGATCACTCCTCCATAGGCTCCCTAAGGGAATGAATCCTGACGGCCCAGAGAGTCAATGAAGAAAATGTTTAAATATTCCATGTCACAACAGTGGCTCAACTATAAGTTTATCAAGCGACGAGAATACTTTTTGTGCGGAAATAAAACAAAAATAACGACTTTATTCGACTATTCCTTTTTTTCCTTGTAGGCCTGAAACGAGACTTCAAGAGATTTCCACGACGCATGCGCGAGAATTGCGATCTCCTTCAACTACTTCAGTTAAGTTCTCGCGCGTGCGCGTCGTGGAAATCTCTTGAAGTCTCGTTTCAGGCCTACAAGGAAGAAAAGGAATAGTCGAATTGGTCTGATGCGCCACCCTCCACCTATCCACCAATCACGAAGTCAGTAGTGTTTCGGGATCCGGGTTGCCAGCTTTGCTCTAATCTACCCTAACTGTAGTCGGATAAAGATGTCTAACGTTACTAAATCAAAAAGACCTTGTTATGATTCAGAAATTCGTCGTGACAAAGTCAGAAATAAAACCAGAATTTGCATTGGAGATGCTTTTGAAAGATGGAGACGGCTGAAAACGGAGAAGTATTTGAACACAGACGCCAACGTTGCTAATTTTCTCCTGAACAGGTAAGATTCATCTATGCTTGGCTAACTTGTACTTGATGTCAATGGACATTTCATATATTCATGACAGTCGAACAAAGTTATGCATGTTCGTGCAAAGTAACGTAACATAAGCTCACATGGACGTATTAGCAATGTATTATAGGAGCCAGTTTCTCTGTCCTTATGCTGAGACGCAGAGGAAAACAACATTAGCACTCCCATTATAGCAATTTGAAGCGTAATTGAGACAGAAGCCTAACTTTACCTCAGAAAAAATGATTCGTCATTCGTTCTTCGCGTATATCGTGGACTAAGTTACACATTCTGCAAGTTGACCTGTATGAACATTGCTAATCAAGTTTAGTTACACTAACAATATTTTATGATGAAACTGAAAACAACCCTGTGATAGCCATTGGTGATATTGAATTTGTCCGGGGTTATAATTGCTGTGGTAAATGTTTTGGTTATTTGCTTATGACAAAAACTTTAGCACTTGTAAATCGATTTTTTTTTTCGTCTTTAAAAATAAGGAAGTTTTATTTTGTGGTTAAATGTTTTTGGTTTTGTTTTACTATTATACATTTATTTTTCCACAGACTTTTTTTAAAATTGTAATTGTATTTATATGTTCAAAATAACGAAATAAAATCAAATTAAATATCAAATCAAAAACGCTTATCTCTTCAGCTATTATGGCCCCAGCACCTCAACACCCAGCTCAGCACCCCTCAACACACCAAAAACTTACTGTGTACTTCTCGTCGTCACTTGCCATTGGAAGCAGCCTACGTTTCTGCTGAATCCTGCAGCTAATCTGGCAACCTCGAGTCAGGGGGTAGGGGGAGGGGATACAGCGCTCTATGGTATTTTTAAAGTGATTGCAGTACCAGTTTTGGCCACAATCCTACATACGGCTCCTTTAAACATTTTCTTTAATGACTTTCTGGGCTGTTAAGTTTCATTCCCTTGGCAGCCTATGGAGGAGTGATCAACCTCTCAGATTTAATCATACATTTCTTCATTTGTGTTCCAAAGACGAACGAAGGCCTTACGGGGTTGGTACAGCATGGGGGTGAGTAATTAATGACTTAATTTTCTTTTTTGGGTGAACTAACCCTTCACTCACTGTTCACAACAGTTTCAGAGACTGTTGTGTCTGATGGCAGCAGCATTCATCGTGATACCTTTTGACCTGCTGTACATGAGACCCTTGCATTAGTGACTCAAGACCGAGGGGTTTTCCCCAAGGGGCAACCCATTCCGCATGATCAAGGTTACGCAAAGGTGTCTTCATACCTTGGTGATGTGGAAAGAACCTTGGTTCTTGTCCCAAGGTCCCATGCTGGGAGCTCCTTGACGTCACGTGACAATTGCGACAGGGCTGAGGAGCGATCATGAGTGGTCTGTGGAGGGGCCATCGTCTTTCGTGGTAGTATACATACATAAAGCAGTGTGTCTCACAATCCTAAATCACCAGACCAGTCACTTCGTACTACGTTTCCCATAATCCCTCCTAGCTCACACCTGCACACACTCATCACACCTGTTCGTATTCATTTCATTATCTCTGTGTATTTAGTTCCTCTGTTTACAGTCTTTGGTTGCCGGTTGTTGTTCATGTAGCCTATACTAATGTTATGCACACTTTTATGCCTGTCTGCCTTTTTGTTTATTAAATCACGTTTATATTTGTCTTCCTCATCTTCGTCTGGTGAAAGTATGCTGATGTAATAATTTTCCTATAATTTGACATCAATTATTTATGTGTAAACATTGTGCAGGTTCACTGGTTCTACTAGATGTCCATTTGCACTGTTACTCAGCCAATACACGACCTAGGTTGTAAATCATTAATTTGCTTTAGGTTCTGAATCTATGTTGCTGTCAAAATAAAGCCACAACAAACAATAATAAAGTGAAGCTTCAAGCATATTCTGAAGCGATATGGACCGAATGATTTGTAAAGGTTTGCTACATTGATAAATACATTGAGGTTTTGAAACACAGGTTTAGACTGATACACATACAGTTTATACTTCCATCTGTCTTGATAGGACAAAATTAAAGGAATTTATAGAGTCAACATAATACATAAAAGTAACAGAGATAAATTCTACAGACTGTCTATCTTCGCCTAAAAACAGTTTAGTCTCCGTGCTCCACTTGTTTGTGTCTAAAAAGTCAGCAATAGCATATGTGGTGTGCATTTTAAATGGTGTTGAGTGCTGCTTTAAACAGAAGCAAACAAGCAAGAAAAAAAAAGTTCAGAAAAAAACATTAATTACCTGAATCTAAATCGATTTACTCCTTAAATATGCATTTTTTTCTTTCAAATTGCATCTTACTTTGGCAGGCATTACTTTAAAGTTTTGTTGTGCCTGAGCGTACAGCTGGCAAGTGGGTTTATTAATGAGTTTACATTTGTCTGCATGCCTTGTCAGGGAATATATCTGTGTGTAGGAGCGCTTAGATTGGGTCGCTCAGACAATAACAATATTAGAGTTGACACAGGCTCTTGGCAGGGGTAATTGTTTTGAGTCTTACCCAGAATCTCTCACAGGATTTAAGCATAACTGGATTAGACCGAGGCTTTGCAGTCGACACGTCCACTTTCTGATTTTTTTTTACATTTAATCAAGGTATCAAACATCCCTCTATCTTCTCCACTGCATGCAGGCTCTCTGCAAGTCAATTCAGGCCTAAAGTCTCCACAGTATACTGTATTCTTGTCCCCATCAACCCAGCTAACAGGGAATGTTCTCAGAACTTAGGCTAATAGTTATGGCAAGGTTCCCTCAAAGTTATGAACAAACATTCTTCCTGTAACATTAATGGAATGTTCATTCAAATTATCTGGTCTTTAATAACGTTCTCAAAACATTTTTAGGTATACATCGTTCATGGAACGTTTTTCTTTTCATTATCTGAATAGTTTTAGTTCATGGACGTTTATCTAACGCTATTTTTAAATGGTACTACTTGTTTCAGAACATTTAGGGTACGTGTACATTACAATGTTTACACAGAGACCGGTTTCAAAAACTTCCACTTTGAAACCCGTTTTCAAAAGATTGTGTTTTCAGGCACCCATGACCGTCCAAAACGCATAAAAAGTTTTACGTTTTTAGTTGAAAACAGCCCCTCAGAAATAAGGTTTTCATAAATTAAAGGGTTAGTTCACCCCAAAATGAAAATTCTGTTAGTAATTACTCACCTTCATGTTGTTCCAACCTCGTGAGACTTTCGTTCATCTTCGGAACACAAATTAAGATATTTTTGTTTAAATCTGAGAGGTGGATCACTCCTCCGTAGGCCTCTTAAGGGATCGAAACTGGCCGGCCCAGAAAAGTTAAAGACATCGTTAAAATAGTCCAAATGACTACAGTGGCTCAATCTTAAGTATATCAAGCGACGAGAATACTTTTTGTGCGCAAAAAAAAACAAAAAACTTTAAGCAACTATTCATTTCATTCTCTGTGGGCCTCGAGATTTCACGTAGTGAAACTGCGCAAAGCTTCTAGGTTGTACCTTTAATGGGAGCAAAACACTCTTAGAATATAATTTGGTTATCTGGGACTGCACAAGCTGATCCGAGATGGTGAACGTGATTTCACCAAGTACCACATGTTCCTGGATCAACATCTTTGTTGATCCTGGATCAACTTTCCAATCAACCAATCAGATTTGAGGGACAAGTTTACAGTTTATGTCAAGTTAAGGCTTAGAACCAGGGTGAAGTACTTAAACATCAGTGCTATTCACCTTTCATTACCCTCTGATTTTAGGGAAAAGTTATGGGTAGGGTTAGGTTTAGGGGTAGGGATTGGTTAAGGACTACATTTTGGGACAGGAATGTTGATCCAGGATCAACAAAATATGTTGATCCAGGACCATGTCTTACTTGGCAAAATCACGGTGACCGATCAGAGATACAAACAGCTGTATAGTGAACAAAAGCCCTGAATTTATCTTTTCATGATTTAGCCCCTTCTCTTTTCATCACCAGACATCTCACATTCATCCACAGCTTAAAATTAAAAGAACACATGCAGTGCCGACCACAATGAAAATACTTTAAAAAAGATCAATGTGCTTCCTAAAGTGCTGGACTATAAAATACGCTAGGACTGTTTTCCTTTGTGCATTCCAAACAGCAGTCAGAGAGTGATACCAGTGTCATGGAGAGGAACCAAAACCCTCTTAATTCGAACACCTATTCTAGCTGCGCTAGAAATTTATCCTCGTTGATTACATACACCCATGAATAATGAGTCAGGTCAGAAAGCCTGTTGCTTTCGTTTGCTGATAAGCACTTAATGTGGACCTGTGAAGCATATGGTTTTTAATCAAGACTCTTCAGCGTGATAAATGCAAGGTTTGCATGTGGCTGTACATTTTTATAGCACTGAAAAGGTTAGTCTGAGGGCGCAGAGTCCTGTTAGTGCGCCTGCTTGCATTCAAAACAAGTCCGTGGCAACAAAAGCATTAAAGCTCGAGTGTGTCGCTTTGTCTTATAAGACATTGTCCTTTCCAGACATGGTCTAACTGGCAATGTCAGACCAATGCTAGACAGAAGAAAATCTAACACTTGGTGGACAAGGACTGATGAGCCAAAATTAAAGGAAGTGCAGGCATTTTTTTTTTAATAAACACTTTTTTGTTATACTGGTTGAAACTCACAATCTGAAGCAATCAATAATAACTAGTTGTCTAAATTATATATATATATATATATATGTATATATATATATATATATATATATATATATATATATATATATATATACTCACCTAAAGGATTATTAGGAACACCTGTTTAATTTCGCATTAATGCAATTATCTAATCAACCAATCACATGGCAGTTGCTTCAATGCATTTAGGGGTGTGGTCCTGGTCAAGACAATCTCCCGAACTCCAAACTGAATGTCAGAATGGGAAAGAAAGGTGATTTAAGCAATTTTGAGCATGGCATGGTTGTTGGTGCCAGACGGGCCGGTCTGAGTATTTCACAATCTGCTCAGTTACTGGGATTTTCACGCACAACCATTTCTAGGGTTTACAAAGAATGGTGTGAAAAGGGAAAAACATCCAGTATGCGGCAGTCCTGTGGGCGAAAATGCCTTGTTGATGCTAGAGGTCAGAGGAGAATGGGCCGACTGATTCAAGCTGATAGAAGAGCAACTTTGACTGAAATAACCACTCGTTACAACCGAGGTATGCAGCAAAGCATTTGTGAAGCCACAACATGCACAACCTTGAGGCGGACGAGCTACAACAGCAGAAGACCCCACCGGGTACCACTCATCTCCACTACAAATAGGAAAAAGAGGCTACAATTTGCAAGAGCTCACCAAAATTGGACAAAAGACTGGAAAAATGTTGCCTGGTCTGATGAGTCTCGATTTCTGTTGAGACATTCAGATGGTAGAGTTAGAATTTGGCGTAAACAGAATGAGAACATGGATCCATCATGCCTTGTTACCACTGTGCAGGCTGGTGGTGGTGGTGTAATGGTGTAGGGGATGTTTTCTTGGCACATTTTAGGCCCCTTAGTGCCAATTGCCAAAAAAAAAAAAATAACGACTTTATTCGACTATTCCTTTTCTTCCTTGTAGGCCTGAAACGAGACTTCAAGAGATTTCCACGACGCGCACGCGCGAGAACTTAACTGAAGTAGTTGAAGGAGATCGCAATTCTCGCGAATGCGTCGTGGAAATCTCTTGAAGTCTCGTTTCAGGCCTACAAGGAAGAAGGAACCCTACTAGTATACGTGTGTGATATATTCAGCCGTCAAGAAAGTTTCACTTCAACCAGGTAATCAAGGTTAGCATGGCCATCAAATGTCTCATTGTTACCATATGCATTAACACCATCAAAATGTATGATCACATAAGAGGAATTTAAACTATATGAAAATTACAATCGTGGCTTGCTGTCAGATGATACAGACCTCAAAGGGCATTTCATTACATATTTCACACAAAGAATATTTTTGTTGCCATTTTTTAATCATGCTGATAATTTTATTTATTTCATTTAGTTATTATTATCTTCTAACATTTAAAATTGTAAATATATTTGAACAATCATCAACACGTTCAATTATGACTTATAAAATCAGTTAAAGGAATTTAAATAAAAAATCAAATAAATTTACATTCTTTATTGTCACTACAGCATATACACAAGTATCAAAGTGAAAGTCTTGGATGCAATTATGTTGTGACAGGAAAGACCAGAATCCAAAAAACATTAACTGCATACTATACATGTAATGCACAGTATTCTCATAATATACATACATAATGCATAATTACAAAAGATTTTTAAGGAAATAATCCATCTCTGTGAGTCCATATAACACAAGTGGATTGTAACCCATGTATGACAGTTGGTCGGAAGTGATTTTTATTAGTTTAAACAGTTTACATTATTAGTATTTTTCTTATCCTATTGTTTCACTTCAGAAGGTATTGATTAATCCACTGAGGTCGCATGGACATCACGGTCACTGTGTGTGGTTTTTAAAGCATCTTTAGGACTCGCAGAGATGGATTACTTTCCTTAAAATCTTAATTCGTATTTATCTGTAGAAAGAAAGTAAAATGCATCTGGGACAGCATGAGGATGAGTAAAATAATTAAGAATTTTATTTTTGGGTGAACTATCCCATTCATATGCTGTTGGTATGCTAATCCATGATCAGCAGAGACTAATAAGAATAAACTGCAACCTCTTGTGTACTGTGTTTGTTTTAATCTAGAGCTCCAAAGAAATTAAAATATTTGCTATTTTATAATATTAAAATAAAATACATCAGGTGTCTGAAGATCAGGATCCTAGTCATTCAAAGGTGATATGTCTGAACAAAGTAACATTATTGTTTGATGGAGACAGTTGATCTCTGGTATTCAATCAATCAATCAAATTTTATTTGTAGAGCGCCTTACAACAGCCAAAAGGTGCACAAGGCGCTTTCCAGTAAAAACATCAATGGACAATAATAAATAAAAACATAAGTGTACATAATAAGCAATTGAATCGGGACGGAAACTACATGTTAAAAGCTTGTCTAAAAAAGTGTTTTCAACTGCGTTTCAAAAGTACTCAGCGAAGTAATACTTCGTAGTTGAGGTTGAAGTGCGTTCCACAGCCTTGGGCCTTGGGCCTTGGACGGCAAAAGACCGTATTATCACTCCATCCTCTGTGTCAGCATCAGAATTTTGTTTATGGAAAAGTTGCTCAACTCCCTGGAAAATGAGAAAGGAAATGTATTATAATCTAATAATACAAACTGATTTTAACTCCCACATGCAGTAACAAGTTGCAGACTTAAAATAATTATTTCAAACATATCATATAAATGTTTTAAGGGATTTTACAGTACTAAATATTTACATCTGAGTCATGCACCATTTATCATCTCTAATACTGTAGTGTAACCAGTAGATAGCTGTATAGCCCTAAACATTTATCCATGGCTGTGTATTCCCTAGTTGCTGGATGTTTTCAGTCATAATTACTTGCATGTATTAGGTTTTGCATTTTGACATATATTTATTATTAAAGACTATTAAAAATTCAACATTTTTCTCTGAAATGTTTTTTTTATTTTTTTTGCATTATTATTACTCTAATATGGATACTGAAAAAGCATTTTGTTGCATTTTGCAGAATAAATATTGTGCCCAGGGTGATACTTCTATGGTGATATTATGAATAGAGATGTGGAAAAGTGGTCAAGTCCTGTCTCTCCTCTTTTAAAAACTCTGCATCGCAAATTAATCAGCAATTGGCTTTACATTGCCAAAGTTGAATCGGGCAGTGATTGACAGCGCTCTGGTCCAATGGCGTCGGTCATTGTCTGATACAGTACTTTTTGTACTGTAGGCTACAGTACAGATACTGTACAGTACTCTAGCCCAATGTTGTTTAGGGTGGCAGGGGGGAAATATGATCTAATCGAAGCAAATATGATCTAATCGAAGACTGTGACCGTATGTAACGTTAGATAAACAAGGCATGTAATGATTGGGCTAACTTACCAATTAAATCAAGACGACACTGCTGTATAATGTTATGGGCTCTCACTGAGCTCTAAAATGTCTCTCCACCTGAAAAAGCAAGTACTGTATTATAATTAGTATTAGTTTAGTATTAATTAATAAAAAAATAAAAAATCAGACTTACCACGAGTAGGCTATCCAGTATTCTGATATTGATGATAACAAATTATATCATTTGTCTGTACTATTCCTTCTATAAGAAATCATCTCAACAATATAGTGTAGCAGTAAATAAATACAGATATAAACTTAATATCATCTAAATGAAATAGAAAGCTGCGCTTACAGACACATCCACACATGTAAACAACACTGACGTCTTCACTTCCAGGTCAAGAAGCTGTCAATCAAAAACTCAGTAGCCAATGAGAACACACTACTACTAGCCCCGCCCCCACGAGAGATGTGTGTCAGAACACCGAACGAAAACTCAGGGGGTGCTTCTCAATATCCCTCCTCGTCTCCTCACTCCTCCGTCCTACATCCTATGACCCGGAAACCAATCGAGCTCAGCCATCTTGAAGGACATCTCAATTCTCTAATTGCACCGCGAGGAGGCGAGGATCGAGGAGTGAGGAGGCTTCCAGAGGAGCTATGAGCGAGGATACACAGGTGTACGCTTTGCGGAAGAGTTTTTATCGACTAAACATGACGCACGTATCAATTCTCCTCCCCCTTCACATCGGTCACAATCATTTGAATTTGTACTTTACTTTTGTAGTTTACATAAACCACACAACTTACATATTTCAACAAGGTATCTTGCTTTATTATTATTTATTATGAATTTCTTAAATAAACAAACTTTTAACAACATAAGGGCAGATCCTTTGAGCGCTGCTGATGACGCAGTGAAGTGACGCTCGAGTGATCAAGTATTCCAAAGTATAAAAAAAACTTTCCTTCGATTCCTCCGTCCTCCTTTCCTTTCCTTGCAGCCTTCCCTCGCATCCTGCAGGGGGTGGAGCTGAGACGCGAGGAAAGGAAGCGAGGAAAGGAAACGAGGATGCACAAATAAGAAATGAGAAGCACCCAGGGAGCGTAAACGAAAACTTCAGAAGCGTAAACGAAAACTTCAGTTGCGTAAACGAAAACTTCAGAAGCAAACGAAAACTTCAGTTGCGTAAACGAAAACTTCAGAAGCAAACGAAAACTTCAGAAGCGTAAATGAAAACTCTGGAAGCCCATTTGTAAGTTTAGATCAGTAAAAGAAATATGAGGAAGAGTTAGCAAAACATGCAGTGTATTAAAAACAAAGTTAAAAAAATGCCTGCGATTCATTCTTTTTCAGTTTCAAAGATATTTTATTCAGTTTCAATTTATATTTTCATTAGTTTCTTGAAAAGTTACGTTCATTATTATTGGAACAAATTTAAAGTAATTCCATATAGGTGAGTGTATATATATCAGGGGCGTAGCCAGAATTTTATTTTTGGGGGGTCCCGTCTTTAAATGAGGGGGCAACATATATATATATATATATATATATATATATATATATATATATATATATATATATATAGCCAGAATTTTATATATACAGGCCTATTCTGGTGGGTGCAGACGTGATACCGTGCATGGCGACTCATGTAACATGTAAGGGTGGCGCTGCCAATAAAGCACCTAAAAGGCTTGTAAAAGCTGTCAAAAAGAACTGGCAAAAGTAATGATTATGAATATGTAAAATATAGCAAGGAGATATTTTAATTGTTTATTAATAAAGAAGTGTTTTCTTTGTCGGCTAAGATGAAGTTGACGATGCTGACTCGCGATCTTCATGTGAACGCGCCAGAGAGAAATGCACATTTCATTAGGATTACATAAGCAGAGAGCAGTCTGTAGTCTGTTTTCTTTCGTTTGGAATTGTTCTGTTTAAAAGTAGACATGTGAGGCAAGTAGACTACCTTATATGCTGAGTTTCGGTTCATTTATGAGACGATCCAGTTCACGCGCCGGCGCCTCCGTTTCCTATCTATCGTCTGCTATATTTACTTATTTATTAAAGGGGTCATGACATGTTTTTTTGTTTTGTTTTATTATGTTCCCTTATGTGCAATTATAGTATTACTGTAGTTTTTTTGTACAAAAAACTTTAAAAATGTAGTGATTTATGACCTTTTCCCACCCTATTTCTCCCCCTCTGATTCAAACAGTCTGTTTTGGAGGTGTTTCCCCTTTAAGAGTTCAGTGTTAACGCCCATTGTTATGATTGGCTAACGTCAGTGCTGCTTATGCATAAATTGTTAACGTTAATCATTTTGTATCACATGTAGGCTACACAATTCTCCGCCACGTGAAACTTCGGTCTTCCGATCTTTTACCATCGTGTCAATTCTCAATTGATTTTGATTCATATGCGTGAGGGAGAGAGAGAGGGAGAGCAAGACCAGGGCTCAACATAAAAAAAAATCCCCACTGGCCCCCGGGGCCAGTAGATCAGATTTTTGCTGGCCCCTTCTATATTTTGACTGGCCCAGAAAGAAATACAAGGAAAAGCACTTTTCCATTAAACTGTATTTATTGTATACATTAGGATTAATCAAAACAGTGAAGGGAGTTCAGGAATTAAGAGAGAGCCCCTGCGGAGACATGCAAAAATAACCAAATTTCAGCGTCCAGTAGATTATTTGTCAATACCTGCTCTCTCCTCATCTCGATCACTCTCTCCTCATCTCGATCACTCTCTTTTTTTCTCAGTCTCCTCATCTTACTTATTAAAGCTAAAGTTATTCAGTCAAGAGCTGTGAGTGATTTTCTTTTTGCCTTTTGTTGTTTGATTCGCAGTAATGGCGCAATCGTCCGCATGTTTATTAGACTGCTTCCCCTTTAAGAACGAGTGCAGATCTACTAGTCTACTGATGCACCATATTTTCTCCCAACTATTTCCATAACTGCGTCCATTTTAGACATAAACTGTTTAAGTGAATCTCCAAGCCAGTCATTTTGACATATTTGTGTGTACATTTGATCGTTTAGACGCGCACATGAAGCACAAAGTATAATTTACTTGTCTCGTTGTGGTCTGTTTCGGAGCGCGTGCCCCATTGGGAACAGCATCTCTTGCGCCGATTTTTGTGCTTTTAATAGCCCCTTTAATTATTAAACGCGCCCCGCAATTTAGCAACAGAAAAGACTGCATTTTACAACAATCACCGATCGTGCTGATTCTATCTTAAAGTTTGAGTTAAGGAGAAATGACAGCGTGCTACTGTACTGCTGTGATGGAAAGGACGTAGACAGAATGCAGTTTTTAATGGTTTTACCTCAAATATATTCTATAATCTTTGGAAGCCGAAATCTAAAATAAAATCATACTACCGGTAATATCACAGATCTAAAGTGTAACCATAACTTGAATGTTTAGTTCTGTCCTCCGTCATGTGTTGTGCGCGCTGTGGCACCGCGTGAGCTCTCTCTCGAGCTCTCTCTCGAGCTTCTGGACTGCGCGAATAGCAAAATGCATCAGACAAATGGTTTAATTTTCTTATATATAGAAATGGCTGGCGACTCAGCGAGATGGTAAAAACAAAACGCTAACGTCTTTATAGCAATAATAAATGATAGCCTACATGTATTTCCCCAGTACCGACAGCAATAACAATAATGTCCGAGCTAATTGATACAGCGGTCTTTCAAAATGCAGTCCCGTTTAATACCGCGTTTCGGTACCCATCCATCCCTACCAGGTGTACTGTGTTTTCCATAACACTAGAAATGTCCTCTTTCTCGTATTAGCTTCGTAGTTCTTTGACATTTTAACACGTTATAAATAACCTGTCCTGAAGTAACATTGACGCTCTTCGCGCCACACTGTGTATGACGTTTGCTGTTTGTTTTGCTGATGGCCAGTTACTGGCCCGCGGGGGCAAGTGACTGGCCAATCAACTAGCCCGACATACTCTTTTACTGGCCCCGGGCCATTGGGCCATTGCTTATGTCGAGCCCTGGCAAGACAGTTTGAAGGCGCGCGCGCGGCCGGGGCTCTCTCTCTCTCTCTCTCTCTCTCTCTCTCTCTCTCTCTCTCTCTCACTCTCTCTCTCTCTCTCTTCGTTATTTCAGTAACATGCGCTCTGTCACACTCATCTACATCACTTACCGAACAAATAAGGCTTTGGCAGGCTGCATATGCTGCAAATAAACTGCATCCAACTGCTTTCCCTGACGTCTGGATCGTTCGGCAGCATTCAAACATGTTTTTTGTCCACAGCAGGAACAGCACATCTGCGTGGCGTACACAGGCCCCCTCGCTGCACGTCAACGCATGCGATGATGTCAAATGAGGCGTAGTTGTCTTCCGCTGGAGGCGGTCATATGCAACCGACTGGTACGTCACTTCGTACCGTGACGTCACTAAGTTCAAAGGATCTAGAACGAGCTGTATTTAGAGCTTAATTAAATAAATGGTTCGTTTATAATGGGGAGGACGTCTTAAGTTATGAAACTTGCAGGAGGTTTTAATGGTACAAAGACCTCTTAAATACCAAAAGATCAAGGCAAATTTGGTTTCTCATGTCATGACCCCTTTAAATCTAGGCATTTGGTTGATGAAACATTGATTAAAATTAAGATACAATTAAAACAAAACGAAATTCAGATTAAAGAAAGGTTTTGTACTTTCTGTTTGATGTCTCTGTGAAAGTTTT